>CM061914.1:46840137-47016322 GCA_031002005.1 Vandiemenella viatica
TCGTTGGTCGGTAATTACAGTTTTTTTTGTTTTTTTTAAACAATGGCATTCAGCCTTGTGGCCATACAGCCAGCAACTGTGCTTCTAATATCCCTCAACTGTGTACATATAATCATCTCGTGTTATTGACTATCAAAAGTGACGGGATAACACAGGACGGACACAACACTTAATTAAAACCACCCATACCTTAGGCCGGACTCGAACCGGCGACCCCTGCAACGCGAAGCCAGCTCGCTAGCCCCTGCGCTACCGGGGTCGGCTTCATTACAGTTAATGTGTGGTGGAGCCGTGTTTATGCGCGCCGTTTACGATCCGGAGGGTCGCCAGCTGCCTATAATCGGCCCAGAGGTCGAGTGTAATGATTGAGGTCAAACACCACAGACGGTGGAAAAAGCGCACCTTGACGGATTCCTTCAGGCAGGAGGAAAATGTAAATAAATTATCTACTTTATTGACATCTTGTAGCGTTGATGAATAAACGTAAAATACTTTTACGGAATCACTCATAAATTTTGATTCACACATGTACATAAATCAAATGAGTAATACACGCGGAAGAATGGTCAGAATAATGTGGTGAAGTGCTGTAGATGAATGTAGGAAAGTTGTACCGGTGCACGTGTTCCGTCAAAATTCAGTTCAGTTCAATTCGAATTACCAAGCGTGGTGGGTGAGCGGTTAACTCGCTGGCCTCCCATTCGAGAGGATGGCGGTTTGAATCCCCGTCCGGGCATCCAGATTTGGTTTTTTCATGGTTTCCCCAAATCATTCCAGGCAATGCCGGAATGCTTCCTTCAAAAGGGCCATGGCCGAATTCCTTCCCGTTCCTCGTCCCCAGTTACATTCCGCCTCTAATGACCTCAATGTTGACGAGGCGTAAAGCCATAAGTTAAAAAAAAATCATTTCGAATTCAGCATATCGTAGGAATTTTTCTTTAATTTATACTGACGTCAAAACATATAGTTTCAGTACTTCTAAAGTTAATATCAGTAGTGGTTTAAAAGGCTGTAATGAAAGTACTGGAGAATAATCCTTGATACGAGATCTGTAGCCTTAGAAGCTCAGTTTGTAAAACCAAAGATTTTGTATAAAATTGTACTAACTTATATTTGTTTGTAGAGAGGATTGTCTTTAAATTTCGTGTTTATTGCTAGCTGGAAAGGGGGAGGGGGAGTGGGCACTTCCGAGACCGCCGTCCCAATTCAGCTTCGAGGTAGTTACCTCTTACACCACATACTAAAGGCAACGGTTCTTAAGCATTCTGGAAGACTTTTCAGCACTTTACGAGTAGTTGTGCATCGTGTGCTCTCGGGGACTTTCCAGTGGCTGTTTTAATTATTTGAAACAGCAAAAAATATATGTATCTTAACTCCCTTGCGTGCGGAAAAATCTATGGTGAAATTTCATCACTGGAGCTCCTTCCACGGATTCAAGATAGCTATCTAGTCAAATTGCGGAATCACGTCAGCGTTTCCATCTCTACTGAGCATTGTATAGCTATTTTAGGAAAGGAAAATAACACCAGGTATAAAAATACAATCCTCACTTATTCTGTGGTGGATGTGGTTCTCCGTCGGATGGTGTTGAAGAAAGACGAGGTTTCGGCGCCGTGCTCTGCTGCTATCTTCAGGACATCCGGCGGAGAACCCGTGAAGATTATATTTCAGCGACACGCCGGGAAAGCCTTCAATCACACGCCAGAGTAGTGCCCTTACACCGGTGCGGCGCCATCTTGTTTTTTTAATTGCCTTAATTGATTTTAATTGATTTTAATTGAATTGCGTGGGGGCCTTAATTGATTTTAATTAATGTTAATTGATTTTAATTGATTTTAATTAATGTTAATTGATTTTAATTGATTTTAATTAATTTTAATTGATTTTAATTAAGGCTAATTAATTTTAATTGATTTTAATTGAGGCTAATTGATTTTAATTGATTTGCGGAGGGGGGAGCCTTAATTGATTTTAATTAATGCTAATTGACTCACGCCTTGGAGCGGAGGGGAGCCGAGGAACTAGGGGAGTTTAATTGAATGCGGGTTCGTAATTGAATGCGCCACACCCTAATTATCGCTCCCCACGCAGCTGCAGGATGCGGGTTCGTAATTGAATGCGCCACACCCGGAAGCCATCAATTATCGCTCCCCACGCAGCTGCAGGATGCGGGTTCGTAATTGAATACACACAGCTGCACCACACTCGAATTATCGCTCCCCTCGCAAGCGGCAGGATGCGGGTTCGTAATTGAATACACACAGCTGCGCCACACCCGAATTATCGCTCCCCACGCAGCTGCAGGATGCGGGTCCGTAATTGAATGAGCACAGCTGCACCACACTCGAATTATCGCTCCCCACGCAGCTGCAGGATGCGGGTTCGTAATTGAATGCGCACAGCTGCGCCACTACATTCATCATCGTGGGCGCAGTCTTCCCACACCAATTCTCCATGGCTCCAGACGCGTGTATAAATAGGGCTGAGACCCCCCTTCTGCCATCGATGTATGCAGAATTGTAAACAGTAAAGAATAAAATCATTTTACCAGATTTTTCTTTCGTCATTTCACCTATCCTAATTAAATAATAAGATAGTATATATTTTATTTAAATCTTTTATTTCACCCACCATTGGGCAATTAAAAATACATTTTCAACAGCGCATATAGCGTTACAAAATAAATGTCCTTTACAAAGTTTTATCAAATTATTTTTCTTGAGTTCATGTAGAGGCGGGCATCCTAAATCTTCTATATTGTAGCAGACTTTCTTGCGAATAATCTTCTGAAACCAACGAGCCTTCTCCCGTCCTTTAACGTAAATAATGGAGTCATCTTCATTTGTGATTGCATGTAGAATAGTACATAGTTTGCTAAAGGTTATACCAGCAGCAGTCCAAGGTATTCCATGGTAATTATTTGTCAGCCATTTGACTGTTGGCTCATTACCTCCACGTGATGGTGAATTTACAGAGATGCAATGTGTAGCGATAATGTTGTCTGATTGCACTACACAGACGGCAACTTCTTTGAAGATAAATACTCCTTCTCTCGTCTTGAATCCTTGAGCGTCCAGGAAGATGGTCGGCATGATACTGGCTGGCAATGATGGGCGCTACCTGGTTTTATGCGAGCTTACGCACAACACTTGTTAGCGGTACGTATTCCACAACACGGTCGTGAAGGATTAGACAGTATGCGGCGGTGTAGGCTGGAAAATTGTCAGTGCTATCAAACTCCATACGAATATCTACAGGCCCTGTTTTTACCGACTCATTTTGATGTGAACAGTCGATTACGGCGATAGGAGCAGTAGCGACAAAATCTTCACGGTTTAGTAGTGGTGAAGGATGCTCCCGTTCGTAGTAAGTTTGTTGGAATCTTGCATACATATCGTACAATACTGTGGTTCGATTTTTCTTAAAGTCCAAATTCATGTTCTCGTAGGGGTACGCCACATCATTTAGAAACACTTTGACGTTGGCAAGATTGCAGTGGTCAAATAAAGCCGCACTTAATGCTTCATTTCGTTTCCTGTTTGTTTGAAATCCCAGAACAACGAACCTTGGTTTCTCCAGCTGTGTTGATGTTTTCAAAGACCAAATTTGAGTTTTGCTTATAGGAAGTAGCGGGTACTCCAACAAATCCCAGCTTCGGAAATTAATTCTAAGTGGCTTCCCACTGTCCACAATCTTAAGCAACGCCAGTTTTTCTCTCTCACTTACTTGTAAATGAGGCACCACCCATGCTAGTTTACTGATGGCGAATTTACTTTTCTGGGGGTTTGGATTGGCTTGTACATATGAATTTGTATCTTCCCTAGATCGAATAAGTATTAGTTCTTGTTTTACATTTGCAAGTATCCTTTTAAAGTCTTCACAAAAACCCAAGAGCATACTCAGCGGAATACATACATCAAAGTAACCATTTCCAAGATCGCGTTGCCCCCATCCTGAGTTCTCCAACAGACCAATTTGTTGAGGACCAGCTGAAATAAGAGTCTTTATTGTGCTTGTGACACCTACATTTCTATTTCGGTCTATTTCAACTCCATTAATTTCTAACCGAATTTCCTCAAATAGGAACGCAAACGCATTGGATGTAACAATTGAATTTGTAGCCCCAGTTCCATCTGACTTGAGAAATCTTCCTTCAATATGCAAGAAACTTTCCCCAGGCAGTGTATATGTATCCTGGTTCTTCATATGTAGCATATTTCACGGAATAGAATCGTTGATAAATGTATCACGCTATCATGCCGAATTTCAGTTCTGTGGACCCGGGACGAAACTTGAAAAACGTCTGAAACTCGGCCAGACGGGAATCAATCCACTAGATGCAGCATGCAGGGAGAATGACATTGCGTATGCACAGGGTGCCGACAGACGTAATGCAGACCGCATACTCGCAGAGAAGGCTTCAGTCAGAATGAAAGCCAAAGATGCAAAGTTCGGTGAACGGGCGGCCGCGTTACTAGTTAACGGCGCTATGCGTGCCAAGCTAAAGTTGGGTGCAGGGATTAAAAAGAAAAAGAAGACGAAGAAGAAGGGTGGAATCCTCCCCTTAATCCCTATTTTTGCCGGATTGTCGGCTGCCGGAGCTCTTGCCGGTGGAGCCTCAGCCATCGCCAGAGCCGTCAAAGCTGCTAAAGAAGCAAAAAAGCAGTTGACTGAACAGAAACGACACAATGAAACCATGGAGGCAATTGCAATGAGGGGTAAAGGTCTGTATTTAAAGCCATACCGGAAAGATGGATCTGGATTGAAAAAAAAAAAAGTCTGATCAGGCGTTGACCGATGACGATATACGTAGACATGTAAAGCGTTTGGGTATACCTCATTTTCGTGGTGTCTTCATGCGCGATGCATTACCTCAAAAAATTAGTGAACGTGAATGTGGAATTGTGAACTTGGACAGTGCTGAAAATGCTGGGACGCACTGGGTTGCGTACATCAAGTACAAGGATGGTGTAGTGAAATATTTCGATAGTTTTGGTGACTTACCTCCGCCATTGGAATTGCAGCGATACTTTGCAGGCAACAGAATACAGTACAATGTGCAACGACACCAGGAATTCGGTACGCACATATGTGGACATTTATGTTTAAAATTCCTGCATCAGAATGCATAACATCAGTCTTGCATGAACCTTAGTCGGGGTAACACATGTCTGTGACACTCTGCTTGTCCGGTAACAGTTCAGTCTTGAGCTGTGATTACTTCCCACCGATAGATTTGAGTCAAGGCGAGTATACGATCGGCTTAGTAGATTTTCAAACATACAACTCGATTCCGAACATTGATAAGTCAAATTGCAAATTTCATTACTCGAAGAATAAAGTGATAGATATTCCTACAGGATCGTATGATATTGACGACTTGGCCAGTTATTTGGCTCGGCTTACAAATAACGAGAAACTGGTTATTAAAGCAAACAACAATTCACTCAAGTGTGAGATACAAACACCTGTGGAAATAGATTTCACGAAACCAAACTCAATTGGCTCACTGCTTGGATTTTCTAAACGTGTGTTAAAACCGGGATTTCATACCTCAGACTACACTGTGCAGATCTTCAAAGTTAACGCGATAAGGATAGAGTGCAGCATATGTACCGGAAATTACGTCAATGATAAGCTGGGGCATACACTACACGAGTTTTTTCCAACAGTACCGCCAGGGTACAAGATTGTAGAAGTACCTGCAAACGTCATCTATCTTCCCATCACGGTGAAAACGCTCAACAGCATTCACATTAGAGTTGTTGATCAGGACGGCAATTTAGTGGATTTCAGAGGAGAAACTATTACTCTGAGGCTACATATAAAGAATGGGCGCTCGTTATAAGAAGAGGCAGACTCAAACAATTGTCAGTAGTGAACCGACAGTGAAACGGGTAACACCTGCTGTGAAACGGTTAACTCCTGCTAACGTGCTCTTCCTACAGTCGTTAGGCTATACAGTTAAAAATCATGGATGAAGTGCTTGATATAACTTCCAGTGTGGAATTTGATGAGTCGGTGACGCGTAAACAGTTTTTGAGTCACCAACCACATACACCCACAACATTTAATAATAATGATGAAATTCGGATACCTATTCAGAACCAGGATACATATACACTGCCTGGGGAAAGTTTCTTGCATATTGAAGGAAGATTTCTCAAGTCAGATGGAACTGGGGCTACAAATTCAATTGTTACATCCAATGCGTTTGCGTTCCTATTTGAGGAAATTCGGTTAGAAATTAATGGAGTTGAAATAGACCGAAATAGAAATGTAGGTGTCACAAGCACAATAAAGACTCTTATTTCAGCTGGTCCTCAACAAATTGGTCTGTTGGAGAACTCAGGATGGGGGCAACGCGATCTTGGAAATGGTTACTTTGATGTATGTATTCCGCTGAGTATGCTCTTGGGTTTTTGTGAAGACTTTAAAAGGATACTTGCAAATGTAAAACAAGAACTAATACTTATTCGATCTAGGGACGATACAAATTCATATGTACAAGCCAATCCAAACCCCCAGAAAAGTAAATTCGCCATCAGTAAACTAGCATGGGTGGTGCCTCATTTACAAGTAAGTGAGAGAGAAAAACTGGCGTTGCTTAAGATTGTGGACAGTGGGAAGCCACTTAGAATTAATTTCCGAAGCTGGGATTTGTTGGAGTACCCGCTACTTCCTATAAGCAAAACTCAAATTTGGTCTTTGAAAACATCAACACAGCTGGAGAAACCAAGGTTCGTTGTTCTGGGATTTCAAACAAACAGGAAACGAAATGAAGCATTAAGTGCGGCTTTATTTGACCACTGCAATCTTGCCAACGTCAAAGTGTTTCTAAATGATGTGGCGTACCCCTACGAGAACATGAATTTGGACTTTAAGAAAAATCGAACCACAGTATTGTACGATATGTATGCAAGATTCCAACAAACTTACTACGAACGGGAGCATCCTTCACCACTACTAAACCGTGAAGATTTTGTCGCTACTGCTCCTATCGCCGTAATCGACTGTTCACATCAAAATGAGTCGGTAAAAACAGGGCCTGTAGATATTCGTATGGAGTTTGATAGCACTGACAATTTTCCAGCCTACACCGCCGCATACTGTCTAATCCTTCACGACCGTGTTGTGGAATACGTACCGCTAACAAGTGTTGTGCGTAAGCTCGCATAAAACCAGGTAGCGCCCATCATTGCCAGCCAGTATCATGCCGACCATCTTCCTGGACGCTCAAGGATTCAAGACGAGAGAAGGAGTATTTATCTTCAAAGAAGTTGCCGTCTGTGTAGTGCAATCAGACAACATTATCGCTACACATTGCATCTCTGTAAATTCACCATCACGTGGAGGTAATGAGCCAACAGTCAAATGGCTGACAAATAATTACCATGGAATACCTTGGACTGCTGCTGGTATAACCTTTAGCAAACTATGTACTATTCTACATGCAATCACAAATGAAGATGACTCCATTATTTACGTTAAAGGACGGGAGAAGGCTCGTTGGTTTCAGAAGATTATTCGCAAGAAAGTCTGCTACAATATAGAAGATTTAGGATGCCCGCCTCTACATGAACTCAAGAAAAATAATTTGATAAAACTTTGTAAAGGACATTTATTTTGTAACGCTATATGCGCTGTTGAAAATGTATTTTTAATTGCCCAATGGTGGGTGAAATAAAAGATTTAAATAAAATATATACTATCTTATTATTTAATTAGGATAGGTGAAATGACGAAAGAAAAATCTGGTAAAATGATTTTATTCTTTACTGTTTACAATTCTGCATACATCGATGGCAGAAGGGGGGGGTCTCAGCCCTATTTATACACGCGTCTGGAGCCATGGAGAATTGGTGTGGGAAGACTGCGCCCACGATGATGAATGTAGTGGCGCAGCTGTGCGCATTCAATTACGAACCCGCATCCTGCAGCTGCGTGGGGAGCGATAATTCGAGTGTGGTGCAGCTGTGCTCATTCAATTACGGACCCGCATCCTGCAGCTGCGTGGGGAGCGATAATTCGGGTGTGGCGCAGCTGTGTGTATTCAATTACGAACCCGCATCCTGCCGCTTGCGAGGGGAGCGATAATTCGAGTGTGGTGCAGCTGTGTGTATTCAATTACGAACCCGCATCCTGCAGCTGCGTGGGGAGCGATAATTGATGGCTTCCGGGTGTGGCGCATTCAATTACGAACCCGCATCCTGCAGCTGCGTGGGGAGCGATAATTAGGGTGTGGCGCATTCAATTACGAACCCGCATTCAATTAAACTCCCCTAGTTCCTCGGCTCCCCTCCGCTCCAAGGCGTGAGTCAATTAGCATTAATTAAAATCAATTAAGGCTCCCCCCCTCCGCAAATCAATTAAAATCAATTAGCCTCAATTAAAATCAATTAAAATTAATTAGCCTTAATTAAAATCAATTAAAATTAATTAAAATCAATTAAAATCAATTAACATTAATTAAAATCAATTAAAATCAATTAACATTAATTAAAATCAATTAAGGCCCCCACGCAATTCAATTAAAATCAATTAAAATCAATTAAGGCAATTAAAAAAACAAGATGGCGCCGCACCGGTGTAAGGGCACTACTCGCCAGGTATTGTTTACAGAAGTTTGGTAAATATTGCCTGGGATTAATGGAGCCAAAGAATAAAAAGAGAAAGAGCATGTTCCGAAGCCTAATTCTATTAGTCATACTTCTCACCATCCCGCGATAACATCAAGTTTACATTTTCAGAAGCATTTCAGATTTTTAAGTTGCAACATTTACCATCAATATTCGCAAAAATCTCAAATTGTAGACTGCTTTTATAACCATTTTCACTGTCATTTAAAAACGTTCACGTAAATTAAGTCGAGACGGTTTCTGCTGTATATTTAAGAAATTGAACAATCACTCACAAAATAATATCTCGTTATTAGCTGAATTCCGATGCTTAAAAAAGATCGCCTGTTGATACAATATTTTACCCTTACCTGAATAGCTACCCCTTCCTTTCGCTTTTAATCCAGGCCCTTGCAATGAATTCGGCGTTTATACCATGTTCCTCGTGTGCTCTGTTTATTTCGCTAGCTTAATGGGACATCAAACAATAACGTGTAGTTTTCTCAATAAAATTAATCTGCAGTTGAGTAATGAAGCTATTGGCAAAATACACCACCAGGAATGGAGTGGTTGAAAATCTTCTGACGCAAGAAACACTTACTCAAAAGAAATACAGCTGGTAGCAACATAAGACCAGCCATTAGAGCGGAAATTCAGTCAAGTGTTGCATCGTATTTTTTTAATTGTTATTTTAATAAAAGACACACTGAATTCTTGTTCTGATCTCCTGTCATGAAGAAGCTACCAAAAAATTAATTTTTACCTAAAGCGGTCTCTGTGTTTCTTCACAGATATACGAGATACAACGGCTGGCAAGAATTAGCGAGGGATGCCTTGTATTTATTTCAAGCTGTAAGATAAGAAATGAGAGTAGTGATAAGTGACATTTTAAGCTGGAATGAATAACGGAGGAGCTGTTGCTGCTTCTGATTCAGTGATCACTTTGGCCACGGGATTAATGGTCCGAAGTGGATCACGCCGTTGCGGGGCGCTAAAAGGTTCGCAAAGGTGAGCTGTTTGCAACTCTCCCGCGATGAATGGCCGGGAACATGAGATAGCCGAGAAATGTCGGCCGACGGAGAACTGGACGCTAACGTGATTAACGCCTCACGGCCGAACCCACAACTCAACGGCGATCCTCTTTTACTTCGCTTTCCACTCCTGCAGGTTCTGCCTTTTCGGGAATCGTGCGCGGTTGCTTTCGGTGCCACCACAAAGAGGTTAATTTATATATACAGTAGGAAAAGTTATTTCTTTTAAAGGACCGTGAGGCGTGACGGAAATGGAAAATGAATTTAATTTTCAACTGCGTAACCACGATTGTCTTCTTTTTTCTTCATCCGTTAGGTTGGTATGTACTTCCCTAAGAAAATTTAAGTTGGAGTGGTTTCCTCGTGAATTCCCCCAGTGATTTATGTATTTACATATTTTTGTTGGCGACTGTGATTTATTTGTGTTTGGTGTATTATGTTGTTTGTAGTGTGAATGAATGAAAGATGGTAGAAAGGATAGGGTGAAACCCTATGCCGGCAAATACAGACATACTCTTCGGAAGGACACGACGGGGCCAGACTAAATGACCCCATTCGCCGGAAGAACCGCCCCACCTTATACGCACTGCAGAGAGATTTGGTGTGCAGTTGGGTGATTATGAATTGTTCACCACCACTTCTCTTATCCTGCCGGCCAGTTCCTTATGATGAAAATTTCTTTCACCACCAGCTTTCGAACCAGATAACCCCATATCAGGAGCCGAGTACTATAAAGTTGGTTTTCCATGGTTTCCCAAATCACTCCACGCAAATGCCGGGATGCTTCCTTCAAAAGGCTATGGCCGAATTCCTTCCCATTCCTTGCCCCCCATCCTTTCCCGTCTGTAAAGACCTCGCTGTTAAGAGACGTTAAGCAGTTAAAAAAAATTAGTGTATAATCTGTTCACAAAACATATTATATAGTATAGAAGCTGATTCTCTCTGTACCAAACTATTATTTTGTGCCTACCAATAAGTTTCTGGCATCAGTATATTTTGTCTTCTTGTTTGATATGCCTCGTGGGCGTAAATCGGACCCAAGGCGTAGCTCTAGCAGAGCCCGAGCAGCTAAAGTCATTAGAAATCAAGAATCTGATGCACATGCTGAGGAAAGAATACAAGACCAAGCTGAAAGACAAATGTCCTCTGTTAACACCCTCCCCCCCCCCCCCGGTCCCCCCCCCCCCGCTCCCCCCCAAAAAACCTAGTTTTTTTGCTATTTTCAAACATTTGCAAATTCTTCAAGAGAATTGTTTAATGGCTTGTATGTCATATAATCCGGACTCAAGTGTTTTTTTGGGACACTTTTTACGTAACTTATCTACATCTTTCTCTATCCAAATCTTCCAATAAAATTTTAAGTCTACGCGTACAAAGTTGCTGCTTTCATTTAGTAGATAACATAATGAAAATTGTGCCCATATTGCGGCAGTTTTATTTGTTATTGTAACTGTAATTTGTGTTGCGACGAGAATGTCGTGAAAGATATAAAATACTATCAAAAGCGCTCAGATATACGTTTAGTAGAAATTACTGAACTTTTTAAACATTTGTTTTGATAATTTGACGTCATACTGTTCGAAACAGGATGTTAGTAATGGTTGACCCATTGATTCACATTTTTGACAGATTCTACATCTACATCCAAGCACCAATCCTAAACCCGCTCATTCCAATCCCGAATAGTGCGAGGAAAGAAGGAATACATATAAGCATCAGTACGGCATCTTATTTCTCTAATCTTATCCCTCCGGTCATTGCGACCTAAATACGTTGGCGGAAGAAGTATTTCATTGCACTCGAAATTTAAATTTTTTCGCATATTCTCCAATAAATTCGAACGCAAGCTACGTCGTTTGTCTTCCAAAGTATCCTAGCCCAATCTATGTATCAATTCTGTGACGCTTTCATAAGGGCTGTAACAACAAGTCACGAATCTAGCAGCTCTCCTCTGCACTCTCTCAACTGAGTCAATCAGAACCTTGTGATACGGATCCCAAACCCCACAACAGTAATCCAGATGCGGACGCACTAGTGTTTTATACGCTATCTCCTTTGTATGAGCATTACAATTAATAAAAATACGACCTATGAATCGTAATTTAGAATTAGCCTTGCCTACGACGGAAGTTATGTGCATGTCCCATTTCATGTTGCTTTGTACTATCACTGATCCGTGCATAACAAGTGTTGCTTGATACCGCCTGTTGCTTTTAGTAGTTTGCAGATGACAGCGCAATGTGCGAATAAGGTCAGTTTATAGGCCGGACGGCAAATTAAAGCAGGAGAGCTGTGCATAACAGATCTTTTCCCTTAAATTTACGAGACGAGATATTGAGTCGTGTAGAAGAGCAGCGTAATCGATGGGTAGGTCACTGCGCTACCTGAGGCAGGCAGCCTCTTCCGCTTAGAAGCGTGAGCCTCCCATTAAGTACTTGTTGCTCCGCTCTGCAATTAAAGACGAGATCGTAGTTAGGACAGACTCAGTGGGCATTACCTGCCTGTAAATAAGCACTCCGCGCGCATTCCGAAGCGAAAATGGTGTCGGTTAAAGGTTAACGTGCAAACCACATCCCAGTGCCACACACGGCTACCACTGGCTTGTTTACATTCTCATTGTTGTTCACTGCCGTTAGTTCTACAATAGCGCAGTCTGCCTGCTTATTAAGCGTTTTTTCCCCTCGCGTGCTATATGACTTGATCATTAGAGCCCCACCTCTTTTACGTTGTTACCGAGGAATGTTAATGAAATCGACCGTGGCCCCTGAAGTGACTGTACCACATTCATCTCGAGTCGCTTTGGTGGACGGAGGCTTAAAAGTAAAAATGAATTCGTATGGTGGTAGGCAAACAATGTCTGTCGGATGCTGTTTTCAACTTGAATAATTAAAGTTGAAAATCGCTGAGTTTAGAAAGGCCATGAGTCACCCTATTTTGCTAATTCGCATTTTTGCAAAACTCGATTGTTTGGATGTAAACACGTCCTTGTGAGCAGAAAAGGCGTGAGTATTCAATTTAGGAAGAGCCCGTATTGCGCGTAGAAAAATCCAACGAGTGCAGAAAGAGCATGAGTCTCAGACTATTACCCAACACAGGGGCACTCTTACTTCCCCAATGATCGCAATTTTGCCATAATCAAACAAAAATAAAGAAATTTGATCCGATTTATGTTCCAAATCAATACCAGGATATTATTCTTTCCACG
The DNA here is from genome assembly GCA_031002005.1 of Vandiemenella viatica. Taxonomy (NCBI): domain Eukaryota; kingdom Metazoa; phylum Arthropoda; class Insecta; order Orthoptera; family Morabidae; genus Vandiemenella; species Vandiemenella viatica. The sequence goes on from CM061914.1 coordinate 46,852,992, forward strand.
AACAGTACATTCCGAGTGGAGTCCTTGGAAACAAACAAGTTTTAGAAGTTGACACATGGTGACCACCTTTTTTTTTTGCTTGGGCTTTGCGCCTCGTCGACAGCGAGGTCATTAGAGGCGGGATGGGATTGTGGGATTGGGGAAAGGAACGGGAAGGAATTTGGCCATGGCCTTTTTGAAGGAAGCATCCCGGCATTCGCCTGGAGTGATTTGGGGAAACCATGGAAAACCCAAATCTGGATGCCCGGACGGGGAGTGACCATCTTATTTCGACAGAATCATATGGGGAAAAAAACGCCAAGAAACACAAAACTATTCTTAATCCATCATCATACATAGCTTTCCAATATTCTTCGAACACCTTCATAGGGGAGCTGAATATATTAAAAAAACGACTTTTTTAAAACCAAACACACAGGTAGTGCAGTTGCCTATTACGAGAGCCTTTCCTGATAAATCCTATAAAGACAACAAGATGGTCAATATAAGGCAAACTCTGCCCCACATCGAAGAACACCACCACCTGACATTCTACAATAACTCGTTGCGGTGGCCAACCACAACTCAGGACCACCATATTTGCTCTGATGAGGAAGGAACTAAACGGGACTTTTTTCCCCTTTTGAGATGAGGAATTACAGTTTCGAAATAATTTGCAAACTCTATCTTCTGAAATCCCTGCATTTTGTTATTCCTTTTACAGGTTCCGCTAGTTACAGTTTTCTAAAGCTTACAGTTTTGTGTAACTTTAGGTCTTAATTCTTAATAATTTCTCATAATCGGATGTTATAATAATTATGTTTATTATACCCAATAAACAGTATTATTTTGGTAATTATTATTTCAGAGATTATTTATTATTTAATAACTACTGAGTGCCAAAAGGATATGAGTCCAAAATATTTAAATTTGCATAAATTCGTCAATTTTTTCACTAAAGATTACGTTTAAGGCCTAAAATTGTCCGTAGTGCGCGACTCTTTCGATATGTACCAATAACTTGTTTATTCCTTTACTGGAAGAAGTACTGCCAGTTTTTTGTCTCCTGTAATTTTTTTTAAAAAAAATGTTGACTCATGCCATTCCTGACCTCAGCGATACATTTATTGTTCAGTGATATTATGCGCTAATCTCACTATACCTAGAACCTTTACAACCCATTATAGGTGCTCCAATGACTGTAATAAGTCACCTGGCGAGACTGTTTAATGAACTGTATATCAAGTAGCACTGACGTTACTTAACGCTCTAAGGATAGCAGAAGCAATGAAGAATACGGAAATTCGTTCCACATCGTTAATGGACATAATGACTGAACTGGCCACTACGCTCAGGCAGTGTCGTCAGTGTTGATTCCTAACGACACGTTTTATGTTTAGTCACTAACTTCTTCTTCCGAATTACTGGTGATATTGAACTGTGGGAGTATGTTTCATAAAATCTTTTCAGCATACGATTCTTCAGAAGATTTTGTCGTTGTTATTCAGAAAACTACATATGCCCTCTAAGTAATGTAAGTCATGGTATACCGCCTAATATCGTGTGGTACCCCCTTTTGCCCGACGAGGTGCAGCAATCCGACGTGGCATTGACTCAAAAAAATGTCGGAAGTCCTCTGAGGAAGTGTTAATCGATTCTTCCTCAGGAACGATTCATATCTGCGAAAGTGTTGCCAGGGCAGGACGTTGTACGCAAATTGACCTTTCGATCATGTCCCAGATATGTTCTACATGATTCATGTGTGGCAATCTAGGTGGCCAAATTATTCGTCAGAATTTTCCAAAATGTTCCTCATACCAATCAATTGGGCCGGCGACATGGCAAATGGTCGTCCTTGAAAATTCCATCGTTGTTTGGGTGCATGAAGGCCATCAATGGCTGCAAAATGGTCACCAAGTAGCTGAACATAACCAATTCCAGATAATGGTCCATTCAGTTTGATCACAAGTCCCATTCCATGCCATATAAACACAGCCCGTACCAGGACGGAGCCACCACCAGCTTGCACAGTGCCTTGCTGACAGTCTGGATCCACAGGCCTCGTGGGGTCGACGCCACACTCAAACCTTACCACTAGATCCTACTAACTGCGATCTGACCATGCAATTTCATCTAGAGTTCGTCCCACATTGAGTGTTGCTTTTCTTTGACGCAGTGTGGCCTGTCCGTCAACACTGTGATGTCTGTATTTGTCGGATGGCTGCGGTGGGTATTCTGTACTTTGCTTAAACTCGTTTTCTTAATGTTTTCCTAAGACTTTCGAAGCATTTATTGTTTTCTTGTACTGCTGTTCTTCTAACTGACACCTAAACTTTGGGCTGCATGGGATCGGAGAATCATACGGGTTTCTTATGCTCTAACCGAATGAAATACTGAAGCCGTTATAGTCCATGCTTATGGCAACATTCTTAATGGTTCAGTCACAAGTAAAAATACATATGTGGACTCGACGCGACGTAATGTGAGCAGAGGCTAGGTTTTTGTCATAGAAAACATTCAAAGACAAATAGTCGAACGAGAATTGGCGGGTACTATCGGCGATCGATCGATAGAGGATCCGAGGCAGTGCTTGCCGCTTCCGTAGATCAGAGACAAGTGAGAAAGATTTAATTTAACTGCAATGGAGCACACTCTCCGGTGGAAATTTCCCTACACACCCATTTACACCTATCCTGCACCCTCCTATATTTGCCCTCTACAAATTTTCACTTTAAATTCTTTTAACGTTTTCGATAACTTATTCATCATTTCACTTGGTAACTGATTCCAAAACCTGACACCCTTACCTAAAAAAGAATCTTCCCAAATCCTTGTGCCTGAAATCGAGTACCAGCTTGTGGTCATGATCATCTTTTTCCTTCCATGCACTACTCCAATATCTTTCCATGCCTCATCGCCAGTATACGCCCTTTACACTCCTATGACCCTCCTCATCCTCCTCCTGTCTTGTAATGAATCCCATTCCAGCTCCTTTATCATATTCGTCACTGATTCAGTTGTTCGCTACCAAGTGAACACAGCTGTGAGTGAAATTTCAGCCACGCGCCGGCATAGCTGCCGAGCTGAATGATAGCAGTTTCCGTTCTGTCGAAACAGCATTTTATCGCACGTAAGCAACCGAGGCTCAGACTTGGTGAAGCTAAATAAAAATCTAAAATAATTAAAATATGTCCTCTACTACACTGACACCTCACCGGATCCGTCGCTGATCTAGGTCATAAGGTAGAAGCGGATAGAGGCAGGTAATGCCGGAAATTAAATATTCACGGCAACTCTTGACGCTGTACATCGAGGAATGTGAATTCACGAACAATTTCCGAAATGGAATGCCCCATGCGTCTAGCGTTCGTTAATTCATGTCGCGCGGCCATAACCACTTCAGAAAACCTTTCACACTACTCACAAGAGTACAAATGAAAGCTCTCGCCTCGCATTTGGGAGGACGGCGGTTCGAATCCCCGTCCGGGCATCCAGATTTGGGTTTTTCATGGTTTCCCCAAATCACTCCAGGCAAATGCCTGGATGCTTCCTTCAAAAGACCATGGCCGAATTCCTTCCCATTCCTTGCCCCCATCCTTGCCCCCCATCCTTGCCCCCCATCCTTGCCCCCCATCCTTTCCCGTCTCTAAAGACCTCGATGTTAAAAAGAGACGTAAAGCAGTTAAAAAAAAACCGGTGATCCTGCCGGATAAAGGAGGACTACAGTTCAACATGGAAGTCGAACCACGGAAAATTTATGGCGTACTTAACATTAAAAATGAAAGCCTCTACACTGCACCGCACATGTATGCGTTTATTCCGTGTCGCTGCCAAGATCTGAATATTTTCATCTTCCTTTTGGCACTTCATTGTGTAAAAATAATTCTGATTTTATTTTCGATGTTAGACTACTTACTCCATCACTGACGTATTTTTAAAGTCTGACGGCTTGCTGCAGAATAGGATCTCTCGCCCACTTCTTTACCCTCAGGTTCTATACCCCATATCCCGACGTGATAAACTTATCAGTAGAGGGCAGAAGTATGAAAGATGCAGACAGTTATTTATTTTTTTCCATTATACACTTGTAGATCTGAAAATCAGTATTTTGTGAATTGAAGGTACAGGTCATAAACTTTTTTTTAACAGCTTAACGTCTCTTAACAGCGAGGTCTTTAAAGACGGGAAAGGATGGGAGAGGGGGGGGGGGCAAGGAATGGGAAGGAATTCGGCCATGGCCTTTTGAAGGAAGCATCCCGGCATTCACCTGGAGTGATTTGGGGAAACCATGGAAAACCCAAATCTGGATGCCCGAACGGGGATTCGAACCGCCGTCCTCCCGAATGCGAGGCCAGAAGGGTCATAAACAATGGGCGTCAACATAGCAGACTGAAAGGCAACAGCAGTGTAATTATCCTTCAAGTCTTTAATAGGAATTTGTCTTCAGACCTGATGGAAATATATTTAAATTATGGTAAAATATGCATCCGCAATCGTAGTGAAGAATGAAGTAAGTCAGTAGCCTATGAGACCCACTATTTTTTTTATTATTATTTTTTTTATTTATATATATAAAAGCTGTATGGTCTGTTCGCTTTCTCTAATTCCATGACTTTAACTGACGAGTGTAATTTTTATTAATGTTCGGAAAATGGAAGATTCAGGTATCACATAGGAGTAACAGCTTTAAGTTTAGACTGGAATTCGTTCATTTCAAGCTGCCGTCAAGTAACGTTTATCAATCCTCAAATAAGAATGTCATAGTTTTTCCTGTATCTTACTGAAATAATGAAACTTTTACAATTATGCAGATCCTCTAGAAAAACAAATATCTTTCATAAGTACTGATTTTTTTTCTCTGGCTTTACGCCTCGTCTACCTCGAGGTCATTAGAGGCGGGAAAGGTCTGGGGAAAAGGAACGGGAAGGAATTCAGCCATGGCCTTTTTACAAGAACCATCCCGGCATTCTCCTAGAGTGATTCGGGTAAACCACGGAAAACCCAAATCATCATGGTTGGACCGGGATTCGGACCATATTTTTAATGAAACATTAAATATATGATTTTCATGTGTGCTATGGAGAGAGAGTTGATAGTCGTAATTAGTTTTTGTGTAGTTTAAACGTAGTGTACCTAAGTAAAATTTCTCTTGTTTGTACTGATGCCTCTTGCTTAGTTCAGGCGTACAGCTGATGGTCTACGCCCACGTTTCCCCGTAGTGACGATTCAGCTGTAGGTATTCGTACCGTTAGTGAACACTGGAGCATGTTATCAGATCACACGAGCCACGCTGTGCAGATGTGGGTAGGATAAAGCAAGGAGCAGCAGGAGCTCGTGAATTACGCGGGGTGGCCGCGAGTGAAAGGACTGCGTAGACAAGTAGCAATTAAACGCTCCACGCGGATCGCTCTTGAACCCCTCCACTTGTTCAGATTCGAATCGGGAATTAACATTGGCCGGTTGTGACTTACAGGGGCGAGGCTGGGCAGTAATGGAATACAATTCCGCTGCTCAAGGACCCCAGCAGCCCATTTGTTCGTTTTAGCTCCTCGCAACTGCACAGCACCTCTAATGACAGGAGCCGGTGTAACTGTAAGGGACTGGAGACCAGTAATTCCTAATTGTCTTCTTTCTTCTTCGTAATGCCGTCTCGATGCCTCGTTGATTTGAATACATCTCGCCAAAGAGATAAAGGTACAATAGCGCACAACCAAGCAATGGCTTATTAATCTTAAGTGGCGGCATTGCCTTGGAACCTGTTAGGAAGCAAGAGTCAAACAATTCGGTGAAGCTTTACTACTGTCGGAGAGGCCAAATTACTTTGTTGACGAGAGTAGGAATCAGAGACTGCATCTTGACAGTATCTGTTTACGTATACTGATACGCGAGAGAAACTAAATAGAAAATGTGTTCGCATTCGGGAGGACGCCGGTTCGAATCCCCGTCCGGGCATCCAGATTTGGGTTTTCCATGGTTTCCCCAAATCATTCCAGGCGAATGCCGGGATGCTTCCTTCAAAAGGCCATGACCGAATTCCTTCTCGTTCCTTGTCCCCAGTCCATCCAGCCTCTAATGGCCTCGACGGCGACGAGACGTAAAACCATAAGTAAAAAAAAAAAGGAAAATGTGTACTGTAACAATTAACATATTATTAAGTAAAAGTTATTAGAGATTGTGTGAATGTGTGTTCGAAACGGGTTTGGTTTGGCTTAGTAAAATAACCCATTATTTATTTTAATTGAATTGAAAGTATCTGCAATGAGTTGAAAAAGCACCAACGTCCGATGTCCTGGAAATTCACGGAATAGGTCGCACAGAACTGAACAATGTGTGACGCATCGGTGAACTGGTGTACAGTTCCCACTCTGCTTCAACTTTCTCTCATTTTGTCCTAAAAACTGATCCTGATATTAGTTTTCCCCAAATATCTTCTCCAATATACTGCAGCCCAAAAATGAATACGAAGATCAGTACTAAACTCTCAGATAATTTTGTCGTTTAAAGAACAGTGAAATTAGTTATATGGCTATCCGACCCCGTCAGCGTAGGGGATAACGTACTGGTCTATAATTGGAGGGGTCACCGGTTTGATTCGGGCCTCGGGCCTTTTGATGTTACATCGTCAAAGTTGTTTATTTTTTTCGGTCACCAATATTCCGCGGAGCCTTTCCTTAAGCTTCCCAAAATTATGAAATTAATGATTAGCTTAAACTCCATGTTTATTTAAGATCCGTGTCATCGTGTATACGGTGTCATTTCAGGCTACTTCCTGAACTAGCCAAAGCACATACAGATATTGTTTGATAGTCCGAAACAGTGCGACTAGGCTCTATTCGGATTACTGTTGTTTGTTCGTGGAACACTACTACACCTATATACAGTGAAACCTCTAGAAAACTACAAAGGTGGCTTGAGTTGTAAATACGAACAGCTCCAGTAAACTACATACGAAAGGCTGCAGGCCAATCGAATCAGCTATTATTAAAACACCTTCCTAAAAATACAATATTCTTAATTTCGTTCCAAACGAAATCTTAATGTTCTGAAATGTTAATGCAGATAATTCAGACGTATCGCTTGTAACTTTGAACATAATAAATAGTTTGTAATTACTGAGAATAACCTAAAATGTGGTAATAACCACTGTTGCAGCTGATAATACATATTTAACTAAATATCCAGTATTAAAAATAATTGACAATTATTACAAATACTCCTAATCACATTCGCCACTATTTGTAAATCATATTCAAAGTAGCCTATAATATGACATTTTAACGAGATAATCTTCCACAAACTTATACAAAAAAATCTTCCTATTTAACTTAAATTATTTAAAGGAGGTAACAAGAAGAAAAATAGTATGTTTATGTTACTATGGTGTCGGTAAATGGTTTTATTTCGCTTTATAGGGCGGAATCTTCGGCTAATAGTATTACATCCCCTTCTTGCAATAAAACTTCGAGACCTATATGTCAGATCTTAAAACTGAATACCAAACACGGTTTCCATCGCCGGCCTTACTTGAGCTTGTATTTTCCTCTCATCTTACGCACACCTTCCCAAAATAGGCTATCTGTGATGTGTGTTAGTGTGACGTCGTATTTTGCAAGCCAGGATAATCCAGAAAGGATCACGTTAGTTGAAAACTCGTACGGTGCGTTAATAAAGCTCGGAATACTTAAACTACCATATTGTTTGACTGTGTAACTTGTATCCGTGAGCTTCCGCAGACATGTTGCTTTGTTGTTTTTACTGCTCCCGGGACTGGGCGGTGCGTAATCAGTCTTTTCTGGTTGGCGTGCCGATATTTAGTCTTCTTCTTCTCGACAGTCGGTGGCCGGCAGTTTTGATGGTTATTATGAAGTGACGCGGCGCGCCGTACAGATTGCCACCCTGTGTAATTAAGGCGGTACGGCACTACTCATTAACTGCGAGCAGCTTTCTCATTAATCCTCTCATTAGAGCGGGCACTTTGCGGCGCGGCCGTCAGGAGCGCTCTAGTCGCGATTGAGATGTGCCGTACCGTGCTGCGGGCCGTGTCAAGGTGGATTGCTTTTCCACCTGCTCACGGATTTCCATAGAATGCGGCTGGACAGCTGCTTTAGCCACGGGTTCTTTACCTCGCTGGAACCAACAGTATTAAAGTTATGGCCTTCTATCACGGTGACAAAAAATAATAATTATAACTTAATGAGTACGTCAATTCAACTATTGTCGGATTATATTTATTCTCGGATGCATCTCGCCTCTCGTCGAGCCATCTTCAGGGTACAATTTTTTATTTTACATTTCTATTTTGAGGTTTGGTCCTCAACCAACGTGCTGCTTCCAGTATTGTACGTGTTTACACGCTGCTGTTGAGACCATTTGACTTCTCTGATAGAGTCAATTTTGGTGGACATTATAAAACTATGGTGAAAGTAAAAAAAAAAAAAAAAATGTGCATCAAAATTGACTCTTATCAGAGAAGTCATGAGGTCTCAACAGCATTGATTAAGCACGTACAATATTGGAAGCAGCTCGCTGGTTGAGGACACAAGTCAAAACAGAAATGTTAAATATAAGATTGTACGCTGAAGACACCTCGACGATAAGCAAAACGCGTCTGAGAACAAATATAAACCAACAACAGTTGCATTGGCGTATGCATTAAATAATTATTATTATTTTAACAAGCAACCCACATTAATCACGTATTGTGACAAAATTTTCATAAGATGTTCATTCCGTTTCTGTCGTGGCTGTGCCAATACCTTAACGCGGAATCCGAACCATGGAACCGCCCTGCTTCCTGGCGTGACTAATATGTTCAAAGACAACTCTTAAAAGTTCTTGTCTTCGGTGCGATTTGAACCCGGTACCCTTAGTTTTCAAAACAACCACCTAAACCATTGAACTACCAGTCCGCTCCATCCAGTGAGGTAACTAACCCTGTTGACACACAAGGCGTTACTGCCTGGAACACCCTTAAGAGTGATTCAGCGAACTTATAGACAGTATGAAAGATAAGTCTTTCCCGGCGTATCTTTGATACAAATTCTTCGCGGGTTTGCCGCCGGATTAAATTTTCTAATAACAAGCTTTCGGCGACTTGCCATTAGAAAATGTAATCCGGCGGAAAACCCGCGAAGAACTTATAGACAGTGTTTTAATTTAGTTGTATTCCGTGTTTGTCGTAACCTGCCAGTATGGTTCAGTGCGCTGAGGCGCCGTACGCTATATGGGAAGGTACAACTAGACCTGGCACCGTTTTTTTTTTTTTAAATTATGGCTTTACGCCTCGTCGACGTCGAGGTCATTAGAAGCGGAATGGGAGAAGAGGGCAAGGAAAGGGAAGGAATTCTGCCATAGCCTTTTGAATGAAGCATCCCAGCAATCGCCTGGAGTGATTTGGGGAAACCCTGGAAAACCCAAATCTGGATGCCCGGACGGGGATTTCGAACCGGCGTCCTCCCGAATACGAGGCCAGAGCGTTAACTGTTCACTCACCGCGCTTGGTACCTGGCACCGTACTGGCCGTCCTAACTGCACATTTTAGGCGGATTTCTGCAGCCATCAAGGCGAATGCCGGGACGATCCTTAATATCCGCCTCATAAACTACACATTTTACAACCAAAAAATTCACTTATTGTACGGATCGAACATAGTTACACATTTCACAGACAAAATGGCAACACTTCACTTCCTCGTATGGTGCATTATAAGACCTGACAGTAGGTATAAAATGTATGGTGTTAGTGAGGGCATGCGGACGTAAAACCAAAACTCCTAATTTGACCATGCCAACGATTAATAAAACTCGTTGAAGGCAGCCGACCCAAAAATGTTGAGAAAAGATGGTGAAGAAGAAGATTCCGTGTTTGTCGTAGTCGTATCGGTTAAACGAGAACTATAAATTTACGTGTAAAAAGTACTATGGACAGTTTATGGCTCATATTTCCAGAGGTGGAGGAAAAGCAAAGGATAGGCCTATCTAAAATCTTCATCTGCAGCCAGAATCCTTACCACAAAGACTCCTCAGCTATGAAAGACACGCAGTATGTTGCGCACTATAATAACATTTCACTGTCCGAAAAAATACTCGTATCAGGTTTGCAAATACTTAATCCGTTTTGAGGCTTGGAGCCTGCGGATACCTTATTGACCTGGCACTATCGGCGAGAGAGGAGCAGATGCAAGAAAGATAGAGAAGCTTGTTTGCTAGTTTGCCTTATCATACCTAACCAACATATCTTTGATATGTCTGTGAACTAACAGCGCAAATATCAAGAACTGCGTAGATGAAGTCACAGCTAGTCAGCTAGTTTCATATAAAATATTTCAAAATTATGGTAAAATTATGTTTATTATAAAATATCTAATTAACACTATCCATATGAAGGACTGGAGCTGCTTAAGTTTAGACGTCTCGCATAAAATACAAGTTTCATAATAATTATAAATGAAGCAGCTTTTGTTCGAGATTAGAGTACAGTGGAACTGATTCTCACGAACTGATATAAAAAAACAATGTGTTAAAGAGTCAGTTGCTTTATTCTCCTATGTGGCGCGGTTAGGAGAGCCGTATTTCTCTTGCAGATTAGAGGTTATTGTAGCCGAACTTTGAGTATTGCCAAGGTACGGGACTTAAATAGAAACGGCCTTCATGGAGGAGGCATTTCAGCTTTCACCTAAAGTGATTTCCGGAAACCAGGGTAAATCTAAGTGAACTAAACCCAGGCACAATCGAATAGCAAAACCTGAATGTTGCAGCCTGTCCATTAGATGACCTTTTTCACATTCGTGATTATTAAAGCGAATGAGTGCCTTCTCTATTTCCGCTTATAGGCGGCCAGACCTGGCAGTGAGCGATCATTGAAAAAATTGCACTTACTTATCTTTTTTTCGGAGATTGCGCTGCGTTTTTTGTTGATATTGCCGACGTTTCGGCACTAACATGGAGCCTTCGTCAGGGCTTCTCTCTATCTATCCGCCTGGTTTGTGGATAAACTTGATCACTTGTTTCACTGTTTATTTTTCACCGGCAGAGATGATTTTGTTTCCGCCAAAGAATATTTACTGTGCCAAGGAGGTTTGTGTATTATGGAGCGATCTTGCAGTTGTTACAACGTATTCATTTGCTAGTACACACTTCCACACCATAGCCACCATCTTTGTTGTAATTATTAGGAGTTTTGTAAATTTCTATATATTCCCTTATTTTTCGTTCTAAAAAATCCTTTGAGTTTGCAACGATTGTAGTTTTCTCAGACTGAATTTTACGTCCTCCTTCTACATGATGTTCCCCCAGTGCCTATTTCGTGGTTTTTTCTAGTCTCGCGCGCCGAAGATGTTCTAATTCACCTTAACGGAGACTGCTCGGCATGTCTCACCTATGTACACCTGACCACAATGGAAGGGAATCTTATACACATCGCTCTGTTGTAATGGAACTCTGCGATCTTTCACTGATCTTAAAATGCTTCGAACCTAGTCCTCACTGGTGACTCCCTTCACATATGAGCGATCATGTTCGGGTGGATCCCTGTTTCAATTACCAGTTCGGCTATCGAAATTCGTTTCACTGTGTTTTCCGGAAAACACTCCCGGAAAATAACTAAATGGTTCTGCCATAAAACTAGCGCCTTTTCGTTCCGCCCACAGTCTAATAATGTCGAAGTCGAGGAGCCGTAGAAGCCAGCGCCCCTGATAGTGTTACGAGTAGTAGGGTGGGCAGGCGGGCAGGCAGGATGTATGTGCGTTGCTCAAGCGGCGCGGCGCGGCGGTGGGAGGAGAAGGGCGTCCTCGGCGTGTCTGCGCGAAGATGCGACTGGGCGCGCCGCACTTTACCGCCAAGGTGAGCAGGTGTCGGCGTAAAGGTCACCGGCCCCTCCCCGGCACGCCCCTGCCGCCCGCCTCATCCGGGAAGTGCCTTCAACCGGCGGTGTCTCCTCATTTTCTCTTGCCTTCGTTTATACTGTAGGTATTTCGTTTGCTTTTTTTCTGTTGTTTTGCTGATTACCCACCAAACAGTACCAATAGAAAGAAGCTAGTTTACAAAAAAGGACACAGCTTTTAAGATGATGTGAAACTTGAAATCTGCTATCTGGCAGAACAATGCAATGCAGTCGACCGGATACAGAATTCATCATAAGTAAAGATGATACCAGCTTCAGCACGGCTGACCATGACATTACACTGCATGACAAAATAAGTCTGTTTTTCTCCACCGAGCGGGGCGGTGTAACGGTAAGCGTTCTCGCCTCGCATTCGGGAGGACGGCGGTTCGAATCCCCGTCCGGGCATCCAGATTTGGGTTTTCCATGGTTTCCCCAAATCACTCCAGGCAAATGCCGGGATGCTTCCTTCAAAAGGCCATGGCCGAATTCCTTCCCATTCCTTGCCCCCATCCTTGCCCCCCATCCTTTCCCGTCTCTAAAGACCTCGATGTTAAAAAGAGACGTAAAGCAGTTACAAAAAAAAAAAAAAAAAGTTTTTCTCCGATGCGATCACCCAGGACCATAAGGACATTGACCATCAAAAGCGGAGGAAAGTTTTATGTTAGCATCTGTCTGCGAAACGTATAATTTTGTGTGTATTGTATGATAAGTGTATATTTTGTTTGTGAAATGTATAGTTTGAGGTGGAGATTGGGAACGGTCACAGCATTCGCCTTGATGATTGTGGAGCAGTCGTCTAAAAACCCCAATCAGGATATCTAGTACTGGGACAGGTGCACGGTCCCGTTGCACCTCCCCGATCCAGTGTGTCACGCCTCAGTGCTCAAAGCCACACTGGCGGGTTATTTTCTGTGATAATTTACGTAACGTTTTAAAAGCAAATACTAACTGTTTAAATACAATCACTAGAAAGGTGTTTATGATGATTCAGGGAAGGACAATATTAAAATAAAAACGAAATAACAACTGTCGGATTACAAATTCAGTTTTGCAACTGAAGAACATGACTCACAACATTTCTTTCAACGCCGTAAACGTTCTACATACATAACTATGGATTCTCTGGTATCTCTAATGGTCATAGGGTTGGTAACTTCCAACCAACCAAGAAAGGCGATTGCTGAACTAATTTCACTGTATCGTCTTTCGGGTCTCCGCAGCTAACCTGCGAAAATACTCACCGTGTGACTGCACTCAGAATTTGAATCAGCTCTCATCACATTCATCCGTGCAAGGCCATTTATGCCAATATATGTTACGTATAAAATTCTTGTACGAAAGACATTAATTGTTATGGAAAAGGCGCGATGTGAACCTCTGCCCCACGAAGGTGAGGGGTAACACGTGGTACTGGAATTCGGCTGGACGCAGGTTCGAGTCCGGCCGTCTTGATTTTGGTTTTCCATGTCTTCCCGAATTCATTCCAGGTGGATGCCGGGTTGGTTCCTTCAAAAGATCATTGCCAAAATCCTTCTCGTTTCCACCCTAATGATCCCTACATTGACTAGCTTTAAAGCCCGGATCAAAAGGAGAAACACCTTTACTGGTGAATTTTCAAGCATTTGCTTATTGTCGCTGAGAGATGATGGGCAGTTGGGAAGTGTTGCAGCGGTCTGTGCCGTGCGGGTCCTGATGACAGGACATTAGCTGTGTAATTCTCTTCTCGCGGTTGGACCCGAGGCCCGCCGTAATATCGGGAATAAAACTCAATTACCGGACCAACACCCGAATATTCATGAGGCCCGCAGGCACTGTGCACAGGCGACCGGTAGCTGCCGCCATCCGCAGTTAGAGAAATACGCAGCTGTAATTCTCAGCAATAAATTGTTCCAACCGACAATTAGACCTCCCCGGAGAGTAGTTATCGGTTTCGTCTGTGCGGAAGATCTGAGAATTATCGGCAGGATGTCCCGATTTATGTCTGTTAGGCTGTAACTATTAATTTTCTCTGTGACAGCCTTTATTTAACTGTTTGGCAGGGAATACTTTGATTGAACATTGGGCTTTATTCCTTGTTCCAGTTAGAAGGGCGAAGGGGCGAGATGTGCTTGTAGGCAAACCGCCTGGTCAAGTTAGTCGTCGACTGAGACTCTCATCCGGCCATTTCGGTGTTGCGGAATTATCAAAATCCCGCTAAGCTACTAGTATACGTCATGGCAATTTTTTTAAGCTTGTAACATAAAAATTAAGGTGCCTTTACATTCGGCTGCAATGGACTAGGCGTCAGTGACTTTCCGAGCCCCAAAATCGCCATTTTCTTTTAGAAGACTTTTTAGGATTTTTCCACAGTGACAAGTATAAAAATTATGCGCTCTTATGTTGTACTAACTGTTACCCGTGATTTTATTGCTAGGTTTGGGTTTAGAAAGGTGTACGAGCGGTAGAAGGTGTTTATACATAAACTGACTGCTAGAGAAACAAAACCTGCGATACCGATATAACATTACTGGGACATAAATACACTATCCGTCTCAAACAGTGTTGCAAACTGAAAAAAAAAAAATCAGCTTTATGAAAAAATCATGAATAAAAACCTAGCACCCTTGTTTTTTTTCAGAAAACAATATATTTAATAAATTATAGTGTTATTTACGGAACTTAAATTTTACATGTGTGTTTTAAATCTTACTGAATCATATAATGTCTTACATAATGATCCATAAATGTATCTATATAGGTAACGCAATTTTATTTATCCTCGATGCCAGTACCACATTCACTAGTATCAGCACTACCAACACTAGTTCGGTCGGTATCAGGATTTTCTGTTTCTTCGTCTCCTCTAGATCCATAACTTCAGAAATAGTTACATTTTCTTTTACTGGTTGTTTTTGTATTGTGCGCAAAAGATTTTGAGATTGCAATTTTAAATTGTGGGCAAAGTACACTGTGCATAAAGACTGTGACAATAATTCTGTATTACGGTCTTTTAAGTTTGAATTTAAATCTATTATCATACCAAATAGGAGCTTTATTTCTTTTTCAATCGTTGCAAGGAAACGATTCATAATTACTGGCAATTTAATGACTCAGTATCACTATACGCTGAGAGTTTTACAAATATACGAATATAAGGAAAGCACAAGTAATAAAAAGAGGCAAAAAACTTTGGATAAATTTAAAATTCCTAATTTTTTCAAAAGATCCGAAGGTTTTGAAAATATCCGTAGGTTTTGAAAATATCCGTAGGTCTACAGATAAATTCGTAGGGCTGACAGCACTAGTTCAAATAGCGAGTATCAATCCAAACAACGGGAAACGGGGATTCCTTCTCGCGCAACCTAGCCTCGTCGGGAAATTCCCTTCGTAAAAGAAAACTTCAGTCAATGTTGCCAATATTTTCGTAATTTTCTTTTCTACTGAACGAGAAAAATATAGTAGATTTAAAAATTAAGATAAGTACTTAGTATAAACTCTAAAACAATCGTATTAAACGATAAATGCCTTACAAATTTGAGATTTAATAGTTACGAAGAAAAAAACGTGGCCCGGAAAAAAAAGGTTTTTTTTTTTTAAAAATTTCAAGTCAGAAAAAAAATTTTTTTTACAACACTAGTCCCAATTGTCACCGTTCGGTTAGTTTTAAAAATTCCATGGCGAAATATGGTATTAATCCCAAAAAAAGTATCCTGTATCCTTCCTAGTGAAACGTAGTATTTCCTTGTCATATTTGACCAAGATCGGTTTAGCCGTTTAGTTGTGAAAATGTAACAAATAAAGATAGAGACAGCGTTACTTTGAAGTTTGTAATATTAGTGTAGATTATAAGGTTAGTCGGTTGCATTGCTATCCTCGTTGCAGTATACTGTGGTTAAAAAATGAATACCCCAAATTCATAATACTATATCTCCGCCAGAAGACTGATTAAACTGCCATTCTACAACATTATGAAGTGGGTGTTCTGAAATATTGTCTTTTAGGCGAGACCTTTAAGATTTTATGCTACTCTCTTACATTGAAAGAAAATAACTGCAGTCTTCAAAAGTCTAACACCAGACATGCTGCAACTAGTGGTGGAGGAGTTTCCATACTGAGTTTATACCACTCGCGTTTCTAGTAGCTGACACATTCAGGATTTCTGAATTAATGGTACCGGCATTTATAATTCTGCAGTGTTATTTTTAAGTCGTCGGTCAACAAAGATTTTTTTCATTTTGTTAAAATGGGTCTTAAAAGTTGAGGCTTTATTTTGTAACCATCCTATATTTATATTGATACACGGAGGAAGGTGAAAGTTTTATTTAAAAAAAAAAAAAGGAAAATAAAGAAAGAAAAAAGAAATTATTGGTAGTAACGAGATATAGATACATCTCAACAAGCAAGTCAGTAAACGGCAGCGTTTGAAATATATATACCCTCAACAATCAGACGATAGATAGATACAGCGAGAGGATTGCTGAAGAAACCAAGCCAATAGTTCAGATTTTCCCTGCAAGACTACCTTCTGTCCAAGAGAGTTCTGACAGAAATACCCGTTCCATGAAAAGTAGCACTCCGAAGACGAATGTCATTTCTGACGAATAAGTGAAAACAGTGGCATATTCACAGTTCGAATTTCAGTCTGTAATGTTGTTAGTAAGAAACTATGAAAGCTTGTTGGCAAGTGGATGAAATCATTGAGTAGTAAGCAAATTATGTCGAAAAATGCTGCGTTTTCCTTTTTCAAAAGCTGATTTAATTAAATTTACTGCAGATAATTTTTTTGCTTATCCTCGTAAATTAAACCACGCGTAAATTGTATTGGAATGGTGAAAGTGGAGGATCTGATTCAGTATGATATGACTGTACAACTGCAGTTTTTGTGCGTTCCAGTTTTGTTTGTAAAAAACGTAACAGAATAGCTCGTATCATCATAGTGTTCAGTACGTAAACGTTTCTATAAACTTGTGATCTTCACTTTGTTGTCAATTGTTTGTCGCTTACTTAGCAGCGTCTACAGAAAAAAATGCTCTATCACAGTCTAGAACTAAGCAATTCTACATTTAAATTTCCTTTTGTCTTCTGTATGTTACAAAAATATTAATTTTCTGTGTATTCCTAATTACTTTTATTGAACTGTAATGGTAGAAGTCGTTTGCTGCCTTTCTAGTCGTTGACTGTTTTGCCATTCGCAGTTTTTACAGAGCTGTCTGTGGTTTATGTGGTCACATTTGTTGTCACACAGTAGTTTACTGCGAATAAGAAGCCAATCGAGAGAGCTCTGTTGGAGTACTCGATTCACTCTCTCTCTCTCTCTCTCTGTGTGTGTGTGTGTGTATTTTCTTCAGTTGAGGACACTCCGCCATTGAAGAGGCCATCAGGTGCAACCAACTCTTTGCTGCCTGCGCTGAACCACAAACGCAGCCACTTTTTTCCCGTGGGAAGATTGGAGAAGTGTCTTTTTACTACGCCAAGCAGACCGTGGTGGTTTTCTTTAGTTTTATGCAACATCTGTTGCGTGATAATCAAAACAGAAACATTTTGTTTCGGATGGAAGTAAATCTGCTTACAGGCAAATTTATTGAAGAAAGTAATCAGTTTGGCGTGGGACCGAGCGTGGTGGGTGAACGGTTAACGTTCTAGCCTCGCATTCGGGAGGACGCGGGTTCGAATCCCCGTCCGGGCATCCAGATTTGAGTTTCCCATGGTTTCCCCGAATCACTCCAGCGAATGCCGGGATGCTTCCGTCAAAAAGGCCATGGCCGAATTTCTTCCCGTTCCTTGTCCCTAAACCCATCCCGCCTCTAATGACCTCGCTGTCGACAAGGCGTAAAGCCCAAGCAAAAACAAAAAAAAGTTTGGCGTGGACACATTTCGCGAAAGTCTTCAGATTGTAAAACACTATATTATAACTGCAAGGCGACAGGAAATAGTGTGACGAAAATTGTGTGTTTCAGTTCCTTTCCTTCACTTACTGTACCTATGACGAAACAGTTTAAGGGTACAAGGTACTTTTCCAGCTCAATATTATGTAAAAATCAACAGCTATTTCTTTCAAGCATTGTTTATATTGTATATAGTTTACAGTTTTTTGGTTTATATCAGGTAATGCAGAATACTTTCTAAACAAATTAAAAGTATTTTGAATAATTTTGAACCTTTTTAGGGTTATTAAAAAAAATACAAAGAAATTGATGCAATATTTTCCCAAAATGCTTCATCTAAAAATTTTGTTTTTTCTATAATCTAGTTGAAACTGCAATAAAGCTTAGGTCTATTACATAAATATGGACTATTACAAGTTACAGAAAAAAAATTAGTGCAATGCTTTATAAAGTTTAGGAAATATTTGTACCTGAATTCTGAAAAATATAACTTGCGAGAAATTGCGAATGAAGATACGAGTCAATTAAATTGTACCTCAGAACATTTCTGAAGCACAGTCTTCACTCTGCTGCATTTCTTCATCTTCAAGCTTCCTCTTGGCAATCCTGCAGTGTTACCAGCATAAACAAATATGTCCTAAGCATAATCGCTGGAAACAAAAAGTTCAGTTCTTTTCCAAATAATACTGGTTTCTGTAACTGAAATAAGGTGGTGTGGCGGCGTACATGACCATATTTGGTATATATAGTTCATTTGAAACCCTGCAATGTATATATCAATGTAATAAGGAAAGACTATAGAATTTAATAAAGTCATGAAAAGAATTTCGATTTTCCACCATTTATAAGTAAGGAACTTGATTCAGGTCACATTTTATCTGTAGGCCTATACACGATTTGGTAAACGTTTAACATGGAATTTCTAATTATTGCAGTTTAAACACAGGCGTTGTTGTCTTGCTTCAATTCTTCAGTGATGACACAATTATAAAATTAAATAACACTGTGTCAGTTACAGTGTAACCAGAAATACGCAAGTCAGAATGAAGAATAAAATGGTACTTTATATGAAACAAATAGTGAAATTCACAATCACGGCACTAGAAGTAAAAATGATCTTCACAAGGATTACAAGTCGTTGTCATCTGCTCAAAAAGTGGTCTGATATTCAGGGGTATAAATTTTCAACAAGTTCTAAACATATCTTGAATATCTAGCAGATGGTAAGATTAAATTCAGGAAAAAAATTAAATAATGTTTATTGATAACTCTTTCTACTCGGTCGATGAATTTGTATCTAAAGTATTTACATAATAATTTCTGCAAATATAATTAATGTACCATGTGTGCTGTAGTGTAATTACCTATTTTGTTATGAAATTACCTGTGAACTGGCAACATTGCGCATTCCACATAGCTTGTCTCTTATATTGGGATCTATGGAAAATGAATCTATTGTTATGATATTCTTGTAGTAAACATTTA
Organism: Vandiemenella viatica; assembly: GCA_031002005.1. Taxonomy (NCBI): domain Eukaryota; kingdom Metazoa; phylum Arthropoda; class Insecta; order Orthoptera; family Morabidae; genus Vandiemenella; species Vandiemenella viatica. Next base: position 46,872,203 of record CM061914.1, read on the forward strand.
GAGAACAGTGGCACGTTTTTAGGAAAAAGCTAACTAATTCATTTCCATACTAAACTAGTTTCTTACTGCCCTTCAGACATTTCAGCAGCGTGTAGATAATGCGATCACGAGGGCAAACCATCTTAAAACTATATTCGCATGTTTCGTATGCAATTCTTGCAACAATAATGGTGTAAACTTGTTCGGAAGGCATTAATTGTTATCAAAAAGGTGCGATCTCAGCCTTTGGTCGAATGAGTCTGGTAGATGAGTGGTAACTCTGGGATGTGGAATTCGCGAGGACTCGGATTCAAATCCCAGTCTGGTCATTCAGATTTCTGGTTTCCATGGTTTGTCCGAAATCACACCAAGTGACTGACGGGTGGCTTCTTCAAAGGCCATGCATGGCAGATTTCTTTTCCGTTTCTTGCACAAGTCCTTTCTCTCCTCTAATGATCTCGACGAGGCCTAAAGCCATAAGCAAAAAAAAAAAAAAAAAAAATCAAATTAACCTGGCCACAATTAAGAGAAATCAGCACAAAGTACTTGCGATCTGCGCGGAGTGCAATGCTGGAATAGCGGAGAAACTGGATCCCGCACGCCACTCGCTGCACCATGCGCTCATCCCGAGGGCTGTACGCTAATGAAGAGTGCAGCTGTAAAACTCAAGCTGTTGACGGTGCTCAACTTACGTCATAAAATTAATTCCTCAAATTACCAGGTTGTTTGAAACCTTGTCGAATATTTTTAACATCTTATAAATTTGCGTGTAGCTGCGACATAAATTTAAAAAATAGACAAACAGTAATATGCATTCTCTTTTAAATTTCTGTATTTCTTCTTCTTCTTCTTCTCTTCGATATCGGCCATGTAAGGACCACGAAAAGTAATCACTTGCGTTCATTTTCGATGCTCCTTTTCTTGACTTCCAATAGTTCTTCATCCTCTCACTTTGCTGTTTCCTCCTTTCTTCTGTCCATATGTTACTACATTTCCTCTTCTCCTTCTCCTGGAAACCCTTGAAATATTGGATCAATCTCCTGAAAGTTGCTCTATCTTGTATTAAATCTTCTGTTATTCCAATCTACGATTCTTGATAAACTGGGTTTTGTTAATATAGGGCCTATATTTTTCTCTTAGCCCAATATTAATAACGGTCGATTCAAAGCACCTACCGATTGATCAATCTTTACTTGAAAACGAATATGTTCCAAGGTAAATTTACGCAGCTCCTCCAGATGTTGAGACAATATTTCAAATTTTTGATGCTTTAATCACAAAGAATCGCTTTATTAGAAAAAAATAATAAACAAGAAGAGTTTTTAGACTATTTCGGCATATGTAAGAATCTCAAAGTTAAAAAAAAAAAAAAAAAAAAAAAAAAAAAAAAAAAAAAGGAAGATTATCGAGGAATATTTCCCTGAAGCAATTGCTTCGCGTGGTTTTGTTTTATTGACCTGAACATAGGAAGTATATGTAATAGTGTATCTAAATAGGGGCTGCGGAAGCATTTTACGGTTTATGGTTCGGGAACAGTGTTTCAAATGGCTTAAAATCAAACAAATATTAATAACGCCTGTGTTCATTCACTTATATTTTATAAAGCTTCATATTTCTACCCATAAGGACGTGTCGTGTGTAACGAAGTGATTTCTTAGCTCTATTCTTAGTATAGTAAATGAAGGAAAATTTACCGTTAAGCTGGTCAAAAACTGAAACGAGATACCGTTTCGGTGGTGAGAATAACATGTGTTTCTAGAATCTTATCTCAGCATCGAAATTGGATAAGTTGTGATTAGCGTTATGTTGGTATCGATTACTTAACGGAGGACTTGAACGATTTTTTCACTCCCCAGAGTAAAATATCAATAATGTCGATAGTGAGTTGCAATGAGATAAATATAAAAGTAATGTTATGATTGATGAAAGAATTAAACTCGCAAAAATTAATATCAAACTTTTTTGCTTCTATATTTTCCAGGTAAGCTGCCACCTGTTAATGGGGATGTTAATGTTACGCTATTAAGTAAGTACCGAATTTATACCTAATTCTTTGAAATATGTTTTACTGGCATAAGATGGAGAATACTGTAAGTGTACTGTAATTGGCAACTACCAACACAGATTTCAAATATGTACAGTATAGCGGAAGTAATTTTTCGTTTCAGTTACAAATTTATACGAAAAAATCAAACAGAATCTGTCCCTCAGTAGTGCAGTTCACTGCCATAAAAATAAGAGAAGAAAAACTCAAATAATAAATAGTTTAATAATTGCGCAGATATTTCAAAACCTAAAGATTGTTTAAACTAGAGAAGCTTTAAGGGATTCTGTAACTCTGAATAATTCTGAATTAGGTTTTTAAAAAGGAGGTACAGATAAATAAAACACGCGCCGTAAAGAAGCAAACGGAATGTTGTAATGTGTTAAAATACTTTTTATTTTCTCTCTCTCTCTCTCTCTCTCTCTCTCTCTGTGTGTGTTTATTATTATTATTTTATATAATTTGGCTCCTGCAACTCAGTATAAACTGTATGAACTATACAGGGTGTTACAAAAAGGTACGGCCAAACTTTCAGGAAACATTCCTCACACACAAACAAAGAAAATATGTTATGTGGACATGTGTCCGGAAACGCTTACTTTCCATGTTAGAGCTCATTTTAGTTTCGTTAGTATGTACTGTACTTCCTCGATTCACCGCCTCTTGACTTCCATTAGGGGGGAATTTGAAAGCCCTTGTCTACGCAACCCCGGTACCAAATGTAGAGACTCTTCGTGCTCGTATTGTGGACGGCTGTGATACAATACGCCATTCTCCAGGGCTACATCAGCGCATCAGAGGTTCCATGCGACGGAGGGTGGATGCATGTATCCTCGCTAACGGAGGAAATTTTGAACATTTCCTGTAACAAAGTGTTTGAAGTCACGCTGGTACGTTCTGTTACTGTGTGTTTCCATTCCATGTTTAATGTGATTTGAAGAGAAGTACTAAAATGAGCTCTAACATGGAAAGTAAGCGCTTCCGGACACATGTCCACATAAAATATTTTCTTTGTTTGTGTGTGAGGAATGTTTCCTGAAAGTTTGGCCGTACCTTTTTGTAACACTCTGTATAGTTTCTCATTATATACTGATTTCTTGTATGCAATGAAAAAATTATGCAGTGGTAGTGAGGGATTTTATCTATGCAGCTGCGTCATCGCATGGAGAGCAGACAGACGACTCATAGCTGTATGTGTTAATACTGGAGCCGGAGTTAAGATTGGTAATGTCGGATATCATCTAGATATATGTAATAATATTTTTTAGATAAAACTGTACAACCGAAGACCTAAAAAATATATTATTTTCCATCTTTAACCGATACAAATGACTTATCGGCAAGGTACAGATTTCTTCCTTGTGTTGTCTATCCTTAGCACGTGCTTTACCACTTGAGGCACTGGTGGTCACTCAAGCAGCAACAAGTTTTTCAATGTATATACAACTCAGTTACTGTTCTTTCATAATTATTACTTTCCACACAAGACAAACGCAACAGTAATAACGATGCCGTCATACTCGAACCAGTGCCCGATAAACTGTTGGTACCAACCAACGAGAAACGAGGAGCTACACAGAGCCGAAAACGAACAGTAAAGCCCGATCGGAGAATATAGGACACAATCTTTACAGATCAGAACTATCTGTAGAAAAAAATATGTATTGAAGCAAATCCTAAATTTTTAGTAAATATGAAAAAAAAAACCATTAAGTCAGAAACTAAATTTTGTTATTCCGTTCCAAATACAAGAAAGACGTAAGACGGAACGTATAAACCAGGGGCAGTGAACGTTAACGGGACGTGAGAGGAAGGAGAGCTATGGCTTGCAGGTGGTTTCCACCGTGTTCCCGGCTGGACCGCTCCAGCCCGTGGGAACTCGCCCGGCCCGTCGTGACGTAATTAGAGAAGGGAAGTCGTGCCGGGCGATTAATGCCCGAGCGCCGGCCAGCCAGCCACTTGTCGCGTGCGGATCCCGCCGCTCTGACGTCACACCACCACCTTGCCGCCCAGTGAACCAAGCACGTCACTACACCAGATACTCCTCACCACTGTTGATTAATTGGGGCATTGCTAATAACACAAACTGTTTAAATGTGTTGCTGTATATAATTATAATTCATTTATGTGTATACGTCTTTCATGCGTGTTCTTTACGATGATCTCAGAAATAAAGTGAGAAGTATCTGTATACGTGCGCATTAAAAGGTAATTTGTGGAAGGGTAATGTAGAAGTAGCCTTATATTACCCGCTTACGTGGTTGTAAGCGATAAAGCGACGCCGTACGGGATTCTGCGAGATACAACCGATCCAAATTCAAACCTGATGTTTGATTTACAGACCGTCCTGATACGATTTTGAGGCGGTTTCCCGAGTGCTAGGATGGTCTACAATGTCCATTTCATAAATTACCGAACGTTGTGGGTGAGCGTTCACGCTCTGGTCTCGTAATCGGGAGGAGGCGGGTTCGAATCTCGGTCGAGCTATCCAGATTTGATTTTTCCTTGGTTTCTCCCAGATCACTCGAGGGAATTCCTTCAAAAGAGCCACGGCCGAATTCCTTTCCATTCCTCGACCCCAGTCATTTTCTCTATTGACCTCGATGTTGACGAGGTGTAAAGCCATAAACAAACAAAAAATCTAATTAATTACACATCGCACAAACAATACTGTACACTTTGCATACAGAAGACAGGCTATGCATTTAACAGATATCAACAAGCGTTCTTCCACTAGCAGACCGTCTACGACAGGGGTGCTCTGTCACTATGATGTCGGACTTATCTTCCTTGGTCCCCCGGCCAGCATTGATATACGCATAATAAAAGCTTAGTATTCTCCTAGAATCAATATACGAAATCGCCTTAGAACGATCTGTCTGGTGGCTCAGTGGTTAAGGCATCTGAGTGGAGATGGCATTGTCCCCGGTTCGAATCCCGAACTCTGCTGGGATTTTGAAAAGGCCCTTAACTCAACCTTCGCTTATTGCTGTGTAATGTGAAGTGCGCCACAATGGTTCCATGGTTCGAACTCCACGTAAACTGTAGGTCCCCTTTATCCGGTAAATTAACCGGGTTAGATTAAGACGGTTACGACAGTGGCGGATGGTACAACAAATAAAAATCCTGTCATTACGACCACACGAGTCTTTGCATGTCGCTTTAGAACAGTACTGGGCGACGCTATGAGCTTCACAACAGAATATAATAAGATGTAACCCTTTCAGACGGCATTTACACGAGATATGCAATCACTTGTTTTACTTTGTTCAGAGTCTCGATTTTAAATAAATCGTCGATTTTCACGCATTTTCTGGCCATTTTCTGGAGTTTCAAATATGCGTTTGTAATGTGTGTGGAAGGGTAAGTCAATGTAACACGAGGAATAAGAAGCCAGTTGATTAAAGAAGTGAAAAGTGTAATTGGAAGTAAAACGAATACGCCGGAGAGGTAGCAGCGACACTGAAATTCAACGCGGTTCCATCCTGTTCGGAACAGTGTGTGTTCAGGTCTTGCGGTGCCAACACCGCCACAGAAACACCGTGTGCGAGGTTACTAATAACAAGCGGAAGTTCAAATAAATATAAAAAATTTCGATGAACTACAACAGGACCATTGCATGTCTTCCAACGCTGGGAATAAAGAAAACTGTTTGAACGTATGATTGGCTTCCTCTTTCAAACGAGGTAATAATAAATCAACTTATTACTACTGCAGAAATGTAAATAAATTTTTCGCGAATTAGGTGAAACAGACGTCAAGTTGATCAAAAGTAACATAAATAATATTTGTGGCCTTGATATTCTGCCAACTGTACAGCAACAAATAAATAAATAGAAAAATAATGAGTCACGATTACCAGACTTGCTGTTTGCTATCACTAGAAAACTGAAGCATGATTTATCTCTTTTGTAAACATCATATGGAGACTCATCAGAAACTGCATTCGCTGAAAGGAGCATAAACTAAGGCTGTACTCTTAATACCACAGAAATTCAGGTTCCACATGTGTGTATCAGCGAAGGAAATCATGGATGATGATTGGAATGCAGAATTTAAGCAGAAACTATCGCAACTGCAATATTCCGTAATGGAGACCTTTTAGATGGAAAGCAAAAAGTTAGGGAAACTCTGAACGCCATAAACAAATTGTTGTTTACAAATTTCGAGTTAGAACAAAAAGAAATGGAATAGTAAAGGGCAGGAAGGATACTTAGCCATAATAAACGGAACATACGAAGACTGAAATAAAATATAAGTAGTTGTATACTTATTTTAATTTTGATAGTTAAAATAATATTTAGGTGCATTGTCTTATTACTCTTAAGACACTCTAGTAGAATAAGTTACCTAGAAGAAGCTACGAAACGATAAATATCACCATAGGACGGTACTCGTATTTAGTAATTTTGAAACTTACGTCTGAAAGAATTACTACGATTAGTTTCCTGCTGAGTTGCACCTCACTCGTCATACCCCGGCGGCTGTGGGAGCTTCGCCGCAGGCGTGTCGTCCTTTTTGTGACTGGGAGCAGGCGGGCGTTGTCCGTTTGTGCGGCTTTCACTGCCTCCACAGGAAAAACAAGAAGCACGAGGAGCTGGCTGGCACTTTCGCCTGCCAGACTCTTCCTTGAATCGTCTTCACCCGACTAAAGGCTCCCGTCACGTCTAATGGAAAGTCTTCCTACGGCCTCCGATGCGGCTAGCAATCTCACTTGGACGGTAAGTGGTGCATTCTGGTAGATCTAAAACTTTGTTCGATGGTATCGTTGGAAAGAGTTACGAGCATATACACAGACGGAAAAAAAAATCCCAACACCAAGAAAAAATTATTGTAGAGTAATGAAATTTGGACAATGCATTTGTCAAGTTAACATGTTTAATTGATTAAATTTTCAAGATCACAGGTTAATTTAAGCTCAAGAAAATGCATTTCAAATGTGAAATACTGTTAAATTAATAGCCGGTGTGACCTCCAGAATTTTGAATGCAAGCCTGCAAACGTGAATGCATTATGTCATACAGGTTTCGAATGTCACTTTGTGGTATGGAGTTCCATGCTTGTTGTACTTGTGCTGTCAATACTGGGACGGTCAGTGCTGGCTGTGGATGATGCTGGAGTTGTCGTCCAATGATATCCCATACGTGTTCAATTGGAGACAGATCTGGTGATCTCGCAGGCCAAGGTAACATGTCGACACTCTGTAGAGCACGTTGCGAGACAACAGCGGTATGAGGGCGAGCGTTATCCTGTTGAAAAACTCCCCCTTGAATGCTGTTCATGAATGGCAGCACTACAGGTTGAATTACCAGACTGACGTACAAATTTGCAGTCAGTGTGTTTGGTATAACCACAAGAGTGCTCCTGCTGTCATAGGAAATTGCTCCCCAGACCATGACTCCAGGTGTAGGTCCAGTGTGTCTAGGCCGCAGACAGTTTGGTTGCAGGCGTTCCCCTGGCCTCCTTCTGACCAACACTCGGCCATCACTGGCACCAAGGCAGAACCTGCTTTCATCAGAAAACACAACAGATCTCCACTCCGTCCTCCAATGAGCTCTGGCTTGACACCACTGGAGTCGCAAACGGCGATGGCTTGTAGTCAGTGGAATGCACGCTACAGGGCGCCTGGCTCGGAGCTGTCCTTGAAGTAACCGATTTCTAACAGTTCGTTGTGTCACTGTGGTACCAACTGCAGCTCGAATTTCTGTAGTGCTGCCATTCATGAACAGCATTCAAGGGGGAGTTTTTCAACAGGATAACGCTCGCCCTCATACCGCTGTTGTCTCGCAACGTGCTCTACAGAGTGTCGACATGTTACCTTGGCCTGCGAGATCACCAGATCTGTCTCCAATTGAACACGTATGGGATATCATTGGACAACAACTCCAGCATCATCCACAGCCAGCACTGACCGTCCCAGTATTGACAGCACAAGTACAACAAGCATGGAACTCCATACCACAAAGTGACATTCGAAACCTGTATGACACAATGCATTCACGTTTGCAGGCTTGCATTCAAAATTCTGGAGGTTACACCGGCTATTAATTTAACAGTATTTCACATTTGAAATGCATTTTCTTGAGCTTAAATTAACCTGTGATCTTGAAAATTTAATCAATTAAACATGTTAACTTGACAAATGCATTGTCCAAATTTCATTACTCTACAATAATTTTTTCTTGGTGTTGGGATTTTTTTTTTCCGTCTGTGTATAAAAAGCCTAGTATTTAGCGGAACGTATATGAAACCATAGGAAACAAATCAAGGTAGCAAGACACTAGATGCGTATACGCACTTTGTAAGAAGTAATTTTGCATATTTTTGGGAGGTATTTAATAGAGTACCGATAGAGTCGAACGATATTAAAAATGTGTCGATTCGAACATCCGGAGAGAGTTCTGATTACAGTCTGAGAAGAGAGAAAGTTCTTGAGGAGGAACAAGTACAAAGCTGTGGGAATTTGAACCCTCAGAAAACAAATATGGTTAACAAAATACCAAACACGAATCTTTGTAGTATATGAGTTCTCGACGAATTATAAGTTGATTGCTTGATACAAAGTAAGTTGTTTTTCCAGAAACCACAAACTTGGATGTCTTTTGATACCGAGCCGGAACTCTTTAGGAGAGAAAAGAAAATAACTGAAACAGATTTGAAATTAAGAAAAATATCAGGCATTGGTGGACTCGGGGATGATCTATCGATATAAAATTGCCTTTCACTTACATAAAGTCAATGTATTGTTCGACTAGATTACAACATTTTTCCAACTGATGAATTTCTGAATGATTTTAAAATTTAAAAAAAAAACCGTTGCACAGCTATCATAAAACTGTAGTAAAGTTCATGAAAAAAATAAAATTTTCTACTGATCATTAAGTTCCACTAAAATTGAAATGGTAAGCTTCAATTTCGAACCGGCGTATAAAGAACACTCGGGCTAAAAATCTCCACGGATCCAAATCTCGACATTGATCATCATGATTTCGGATTTCCCTATACTCTCGTCAGTGCGATACGAATGGTGGATGGTTCCATTTTTGGCCTCGCTAACGGTCTAGAATATCAGAAGTGGAATACTAAGAAGAAAACAGAATACCACAGCAGTCGCTTTTGTTACATCTTCTTTAATGGTCCAGCTGTCAACAGAACCTAACCTGATTATAAATAAATCTTATATATATAAAAATAGACGTGTTTTTCCCTATATTTCACTTTTCAGCCACCAATGCATTGCACAGATCTCTGGTGTTTGTGTGAGGAAGTAGCATGGATTTTCCTATCGTGCACAATGTTGGCCGAATGCCGATAGCTGTGGGGATGTGGAAGATATGATGATTAAAGTTGGTCAATGCAGGGCGTTTTCATATTTCGACCGAAAATTTGTGTCTCCTTATACTTCTCTTTTCTGCCACAAATACATAGGATAGACCATTGATGTTTGTGTGTGGTAGTAGCAGTGAATCTCCCATCGTGCACTCTGGTGGTTAAATGTCGGTAGCTGTGGGGGTGTGGGAGATATGGTGGTTGAAATTGGTCAACCTGCGCCTCTTTCATATTTCTGCCAAAGACGTATGTGTGTTGGTGTATCACTTTTCAGCGAAAACTACAAGATCACTGGCGTTTGTGTGTGGTAATAACACAGAGTCACCTTTCGATCACAACGTTGGCCGACTTTCAGTAACTGTGGCCGTGTGGGAGATATGGTGGTTGAAAGTGGTCGATCAAGGATATTTTCGTATTTGGACCAAAGACATGTCTGTCCGTAAATTTTACTTTGCTGCCTGAACTACATAGCGCAGATGACTGGCGTTTGTATGTGGTAATAGCATCGAGTCTCCCATCGTGCACTATGGTGGTTAGATGTCGGTAGCTGTCAATCCAAACTTTTTACAAACACGAACGAAGTCGTGGGTATCAGCTAGTAGATAAATAAATAAATATACAAATTTATAAATCGAACATCATTTCATGAAAACTTAGAGGTTATTATTAACTAGTTAAAAAAGGGTTACGATTAGCGCCCAGGAAGCGATAGTAACTTAGGTGAAACCAAAGCTTGGACTCAAAAGGCCTAAATGTTTGATACCGAAAAAAAGTAGGAACAGCAAAATCTAATCGAGAGCCACATTTGAGGATCTTACTGCCGTTACTCTAATTATTATGATATGAAGACTGCATGAAACCGAGAGAAATGTCGTATCGTGTTGAGGCTGTGTAGTGGGTGGCGGGATGACGTGTACTTTGTGTGGCCGTCCTTGCCGGCGGCTGGCCTGTTCCCACGGGCTGGCTGCTCACGGCGTGACCCCTGCGACCTCTGCAGGCCACGCCCGGACTCGGAGGAGCATCCCCGGGCTCGTGGGAGAGTCGGCGCGGCAAGCGCGGCGGTGACGAAAACAACTTGCCACTGTGCCGCAACCTCCCTCCGTCGGCCCACTACTTAATAACAGCCTTCCTTTTAGCTTGAATTCATCGTTCTTTTATCAATAATTCCACCGCTCATTACCACAATGTCATAGCTATCAGGAACTCACTGGAGAAGAACCCTACATTATTTAGAAGTAAGTTGAAGGAGAAAGTTCTTCTAGTCTAGATGTTACATCGGGGGTACCTCAAGGAAGTGTATTAGGACCACTTCTTTTCTTAATTTTTATAAACGATCTCGGAGACAAAGTGAAAAGCCTTTTTAGATTGTTTGCTGATGATGCGGTTATTTATAGGGAAGTAAGGAATTTGGCCGATTGCTTAGAAATTCAGCGTGATCTGGATATTATTTTGGCATGGTGCGCTGAGTGGCAACTTACGCTAAATTGTAAAAAGTGCAAGACAATGAGCATAACTAACAAAAAGAATCCAATTGTTCAGAATTACTAGTTAAAGAATTCAGTTATTGATATGGTCGATTCTACGAAATATTTGGGAGTAACAGTACAAAGGAACATGAAATGGGACTTACACATTAATTCGTTGGTAGGTACAGCTAATTCTAGGCTGCGATTCATAGGTCGAATATTGAAAAATTGTAATGAACAAACAAAGGAGATAGCGTACAAATCTCTTGTGCGTCCACATTTGGACTATTGTTGTGCCATTTGGGATCCATTTTGTAAGGGGTTGATCGAAAGTATAGAGAAAGTACAGAGAAGAGCCGCTCGATTCGTGACCGCTTGCTACGGTCCTTATGAAAGCGTCACAGAACTGATTAGTAGACTAGGCTGGGAGTCTCTGGTAGATAGACGACGCACGTTTCGTTTAAACTTATTGGAAAACATGCGTACTCCAACTTTCACTCATGAGTGTAGTGAAATACTTCTTCCACCAACCTATTTGAGCCGGAATGACAGGATAGATAAGATTAGAGAAATAAGGTGCCGCAATGATTCTTATATGAATTTTTTTTCCCTCGTACCATTAGGGATTGGAATGCACAACAAAGAGATTAGCTTTGGTGCTGAGCACCCTCTGCCACCCACAATTTTGTGAATTGCAGAGTATATATATGTAGATGTAGATGTAGATCTAGAAGTGCAACTGTCAGGAATCGAATTTTCTTTCCTGAATGTTGTGAGTATCGGCGTGGCTGCTGAATTAGTATTCCTAACCGCCTGTACTGAAGCCACGGATTCATTGAGAGATGTTCGAAAGGTATTTTCTAATTATCTGCAGGTGTTTCTTTTCTTTCTTCTTGAACGAGAGAGAGGAGTAACTTGACTTCTGCAATTGAATCGGCAACGCAGAGTGAGGTGAGGAAGATTATCCACGTATCGTTATGAAATTTTGCGTGTGTTTTTTTTCGATACGAGTTAAAACAGCTCGTGCAGCAAGGAACTGGTTGTTGGAATCTCTCTGGAACAGTCAGTCGCTGCGGAGTAATATCGCTGGAGTAGACAAATATTAGTATAAAGGAGGATTATTTTTATTGTTTTGTGGGTTTTAAAAGAATAAAAGAAGATTAATTATTTGTTTCCGAAAAAAAATAGTATCACGACAGGACAAATAAAATACTAAAGGCTTACAGCAGGTAATATGCATATCAAATATAGGATCTGTTGCCCCTGATCCTACCAGAGAGAGCTGAATGGAGGAAGTTAAACGATGTGTACAGAGTCCATAGGTAACAGAGGTGAAGTGAACCCGCAAGAAAAATGGCCGATTATTGAAACTTTATTCCCTATTAGCGAAAGCTGCTGGGGAAGAAAAAAAAATTATCATTCCGTTAGAACTTCAGAATAGTCTCCCGCAAACTGTATGGCATACGATTTTAAACTGTATTAATTTCTCAGAAACAATGAATGTGGTGGCGATATTTAAATACGGTGTTCCATTTGAGTTGACATTAACCGTCAACCTTCCTTCCACTATGCATGTTTTCCCTTTATCTTTCTTTCGTGATTAGTTCTGACACTGTTTAAAACGAGTTATTCCCATATCTGTGTAGCCTTTTGATTATTTCACCCAAAACGCAGTCACTTCTTCAGTCGGAGCAACAACAGTACATTTTTATACCCGCGTCAAATATCATGAAACCTGTACTGACGCTGTTGGTAGGACCCACGGGTGATAAACATTCGTCGTAAGCTGCAGTACGGTCTTTACAATTGCGCAGTATTTCAAATAAAAGGCCATCTTACCAAAAAACGTACTGATTTAAGTAACTCATATCTTTGTATGAACTCCTTTTACCGTTTGAGGAGTGGTCACATTGAATGGTCGGAAAAAATTATCATCAATTCTCCGAAAAACACAGAATTGTGCTCACACTTATTTCTGAATGTTCTCAGTTCTGATTTACCGAGCGTGGTGGGTGAGCGGAAAATGCTCTGGCCTCGCATTCGGGAGGACGTCGGTTTGAATCCCCGTCCGGGCATTCAGATTTGGGTTTTCCATGGTTTCCACAAATCACTCCAGGCGAATGCCGGGATGCTTCCTTCAAAAAGGCCATACTAAATTCCTTTCCGTTCCTTGTCCGCAGTCCCATCCCGCCTCTAATGACCTCGACGTCGACGAGGCGTAAAGCCATAAGTTAAAAAATCAGTTCTGATTTACATTGGTTACCTCGATTCTGAAATAATATAAAACAGAGTTGGTTGAAGAAAAAACTTTGAGCTTATTAGCTATCCATTTTTGTTTTAGCTAAAGCTTATGTTGACCTGTGTTCTGTATACATTGTAATCAGTCCATCTTTTTCGTTTTGCGTAAGCCAATTGAAATGTATATTTTCAAATATCACGCCCTCTTCTATAAACTGCATATATCGTCTGATTGATTTGGTGGCAACTGCTAACAGCTTTATTATACACCCTTTGAAATTTGTTCGTTTACTTTGATGATTAAGCAGCGACTAATTTCCTGTTATGAAGCGAAGGATTGTTTTTACGATTCTTCTCATTCGGTCTTGCAATCTATTTCATTTTACTAATTTGCATCTCAAATAAGAGTCACTGAGCAATCCACAAAGGCACAGAGATTTTGCAATTACATATAGATACACAAGCTAGAAAAATCATTTCAAGAGGTGAATAACACCGAATAGAATGCGGATATGGAATCACTTAGTCGTTTGAATTACGTTTGTCGGCTCGAATGTATGATTGGTGTTCTAGACTTCAGTTTTACATTAATGCCGTACATCAGTCCAAGCGAATGCCAGTATAGTTTCGTAATAGAGCCAATGAGCTATATTATTCCCGTTCTCTCTCAGAAATGTACCTTAGTCGTAGGTCGAATGATAACTCTTCGGCGCTTAAGTAAAGCTATACGAAATAAACCAGAGTTGATGAAGTAATAACGCTGGCCTCGCTGTCTATGCGATTGAGTGCACAGTGTCTTGGGCGTGTGACGGAGGTGTGAAGAGGCTGGAGAGTCGTGCCGACCAGTCCCGGCGGTGACGAAACGCCAGTGGGCCAAGGATGAGCCCGGCACGGCTCCACACTCTGTGCTAATCCTAATAGCATGCTGCACATAATCTAAACACCAATTAACTGCAGTTTCGTATGGTATTTACGTCATTAGCTACAAGCGAGTCAACGCCTGTATATAGTGTGGCGTCAGTTGAGTTATTCGTTTCGTTTATTTGTCTTCGTGAGCTTTTAAGACACCTCCTGAATCACAAGCTGGCACGAATAAAAATCAGCTTCCCATATTGTGGGGAGCTACTTACTTAAACCTACAAATTCTGTTTACTTTATACAGACAGTAACAATACAGCGCATTTTTGACTGAAGTTTTTCTGTAGATCCTAGAAGCATCACTGAGCCGACCACAGCTCTCGCTATACAGAAATGCAATTAATGATTTTTTAAACCATAAAAAAATACGCAGATATGTCACGATAAAAAAAATATCCATTTCCAATCTACGATTCTTAGATAAATAAATTAAACCAGGTTATTTCTGAATTTCGCTTCTTGCAACTGTTGACATTTTGAGGAATCAAATGAAGAACACATTTACGGAAAGTATAGTAAAAGACAGCGGTATTAGTGATTCCATTGGTACTTTAGGTTTACTCGTCAATCATGAAATAGCGCCGTGATAAATCAAAGGTGACTGATTCTCCCTGTGTTGCCCCGTTAGAGAAATATCTCCTTATGGGACACAATAGACTGCGGGGACTTCGGAAAACACTTAGGAAAACTGATCGGTTGTTGATGGGTTCCATTTTTTTGTTGGTCGACACTTTGAAGATAATTGCCTAAGCAAGTGGATAAAATGTATTTCTTTGGTGGTATTTATTTCTCCCTGTCACTTGCATTGCATGTTCGTAGGTTACGGAAGTAAGCGAATGGCTTTAGGTTTTTTTCAGTAACATCAAATGGGCTCAGCCAGGTGATAGGCAACCATCTCGACTTCACTGTTGTGTTGGAACAAAGACAGCAGTGGAGATGAACTGAAAAAATGATAAGCGGCCATCACCCAGCAGCTTTTTAAATTTACACAGACCCGATTTTCCAATGCTTATCATTACTTCTCAATCAAACACAGCGCCACGATTCTTTTCTTCACTACTATCTGTTACCATCCAACATTCTTAAATGAGGGCTCATGAAAACGATTAAGTGGTTATTCAATTTGTTAAATATCACTAATCCACAGTTACACTGAACTTAATTTCACATAAACTATACTGTTTTATGATTGAAATATTTTTTTAATACGGTTGGCTGTGGTTGCTTATTACAAATTTCAATAGTAAACGGAAAATAAAGAAGTTTCCTGCTATTACCGAAAGCCGAAAATAAACTAATTTTAAAGCTCTAGAAGACACGTGAGACTTTCATAGCTTGATCATTTATTACATAGTTGGTTGTATTTATTACTTTGTTTTGCGATTTTATTTCTTACTTGCAGTCCATCGTGTACGGCCACTATGACCCTCTGCCCATGAATTTGTTCAGATTGTGATTCCACAGCAGTGGATGAAGTTGTTTCTTAAAGATTAATTATAGTTTACTTTGTATTGCACTCGTTATATTACCCCCGTCCTGTAATAGCTGCCTTTGTAGGGTTCTACTCTATTAGAGCGCATCTTTTCAAGTGAATAATTAAATATTTGTGAGAATAAATAGTTCTCCGACTATAACATACATGTTTTTATACCTTACTGAAAAAGTCATAGACATCTTCAATATAATAGCGTAACACTTAATGTAATAACGAATAATATTGAAGTATAAAACGAAAACCGGAGAAATTTGTGCTAGAACAACTCAGAAACTACTGAGCATATTTGGATGAGGTTTTAACCGTTTTAAATCTCAGAATCTCAATTGATTAGTTTGATATGTCTTATATTTCAAGGTTATATAAAGCTGGAGCAAATGACATTCTGAACGTATGGTGACTAATTCCAAAGATGGAACAACAAGATGTTGGGTTACATACTTCGCACTAGACACACTACTACAATGTCTTTGATCATAATCCTTAATGAAAGCAATAAAAGCAGTTACAATAATAACTATTTTGCATACTCCATACTAAACAGAACTTGAAATATTCTTTCCTTTAATTCGGGATATTCAGTTTTTAAACGCTATAGATGACCGTATTGAATGCGAGAAACTAATAACGAAAAAACAACAGAAATTTTGTTTGATCAGTATCTGTCAGCACAACTACAAGGTCTCTGGCTATCATCTTTACTGTTCTGTTCACAATAAAATCATTAATTTATTTACGATAATATTATTCTCGATAGATTAAATTTGATCATACAGGTAAAACTAATACTACAATTTCTCTGGCATTCGAGATGATACTACAGATCACGAATAATATAGCTTTTATTCTTTTTACCATCGATTATTTTTTTAAGTAAATCATTTTCGATATCTGCATAAAAGGCTGAATCCCCACAGATAAAATATACGGTGTTTGGAGCAGAAAGTATATTTATTCACTTCACAATGATTAATCGGTATGTTGGTTTTTAAGAGCAATAGAACTTTGTATTAAGCCTTTAGTGTTGGAAATATATATACATTTTTTTCATATCTCGCTTAGTCCTGAATACTTGATATATAATTCTGAATACCTGATATTCCACTGTACAGGCACGAAGTAGACTTTAATATTGAGCTTCAATGCAAGATGAAGTAGCATAATGAGAAAATGTTTAGCTCCAGTGGCAGATGAATCAGCATAAAGAGAAACATCTAATGTTTGATACTGTGAAAACACGGTCAAAATCGATTCAGGAGTTTTCAGGTAATTTTACATTATTCGTAAAATAAATGAAGCGTTTTAAGACATGTGTTAAATTTTAACTTTGACCCCAAGCTTTCTAGTTCAGAAAATTAATTCAAAATCTCTATTTTTAGCATGATGCTGGAATAAACAGACATATTCCAGATATATATTTTTATGTATGTGATAGCTATTAATGCACGTGCGGACCATATTTCGATTTTCGAGCAGCAACATTAGCAGATGTAATTTGGTTGAAATGTAACCTGGACCAAAATGAAAACTGACATTCCGTATCAAAGCATCTAAATCACCATATTCTTAGAGCTGTACTGCTAATCACCGTTTAATTTAGTACCGGAAATGGGAGGTACGTAATCAGTGAAGCTTGGTACGCATGAATCTTTTCGGACGCGTCAAAATAGTGTACGGGTAAATCAATTTCAATCCACTCCTTTCTCGGTAGGGTGCGGGTGAATCTAGGTTCGCTTTAATTCCGGAAATGGATGGTGCGAATTGTATGAAACTAGGTACACGTTTCTCATTGCGTGAATAAAAACAATGTTTGGGTAAATCAACGCCAACTAGACCGGACAACGCCGGGATCTCTGCTAGTATTGAAATATATTTGAGTAGAGCTACCCGACAAAGGGTAATGAGAGCAGAAAGCGTCTCGCAGGAAGAATAATAAACAAAACTGACACTAGTGGAAGAGTTTGCAGTACAGTAGGTAGTGACAGACTGAATAAAATGGACACGATACTCGTAAATAATAAACTAATCGCAAATAGATGAATTGTAATCATGTAGAAGTTCGGTTGATACCGATATTTGTTAAAAATTGTGTTGATTAAATGTTCGCAAGTTGTGAGTTGAAGATTGTAAACGGATTAATAAGTATGTGATCAAGAAATTCCAGGTTTAATCACTGTTAAGAGGATAAAGGAAAGCACTATATTAAGTAGTATCAGGATAAAAATTTAATTTCAGAATTGAAGAGGATTATTATAAATCGTACATGGTGAATTTGAATCAGAGATGTACACAGAAATGTACAGTCTGATTTAAATGGAATAAGCCACTTATAAAGGAAACAAAAAAAATATATTTTATTAGAGCTCCTTTGAGAGTAATGAAGTTGTCACTAAAAACCTGTATAGGGAGGATTTCAAACACCCGCGGACGATGGCTGTTTAGGCGAAGGCCACAATGCTCTGCCCTTGTCTATCTAATTTGCTGAAACCTACAACTACCCGTCTGAATAGTAAACTTTCATGAAAGGATCGAGATGTTAACATCTACACTTTCAAAAGGTATGGTTAAATGGGAAAACATGCGTATAGATATACTCGCATTTTGATGTGTCTTGTTGAAATTCACTTTTTTGTATGCACGTATCTAGTTTTTGTAGTTTACAGTAAAAGGTTCGTTAGAGTGGTTGATTTACATAGGCAACAGTTCATTTTCCGTTACTAACTTAACAGTTGGTTGACCTTGACGCCAAAGAATAGTGTTACTCTTAAAATTATTGCCCACCAGAATGAAAAAATCAGTTTGGTGGCGGTTTCTTATGTACTGTACAGGTTCATGACAATTATCAAATATCTGAAGATGCTGCGACGGCAACAGCTGTGGGGACAGAGGCCAGGGACAGCGGAGGTTAGCGACCAAGTCCTTAAATGGCTGCTGTTCGCTCATCCGCGGTGACGCAACCACCTGCTAGCTCCGTGGAAGGCGGTAACGCCCAAGGAAGGATCTGCTGGCGCCATGTTGGTTCCATCCCGACCTCCAGAGTCGTCCAGGCGGGTCCATTAGCTTTCAGCATGAGTCTCCCTCAGGGCATCATGTTTGGTCCATCACTTTCCACGACTTGTTATAAACGACCTAGCTTATGTATCTCGTTGTTGGGATGATTTGCCTCGTGCCAGCACCCATCGATTTCGTCTGCTATGGATGGAACCGATCAATAGGATAAAATTCCAATATCCTAGGTAAATTCAACTAAGGATGCCACTTTTTTAGTTTTGTTCAAATTAAAAACTTCTATTTTATAACAAAGTTAGTACTGGAACTGGTCGTAATTTGGTCTTTGGGTTATTATGTGAAACTCTAACCCTCTTGGAAATTACCCTCCTCGAAACCGTTCTCGTTTCTCCCAGTTCACTAGTTTTTGTTGACAATAGTTAAGGATAAGCATTTTGATAACTAAATCCTTATGAACCTTCACGCTTCGTAAGTCAACCTGGTTTGTTTCAGCAACATTTTGAATTTTGGATACAACCAAAATCTTCACGGAGCTAAGTAAACAGATGAAAACTCAGGAAGAACTAACAGAATTTTGTGTTTGGCTAGGACAGTATGAAACTTGTCTGGAAAAAGGGGCGAGTTTCTTGTCAATTCGCTTGAAAAAAAAAAAAAAAAAAAAAAAAGTATGTTAACAACATTTATTTACTCGCAGGTTGACTTTCGGCTAACATAAGCACAATTGTTACACCTCTCGTGCTTCATTTCATTTCAGATTAAGGTCAAACAGTTTTTATAAAAAAAACTACAATTTTGATCCGATCGCGAATGCGGCAATGTAGATAATGGATTGTGGTCTTAGAAAAAAGTTTCACCATTTACACGACAGAACTTCTGCGTGTAAGTTTACAATGTTGGCAAATATTCAGAACTGTGTGTGACTAATTTCAATAGACCACAACAGTTCTAATGGCTACTCACTATTAAATATTTATAATACTGGTTAAAATGGGTTATGAAACATTTCTTTCTATTATTTGTAGGTAAAAATAGGACGTTTCACAATATGTTCCTCGCGTTCAAATAATCATTAATCTTGACTGCATTAACCGTTTGACATTTTATTTGAGCAACAGGTTTTTTTTTGTTACACGGTATGGTGATCAGAAGACGAACACCATGTTATTTTCTTTAGGTACCGTTTTAACCCGACGCAATAGAGCAGTGGTTACAGAGAAGAGACTTACTCAATACTCCAAGTGCAAATCCGAAGCACGAGTTTGTGGCTTTGACCTCGATCTGCATACCTAAGTCGTTGGGCCGTTCAAGGGTAGAATAAACGGGCAACAAATCAAAACGGACAACGAAAGCCGTCGAGATATCTTTAAAGTATAGGTTATTCTGTGAAGGTGGATATCTGTCAGCATGAAGCCAAACCGATCTACACAAAGTTGCACAAAGCCGTGAGAATGGAGCCGGCTGTTGCAAGTCTTTTCTCACGCTGTTCATTCTGTAGTAACTTGCGAACTCCTGCTCCCTGATGGAAATTGAGACAATTTCGCTTAGCTGCCTATGCACGCACTTAGTTGGTCATAACAAATAGACTGTAGGTCCCTTATGCCACGTGGGATTACCTCCTCAGGATAGGCGGCTGCGACAGTGGCGTATTCCTCACTTGGTAAGAAATTCTGTCGAATAGGTTCTGAAAACATAACAATAAATTAGTAATAGCAAAGAGACTTGGGTATAAAGTCCATTCACTGATGGTGAGATTTTATACTGTCGAATATGTTGCGTTAGAAAGTGTCGGGCTGCGGTCAAGTTGGGTGGTTGCCGAGAGACGGGGAACATCTTCTGAACCCGGATGCTTCTCCAAGGTTGACCGGACCAGTCGGCACCTACCTGCCGGCTGACGAGGCCAAACAGGACATGGGACTGTGAATGTTCGCGCTGCCTGTGTTTACGAGAACAGCCACAATACGATATATTAAGAATGCCGCGTCACCTGCACCCTTCGATCGTAACAGTGATCGGTGGATGGTGGTGTCGTTTGTAACGAAAGAGTCTCGATTATTACAATAGGCTTTTAGCACCATACTCAGCGTCACAATATACAGGCAAGAATTTTTCACGGTATGTGACTGATATCAGTGTTGCAGTGAAGTAAACATCACTGACTGAATACTCCTGGAGCAGAAGTTTTTACTAAAACCAATCTGTCGATTTCACTGTCGGTGTAGAGTTGAATGTTGTTTTGGACCGCCACGGAGCAGGTGTTCCAAATTATCAGTGTGGTAACTATCTTCTAATAGTAATTAATATGAGACCTGCTACTTCATTGGCAATATTAAGAAAAAGAAATCAGAGTAGGAATGATTTTGATATAGTGAGAAGACTCAGCGTTCAGTCAGTTCCCAAATGCTCGTCTTTAAAATATTCCAAAACCCGGTGATTCCATGGCAGTTGGTTTCACATTTTTAGTCATCTTGTTTTCGATCAACCGTTAATAAAATATAAAAACAAGCGACGATGTCCAGCAGTGATGCAGTAAAGTGATATTTTCTTAAGCAGAACAGTGCAGTATTTCCTATCTTGAAAGGGGCAGTCACCTAAATCAAGGAAAAAAATACAAAGGTCAAATTGAGAATTTCTAACAAATGTGGATAAAATTGATGGGCTTTCTACTTATTTCTGGAAAATTTCGCTGATAGCAGGTTTTACACAGTTCAACTCTAATTAGTGGATAACTTTGTGATACATTGCTCTTCCTTTCTTTACGCTAACAGGTTTAAAAGAATATCACAGTTTCATTAGTTTGCAGACAGCAAAAATGGAAAGGTTGGATAGTGCACGGAAAGACGTTCTAACGAAGTGAAAGATAATGCTTTTGCCGAGTTTACTGCAGGACATATACTCATTTGAAACTGGACGATTATTTGAACACTTGTATTATGGATTAATTTATCTTGACAGCCATTGAAGTACGGTGCTCCTTAGCTTGCAGTGGAACATTTGTTAATGCCTCCACTTAGAGGCGGTACAAAGGTGTTTACGCTACTTGTGTGAATCATTATCAATAGAAAAGCCTCAGTGGCTATATTATGACACCACGTTCCACGAACGTTTTCTTCCAAATTGAGAAAAACTAGGCGCCATAGCACAGGTCGCTTACATGGGAATGATCCGAGGTAGGCAGAAGTCGGAGCTACTACCTTAAGTGTTAACGTGATTACGTCTTTTTTAAAACACACAGTAAAGCAACGAACATTCTTTATTACTTAACACACAATAGAAACTACAAATAGATTTCGACGCACTCCAAACCACAACAACCACTACACCAGCAACAGGAACAACATACTACTAGTTACATAACTTCAAACTTTTTTTTTTTTACAGTCATAATTCTTTCAACTAGTTTGGTGCAATCCTCCATCCCTTCCTATCTTGTGCTAGCATACCCCTAACATCCTACGTCCTCAATTATCTGCTTCATATATTCTAATCTCTGTCTTCCTCTACAGTTCTGACCCTCAGCTGTTCCCTCCACTAGCAAAGTAATCAATTCTGCATATCTAAAAATATGACCTACCATCCCGTCTCATCTTTCTGTAAGCCTCTTCCACAAACTTCTTTCCTCAGCCATCATTTCAAAAGCTCGTTCGTTTCGTACATTATCTGTCCACTTAATTTTCAGCATTGTTCTGTAGTACCACATTTGAAATACTTCAATTTTCCTTATTTCTGACATTCCAAAAGTCCATGCTTCGCTACCATAAAGTGCGATACTGCGTACATAATTTTAAAAAGTTCTTTCTACGTCCTAGATCAAAATTTGAAACTAAAAGATTCCTCTTTTTCGTGAAAGCTCGTTTTTCTAGTGCTATTCTGCTTTTAACCTCATTCCTGCTTCGGTCATCAGTTGTAATTTTACTCGCCAAGTAGCAGAATTCAGTTACTTCTCCTATCACATCCGATCCTATTTTTATATTTAACCTACTATTATTGGTATCATTTCTGCTACATTTCATCACTTTTGTCTCGCTTTGATTTACATTTACTTAAAAATTTTCTTTATTTAAATACATTAGAGAAACTAGTAATCACTAAGAATTCTTCTCGGATATTCTGCCGGATAAGTTGTTCTGTCCACAACGTTTCGGCAGCAACCAACGCTGCCTACATCAGGTGAGATGTCAGAACTATGTCATCGCAGTGGTAGTTTCGCTATGACATCTCACATGACGAAGGCAGCGGAGGTTGCTGCCGAAACGTTGTGGTCAGTACAACTTACCCGGCAGAATACCCGAGAAGAATTCTTGTCAGCCATACGCCGGGAAAAACTCGATTCTCACACAGTAATCAGTAGTTACCAGCTGCGAGACGTGTTTCAGGGTTGATTTCCGGAAGTAAAAAAGCCCAGGCTGATAGGCTGTCCATCTAGACAGTATACACA
The DNA here is from genome assembly GCA_031002005.1 of Vandiemenella viatica. Taxonomy (NCBI): domain Eukaryota; kingdom Metazoa; phylum Arthropoda; class Insecta; order Orthoptera; family Morabidae; genus Vandiemenella; species Vandiemenella viatica. The sequence continues at coordinate 46,895,116 of CM061914.1, forward strand.
CGACCAAGTTCTGTCGCCGCGACTCCCTTCCCCGAACCAGTGATCCCCCCGAGATCCTGGCCCCGCATGGCTTTATCTCGATTTGCTTTCTTGATTAATAGCTACATTATCTCCGGCATTTCGAAAGAAGATTTGCTTCAATTCTCTTCGTTCCTCTGGTTTTTCTTCCTCTTTCTTACCATGTACCTTAACATTTTCACTGTCAAAGTATAGCAATTTTTCAAAATTTGCTGTTTTCTATCTTGAAATGATCTTGAATTGCCCGCCGTAGTTCATTATTTTCCCTTAAGTCACGTGACAAACGAGCGGGGTAACTCGCTAAGGTCGCTCGGTGAGTGCAGATTCGTCACGCAACGACGCCTGTGGCCTCGCTTGGCTTTCTGACGTTCTGTTTACGTGCTCGATTGGTAAAGAAAACACCTCTTCTTAATTCCAGGCAGGTTAGCTTCATTTCTGGTTGCTTTGAGCTGGTCCTGATTCCACTTTCTTATCACGTGATTTTACATTTTCAGTTACAAAGTATCAGGATTTTTGAAATTTAGTTTTATCGACTTGGAAACATTCTAGAATTGTATATTACATACCAAACAATGTCATTTATGGCCATGTTACACAACAGCTCTCGTCGTTGGATTCTGTTTTCGATTCGAATGATTCGTGAGGATTCTCTCGCAGCGTTCGTACCTGCCACCCTGAGAAGTAGAAAGCAGCATCATCTCTGCTCTGACGTCAGATGTAGAATTCCAGGTTTTGAAAGTAGTTCCGCCACAACTTTGGCCTGTTACACAAACCGCTCATACAGACAGCGATAATGGCCATGCAGCAATCGGCGTTTCATATGAGACCCAGTGCTCTTCGAACACATGTTCCTATAAATTTTGTTAATGCCATATCCAATGAAAATTTAGGTAGCACTCATATCTACGGTACTCGGTACAATTTAAATATTAAAAATTACACTGCAACTAAATTGTCAAACTCAGGGCCGGCTTAAGGAATTTCGGGGCCCCCTACTTCTTTTCTAGATGTACTTTTGCCTACACTTTTGATAATTTTCGTGACTTTATATACACATACATAGACACACACACACACACATATATATATATACACATATATATATATATACATATATATACACAATATATATATATATATATATATATATATATATATATATATATATATATATATATATATATATATATATTGTGTATAAAAGGGCCAGCAGTATATTGAGTATTAGCTGAACTGGAAAACATCGCCGAGTCTTTGGTGTTTTATAAATCATCTCATATGGATCTCCCAGCTACTGTCACTTTCATTTCTGGCTAAGCCCTGCCGCCCATTATATCAAATGAAATTGTTTTAGTATTCAACTTTATAGCTATTATATTAAAATACACTTTTTGTATACGACATTTCTTTTCTTGCCGTTCTTTACTAGTACAGTACATATAGGTTTTGGGGGCTGGAGACACCTGAGCAGACATACATATTTTAATTCAATAACATTTTATATGAAACGTCAAAAGATGAACATGTTTATTCGAACGAAATTAAATAAATTGCTGAAACACGTTCAGAGCAGTACACACCTTTAAACATATAGGCCTATTGTAATTACATCAGATACGACTTTCTCAAAACTGAATCTGATGAAGGACTTCTCGTGGATCTCCACGCCTCGGAAACGTCTATTGTGAACGCCGCTTATTAACATTCTAAATTTGTAGATTACTTATTTTAGCAGGAAAATTGTTCGTTAAGTTAGGACAGATTTTGAAGGGAATCATGGCGGGGCCCCCTCAAGGTTGGGGCCCCCCGCGACTGTGGTTCTTGCGGTAGCCTTAAACCGGCCCTGGTCAAACTCATAAATTCATCTTTGGCTTAATTAACGACATTTGATGTTGCGATTCCTAAGTAATAATCAAAATGGTGGATCATATCGTTTGTCTTTTGCAGTAGTTATGATGTTTGTTATTCTGTTGCACTGCAATACACCCTCAAGTAAATAATGGCACGGCAGCGCCAACGAATCACCACGCCTGATACATCAAATTATTATCAAAGTCATAAATAAAAACTTCTTTTCTGGAAATTAAAATGCATCAAGTGTAACAGAGCACACACTTTTCTTTCACGAAGTTGTGAAAGTTACAGATGGGTACTATAGATGGACTAAATATCATATAGACTGAGTGAACATTCAACACAATATTGCACAGTCCCACCGTAATGAATCATTAAAAATTGTAAACATGTAGGTGATATCCACGAGGGAGTTCCGTAGGTTTTATCAGTGTTATCAGCTTTGTATAGTACTAGACCCACAACTTCTACTGGTTTAAACTGATACAATACACAGGGAAAATCTTACGGATTTTCCTTCACCCTTTCGATATGGACGAACCAATTGCATTGACTGCAAGCTTTTCAGTGATATTAAGGAAAAGCTAGTGTCGTACTAACAAGTGGTTGCGTTTAGTGATGTGGTATTATTTTGATGGTTACCCTGTGTTAGTTGTATTGAAACGGATTTCGGCAGTACGAGAAACTTCATGATAAACGCTCCAGAAATGATTGTTGGAAGTATAGACTCGCCAATGATTTTACTTGTGGTAGTGGCCTGCCTGCATGTCTTTGTGCCTAAGTTCTGACAGTAAATATGTTACTGTGGAAAGCTGCTTTAAAGTAGGGTAATCTCCGTCCGGGCATCCAGATTTGGGTTTTCCATGGTTTCCCCAAATTACTCCACGCGAATGCCGAGATACTTCCTTCAAAAAGGCCATGGTCGAATTCCTTTCCGTTCCTTGTCCCCAATCCCATCCCGCCTCTAATGACCTTAGCCGTCGACGAGGTGTAAAGCCGTAAGTAAAAAAAAATAGCGTTGTAACGAAGTTCCGCATCCGCAAGTGTGGAACTTCCGCATAAAATCGTATCTCCGCTTTCATCTCCGAAAGTTTTAAAGCGAAGGTATAACTGAGGTCATGTTTACGTTGTAATATATATATATTGTATAGCTTTTTTTCCCCCTTTTCACAAAATTTGGCCCATCGTTTCGTAACTAACAACACCGTGGTTGTTTTTATCTGCTTGAATTGCATGCCGTTGTTAACTAAGCGACGAAGTGCAAATTTGAACCAGCGTGTAAAGTAAGAACGATGTAAAGGAGGCTGTGCGATGGCGTGGACTTCTGCTTGCCGCTCAAATTAATTTAGTGACAAACTCTGTAATTTCATGAGATAAACATTTTTCGTTGGCACGTGCATGGTTAGGTATCTAATTTAATTAACTTGTGAAATCATCGCGCGTTCCTTTGGTACTGAAAGATTAAAAAGTAAGATCAGTCTGGTTGTATTTTCTGGAAATAGACGATGCTTATGCAAAATGGATTTTTTAACCAAAAATATACTTACCTGGATTTAAGGTTTATTTTTAATTTGTTAAATCTTAAATAATTATAAATTTATTTTTGCACCTCCACTTCCGCTAAGCCTCCGCATACGCTTCCGCATCCGCAAAGATGACCTCCGTTACCACCCTGCATCCAGGATGGCCCGTGACGCTGTGCACCTTGCGTCCGTCCGACCGCCCGTCTCGCCACTAATTTATGAAAGCGTACGGACGCCGATGCTATCTGCTCCCCGGGATGATTTATGCCCGCCGCCTCCATTTTGTTTATTTACCCACCGTCCGTTTCCCCCGTGTCGGCCGGCGCCAATTAGAATCAATTGAAGCTGATTGGCTCATTGTGGGACACGTCACGAGCCGCCAGCCGGCCTCTCTCACGGGTGGCTCGCTGCTAGCGGGCCAAGGTCGGGAAACAAAGTGTCGCATCACTAGGTACCAACACCAGCTTTACTTTGAAGTATAGACTGCGCATGGGTAGGGAGAAGTATTCGTTGGTGGCGTCTTAATTTCTTACTGTTGTTTTAATTCTGATAACTCGACTGAAATTTGTGTAGCAGCCAGTAACAGAAAACTTCTTCTATGAACGACTTGTCCGTATCCATGCGTAGGCGGTTAATATGCGGATATTTACTCCTCCATGTCAACGTCTGATAAGATGAATTTGAGTGGTATCCGGTTCGCTTCTCCACTGTGACAGTGTTTGGACCGAGCGTGGTGGATGACCGGTGACGCCCTGTACTTGTATTCGGGAGAACACGGGTTCGTATCCCCGTCGGCTAAACAGATTTGGGTTTTCCTTGATTTCCCCAAATCACTCCAAGCGAATGCTGGAATCGTTCCTTCAAAAGGTCATGGACGAATTCCTTCCAGTTCCTTGCCCCAGTACTCTCCCGCCTCTAATGATCTCGACATCGACGTCAACTAAACATAAAGCAATAAGCAAAAAAAAAAAAAAAAAATGCTTTTCGTTAATGTGGATGTCTGTGATAGTGTGTGTGCTCTGTGTAAAATTTTGTATGAGTTGCGGATGAGTGAAGTAAAGAGCGCTAGGGTGAACCCGGCCCATTCATGCCTGATCTTCCGAAAGAAACATTCGTGCCCACCAGACTTAATGACCCCAAGTGACGGACGAATTACTCCATCCGTATGCACTGCAGCGAGGACTTTGGTGCACGATGTGGTGATTAGGAATTGTGCGCCACCACCTCCTAACCTCCGCCAACAGGACTGGGACTGACTACTCCCGTGTTAGGTCCGGGCACCATCACGGTGCCGCACCGAACAGAGCCAACCCGGTAGTCTCGCCAGAAAGCAGACATCTTGTATTATCTTCATCTTATTCCATGACTGGTTCTTTCGGATAGTAATCTACAGCTTTTCTCATATGGTCTGGTAAGAAACCTTCCGCCATTACAGAGTGTATTTCCTAGGGAGCGTACATAAACCACGTAGCTCCATTTTGGTTTTCTGTGCAACCCCCCCCTCCCCCCACATAGCCCGACGTGGCTTTTGTCTCTACCCCCCCCCCTCCCCACGTAGCACGTAGCTTTTTTTTTCATATTGATTCCAGAAGACATTTTGTATTGTTTTCTGTTGTCAAACTATCGTAAATTACATCCGGGAATAATTAAATGACGGAAATAAATATTTACATGCTTCTGTGTGTTCTGTATCTCATTTTAACTGTGACAAATAATATGAAAGAGTAGCTACGTGGCCTGGCTCGGACCCCCCCCCCCCCCTCTCCACGTAGCTCAACGTAGCCTTTCCAGCCAACCCCTCCCCCCCCCACCTCCCCCCCTAGACCGAGCCACTTAGTTTATGCACAATCCCTTAACACCTTTCCTTACTGACTTGTCACTGATTGTAATCTCTCGGAGTACCAATTTAATTTCTTTCAATGGTTTATTGAGCTATATCAACGAGTATTCCTCGATTAAGGATACATATGTACTTTGCGTTAACAGCAGAAAGACCGAGCATTCGGGAGGCCGCGGTTTCGAATCCCCATCTGATCATTCAGAAATGTGTTTTCTATAGTTTCTCCAAATCACTCCAGGCGAATACCAGGATAGTTCCTTCGAAAGGCCATGAGCGAATTCCTTACTGATCTTGCCCCCAGTACTTTACTGCCTCTAATGACCTCGACGTCGACGAGGCATAAAACCAGAAGCAGCCAAAAATAAAAAATAAAAACCACACACACACAAAAATAGAAAAAGGCTACTGGGAGCTTATCAGATTGCAGCAGCCTAACTTTTATAAAAGCTTCAATGCTGGGTTGAAACTTTAAACGAGATATACTCAAGCATTAAGGAATAGATTGGTAAAATGCTAACATATAATATTGATTCAATTCATGTAAGGCGTGAAACTAATATCTTTGTAAGAAGTTGGTTTCGTATTATTCAGGTGAAAAATTTATTCTTGAAAGTTACTGCTGTCGGCAGAATTCATTTATTATTTCCATATCTTATATTCAACTGGGAAGAGTTCCTACTCGTGGACAGAAAATGAGCTGGTAAAAAAAAAAAGATACTGTACATATAAAAATGCTATGTCACATCCGTCTTTTTATCCATGAATGGTAACAAAGTGACAATGTCCCAAGGTGAGCTTTAGCAGAAAAAAAGTATTTGTTAAATTGAAGATTACGTTTCACTTACGACTTACCCATCCTTCCGATTAACGCGCATACTATCCGAAACTGCAGCTTGGAGCCTGCGAAGGCTGGGAAAAGAAACATGGTTTTGAATTTTAGACTGGATGTTGTTGAGATTTGATAGTAGGATTGTCTAAACTGCACGTGCCGACTCGTCCTCTGGGCTACGTGTTGGGCGTAGAGTGACCCATTTCCCAGGCAGTTGGCCTGTGTTGTAACGAGCCCCACACATCAGCCAATTAGACGGGGCAGCCCAGCTGTCATAACCTCCAACGCTACCGGCACCAAGCGAAAGGCGTTTTGCCGTGAGTGGATCTTTATAAACATTCTCGTTATCTGATGCACATCGCTGCTTTGATTTTTTTTTTTTTTTAGTGCTTTTCGTTTCACCGACATCGAGGTCACTAGAGACGGGAAAGAATCTGGGACAAGGAATTGCAAGGAATTCTACCATGACCTTTTGAATGATCCATCTCGTCATTTACCTGGAGCAATTTTTGGAAAACCTTGGAAAACCGAAATCTTGGTGTCCGGATGGGAGTAATAAATTACGATCTAAGGTTGAAGTACATCTTTATCTGCAGAAATACGTAGTACAGTGGTGAAATATCCCCTAAATTCTGGTTGTAAACTGAAAATTTGTTTCGTATATATATATAAAAAAATTGCTTGCGACGAAACAAATTGCATAACATTTTCTACGAGCAAAGGTAATAAAAACAGCTTCTTTACACCTCTTAACCAATGTAGAAGCTTCCTGTATTTTCAGACAAAAAAATCTGGAAAAATATGTATTAAGCTTCGATTACACATTAAAAATCGCGCAATTTACGTTCTTTGGAAAATGAAAATTTGGGCGATAAATAATTACCAACACATAATTACGTTCGTAAAGACAAAATATTTTCTTTCGAGATCAGATTTTAGTATTATACACTGATCAGCCAAAACATTATGACCACCTGCTTATTAGTGTTGGTCCCTCTTTGAAGTGCAACACAGCAGTGATTCGGCGTGGGATGGATTCGAAAAGTCCTTGTTAGTTTTCGGGAGTTGTCTGGAACCAGATGTCTACGCACAGGTCACGCAATTCTCTTAAATTACCGGCCAGTGGTTTGTGGGCGCGGCACCTGGGAACGAGCATCTCGGGAACGGCGAGGCTAGTCGCCTGTTCGCGTGGTAGTGTAGTGAGCATCTATGCAGAGTGGTTGAAGGACGGTGAAACGACGACTGGGCGGCAAGGTGATGGACGTCCACTCCTCATCACAGAACGTGGAGGTTGGAGGCTTGCCCACTCTATAAAGCGGGATAGACGGCGATCTGTGGCAAATCTGACTGCAGGATGTGTTCGGAAGTACTTCTGTCTGCACCAGCATTGTACTCTGTTGTCAGATCTGCCGAAGATTGCCGCCTATCCCATGTGGCATTAGTTTAATTTCGATTTCCAAAAGAAACTAAGATGTTCCTTTGCTTTAATATGCAATAAATACGTTACATAAAACATTGTTTTCACATTTTTGGGTTAGAATTTGCAATTTTTATGAAATTTTTTTGAAATTGCTTGGTGTAACTTTATCACCTAAATTGGCTAATTGAGGCGAGGAAATGATTTTACTATCCTTAATCATGAAAAGCATTTTTGCTATTTATGTGATAGAAAGTAACTCGCGTTTCCTCAGAAAAGGCTAAATTTTACGCTTTCACCGCCAATTTCTGAGGTCATACATCATCTTCTAAATATGTTTTCCCGAATATTAATAAAATTGATGGCATTTATACCTTAATCTCCTATAACATTTCGGCAAAAGACAATATCACACACAACCAATCACGTATTTAATTGATTTTAGTTAATAAATATTCCACCTTTTATCTTTTAAGTTTCACAGCGTATTAGTATGTTTACAATCTTTGGAGTATTAATAAATTAAAAATATCATCTTTGGACACTGACGGAGAGAGAGTGCTTAGTGGCGGAAGAATGAAGGAGTGTAAAAAGAGCAACGGTTGGTAAAACTGCTTATTTACTGTGGTTATATATGGGTCAGATGTATAAACTGTAATTGTCATCAGCGGGGCGCCGGAGAAGAATTTGAAGCAACGTATTTATTTGCTGGTGAAATATTGTGGTCTTGGTTGATATACCTTGAGAGTCGATAATAAATTATTTTGTTACAGTGTTGTGGAGTACATGATTTCAATATCACTTCAGATCGATAACATCTTCAAAGCTAATCAATTTTGTGTATTTAATGACTGACTGATTAATGATTTACCAGCAGGTGACGAGAGAAATGGCGGAAAGACATGTCTGGTAGAAGCGTATTGAAAATATTTACAACAAATTTCAATTTTCAGCAGAAACTCTCAATCGTACCGATTACAGCACATAATTCCTTCCCCCCCCCCCCTCCCTTGGCATCACGGAGAATACATCAAGGAGGAGACACTACGAACCTTAGATGACTTGTCAGTGAAATGTGCCAGGTAAACAGTGGCATAACAGTAGGGTGTCAGGACGGGCAAAATGCCTCCCCCCCCCCCCCCGAGATCTGGCAATGAGGGTGGGCCGCATCCGATGAATTTGCCGCGGGTCTCATTTCTTTGTCGCGTCTAACAAAAGGAAAATACAGCACCACGATCTCCCTCAAGAAGAGAGAACTGGCCCTTTGCTGTGTTTTACATGAAAAACGAACCAAGCAGTTGTGATGTAGAGACCTTCATTTCAACACTCCTGTCCCTGCCGAAGCGATGATATTCGGTTTTGTTGAGCAAAAAATTATAGTTTAACACCAGCAAGATCGCCAGAGACGGGAACCAACAAAAACCGAACACCGAGCCAGGTAGGGCATCGGTAACGCTCAGGCCTGGAATTTGGGAGGACGCGGGTTCGTATCCTCGTCCGGCCATCCAGATTTGGGTTTTCCATAGTTCCCTAAATCACCCCAGGTGAATGCCGGAATGGTTCCTTTCACAATGCCATGGCCAAATTCTTTTCCGTCCGTTGTTCTCAGTCATATCGCTCTACTAATGACCTCGGCACCAATGAGGTGTTAAGCCAAAAGAAAAACAAAAGGAAGAAAACGAAGTTTCCGCTCCCATCTGATCATCAAGTAAGCAAAAGGCGAAACTCCTTTCCGTTTCTTGTTCCAAGTCATTTCCCGCCACTAATGACCCCGACATCAACAAGGTGTTAAACCACACACAAAAAAGTATAAAACGAAGTTTCTCCTTCCACCTTAGCAAAAAATAAACATAACTTTGCACGGCTAAGCACATAACTGAAGCTATGTGTAGTTGTGTAACTGGTTAGATACTTATCGTTGAAGCAACACAGCCAGGATATCAAGGAGAAAATGCGTGCGAGAAAGAATTGCACATCAGGAACTTAGTCCGTTCAGTCAACTGGACATGTTTGTCAATGTAGCTGGACATATAATCGCAGCCTATGTCAAACATCCACTGACAAAATTTACTGTGCCTCAGGCATTGCTCCTCCATGAGGCCTAATAGTGCAACAGCAGACCCTAGACCACATGTTTAATAAGCAGGCAACAAACAGATCTGCTATATTTTGTTTCTCGGGCACCAAATGTAGGTATTCGTTCTCATGGGCCTGAAACTAACAGTCTGATTTTTCTCTAGTAAAAACTAAATTAATCCACAACCGGAAGGTTGGTTAGATCCTCCCAAAGGAGGTATACTAAGCCATTGTGTCAGAATTAGGACGGCCAGTTCCTTTTCTCTGGGGAATACAGTTTAGCGTGGAATCCAAACCACGGAAAGACTCGGCGTAGCTCAAATGATCGAAAACAACTCTTAAAAATTCCTGCTACCTCCGCGATCTGAACCGAGGACCAGGGCAGTAAACTGTTGAACGCAATCGCTTTAACCACGGAGCTACCAGACCATGGACTTGTGACTCCTTGTGGCTAGTTATTTGGTGGCGATTTCAGGTAGATTGTGAGCGGAAGTGGCACTGCGTACGTACGCGGTCCTGCCGGTCACTCCCGCTGATGGAGACGTTTCGGCATCGAGGCGCGGTTCGCGCGCGCGGCGTTCGATAAGGATCTCGGCAGCCACTGTGCAAACCGCTGCGGGCGGGACGGCCAACACCTGCTAGACCAGAGTGGGCCGCCGAGCTCCGCTCGAGCGGAAAGAGCGGTAGCTGCGGAGATAAATCACGGCGTGACTCGGCGGGCAGCCTCTTCTCGGAACGGCCGTTTAGCGGCGTCAACCAGGAAGGCAGGGCGAGGCCAATTGGGTCCGCGCAGGACCGGACGCTGTGACTCAGCGCGCACTTCTCACGCGGTGCTATTCAACAACTACCAGCCACATCCTCGAGTAGTGCCCAGTTCTTTTATTTCCTGTGTGAAATCATTGCTGGTGGCGGTGTAGTTCAGGTGATAGAGCGCCGACTGCGGCCCGAGGATTATCGTAGTTTTTGAAACGTCCGAAACGCCCTTCCAGGACCACTCAGCCTGCTATCAGATAAGTACCATGGAGATTTCGCGAAAAAAATGGCCGTGGCAAGGCACCAATCCCGTCACCTCCACATCTAGTGCCAAGGTTCAACTGGGAGTATGTATTACCTTTGAACCTGTTTCACTCGGCTTTGCAATCATCGGCAGCTGTAGGGCCGTCTTTGGAGGTACCTGGGTGATTAACCGTCCTATGACCCTCTCTGGGTAGGCTACTCTACCACCCAGCAACCACTAAAGGTGGTTTCCCACCGCGCGTAGTTTTGGAGACCACGATACGGGTCAGCGCGCCTCTACCCATCGCCAGGCGGTAAAGATGAAAGGCGCGGCGTCCAAAATCACGCGCCGTGGGAAACCACCTTTAAGAGGCCACCGCCTAGAGGGGGTATCGCCCAAGTCCGGCGAGACTCTCCCTCCCCCTAGCGCTCTTGTTCGGAAGGCTTCACTCGCAATGTTTGAAAAGTCGCCATCTCATGCTTCTGGCAATGCCCGTTACCCACATAATGTGATTGGGTAGTCTACCAGAAGGTAAGCGTCGTGCGGTCTGTCTGGGATACTAGGACCCGGCACGTCCATTAAGACCCTGCCCAACGCGGATAACCTATAGAATGGCCCAAGTGGGTCTAACCCCTCATTCCCTCCCCCCCCCCCCCAAATACATTATGTCAATTGTTCTTTTATTAGCAAGACTTAACTTACAGTCTTTGAAGAGTAACCGCCGGTGTCACTTAAGGTCCGTTCCTACGGCGCGTGGTAGGCAGGACGCGCCTTTCATCTTCTACCGCCTGGCGGTGGGTCGAGACGCGCCGTACCTGTTAGCTTATGCGGCAAAGATGAGAGGCGCCGAGGAACGCGTCGTCAGAACCAAGCTTTACGTGGTTCCCCTACCGCACCTCCAACGTATACTGGCAAGCATCCGTTGCCCAATAATTGCGATTTGCTAACGCGCCAATATCTGTAAGGGTAGGCGCCGTGCTGGTAGTTGGTCTTGGAGCTGCGTGCACCCCGACATCTCAAACGACTGCTCCTCGCACCTACTGGGAGCGCGGAGCTCTACCTCCATCAATCCTGCGGGGAAACAGAAGTGAGGTTAAGCAACTCTGCAGAAAAAAAGGTTCATTGCTGTAGTGGTTGTCTTCATACCAGGTTACTGCTATCAGTTGCACTTGTCGCTTTGCTGATAATATATGTTTATGATAAAAGAAGAACGGTTAGGAGTTCTTAGCTGGGTCAAAGTCCCATTACATTATTGATTGCGGCATAAAACAAGCACAAGGTACTGAGTGGACATTGTAATATGAATGATGGACGGGAACATGTCCATCACATTAAAACCATGCATTGGCGCTTTGTCCATTATATTTCTTGAGTTCTTTGCTTCTAAGATTTATCGTCATACTTCCATATGAAATCAGTGATGATGATTTGTTATAGCAAACAGAAGTGATTTTCGCCACTTGTCTGGGAACCCTATAAGTTTTGTACTAATCTGTTTTGTGGCAACATCTTCGGAAAACGAACCTTTTCAGGGTTAAAATTTTGTACTATCTGAATACTGGTGTAGAGGATTTAGGGAAAGCTCCTAAAACCGTATCTAGTATCGACAGTGCGTAGGCAAGACTAGTCACATATTCACAAACAGCGTTAATTGCATTCTTAATTGCCTTACCATCAACATTCGTCAAATAATGGATATACCAATTTCTCTGCCTTGCTGGTATGTTGTTACAGTAGTGTATGAATACGTCAGTTGGAAACTTTTTTTTTACGTCTCCTCGACGTTAAGGTAATTAGAGGCGGAAAGTACTGATGGCAATGAATGGAATTCGACCATGGCCTTTTGAAGGAACCATACCACCATTCGACTGGAGTGATTTGAGGAAACCATGGAAAACCCAAATCTACACGGCTGGACGGGGATTCGAACCAACATCCTCCACAACGCCCGGTTCACATGTCCAACTCTTTGGCAGGAGAATTTTTGTTCCTCTGCCAGAAGTACGAGTAATTACCTGACTCAGCTTCCTATCAGAAAAGGGCTCAAATTCTTCCTGCAGAACAGAATAAAAATTCATATGGTTTATGTTTCAGTTAGACGCGCCCTTGTTTCTCTTTGTTGTTAAGCCTTGTTGATGATGCAGTCTGTATACATTCATGTTGTTCTGGAACCGTTGGCACTGTTTCCGTATATGATTGTGTTACCGCTTATCTGGTTATTTTGTTTTGCGAAATGTGTATTCAGAATGAAATGGAGATTATCCTTAGCTATGGCTGCAGACCAGTATTGTAAATCTCGTGAGAACTTCGCTCAGCCTGTAGTTACAGTTACTTCATCCTGCAGGATGATATAATCTAATCTTACTGTACTTGCCATCTATGTAACTAACTATAATCTTTTCTGGGTATAAAGTCCTCGTGCTTTTACTTTGGCGTTGCGGCAAGAATCGTGTTCGCCGACTGACTGAAGGACGTGGTTTAAATTTGCAGTTGTTTGTTTTCACTCCGTCGTACATCGTTGGGAAAAACTGTTAAGCTCGGTAAACCGTATGTTAGCATTTCAGTTCCACCTTTTCAGCGCTTAATGCTGCCAAGAATCTTTTATGTAAGTTTTTTCATGTGGTTTGTTTTTGTTGTGTCCGACTGGGCTATCCAGTGTAGGTTGTACATAATTCCAGTTAAGTGATTTTTGGGTGTCGGTTGAATCAATAAGTTTTTTGAAGCAATAATAAAAACTTGAGAGCTTCTAAATAAAATAACTATAAATTATTTTGTTTTACTGCTCCGTAGTCCGTAGTTATAAAAAATGTTTATTCATTCAATACTCCTATTATTCATATGTACTTCACTTAATTATGCACTGGCACCGAGCGTGGTGGTGTAACGGTTAGCGTTCTGGCCTCGCATTCGGGAGGACGGCGGTTCGAATCCCCGTCCGGGCATCCAGATTTGGGTTTTCCATGGTTTCCCAAATCACTCCAGGCAAATGCCGGGATGCTTCCTTCAAAAGGCCATGGCCGAATTCCTTCCTATTCCTTGCCCCCCATCCTTTCCCGTCTCTAAAGACCTCGCTGTTAGAGAGACGTTAAACAGATAAAAAAAAATTATGCACTGGGGTACACTTTTACTTCAACGTATGCCGTTGTTAATGGCTATTTTGATTTGCGGTACTTATCACTAGTCCTAGAAGACGAAGCGTGCTGAGCGGTAACGTTCTGGCCACACATTTTAGTGTACGTGACTTCGAATCCTCATCCAGACATCCAAATTTTAGTTTTTAATTTTCCCCCCAAATCACTCCATGCGAATGTCGGAATGGTTCCTTTAAAAGACCATGGCTGTATTCTTTCCCCCTTCGTTGCTTTCAGTGTTTTCCAACCCGTAATTACCTTAATGTCGACGAAGCATAAAATTAGAAGCAAAAAATACAAACAAAAAAAATGTTTTCATGTACTGTCGTCAGCTGCTGATGATTATCTTTAATTACTTCGTCCTCCAATTCACATGCCACTGTCGTTGGTTGGCATTATCTTCTTCCAAAGGTTCATGACTGCTACTTTGAATAGATTAAATAGTTTTATGAAATGACAGTACCAAGGAATCACTTTTCACCTCGCTTTTATCTCGTCAAAAAGCTTCATAGTAACATTACACGCGGATAAAGAACTAGACTCGTCCAGCACAAATACATGTTGACGGCGACTGAACACTTGAAACTGTAACTAAACGGCCACTCTCTGAACATAACAAAGAAAGCCGATGTTTCTCGAGCGTTGACAATGCGCCCAACAGTCAAAACCACACTAAAACAATTAGAACTAGTACAAAATTATTCACAATCATTATGGAACACCCGGGAATGAAAAAGATGTTTAGGTATTTCCACACAATATTATCAACACAAACCAGTCCAAGTAGTTAAGAATTGTCCGCCAAATATCAGATCAACACTTACAATCACACACTTTTAATTAATGTTTCATACATAATACATATCGCTTACACAGTTTCTTTCCATAAAACAATGTTTATTTACGTGACGAATATTCACGATATTAATCAACTCCCATCTTGCTCTACACAATTTCTAAAATAGAAAACTCATAAAAGGGCTGGGACTATGGACTGCTACAGTGTCTCGGTGCATGCGTCTGGCGAGGTGGTTACATCCCGCCTACGTGTACACGTGCAGACGAAGGCCGCCGTAATAGCTGAGCGTGCAGTGTTTCCTCGAGGCTTGTGCGGAAGTCCGTTCCATTGTTGGTTACCGAGTGCGCGACGAGCCATCCGCAGAGCAGGAAAAACCGCGGACAAGGCGCGCGGCGGTAATTGGCCCAATTCCCTAACTGCGTGTTTAACAGCAATTACAACGGCTGCGGCCGGGCCGACGTCGTTACGCCCCGCACGCTGTGCACCGGCGGCTCCTCTCTTTATTTGCTTTTTTTCAGCTTCTTCTGTCGATGAGAGGACGCGGAGGGAATGTTCAACCAGACCCGTCCCGGTGTCGGGGGCTCAGTAGGTCTGTCCTCGTGTCCTCTGAGAGATGTTGGGCGGTTTTTGCAGCATTATTATAGACTGTACGTTCATTAATGAAAACAATAATTTCGGGTCGTCTTAATTGTCTCATGACAAGGTTCTTACCGGCTGCGCAACCTGCCTCTGTCGCAGTCGCCTAACATGACTCGTAATACTGCAGTTTAAGGTGGAACCCGAATCAGAAATTGTCTTACTTTAAATTAACGAAGCAAAGCTTGCTTAAGGGCATCCACAAATTACGTGAGGTGTTTTTTCGGATTTCTGGACCCCCCCCTCCCCCCTGGTGAGATTTCGTGAGATCTGGCCGGACCCCCCGCCCCCCTCTCTGGTGAGATCTGGTCCGTGAGAACCCCCCCTACAAATCGCCCTGGAAACTTTTGTAGACCTTTTTTTTTAGGTCACACCCTAACTTTTTTGACGAAATACCCTCCTAAAATCGACTTTGGCGCAAATTGTAGACCTTTTTTTGGCTCTACTGTCCACAAATTTTTCGCAAAATCTCACGTGAGATTTCCGTAGACCCTCCCCTCCCCCCTGGTGAGATCTGGTGAGATTTCGCCGGACCCTCCCCCCTTATTTCACCTTACGTAATTTATGGATGTCCCCTTTGCCAGAGGTGTAGGACAATTGTAAGGCTCTTAAATATTCCAGCCGAAACAGGGATTTAAAGAGTGATGAGTCGTACGTATTAAGCATCATAGCCACTAGATTGTTCTGTTTCAGTTCTGATATTTCAATAATATTTTATATTTTGTAAATCAGTTTGCTGATTCATAAACTGTCACTTTCTGTTTGGATTCGTTTAATTCTTTAGCTAATTCAGGGCCGTATACTTGTAAAATAATATTGTGTGTTTAGTAATAGATTGGTGTGATCTTGTCACCTGATAAGAGTTTCAAGTGGGAGCGTAATTCACCTCGGTCGTGGTTGGACGTACCGCATAACGAGGAATCAAATCCGTGGAACTAAGTATGTGGAACAGTATACGGACGCAGAGTCAGGCAATGAAACAGAAAGTAGTAGTCTTCGATCTTATACACGCTGGTTGGTCTATATAGTGACGAATGAAGATAAGAAAAGGTGAAATGGGAACATGAGATAGTGAAACGCTGATCTGGACTAGTAGCATATATATAAATTTGTTTTTGGAAGCAATTATGTCTTTGAAATGAGTAAACAGTTATCTGTTGAAAGTTGGTTGAATTTGTACGTTTGATGAATACAGAAAATCAAGTTAAACCTGACTAATACTAGTGCTGCCACTTGGTTTCCTCTTGATGACTCATCAACAACATATTGTAAGTTTCCTCTTTTAGGTCTTTAAGTGGTTCTTTCCATTAAGCCGATTCCAAGTCGGCCGGTTTGACATAGGTCGCAAAAAGGCCGGCGAGGGTCATCCATGACGTCACAGCGGTTACGTCACTTACGATAACAGATGCGACGTGAACTATGCGGACTGTCGCCGCTTCCTCGAAGACAAATTTCAATAACCGCGGAAGGCAATCGTTTCAGGGTGTAATATGGTTGTATCTACTTTCGGTTTCTGGCGCATGCGGCTTTGTGGTTTACGTGCTGTCCTTCCGTCGTGAGGATCGCTTGTTCCAGTGCGCACTTGGACATGGGTAGCTTTAATTAATGGTGTCCATTACTTGGCGTATGTGATGTTATTTGCAGTAATAAAATGTCAGTAAATTCTGACCACAGATTGTAGTAAAACAGAACTGAATTGAGGTTGGCTATGTCACCTGTGCAAACCTCATTGAAAAATATGTAAAGTTTGCAGCGTCCACCGTGTTAGGAGCTTCTGAGAAGGCTACCAGACGAGTCGGCGGTGTAGCGATTGTAAATCGCTTGGCTCGTCTATCTTCCGAGGCGACTGCATAAGAGAAGAAGGCACGAGTTGTGATAGTGATCTCGCCAAGTGCGGTCTCGTCCCATTACGAGGCGATCCCTGTTATGACCGCCCACGCGCATATCATCTGGCTACTGAACCCAGCACACTCGCAAATCTTACCTGGGCCTGCTGTCTACCTTAATCACCCCTTCCCCATATACCTGTCTCGCTAGTGTCGTATATCTCGCGATTAAGAATATAATGGCTCCTTATGAGTGCATAAACATTTTAGTATGTAAAATTAATTATTTAATAAATAATAAAGAAAGATATTAGGGACTAAATTTTGTGTGTCAGATATGAAAGTTAAACTTTTTCTACCAACGATTAAAAAGCCATTGTCTCAATTTGTACTTCGTCTATCAAGTTATCACTTGACAAATTAATTATAAATTATATTAATTACTTCATAAAATGACCATTAACTTTTTCGCAGCTCGATGTCTTCATCATGGATCTTAAAAACTGCTGTACGTTCAGGGTGGATAATTAATTTTTCTTCCATTAACACATTTTCAGCTGCTGTTTATAAGAAACAGTTTTCATATCTACTATCGGAGGGTTTCCATGGGTATCGTGTATTTCTGTACATTTCGGTGTAGCCTGATGAAGGCCGCGCTGTTTACTGCCGAAATATCTTTTTATATCAATGAAATCACCTGACACAACGCCACAGAAGTATAGAAGTATGTTTCACGCATATCAAACAAAGGCAGTTTGAGTTGAGATGTATGTTTGAGGTATTCACTTGACGGAAACATACTTGGAGATAAGAATCCAAACTTTTCTTTCCTCTATTTGGCATTCTCGTAACAGTGTTGTTGAATTCCACCTTATCTACTGTATCACGAAACTGAAAATGTGCAACCCATTCACTGAGATGCTTCCAAAACTATCGAATCACTGCATGTACTTGAAATATTTAGTGCGTTTTCGTCCAAACTGACGTTTGTCAATGCTGACAGGACACAATCTTATCGCATGTTTCATTTAGTGTGACCAGACCACAAATGGCACAACAGTACTCCAAATATGGACGTATACAATCTTCTTTGTGCGTTACATTTTTTCAAAATTCGATCTGTGAATCGTAGTCTAGAATTATTTCTACATACGAACGAAATTATTTCAGCTCCAATTCCATGTTGCTCAATACCGTAACGCCCAAATACATCAGGAAATCAACCATATCAATAACTTTTTACTTTTCACTCCTGTTTTTGTTAGTTGTTCACATTGCCTTTTACTTTTTGGAATTTAGTGCAAGTTGCCATTCATCGCACCATGATAAAATAACACCCAACTCGTATTGATTACCTAAACAGTCGTCATAATTCCGTACTTCCCTACAGATGTCTGCATCATTCGCGAACAATCTCAAACTGTCTCCGAGATCGTGATCCTATTACATTTCCTTGAGGACGTTCGATGTAACATCTAGATTAGCAGATGTTTTTCCGTTAACGACAACATACTGTGACCAACCAATTAGAAAATCTCGTATCCATTCTCAAATTTGCACCGATATAACATACGCTAGAAAATCTACTGCAAGACGGCTATGCGGTACAGAGTCGAAAGCTTTCTGGGAATAATAATTAAAAAAATTCATCAACTTCTGAACCAGCATCAATAACTTTCATAGTAAATAGGGCGAACTGGTGGTTTGTATGTTGGTTATTCTATATTTCTAAGATAAATTTTTCGCTTACTTTGTTTAAACCTCACTTATCCCAATATATGTACACCTAAATAGTAATGAAACGAAAAAATAACTTTAAATGGAGAATTTTGAGGATTTGTCACAGCATCAGTTTTGCGGTTATCCCTTTCTGGTTTTCAGAGCGTTGTTTAGCGCAACGACATTTTGTCGTTGCTCAAGGAACACGATAAGATGTAAGAGTTTCCGACATCCACAAGTAGGGATACGTTTAAATTAAAGTGTTTGTTTTTCGCGTTGTGTGGCTGAGAGTTTGGCCACCCCTGGCTGGGTGGGGCGAGGAGGATGCGCCTGGCCGGTAGGTCAGGGGTCAGGGGAAAGTGGCGCGAGGTTCCCACATACCGGGCCCTGCCCAGCCACGCACAGCGAGACGCGAATGCTGATGCCTCGGCAGCACCGCAAACGCGCGCTTCGCTCGGGAATATCAACAACAACCTGTTGCCTGTGGACGCGCCTCAGGCTTGCCACCTGTCGCGACCCGGGCACTGCAACAGGGCGCCAGCAGTATCTGCGCATTGAGGAATCGTTTACGAAACGTGACTCATAACTCTCTAAACCGGTCACACTGAAATTACGCTCTATGTCACAGATTACATATTTCATACTTTTCTATTTTCGATTTCAACTGAACGTTATAACACCAAAGAAGGTTAAAAAGTGTTTTTCTAATTAAGCTGTTGGGAACAGTGACTTCTACGTTGTATGTGCGAAATTTTATGCGGAAATATTCACGGAAAAGTTGTTACTGAATAATTATTTGACCGGATGATGGCATCAATGCTCAGTGGTAGTAGTTAATGGTTGAGGCCTCTTT
Source organism: Vandiemenella viatica (assembly GCA_031002005.1). Lineage (NCBI taxonomy): Eukaryota > Metazoa > Arthropoda > Insecta > Orthoptera > Morabidae > Vandiemenella > Vandiemenella viatica. The sequence goes on from CM061914.1 coordinate 46,914,634, forward strand.
TTTTACAAAACTGAAGATCATGCTCACGCATTCGGGCCGCTATTCAGTGAATACCACAGAGGCAACTCCTCAGCGAGTGCAGCTGGGGAAAATCTCTCGGAATTCCGCTTACCGCCCCACAGAACTGTGAAGCTCCATAACTTAGAAATATCTTTACTTTCATGCGCGGTGTAGCTTACTGGGTAAGGCGTTTGCTCTCGGCACTCAGGGTATCGGATTCAAATCATGCCAGAGTCGGGAATTTTTAAGAGTTCTGCTCAATCACATAAGCTACGCGGGGATGTCTCGTTATTCGGATTCCATGTTAAACTGGAGTCCAGCCAGCGACAGTGGCGTAATAAGCGGCAAACTGAAACTCGGTCACCAAGTCGTAGGCCACACCTTTCTACCTAACTGCGATAAAATTGCTGAAATTATTCGCTGATACCTGACATAAGTGGTAGTGGAGTGATCGTTAAAAAATAGGGTATATCAGTTTAAAGCGCAAACATCAATTTTGAAACTATTAAAACAAACACTGTTGTGTTATAATCGCCAAGTGCAAGTCCTAAAAATAAAAATAATTATGTGACGTTTACTGTTATTAGTGTATAAGGCATTTCGAGCGTGTTAGGTGAGTGGTTAACGCTCTGGCCTCGAATGCGGGAGGGCGCCGTTTCGAATCCCTGTTCGGGCATCCAGATTTGAGTTTTCCATTGTTTCCCCAAATCACTGCAGCCGAATGTAGGTATGCTTCCTCCAAGACACCATGGCCGAATTCCCTCCCGTTCCTTGCCCCCAGTCCCATCCAGCTTCTAATGACCTCGAACGACGAGGCGTAAAGCAATAAGTAAAAAAAAAAGGATATGCTATATATCTCTGATAACGACAGTCACAAACAAGTTGAGTAGCCACAGACTATTTATTTTCAGATTTCTAGAATTGATCATTATCAGCCCTAAGGCTGGTTTTCACATGGTTGCTCTCCATTCTCTCCTGTATCCTGCCCTCCTCTTCAGGTCCATGCAATTTCCGTTTCCCTTGATGTTATCGATGATCTTGTTCCTTCTTTTTCCTCTCACTCTCCTCTCACAGACTAATCCTTCCAAGGCGTCTCGTAGCAAGCACTCCCCTCTCAGAAAGTATCCTATCTTTCTGTTATGACTTAGAGTAGTTTCTTACGCTCACCAGTCCTTTCTTGCACTTGAGCATTACTCGCTTTTTACATCCAGGTTATCCTCTCCATTCTCCTCCACATCCACATCTCAAACGCTCCTTTCTATTTCTACAAGAAGAAAATAATTTTTCAGTATTATGTGGATAAAATATTACTAGACTTCCAATAAATTTGAACTTATATCTGATTGAAAGAAGAGAACGGAAAGGCAGCACAAAGATCACGCCCGTGAATGAGATCACTGGAACGATGCAGAATCGTGTAAACATCGGTGTTGTACGGGAGTTTAGTGAAAGTCGACGTGGGACTGCGGTGACCTCGGTCATCCCGGATGCCGCTGTGACGGAGGATGCGCACCGCAAGGACACTCTCCTGGCGGCGGTGTTGCCTTCCCGCGGGACACGCCCAACTCACTGCCAGCTCCACGGCACAATACTAAACAGCCAACTCATAATATATACAATATACACTGAAGAGCCAAGGAAACTGGTACAGGCATGCGTATGCGAACACAGAGATATGTAAACACTCAGAGTACAGCGCTGCGGTCGGCAACGCCTATATAAGACAACAGGTGTCTGGCGCAGGCGTTAGATCGGTTACTGCTGCTACAATGGCAGGTTATCACGATTTAAGTGAGTTTAAACGTGGTGTTATAATCGGCACACGAGAGATGGGACACTGCATCTCCGAGGTAGCGATGAGGTGGGAATTTTACCGTACGACCATTTCACGAGTGCACCGTGAATATCGGGAATCCGGGTAAAACATAAAATCTCCGACTGGAAAACGATCCTGCAGGAACGGGAGCAACGGCGACTAAAGAGAATCATTTAACGTGACAAGTGCAACCCTTCTTCAGATTGCTGCGGATTTCAGTGCTGGGCCATCGAAAAGTGTCAGCGTGCGGCCCATTCAACGAAACATCATCCATATGGGCTTTTGGAGCCGAAGGCCCACTCGTGTACCCTTGCTGAGTCCGTCAACACCGACATTGGACTGTTGATGATTGGAAACATGTTGCCTTGTCTGAAGAGTCTCGTTTCCTATTGTACCTATCGGATGGACGTGTACGGGTCTTGAAGGTAGGAATAGAGGGGAGACCAGGTGTCGCTTAAACTGTGAAGCAGCCTATCTCCGGAGCCGCCATCTTCGTAAGTTCAAAACATTGGTCTGTTTTTCTTAAATTATAATGTTTGTAGGATATATCAATTAGGGTATTTATAAATGTGACTCCATAAGACTTCATTTTTAGTAATGCGATGATTAAAAACGAAGAAATTCTTCCGTTTTGTATACATTCCTTGTGTTTCTTGATCCTACCAATATGGCGACCTCACCGCTCTCCTCTTGGCGTCACGTCGTTGTATGGAGAAGGTCCCTTACGTGGTCTCCTCTCTTTTCTTTGCTCCATGGTACGGGTATGGAAAGAACCTCATTAATTCATTGACCTTGCATGTCAGCAGGGGACTGTTCAAGCTAGTGGGGGCTCTGTAATGGTGTTAATGACGAAGCGAAACCACTTCAGCTGCGATCCTCGGTGACGCTTTTCTCTACCGGCCGCAAACTTGCGACACCATTCTGCGACATTCTGACGAGACATCACAGTCTCTCCGCCGCTGGTGAGTTTCAGTCGCGGTTACATGTCCCGCTCTCAGAAATTGAATAACTGTGAACATTTCTTCGCGAGACCAGTTTTCCAAAGTTTGTTTACCTACAGCTAGCGCGGGTGGCTGAAGCTTTGCACAGTTGCGAAGCGCATTTCTTAGAGTCACCGAACAGTTCTATTTTCTCTATAACAGACGACACTCCACCTTCAATTACGCTTAATTAATCGTCAGTTGTACCTGTATTCAAATACGTGTTTTATAGCGCAAGTGAATCTTGACTTCGGGAAATTGAGACGTTCGAAATATGGCTGGGTATATGGACTTCGACCGTAGTTCATATGATCATACACAACCCTTAAAAATTGATTTGGCGCCTAGGTAGCAGTACAGCAGGACGCCGGGCAGTGTGTGTGTTGCGCCGATTGGAGGATATTGTTGGCGCGAGCTCGTGCACTCCGTACACGAGCTAAAACAGCTTGTGAAATGAACTCGAAACTTGTTTGAATTATACACAAGTGTTTTAAAAGTTATTTCAAGGAAAGATATTGATTAAATTCAGTAGCATTTCGGCCATAAAAGTTAGTTTTTTATTTCTAGACGTTGTAATAATTCATCTCAATTTGTTTGCCGGTCATATGCCAGGAAGTCATAATTAAAACTATCTCAGCTTGCATGTGTTGAAAGAGGAGAATTGGGCCATTCTCTTCTAAGTAACGCACCATCATCCACTAACGGAGTGGTTAGCTCACAATTGGATAACCATTTCTAGGTTAATTGATAGCTCACATTTGGCGACCAACACCATCACAGTCAATCACACAATAACCGGTGTAACTCCAACGAATACTGTGAAGTCAAGAGGAACGTTCTAATTCATCTCCCTGGGACGCTCCATGGAGTGGTAAGACACGCCTACTCCTGTACAAGCCTGTAACGATGCGCGCTTTTACTGCAACGCTACTATTGTATTGTTAGTGTTTGGTAATTATACTCACAAATTTAACAGCGTTTACCGAATTTCATGTACTGGCGTTTCTTATGTGTTTGAATTACAGCACCCTTTTTCGCATTCTATTTTATTAGGCTTTACCACCGAAGCTTTTCGTTTGTCACAGCCACACATGTACACAAAAGACTTTGAAAAATACTAAAAAAAAAAAAAAAAAAAATATGAACTTGATATGATTGGTATATGGAAATTTTTGGTAGTTACTATCATTTTTAGATAATATATTCGGTTTATTTTTTTAGAATGGCTTCTTTCAGCTGAGACTGAAAACACAGAACGGACTCAGAATAAGAGAAATTTGCACGCTACCGTAAACATCGGGTAATAAAGACATTACAAATTTTTATTCTTATTTTATATATCATTTGTCTTATATCCGGTAAGAAGAGCTGCATCCAAAATATTGCTGTCCCTCCGCACAGAGATGTAGTTCACTCTACATCTCGAGACTGCTGCTGCAGCCATCAACCAATTAATAATCACTTCTACTCACGGCATCTCTTTACGGCGAATACGGTTGAGGGGAGGTATAGAGTGCTCGTATGTTAATTCACTTTCTAAGAACGAAACAATTGAGAGTGCAGGGAGAGATTGCTTCTACGAATCGCTTAGCGCAAGCGATGTGTAGCAGTACGAGGCTTCACGATCGATTAGTGACGTTGATCGTTTAATAATCTCTGGTATTACACGCTTACTTTACACCTATCACGACTGTTAAATCAGGGTTTCGCCTTCAATGGAGCGACACCAAGCGGCGTGAATAGGGATATCTTCAGGCAGCAGCAGAATAAAAATCAAGCAACACATATTCTTTGGCAGTGATTTAGAAACCCGAATAACGCATTGTATGCAACTTGTGTTGCAAACAAATTATGTATTTGGTGTCTAAGTGAACCATTAATAGCGTTCACTGTTCCAGGACGGAATCAGATTGCTGTCGGCTTCATAAGGGATTATATTCTGAAGGTTTAATCGCCAGGAGCACATTTGCAAATACGAACGGAAAAAATGACAAATACTGCTAAGTTCTTACCTGCTTTGATAATTTAATTATTGAAAGTCCTTTCGTACAAGGATGAATGGCGGAAGAGGAAAGACGCAAAATTTCAGTTTTTTAATCTCACTACTTCCTCTTACTTCAATAAAGAAAATATAATTGAAATCCGCTAAAAATTTGGTCTTTGGTCTTTTTTATGTCTTTACTTCTCGATGAAGTCATTTGAGGCAGGAGAGGATTGGGTACAAGGAATGGGAAGGAATTCGGCCATGAACCTTCCCGGAATACGGATGGATTGATTTCGGAAAACCAAGGAAAACAGATTCGAACCCACGTCCACCCGAACGCGAGGCCAAAATGTTACCATTCGCTCACCACGAAGAAGGAAAGAAGTTTGTGGAAGAGTCTTACAGAAAGAAGAGACATGATGATTGGTCATATTTTGGGACATGCGGCATCGGTTAATTTGCTATTGGATGGAATAGTCGAAGGTAAGAACTGTAGAGGAAGACAGAGATTAGAATATATGAAGCAGATAATAGAGGACTTGGGTTGTAAGAGGTATGTTGAGATGAAGAGGTTAGTGCTAGATAGGAAGGGATCGAGGATTGCATCAAACCAGTCGAGAGATTGATGACAAGAAAAAAATTTTTTTTTTCTGCAGTGAGTATGGCTTGGTGAACGATTTAAATCTGCAGTCAAAGTAGATTCCACGTTTCGGTGTCTCGGTCTGGAAACAATGTATACGATCTCAGACTGCAGGGTGTTTTTACCTACTCTGTAGTTGAGAACTGTTAATTACACTAATGTGAAGGATACAGTGTGACACTAGGTTTCTTGCCGGCACAGTAATTTGCACATTAAGTGAAGTCTGCACCGCGGGGGCTCTGATGTCGTTCATGTAAGAAGCGATTACACCAGACATGGCCGCAAGCGAAACAAATAATTCTAAACAACTCTGCATAAAGAAATTAACACAGTACGAATGGCTGAAAGAGTTTCATGTAAACAGCGCTTTATGTTGACAGCTTGAAGGCGAAGCAAATAAATCAATGGAATGCTTCATTAATTTTCTGCTTTCGTGTTTCATAAAGAATCGCATACGTAAATGACGAAAGACAACGGTGAGGACGTGTTACTGGCAAACGTAATAAAATTTTGTGTGTTAACATTTGGTGAATCTTTAAAATGTAATGAAGACATAAAGGTCAGCCAGAAAAAGTGGAAAAAAATTAACAAGTATTCTGACTCTCATATAGAGCGGTAACACGGTAAACCACATGTACATTACAAAAAGGGTAAGGTGTTGCACATTAGCAGCAGTAGACACTCAGCGATTTGGGATAATTAACCAAACAAACTATTACTCAAGTTATTATTTTTTTAAATTTATATATGAATAAATGGTTGAAATGTCTGTGTCATATTCACTGCCTCAAGGATAGTAGAATTTTCAAGAATGTCCTCAACTGGACGTTGCACAGGGACAAACTTTGTTACAACTAGGTTAAGAACGAGCTGCGAATTTACAAAATGGTAATCCTTCCATACCTTTTATACGGATGCCAGGTGTGGGGAACGGTATCGAAATCCAACCTATGTCACATACAGCGACTGCAAAACAGATTCCTTCGACAATTTATAAACGCCCCACGATACACTTCGATAAGGGAAATTCACAATATGACTTCCACACTATATATTGCAGAAGAAATTATTAAATTGACATCAAATCTTCATACAAGAATAGAATCATTACGATTCGAAGAAACAAGATTACAACGGATTGGAACATCAATTCCCCTACGAATACACAAGTTTAAAGTGCCCTTATCAATTATTCAGCAACCAGTGTAAGATCAAAAATTTTCTACAGGTTAAAGAAGAAAAAGGTAATTAACAAAAAAATAACAATAATCTTAAATGTTGAGGTTACATAAGTCCTCTATTACAGAGGACATAGTTTTCCCTCAAAATGTGCAAATAAAATGAGTCCCCAAACAACCCAACCTGATACTATAGTGTAGAGCGGCCGAAGGCTGCGGAACATAAGAAAAGCCGTAGAGGCAGAGAGAGAGAGAGAGAGAGAAAAGGATAAGAACGCCTTAAAATGTAGTAGTGCTTTAATAGCCATACTTGGATGGAGGTTCTTTATATCGGGATAGGAAGATACTTAAATTTCGTTAAAAAATCTGTTAATATCTGTAGTTGATTTTGTTTTTAGTTAATATTAAAGTTTTCCCTGATTTTTATTTATTTAAATTATCTTATTTCAAAATAGAAATAAATTTTGACAAAAGCAAAATTTGCAACAACATTAATGGTTTTTTTTAAAAAACGGTTTGCATATTCAAAGTTACCATTTGAATCGATCTTAACTGTATGTTCGCGCTATAATACATTTTAACATGATTTCATTGCGGGAGTTTTAGTTTTTAATCATAAAATAGCAAAAAGATTTGAGAATAATATTATTTTCTGGCTTTACACCCCTTCTACGTCGAGGTCATTACAGACTGGAAAGGACTGCGGACAAGGAACGGGAAGGAATTCGGCCGTAGCCTTTCAAAACAAACATCGCAGCATTCGCCTGGAGTGATTTGAGGAAACCATGGAAAACCAAATGTGGATGGCTGAAAGGAGGGATGCGAACCGGCGTCCGTCAGAATGCGAGGACAGAGCGTTACCGCTCAACCGCCGCGCTCGGTGAGAATAATATTGACCAGTACAACTATTTGAGGGGAAAATAATTTTAATTTCTGGGGTACTTAACACGTGTGACTACGTATAGGTTTAACTTCAAATGCATTTAAACCTTAGCTTAATGCTTGCTGAGAGCGTTGAGGCTGACAGATGACAGCTGTTTGTAAGTTTCGTGCTTAAGAAACTAGATCTTTTGACCAGCACTCTATTCGCGCGATGTCTGACAGAGCGTTTGTAGAAAATTATCAGCTTGTTATCACCGTTTGTCATTCACCGCTTCTCGGAATGTACTTAACGTAAATTGTCCCTAATACATGGAATTATCTTGACGTTAACAGTCGGGTAGCTGATGCAATTTCGTTTGACATGTTTGCTGCTTGTGATGTTTTGTGACACGCAAGTTTCTCTTCCTAAACACACAATTAGTGACCAAGACGCTGGCGGGTACGCATGTCCCTTCTGGACTTAACTTGTTTTCCGCAAAGTGAAATCGTATTCAGGTAAAAAAAAAAAAAAGACGAAAAACAAAAGAAGTATTACTTCTTGATAAAATCCGAGTGTTGACTGACACCTACTTTTTACTAATAGTTTACATTCCACAGTTTTGTGTTTAGACGAACTACAAATGCTACAGAAATTATGTCCAGTGGTATGGGGATCAACGGTATGGTTCATTTTGAATACGAAGACTTAATTTTTAAAAAACGTAAAGTTTTCTTATGAATCATTATAGATTAAGCAGTCTGCGTCTGGTTGCAAGATCAGTTTGAAGATGGAGTAAGTAATAAAACTCGTACCCTAGAAGATGAAACACACAGAAACCATGACAAAACATAACAAGCGAAATTTTCGGAAGGCCTATCATTGGTAATACAAGACCAAAATAAGGCTTGTAAGATTGTTACGTTTTTATCGCTGCTGGCCTGCGTTTCGTGAAGTTTAAATTTGTAAAATATAGTTTATCAGTCGAAATAGGAAGTAAATGTTTAGGAATGATGTAACAGCATTTTAGTTTAGGTCTTCCATTGTCTACATCAGAGGAAAACTTTGTGACTCAAGTCCTTCTCCTTGACTCTCTTGATCAAGTATTGTTAAAACCAACTATAAGCCGGTTAGTTCAATTAATTTTGCACAAAATCTTAGTGACAATAATATTCCTTATAATTTCGTAATCGATATTTAATTGTATAGCAATAACACAACTGATAATCAACAGACAATTACAGTCTCACCTCAAGAGATTTCAGTCTGTAATGTTGTCTACATGTATCAAAGATATTTATTAACATTCGTGTGTTCATATATCATTTTTATCGAATTTAATAAAGTGAAGAATTTGTGTTTAAATAACGACGATAATTTTATTTAGGATCATACTTAAAGCCATATGATTTTATGTTTACAATGAATGAATGTTATTTTAAAAATATTTTATTTAATAACTGCCAGTTATGCCAGTTTTTAAATCTGTTTTCTGCTCTAAACAGCATTTCCTCTGCAGTTTCATCCGTGCAATTATTAAGAAGGAGAAAAAGATCTAAAAGTTACATTGGAAGTTTTCTACCTTATAGACCCTTTCTTATTATGCCATATTTTAGAAACTTTGGTTAGAATTCTGAGATTTCTTATCCTTTTAACGTTCATCGTAAAAAGAAATTAAAGCTTCATGTGGTTGGAGCCAAAAGATTAAAGCAGGTGAAACGTTTAATTATTACAACTAACGAGCAAAACATTGAAGAAATAAATAACCAAAGATACGTATTCAAAAACAATATTAAAAGAATTAGTTTTGGAGCAAAGCATCCTCTGCCACACACAATTTTGTGAATTGCAGAGTATATATGTAGATGTAAATGAATCTAAAGTGCTGAGTGTGTATCTTTGATTTAATGTGGTTATTTTTTGAGGTTGAGAAAGAAGTGTTTGTCTTAGATGCAGTGTGATCTGTGAAGCCTGTCCCCTCCTCTGTCACGTAGAGTGATAAGATAACCGCAGTTTTTAAGTTAGACCAGCAACTTTGAAACAGCGAAAACCTCATCCAAATCGGTTTGGTAGTTTTTGCGTGATCTGGTAACAAAGAGACAACTATACGCACCCGCTCACAGATTTGTGTATGCAGAGATAAAATTATCTTTTGCTAAATGAAAACATTTAATCAAAAGATGTAATTTAAAACACGAAGTTATTGAAAAGTTGAGGAGTGTGTAGTTCGCTTTTATCGTAGAGGTATCTTTCAGCTGCAGATGGTGTTACCGCTGTGATTAATTTCAAGTATCTGTGAGCCGCTAGGCACTGAACCTAGCTTGACTGGGCTGCCTCAAGAATGCTCACCGACCTGTTTGGATGTCGGATATCCGGTTGGCGGGAGATCCTCTGCATCTCAGTCCGCAATGGGCCCTGTTGTCCCAGCAGAGACGGCGATAACTCGTGCAAATCCGAAGTTCGTAAAACCATTCGTAACGTTACGCTGAAAGGTCCTTGTTGCGGTTACTCAGCTGGAGATAATTATTCAGTTAGCACTGGATATAAAAATTAAAATTTAACCCCTATATTTACCGTCACGATTTAGAAGAGGACTTGGAATAGCATCATCCGAAGCCTTGCATAAACGTTTAATATGGTGGAGAATGTCTCTGTTTTTAACGTGGATATTCAGTGGTTGTTGCAGCTGATTATTATCCTCCTTATCCTGAGTAATGAACTCGTAGTTCTGTACAGACTATTCAGCAGGATTCAGACATAATGTATGTCTGTGCCTAAAGTTTCTGAAAAAGAAACTTGCCACGTCCTGAGACCTTGAATATCTATTAAAACAGATAATGTTGTTTACAACTTCCATATCAAAATATTGCAAAACGTAGATTAAACTATTAGTAAACCTAAGAAACAGCATAAAGAGTCGTTGAATAAATTACAAATAATCAAATGAAAGTCTTTAATTGTAATCATATAAACTAAAGCTACTTCTAGATTAGTAGCTAAAACCCTGACCCCTACTAGTTGAGAGGTATTTAAATTTCAGCAGGCTGAACCTATTAGAAAACTGAATATATGTGAAAGTATATCTGACAAACAAAGTTTTATTTTCAAAATTATCACACGAACACTGCGCAGTTCTGTACATAGAAGAGGATGGGCTGTATTTTCTTCCCCGAGTGTGGTGGGTGAGCGGTAACGCCCTGGCCTTGGATTCGGGAAGCCACCGGTTCGAATCCCCGTCCGGCAATCCAGATTTGAGTTTTCCATGGTTTCCCTGTATCACTCCATATGAAAGCCGGGATGGTTCCTCAGTCTTTTTCGCATCTTATGATACCTACGTCGATGAGTCGTAAGGGGGCATCCATAAATTACGTGTGGTGAAATCTCACCAAAACTCACCAAGGGGGGGGGGGGGGGGTGAATTTGTGAACAATTGTTGAACTGTTGAGCTAAAAAAGTATACAAACGACGCGATAGGCGATTTAGGGCGTTAGGTCATTTTTCGTCTAAAAGTGGGGGTGTAAGGGGGCATCCACAAATTACGTGAGGTGTTTTTCCGGATTTCTGGACCCCCCCTCCCCCCTGGTGAGATCTGGCCGGACCCCCCCCCCCATCTGGTGAGATCTGGTCCGTGAGAACCCCCCCTACAAATCGCCCTGGAAACTTTTGTAGACCTTTTTTTTTAGGTCACACCCTAACTTTTTTGACGAAATACCCTCCTAAAATCGACTTTGGCGCAAATTGTAGGCCTTCTTTTTTGCTCTACTGTCCCCAAATTTTTCGCAAAATCTCACGTAAGATTTCCGTAGACCCCCCTCTCCCCCCTGGTGAGATTTCGCCGGACCCCCCCCCCCTCCCCCATTTCACCTCACGTAATTTATGGATGTCCCCTAACCGGCTTTTGGAAGGGTGAGACCTAAAAAAAAAAAAGGTGAATTGCGAGGGCGATTTCTAAGGGGTGGGGGTCCGAAAATCCGAAAAAACACCTGACGTAATTTATGAATGCCCCCTAAAGCCATAAGCAAAAAAAAAAAAAAAAAAAAAAAAAAAAGTATTTTGTCGTACTGTAAACTTCTTCTGGATATTAAAATTCACAGGATTCACAGGACATACTTCATTAGCGTTTTTCCTCCCTAAAATCTGTCTTCTGTTGAATTGATTCAACTACAACTCCTGCCAAAATTTAGAAATTACGTGCTGTGTTCAAAGGTAAGCGATAACACTTGAACATTCATGGTTACGGTACTGTGATACTTACAAGGTACAAGCAAGGTTCTGTGGCTAAATCAGAATGAAAAATTGGCTTACAGCTTACTGACCATTCAAGACGGACGCATAGATGATAATCATCTTCTTCGTACACTATAAGCCTTTATCGAGCCTCTATCAGCGACACAGACTCTACTGTGCAAGGCAGACAAAGTAATGGCCGCCTACATTTGGTTGACAGGTACCTTGCCGTATACGGAATGTGGATGGCGTAATTATACAGAGACACTATCTCATGGAGGGTTTGAGCTGACGTAACGGCATCTCACCGAGCGTGGTGGGTGAGCGGTAACACATTCGGGGGACGTGGGTTCGAACCCTCGTTCGCTCACCCAGAGATCGGTTTTACATGGTTGCCCCAAATCACTTCAAGCGAATTTCGGGATGGTCCCTTCAAGAGGCCATGGCCGAGTTCCTTCACTTTCCTAGCCCTAAGTCTTTTTCCGCCCTTAATGATCTCGACGTCTACCAAATGTAAAAACAAAAAATAGTAATGTTATCTCATCCGGTGGAGGAAACTGGTTTACAGGCTGCAAACTATGGATCTTACGAGTTAAATATTGCAGAGACGACGTACGGCAAGGCCAGTTTCGACATCGGATAGGGTAACTTTTGTGTTGAAAGTGAACGAAGGCTATCCTTTTGCAAACGGTGTACCCGTAATCCACAAGCGCCATACAATAGGTCAGAGATAATGAGTAGCAATCACCGTCTTAAATAGAGCGATTCCATTAATCACCCGAAAAAAAAAACTGATGCATACATCTGTCCTGTTATATTCTCTACCTTGTTACTAACATTCACCATATTTATCGATAAAGCCACGACTTTGTTTGCATCTAATGTATAACAGAAACTGTTATGCATCACCTGTGTTGATCATAATTGCAATTCCGCGTGATTTCTAACGGTTAAGCAACTACCTTCAAGAAGTTAGGAGTGGACAGACGCTAGGAGTGTCGAAAATCGAACTGATTTAGAGGTTCGCCGTCTTTGTAGGCTGGCGTCGTAAAACATTTGTTGTTTTCTGCGGCGTTACGGTTGTAATTGACGCTCAGATCGGAAATAAATTAGCGACCGGCCGGCCGGTAGATACCAATGGCTCAATAGGTCTGTTCAGGTAGCCGGTTTGCCATTAATCCCGCCGCGCCGTTGTCTGAGCAGCTCTAATGATATCCTTGCGTCCGCCGCACCCAGTGGTTTCGACATTCTTTATTGGTCACTTTATTGGTTCAGCGAGTTCCAATTGGCGCTGCCAGTAAACCAGCGACGACTTGTTATTAGAGCACTGACACACACGCACAATCCGGCAGATAACTCTCAAGCGAAGGGTGCAAAATACGAGAAGCCGAAGACATTTGGTAATCCACGTTTCAAAAAGCACTGACGAAGAAACAAAACTTTGGCACCCAGCAGATCAAATTTTAAGGACGCCCTTTTAATGTAACTACATCACAATGAAGTTAGCTTCGTCATCCAGGAGTGATCATTTGCGCAAGTGAAAAGCCGTCACAGAATAAATTTTTCTGTAGCCCTAACCTGGAATTTAACTTCAACATGATGTATTTCTTCTTCTTTATTGCTTCATGTATCGCAACTTTGAGGTTCCCCTCGTAAATTTTTAATATGTGAACCATCTGAAAGTTTGTATCCTATCTTTCAGATATTTTCGGAGAAAGTTCTACATGTAAAAATACTCATGTGATCATACCGTGTGGAGTGGGTGAGTGGTAACGCTCTGGTCTGGTATTCGGTAGCACTTGGGTTCAAATTTCCGTCCGGCTATCCAGGTTTCCCCAAATGCCGGGATGGAAGTCCAGGGACTAATTCCTTCCCCATCCTTGCCCTCACTCTTTTCCCGGCTCTAATGACCTCGACGTGGACGAGGTGTTAAGACCGATGGAAGAAAATGATGATTATAAGAGAAAAATGTTTGTTTATTTCAAGATTCTGTTCTGAACAGTGCCAATGTGTTAAGTTATGTCAAGAGATCTCAACAGTTTATTGAGCCACATAGCAATACAACTTACTCCCAAAAACGTTCTGCATTTCCTGTACCCTAATTTAAATTCTTACTAGAGTTTATCATTACAAACTGTAAATTAGAGTCAACTGTAGATTAAAATCGATTACCTGCAATTGCTATGTTTTGACCGAGTATTATTTTTATTACAATTATTCCAGACCGACAACTTGTACACAGTACAATCCTAGCGCAGTTTGACAGTCATTTTTCATAGTATTGCGTCAGTATTTCTTACGTTCAATGCTCGTTAAGCTATAGAGTTCTTTACTCTATGTGGTTGTCTTCGCTCGTAAGGAAATAATATTCCTGTTTTTACTATACGCAGTCAAGTCCAAGTTTTCAATGCGAGCAGATAACATGGATTGTTCGCAGATTTGGGGAATTGAGTTCCACTTGCTTTAACGTGGAATCTGAAACACGGAAACGTTCTGGCGTACTTCATATTACACAACAAGCTGTGCCTGAGGTGAAGGTCGGGTTAAGGGCCTTTCATAATCCCCGCCGAGACAGGTATTCGAACTGTGGCCCTTTCGATCACCAGTCCGACACCTTAACCACTGAACCACCAGACCTCTCAATTATCACTCATTGGCTAATATATTAATTCTCTCTTCAATATATTATTTACTTTTAAATAGTTCACTTCCAGTTTAATACCGAGCCTGGTGGGTGAGCGGTTAACGCCCTGGCCTCGCATTCGGGAGGACGGCGGTTCGAATCCCCATCCGGGCATCCATTATTATAAAACTGTACGTTTGGAACACGGAGATTTAGAGAAATAAAACATGAAATTTTGCGAAAACTAGAAATTACAGAAACTGCATTACTGAAACCTGGGTGCTTTGGAAGGACGCCGAAAATTAAGTGGACAGATAAGGTACGAAATGAACAGGTTCTGGAAATTGGAAGGCGAGGAAACAAATTTGTGGATGTCTTACTGAAGGAAGAGGCAGCATGATGGGTCACACTTCATTCAACACGTGCGGGATTGGTTGATATACAGATGGGGCGAGGAGAAGGGGGGAGGAATAATGGAGGAAGATAAAGAAAAGGCTATGTGGAGGTGATGAGATTTGCCCTGGTTAGGAACACACGGAGGATTGCAAGATCGATTAGTAAGCCAGTAATGATCAAGCTACTTGAGATGAACAGCCGTAACTACATAATTCTCGCTCCGGCACTACCAACCCGTCTGGATCACAGTACATACGATAACAGCAAACAGTGACCTGGCCCCAACTCCACAAGCCAGTGCTCCACGTTAACACAGAGAGCACCCCAACACGATTATTTTCGAGCCTGTGCAAACTAATGTTTATTCTTGACGTATGTCTGTCTAATGCGATGTTACTAACCCATATTCTTCTGCAGCGATTAGATATGAAATTTGAAAATTGCATAATTTTATACCTGAGCTCGTTTGGATGCGTACTAACAATCCAGCGTAAATGTATCTTCTGACTGTTGACAAAGTGATTTCTGTTTTTATATCATCGAACATATTATTGTTCATGTATTGATGTGATTAGCGTGGCCTGGTAACTCAGTGGTTAAGGCGGTTGCTTGCTCCGGTCCAGGGTTCGAATCCCGGTAGGCGCAGGAATTTTTGAGGGTTGTGTTTGATCGTACGAGCTACGCAAGGTGGTTCCGTGGTTCGGATTCCGCGTTAAACTGTAGGTCCCATAGGAAAGGAACTGACCGTCCTATCTCTGACACAATGGCTTAGTATGACTCATTTTGGAGGATCCTTCAGGTTGTAGACTAAATTTATTACGCGGAATATAATATGAAGTAGATTGTTCGTGCGCCATAGTACCTTCAATCACTACCCTGCAACATTCTGTGTCATCCCGCAGCATTGGTCGGTAGCAGCAGTAGGAAATTACCCTCTCATGCGTAGTCTGCCTTTAACACCACAACACAAACAGCTGCGTTTGGCATGGTGCTGTGACCGGGAAGCATGGAGTGCTGCTGAATGGCGTCACATTGTGTTCAGCGATGAATCGCGGTTCTGCATGTTTTTAGTGACATTTTAAACCAGTATCAGGATTTTACCCCGGTGTATACGGATGGGTCTAAGCAGGTTAACGGAGTAGGCTGCTCCGTAGTGTTCCCTTGAGCGACATATAATTACAAACTCAATAGCTGTTGCAGCGTATACACTGCAGAGAGTTACGCCATGTTAAAGTCGCTCCAGCATATGAAAGTAAGTCGCAGCATGAAGTACATCATATGCTGTGATTCCCTCAGCTGCATCCAGGCCATGGGAAGCATGTACCCAGCAGATCGTCTCGTCCAGGACATACAGGACACCCTCCGATCCCTGCAATCTTCTGGAAAGGAGGTCATATTCTGCTGGGTACCTGAACATGTGAGAATCAGGGGGAACGAGGCAGCTGATGAAGCTGCCAAGTTAGCCTGCAACAAGGTCAAAATTGACTTTGATCCGGTTCCAAAGTCTGACCTTGCCTCGGCGGTGAAGAGATTTGTTTCCGACGTCTGGCAGAGGCAGTGGCTGGAGGTAGAGCATAATAAGCTCCAGCTGGTCAAACCGACCGTTCAGCCGTGGAGCAGCTCCTTCCAGCGGGCGAGGAGGGTTGAGGTTCTCCTCACTCGCCTCCGCATAGGGCACTGTCCTCTGACCCACGGTTTCCTTCTCCGCCGAGAGGACCCTCCGGAATGTGATGCCTGTGACGAACCTTTGACGGTGCACCACATTTTAACTGAACGTGTGATGTTTTTATACTTAAGGGCAGACGTTGGTTGGCCTTGCCAACGATCTGTCCCTCATTTTAGACAATGATAGCAGCAGTGTGGCAAAAGTTTTAAAATTCTGTGTATTAGCCGGTCTGGTACCAAAAATTTTGGTCAGACCGGCATAAGTTTTAACATGGATGGGAGGCCTGTCTACAGCTTCCCGTCTGCGTGTATTGTTTTTTCTTTTTATATTGTAATAATTCCCATCTCTCTGGCCATTATACAGCCAGTGAGGTGGGAATGGTTTTTAATTCTTTTGTAAATCTGTTCGGCACAGGTGGCATTTTTACAGCCACGTCGTGTCCTGGTTTTATTTTGGTTAGCTGTCTGTATGGCCGACCCCTCTACAGTCAGCCATGCAGACGGTTGTATTCCTAATTAGCCACACTTCTACGCCGGTTGTTGCTAGGGCGCTAATGACCCCGTTGTCGATGCGCCCTTATGCCCTAATAACAACAACAACAACAGCGGTTCTGCAGTACCTCGGATGACCATCGTCGGCGAGTATGACGGTGACCTGGGGAAAGGTCCCACTATTCCAATGCTGTGGAGAGTCAGAGCGGTGTTACTCCTGGCGTCGTGGTGTGGGGAACCTCTTTTTTTTTTAATGCTTAACGTCTCTTAACAGCGAGGTCTTTAGAGACGGGAAAGGATGGGGGGCTAGAAATGGCCTTTTGAAGGAAGCATACCGGCATTTGCCTGGAGTGATTTGGGAAACCATGGAAAACCCAAATCTGGTTGCCCGGACGGGGATTCGAACCGCCGTCCTCGCGAATGCGAGGCCAGAACGCTAGCCGTTACACCAAAACGTTCGGTGGTTAACTTGTTAGTGGAGGGAACAGTCGAAGATAAGAGCTGCAGAGGTTAGAATATATGAAGCAGATAATTGAGGACACAGTTTAACACAAGATAGGAATTGATGGAGGATTGCATCAAACCAGTCGAGAAACTAATAACAGCAGACAAAAAAGAAAAACCCTGGTAGAACTTTCCTCATTACACTTGAGTTTCATTTCGTTTCCTACTCCTCTTCTGGGTGTTTCACTTTTTTGTCAGGCAATGTATTTAATAATCTTCATGATGACTGCTTAAACATATTAACAGATATTTTATGCTACATAGCATTATGCTAAAGGAAAGCGACGGTCTATTTTTTTTTTTTTTTTTGTGCCAAACATTAGCACAAGTATTTCACATTTTGTTGTACCGGTAGCTGTGCTACTGCCGTTTTACAGGTTGTTCCAATAATTCCCCACCTAGATTTACATATGAAATGTCAAAGTTTTTACTATGAATACAGTATATGTATGTTTGTAAACGGTATGGATAAAAATCACAGCTTAAGTAATAAAGGAATTATCCTGTCCGAAATTTGTCATACTCGTTATCAAGCAAGTTGTTCCCACGCGACAGCCGCCTGTGACGGAATGTGTTGGTGCGCAGATCGGCAGCCTCGCTCCTGATACTCGGTCTGATGTCCGTGATTCATGACTAAATAACTGGTGTGGTGGCCGATCGTGTTCGATAGCGTCTAATGGCTGCAGCGCCTGGGACCAGCCGGCCAGCCGCCGGCCGCCGCGGGCAGTGTGAATTGTGCGTGCGCCTTGATTTATAGCTCCAGCAAGTAGCACACGCCTTCCCTCTCCCTGCTACGCAACACAATGTCAGTCCTTCTCTGACCACCGAGCATGGTCTCACAAATGGGAGGAAGTGGGTTCGAACCAATGTTCTGGCCATCCAGATTTGGGTTATCCATGGTTTCCCCAGATCACTAGAGGCATATTCCCGGGTGGTTTATTCAAATATACCGTGACCGAATTCCTTCCAGTTCTTTGTCCCAACTTCGCCAAAATCACTCCAAGCGAATGCCGGGATGCTTCCTTCAAATGGCTATTGCCGAATTCCCTCCCATTCCTTGTCCCCAGTCCCATCCCGCCTCTAATGACCTCGACGTCGACGAAGCGTATAGCCATAAGTAAAAAAAACCCTTATCCAAAGTCCTTTCCCGCCTCTAGTGAACTCTATGTCGACGAGACATAAAAATATTATTTGATTAATTATTTATTTTATATTGCATTCAATTTACCTTCTCATATAAAATTTTTCGGGTAGCCATGATTCCTTCCTTTTACGACAGCGGTAGACTAATTAAAATAACATTTTTAACATTTTTTATATTTCTAGGACCTAGTTTGGTGTTGTTGTTGCATGGGAGTATCCAGGATCAGAGCTAGAGGGGGGCAAGATTTGAGCTAAGGGGGGGGGGGCACTCATATTGGTTTCGAGGAAGTGGGGTGGGGCACTGAAACATAAAGATTTCTTACAAAATGAAACTCAAACCTATTGAGGAAACTATTTTTATTATTGATTAACATAGTAATCGAACCACTTAATCTAAGGATCTATGTAGTTAAGATCGTAACTCAATTATAGTTTTTTATGTAAACATTAATATTATCGGTTTCTCAGGAAATTTTTTACTAACAATGTTTGTCAATATATGACGGTATTCTTTCACGAAATTACGATACACCCTCATTAGGCATTATTCAGTAAACCTTTCCTCTCACAAATTGCTGCTGAGCCAGTTCTTCACTCGTCGAAGCGTACTGAAGACAACTTAATTTTTTTCTAAGGGGGGGGGGCAGCCCCTCCCTGCCCCTCGCTGCACACGCCCATGTTTTGTTGTTGTTGTTGTTGGGGCGTTAGGACGCGTCGACATATAGTTCATTAGCGCTTAGTTTTCAGTGTATCCCATAAAACAGCATCCGAAAAACTCATTAATGTTGCTATAAACGACTACTAGAAAATTTGAATTCTATCTGAGGAAAGAAACGTGTTGGTTCGTGTTGCGTCTTTCTTCCTATATGCCATAAATCTCACTTGAAGAATAATAATATTCCGTCTGCCATTATTGGCTGGGAGACACGGAAGGGTAGTTTGGACACCAGTTTGACAGAATTTCGATTTTCAGCGCATGCGCCTGTGTCGTGGCTAGCTAACCAAACCCGGTAATCCTGTCGGGTAAATGAGAACTACAGTTTAAGGTGGAAGCCGAACTACGGAAAATTTATGGCGTACTTAACATTACACAGCGAGCTGTGCCAGAGGTGAACGTCGAGTTGAGGGCCCACAGATACCGGGATTTGATATGGGGACCTTTTGATCTCCACGTCTTACCCACTGATCCACCAGACCGCTCCACCTAAAGGATGAACCTTCTTTATAAAAGTGTGAATGTACCACCAAAATGTCGGCAACATATGGATACGAAAAGATAGCTCGTTCGAGCGTTGACGGTTATTAGTGTATGATTACGCTCTTAAGGACAAACTTATAGCTTGCTGTTAATTTACGTATCTCCTTGATTAACAACTTTATAGCAAAGTCGGATACAAGGAACACAGAATTAGCAGGAATCGGACTGTCGCAAATCTTGGGTCCAATAATGCGTATCAACCTGACAACCGAAATGAAGTTCTCAATTTACAAAGTGGTGACTCAGTCAGACGTGTTATTCGGATGCTTGGTGTGGAGAAATGCATATCACTTTAGTCTCTAATGTCACATACAGTGTCTCTAAAAACAGATTTCTGATACAAATTTTACACGTCCTCCCATAGAACACTGCACGAAAACTTCACGACGCAACGTTAACATCATACAGTACTGAAGAAATAAGTTTTTTGTTTTGTTTTGTTTCTGACTTTACGCCTTGTCGACGTCGAGATCGTTAGAGGTGAGAAAGGACTGGGGGCAAGGAACGGGAAGGAATTCAGCCAGGGCCTTTTAAAGCATCCATCCCGTCATTCACGTGGAGTGATTTAGGAAAATCAAAATCTGGATGTCCGGACGGGGATTCGAACCCGCGTCGTCCCTAATGCAAGGCCACAAACTACAAACATTTTTGAAAGAAATAGAATAACTAAGAAAAATATAGCCCAGGTTACAGTATCTAGAAACAACTGCACTCCTGCTGATATACAAATTTAAAGAGCCATTAGCAATAATAAAAAAAACTAAATATTACGAGAAAAAATTCTATTAAAAATAATTGAAAAAAATAATAATTTAAAATGTTGATGCTGCAGGTGATAACTCTCCCCCAAAACGAGCAATAAGTAAATAGGGCTCAAAAAAATATAGTGCAGAGCAGCAGAAAAAAAGTTAATTTATGAGCAACGATAGGAACAATTATTATTTATATTCCATGCGAGAAGCCATGCAGGTGGCGATGGATGCTCTAGGAATACAATGATTTACCATGTTTGATGTTTCTGAGAGAGCAAAGGATTGGACCGCGAGTTTTCTAGCATTATTTACCCTAATGCGGTATGCGACACTTTATTACCGAGCGTGGTGAATGAGCGGTAACGTTCTGACCTCGCATTCGGGAGGTTGCGGATTCGTGACCCCTCCAGCCACACAGATTTTGGTTTCCCATGGGTTCCCCAAATCACTCCAGGCGAATGTTGCAATGGTTCCTTCATCTACATCTACATCCATACTCTGCAAGTCACAAACATTGTGGGTGGCAGAGGGTGCTAAGCATCAATCCTAAACCCGCGCATTCCTATCCGAATAGCGCGAGGAAAGAAGGAATACATAAAAGCATCCGTACGGCATCTTATTTCTCTAATCTTATCCCTCCGGTCATTACGACCTAAATTGGTTGGCGGAAGAAGTATTTCGTTGCACTCGAAATTTAAATTTCTTCGCATATTCTCCAATAAATTCGAACGCAAGTTACGTCGTCTGTCTTCCAAAATATCCCAGCCCAATCTATGTATCAATTCTGTGACGCTTTCATAAGGGCTGTAACAACAAGTCACGAATCGAACGGCCCTCCTCTGCACCCTCTCCACTGAGGAACGCCCGAAGTAACATTTATCTTAGAAGAGGCTTCCCCGTCGACGACATACTGTGTTCGATCAGTTAGAAAATCACGTATCCACTCGCAGCCATAGCCGAAATCATTCCAGGTCCCTAGTCCCTCCCCGTCTCTAGCGACCTCGACGTCGAAGAGACGTAAAGCCAGACGCAAAAAAAAGGCACTTTACGAAGCCCGGCCACATTCGGATCCACATTTGAGTGTCTAGCAAGACCGTCGTTGAGCTTTATAATAATGTTAGATTTGACTCAGCAACAGTTTCACTTTGCAGTTAGTTGGTGAGAGTGTTAGTGCCTTAACGACGTCTTTTTTTGCCAGCTGTAAAGCAAACACTTTAATTCCGGGGCTTCCTTTTTCACTGTCTTCCTTTTGGAGCCGAAGTTATGGCCCATTGACGGCCGTGTCCCAATTAGTAAGGCGATACATAAACCAAGAGGCTAAGCGCTAATGTGGATTGGGCCCCGGCCGACAAGTGTTTTGAAAAACGAGTGCGGCCTCGCCCATCTGGTTCTCGCACTCGGCGATTTAATATTTGCCACATACGAAAATAAAAACTCAGCCTGCCGCAGACCTTGGGCACAAATTACGGGCAGCCAGAGCTGTTATGGCCGTTATGAAGCTAATTAGGCTCGAGAAATCTATTCGTGGCGGTGCAGTTATTACTAATAACGATCTCAGCGTCGCCGTTACGCAACTGCGCTACTGTTTCCTGTTTCACGAGGGCGAGACACGTTTTTAAGTTTCTCATATAGACTGGCGGAAATTGAAAGTGCAGTACCCAGACAGCAATGGTGCAATTTTAGGAAACTGTGTCGTTATGTCCAGAGTCATTCCCAGAAGAAATCATAACAAATTGAAATGGATGGGCTAAGCTTATTACCGTTAGATACAGTTGTCAGTGAGAAGTGCGCTCACATTGAGCACTTGTGGATCCTTGCCGGCATTGAATCAATAAGTGTTCGGGTGTCTACCTGGAGTTTGTCTCTAATACGCCTGCATGTCTTGTGCAGTCAATTGTTGCACAGTTTGTGCTGGGTGACCATGTGATCAAATGTGTCTTCTCCCGGCATCCCAGACATGCTCTATTGTGTACAAATGGGGAGACAGTGCGTTCAGAAATGTGATCGTGACCCTTTGCAAGGCTTGTGTTGTTATGATGACGGGCATTATTCTGTTGGAAGATGCGATTTGGTTGGTGGTCATGAAGGGTATCACAATAGGATGCAGCACCCCGACCACACAGTAGTGGGCACTCATTGTGCCTTCAACAACAATAAACTCAGGTCCGCTGTCGAAAGTATTTATTTATTTATCTTATGATTATTTAACAAGGTACACAACAGGAAATGTACGTATCACAAGCTTGTACAGTTTCATATCTCTAGATCTAATTTTTTTAATCCAGTCAGCTGCACTGATCGCTGTCGAAAGTGATTGCACCAAAACAATGATATCAGTGGTTGGACCTGTGCAACGTTCTGAAATCACAGCAGGGTGAGATGTTTCTCCACAACGCCTATGTCTATTATCACTTTGTCAGAAACAGAATTGAGACTCGTCTCTAAACACAAATGTACGCCGTTCACGTGTTCCATTTGCGTTTTGCATTACACCAGATTAGACGATGCTAGCAATGAAATCAGTTTAATGGAACACATCGTATAGGGGTGAGAGAGTGAAATACAGCTTCAAGGAATTGGTTTACAATCGTTTGGAGGGTGACACCCTCTGTAACCACTGCTTGGATCTAGCCTGCAATTACCCGCATGCCAGCACCAGCCACCCACACAATTTGACGGTCTTCACGTGCTGTTGTCCTGCTGTATGGACCTGTGCCTGCTCTAGGAGTACTAGAGCCTTCCTTCATCCACTGCGTAACAAGTCTGTCTAATGACATTGCATTCCGGACAATCCTTTGCGAGATTTCACAATATAATACAACCGTTTCAAATGCGCCAATTCTCCGATCTCTCTCACAGTTAGAGACATTTGGATGTAGAGGGTCGTCACTTTTTGCCTTGGCATAATTGGTCAACAAAAACTTGTGGACAAAAAAGTGTCATGTTATGTTCACCACTTATACGCTAAAAAAATCAATTTTTCATAGTAAACAGCCCCGTAATTGTCATACTATTACAAGTAAAATTTCCAATTTTTATTAATTTACTCTTCTTATGGGAATACTTGGGGCCAAACTTCATTCATTTATCACACACCACTGTACATGATCAACGCAAGAGGCAAGAATTATAGTTTAGCGAAGTGTTATTTATTTTAGTTTTGTGCAGTGCGTAGCTGAGTCATATTGTATTTTCTTCGATGTATTTTTCAGAGGAAAAAATGCTGCAAATACAGTGTTACACATCAATTAATGAAATCTTTAATAAATTAAAATGGGTATTTTCTGGTCAACTTAAGTCGTTAGTTGACAACGAGCAGTAAATAACAGGTGATCGAGTGAAGGTAAAATATTCGTGTTGAGTATCAATATCGAGTCACAGTAATTTTTTGTGAGAACGATATCCCAATTTAAATGATCTGATATTTTGTAAATTTCATGCTTAGCAACTGAACTTTTCAGACTGACAAACAGACAAATGTGTATAAATGCTCTAATTATTTTAATGACCGAAGGTTTCAGCAGAAAACGTAATAAAACGTATCACTTGTTCGTAACATCGTAGCTGCCTATTCCGTAGTTTATCGTTACTTTTGTTTCAGTTGTTTACTGTTTTTCTTTCTTTCCTTTTTTTTTTTAAAAAAAAAATAAACTTATTCGGCGTCTGTTCAAGAACGTATATAATTTTTTTTCGTCTGCATATGTGAATGTTATGCATTTAGCAGACAACATCTGCTGCTAATAACCTTCGAGTGAATACTATGGATGCACATTATGTATTCAGTGGCCGCTCACTCATTGTATACCACCAGGCATTCTCCGTCATACATAAATTCCTTTGCCTTCTCTGTTTCCCCTTTCTACCCTTTGCTATTCGTGGCTGTTCCCCAAGTTGGAAATGCTATTGAAAGAGATCCGGTTTGAGTGCTACACTTAATTCCCAAAGATTACTTCTTAAATTGCTTCCGTCAATGGAGAATTCGCTTTGACGAACAGTGTTGTACTTCATATACGGATAGGATTTCAGAAATTAAGACGAATAATATTTTTAGTATTATCACTAATTATCACTGGGGCATATAGCATAATTTTTCGCCCGCCTCCTGTCTTCAAATGACTCTCAACACATCTATTTCATGTTTGTTCTATAATAATTTCCACAACGAAATGTGGGTGCTCTCCTTTAAACACCTTCCTAATAGTGTGTTTTATACATACTGTCCCACCATGGCCTTACCATAGTCGTTTAGCCCAGTTCCATCATTATTTCACTCTCTTTGAAACCCTTCCCTACCACATCCACAATGTTCCCTGGACATCTCAGTTTATTACCAAATCCAATTCGAAGATGTTTACATTTTATGCCTCCGACAAGTTATCGTACAAAACATTTATTTTAATCAAAGAATGTATGCTTATCCGGATTATCAGCTGTTTAAACGTTCTGAGGTTTCCTACCGTTTTCAGTAGAGGATTCATTTGACGTGGGAAGAGTTGGACCGTAATTCCAAAACACTTTTTCACTGCCCTTTAACGTTGGGCAGTATCCATCAATGGAAGGCTCGAGAATATTCTGTAATTTTCCTAATTGTGTACCT
Organism: Vandiemenella viatica; assembly: GCA_031002005.1. NCBI lineage: Eukaryota > Metazoa > Arthropoda > Insecta > Orthoptera > Morabidae > Vandiemenella > Vandiemenella viatica. The sequence goes on from CM061914.1 coordinate 46,939,748, forward strand.
ACCGAGTTGACTATTTTTGACATTCATCTTATTTCTACATTTCTTTACACAACTAGCACATTATGAACAATCTGGCTGTAAACAGATAACGGAATAATCATAATTATTGATCGGGATTAGTGACGGCAGTGGTCATGTTACACTATTCAAAAGTTTTATATTCTCATTTCCAACCCTTTACGTACCACATTCCTTACTTTGACCCTTTGTTTCCGTTCTCCAAGTTTCATAAGTTGATACATTTTACGTAGTAATAATTTTAACATTAATTAACACCATTATAAGTAGTTAGGAACACAGTTTTTCTCGGCGTTGAGAATATAAAAATTTATCTCGGGTGACTAGCCGAGTCAAAGGAGTGTTATAATTACACAATATTGTATAATTTTTATATTCTCAGTACTAATTAAAGCGCTAATTTGACCATTGTTTCATCCTGTCTATCAAGCACCCGGGTAGGTATGGTTTTGCTTCCATCCATAGATAACTATTTTTAGCAATGTACCGATGAAGATTACTGTTTTGTTTTTATAATGGTTCGATAAGATTTAAATTGCAAAGCAAACATAACTAAAGGTATGTACGTATTTCTTTTACATTCACATATTAGTTGAATTTTGTTTATTTATATTTGTTTGATGTAAATGTTTTCGTTATATTCTCTTTCCAAAGATGTTGCTGTCATAGTAAGTAAAGAAATATGTCCAGTATTTTTTAATAACAAAGTCAAGGTCATGTGCGTTATTTAATAACGATTCTAATTAGTTAAGCAATTACCAGCAGACTGTCTTCATCCCGTTATTTTGGACGGGCTTAGAAGTTGTCTAACTAATGAAACGACAACAACAGTAGTTTAAGACTGAAATCATCTCCAACAACTTCTCGTAAAATTCCTTCTGAATCTGATCAGTACAACTATTTTTGTATCCTTAGCGTGTTTCTGGAACACCAACCCTAAAGTAGCGCTGTATATATACGAACTGAACAAGCTTTTCCATAACGAATTTTGGGTCATTTTGTTTATGAAAATGTAGGTAGATATTGGCAACATTTAGTTGATTATTAGACACCCTAATCAGTACTTAAAAAAAACGTATTATCCCGCGCCTGAAGTATCTTAACAATTCCCGAACTGACTGTCATTAGTCTTCGTAAACATATTAATAACAACATATACATATGACATAAGGTTTTGTAACAGAAGGCTTCCAAAGGAACTGCCATAAAACGTAAAATAGTGTTTTCTCACTACTGAATTGGATTTCAGAAAGAGATTCACTAAGAGTCGCCGATATTAATGAACACATTATTGACGTGTCCTTAGTGAGTGCGTCCTTGTAGTTGTCCTCCGCAGCGATGGAATAGGCCTACCTGTCGGAAGGGGAAACAGCATCACCATCATGGACGTGAGGATTCCCTAGTTGCTGTTTATGCAGACGTCCTTGAGCGAGGAGAGGATGATTTTTGTTGCGTAAGCAGCGTTTCGATAAGACCTTCTCTGCTGGAGAGGAGAGGTTGCCTGGCGTACGCCTAGGAGCAGGGTCCCTGAATTGCTGTTATTACGGTCCGTGTTTACAAGGGTATCCAGATGCTATCAGCTACCTGTCTGCACTGCAAGGAGCGGCTTCACCGAACAATGCTCAGTCAAACAATCTGCCGTCTTCATTATCCACACACAATGACTCCGGCAGGAAACTGCACAGATCGGTATTGTAACTCCCTCGATTAATGTTAGGATGCCAGAAAGATTCCGACCTATCAAAAATTTATTTTTCAAATTGCAAGAAGCATCTTCTTTTCTGGTTGTTTCATTTTCATCTTTCTTCATCCTCGTCATCATTATCATTACTCATATGAAATCGCTAGGACGCGGCATAAGCGTTGAAATTACCCATAATTATGATCTCTTGACAGTTAGGTTATCTCTGCATCTTCTCCTCAAACACATTCTTCTCCTGTGGCGGGAGTCCTTATTGTGGAATATACACTTGAAATACCTCCAGACTTCTTTCTTTCACTTTTATATTAATTCCTAATTTAATTTTCCTTTTTTATTCTTTCTATTTCCTCCGTTATTCCTATTCTGCGTCCCTTCAATTCATTTCCTTCCCTATCCCAGTATAGTGAAAAATCTCTCTTCATTTCTCTTTTGTGTTTTATTCTTATCTTGTATGTCCCAGTCTCAACACTCCAGACTTTCTTCTTCCAATCAAGTCCAAAATTTCATTCACTTACCCTTTCAGAATTTAAGCTCCAAATATGCATTTTCTGCTCCTAGGATCCTTTTATTTAATTCTTTCCTTTTTTGCATGTTGAAAGTAACTGGTAATATCTAATATGGCTATCGTAGCTTTACCATTGTACCGAAAATCATCACTTTACACCGTTCCTGTTGGGCTTTCACAGCGACCGTAGCAGTGCTGTTGTTGTGTATTACATTTCGCGCCGTTGGTTGTTTTATGCCTAGTGTAGATATGCAGTTTCTTTTCACTTAACAGTAGCAATCAAATGATGTTGCTGGTTAAACTTATGACTACCAGGAATATGAATGGTCAGGAGGGAGAAGGAGAGGTATAAATTGTTGAATGGTTCCAAACGCTCGTGTAAAGACAAATTTGTTTCACCGTCGCAGTAAAAAAAAAAAAAAAAACTGAATTTTCATCTGAGACGATAAATCTACTCATGATGAGGTTGGATTGGCAAACACACTGCGAACTAATAGTCATTGACATATGTTGCTTACGCATTAGGGGGCATCCATAAATTACGTGAGGTGTTTTTTCGGATTTCCGAACTACCCCCCCCCCTCTTTGGTGAGATCTGGTCCGTGAGACCTCCCCTAGAAATCGCCCTCGCAACTTTTTGAGACTTTTTTTTTTTAGCTCTACAGTCCAACAAAAATTTGCAAAACCTCACGTGAGATTTCCGTTGATCCCCCTTCTCCTTGGTGATATTTGGTTAAATTTCGCCCGACCCCTCCCCCCTATTTAACCTCACGTAATTTATGGACGCCCCCTTATATCAGCGTAGAATACACGACAATTCGGATATTCTTAAGTACCACCGTGTAAACATTGCCGTTAAGAGAACACTGAAGAAATGACAAATTTACCTTGAAGTTTCTATTAGCTTATATTCCCTCCAATAAGTTAACACTTTTATTACGTTCAACTACGGATGAAAGTGCCAATGATTTTGTATTTCTTCAGCGATAAATGTCAATTTGTCTCGTCTGGGTTTGGGAGCTCTGGGACGATTTGGCCATTGACCCAAGTCGTGCTTGAACTTCCACGGTTACACAGGGACTACGTATCAACTAGCGTTGCGGATAGGGGGGGAGGGGCAGATACATTACCACGTGGATTCCCAAAGCCTTCTACATCTGTCTCATCACATTAAAGCAGAATAACTTCTAAATAAACTCGAAAGTCGTCATCCAAAATAGGTTTCCACTGTAGTAAATGCCTGAACTTGTGTTTCTCTAGTCATTGCCTGAGGCCTTCAACACTCGCCTTCTTGATTTATTAACGAGCGAGTGTGCGTCCACCTTCGTAATCGTATTCAACGCTCTTTGTCCAGATTCGTATCGGCCGGCAGAGCTGGTGCTTCTGCTGTTGTTATTCATCAGATGTATCAGTCTGTGTCGATCTCAGACGCCGGATGTCGAGTTCGGTGCATAACTACAGCCGTAGGAAGAGAAAAAAGAAGGCTCCGCGCGTAATTCGTGTCCTTCGTTCCGAGATTTCCTTTCCTCCGTTCACCTCGCCGCAGATTCGTGTCGAAGTAATCACAGATAACGGTGCTCACTGGCTGACTGACAGCGGCACCTTACTGACGATATTCACCTTCACACCACTTGACATCACAGAGGAATATAAATTATCAAACTCTGTGGTTTACTGTAGAGTTGAGCTGGACAATTAAAAAGGTGAAATGGAATTTAACGCATTCAGTGTTTTACTTTTACTCGACAAAGCCGAAACTTTGCTTTATTTCCCCCTCTATATTCTTTAAGTTGTTCAATAGTGTTAATAACATTTACGGCTATATCAGAACTGTGTATTTGGTGCTGCAAGTTACATCTTCCAGAAATAGTTCTGTATTTGGGCTATTAAGATCGTTGTTCTCCATGAAAATCAATTCCCTTGGACTTATTTTGTATTCATTTCCTTCTGTATCTAATCGCAGCTGTCGCTTCTCACCATTAGTTATGAAATGAAAGAATACTAACCATACTATACCACCTTATCGATCCTTATGTGGAAAAGGAACGTTGATTTTTGTTCAAGTGGACATCCATGTTCCCAAGTGCTGCTGCATTATAATAATTACGTTTAGATTTTTTTACGTCTTCTCAATAACAAAAACGCCTTATTGGCACAACTTGTAATTTTTTGAAAGCCAAAGAAGAAACATTTGTTGTAAATCAGTTTCACAGCAAAAATTAGGGAAAAAAAGAACCAAAGATTATACAATGGTTTAGGTATTTGCAGAGAAATTATTGTTTCATTCATATCTGATTGTTGAGAATACTGGAGAAATTCATTTTTTTAATCTTTATAAGCAAGTATTTAAACAATTTTCTGATGTTTGTAGTTTTGAGATGGGATTTACATAATTTCGTGGCAAGTGAGCATGGAAGTTGTTTACAGATTTTTAGATGTTTGCAGAATTTACTTGCTCGAGGTCGCTAAGGTGTTGATAGAATTTTACCATTTTTTCATAGGCTTTTCATTTTGTACTTGTTATTCTTGTACTTCTTTTCCCATTTTCCATTAAAAATATCATATACAGATTTTTTATGAATGCTACAATAAGTAAAGAAGGAAGCGGGGAGGGAAGACACAAGAAATTGGAAGATAACACACAACGTCTAGGATGAATTATTACCGTTCTGGTTTTTACCAAAATAGAAAAAAAAGTTATCGCAGCCGTTAAACTAATTGTATGCTGAGGCCGTACGCTCTTAACTGAAATATGTTTATAGGATTTATCACCCATTAAAACATAACAATTGTAGAATAGAAAACTAAACGAATAATACTATAACACACATTTCTTAAAAATAAATCTAGTTCGACTACAAATTATGTATTTTTAAAAATATTTTTATGAACAGTACGTTTATTTCTCACTTGCCAACAGCTAACAATATTTTTTATGTTGAAATTTGTGTTAAAATGAGATTTCTTCATTTTTCAGGTAAGCTGCCGGGGGTTATAACAGCGAAGTCTGTCCAATCTTGCAGTAAGTAGATTGTATATTTTGTTGTTGTTTTATAAACATGGTCATAATTTGTGTACATCAACATAAATGAAACCAAAAAACCTGCAGTAATGATCTGTCTTGGCAATGGAGGAATAAAACTGCTATTGATCCTGCATAAGATCACTTGCGTTTTGAAACAGAAATGTCGTGAATTGAGAGGGTCTTGTGTTGTGATCAGTTGAGACCTAAAACATCCCAAAGGAGTAATTTGCTGATATCAAAATATATCAGATATCGTCGAACAAAATTACATGCTACGCGAAATTCTGCTTATACCAAATTAGAATTGTGAACGGGAAAAGATTTAGGAGAAACATAAATTTTTGTGGAGTTGTGACTTTCCCAGAGTATTGATGCAATGTAATCTTCAACGGTGTCCAGCCGCATGGTGTAGTATTTTTCTCTATTGTTTCGTGTCCCATTGAATTTTTTTAAAAATATTTTACTCTTTAACTTGAGCTAGGAAGGTAACTTTTAACGCTATTATCGAGTTGTCATCTAAGTTTCTGTTTTCAGTATAGGTTACCCCTTGCTGATTTAACCTTATTTTAAAAGAAAAAAAAATAGGAATGAACCCAGACCTACTCCCTTGTTTCAGCCACTGGTAAACTTAATTCTAATTGCCAATATGCAGTAATATTTCTTCCTTATGGTGTTGACGTCAAATTCATTAAAGGCGGAAAATGAATGACGCCACCAGGGGACGGGAAGGAATTCGGCGATGTTCTTTTTCTAAAAGGAAATGTCTCGGCATTCGCCTCGAGTAATTTGGGTAAACCATGGAAAACCCAAATCTGGATGGCCCGATGAGGATTCGAAACCGCGTCCTACCGATTGCGACGCCAGAGGGTTAACCACTCACCCACCTCACTCGTTGGGTTTATACTATTCCCTCACCCACCACAATCAGTACAACAGTCATAACAGCATGAAAATTCCGCGGTTCGAAACTGCCACGGTCAGGCGTATTCACCAATTGATCCGCCAGACCGCTTCATGGATTAGGTACAGAAAACAGCGTTCGCTATCACTTCTTACGCAGACACCACAACTTTCTCTTCCCCAGCGCGTTTTGGTCCGTCAAACCAGAATGATCGAGTTAGATTCGCTGACTTGAAATCAATCTTCTTTCTACACTTTTCCTGCCAGTCCACATGAACCACTTTTTTAATATATATATATATGCGAGCATGAGACATTAATTATCCTCAATGTGATTGTAAAATATAATACAACAGCGATAGATCTTCCGAGAGTATTATGTTTTTACAGTTTCCTCAATTTGCAATGCAGTTGGTGATTGCAGGTTTACTTAAGTCCTAATTTTTTTTATAATGTTTTAAGCTGAAAACCGACGATCTCACCAAGCAAGTAGTACAGCACCATAAAGGCAACAATACTGGGTGGAAAAGATCAAGACAGTATGCAGAAACCTTAAGTGGTATGCAGAAACCTCCAGTAACCATTTGTTTAATTGTGAATGAGTGGAACTATGACTAATTTAATTGTGATTTGACACCTCATCCACTATCACCCGCCTGTTCAATATAGTCATGTGACGGAATAGTTCAATATTGTGATGAGAAGATGCGTAGTCTACGGGAGCTTCACCTCCTTTTTACGTTCGACGCTGGTGAGCCTTATTTTTAACTAACCAATAGATTAGTACGTAGATAGTCCGTTGCAGCAAAACAGTTACCATACTGTGCTGAAAGCTTACGACCGATTCAGTGAACTGGCAGATCACCAGTGCATAAAAAATTGATTAATAGAGTACTGCTCTTATTTTTTGCACAAGTGGAAGTAGTGCCCATGGGTAACAACGACAACAGTAACGATCCGTCAAGTTCAAAAATTAATGCCGCGACTATCAAGAGATCATGTTTAGTGAGGGACGCAACTCACGACCGAGTGTGTTGGGTGAGCGTTAACGCTCTGGCCTCGCATTCGGGAGGACGGTGGTTCGAATCCCCGTCCGATCATCCAGTTTTGGGTTTTCCATGGTTTCCCCAAATCACTCCAGTCGAATGCCGGAATCCTTCCTGTAAAAGGCCATGGCCGAATTCCCTCCCGTTCCTTGTCCACAGTCGTTTCCCGCCTATAATGATCTCGGCGTAGACGAGAAATAAAGCTATAAGAAAAAAAATAGCAACAAAAAATGCATTTGCATTGCTAACGGTTATTGAATCACTGCTATGGTTGCCTACGTGTATCACAACCTGATACTAGCGGTTTCAAATACGAAAAAAATTTACCGAGAAATAATCGGAGGTCAGTACGGGAATATAAATATATATATATATGTAAACACATTATAATGCTAACAGCCCGTTACGGTCTTTCCGTTTGTATTGCAGCTTTCGGGGCATTTCGTCCTGTAAGCATATGGATATCATAAAGGAAAATATGAACTATAAGAGGATAGTAGCTCTTGTTGTCTGTCTGCGACTCATTTAAAGTTTGTGTCAAAGTGCATTTATGTCATTTTGCTTGACGGGAAGTGGCAACCATCCAGCCTTACCCTAAGCGACGATGGAAGACACTGATCTGGATACTCAGTAAGCAGGCATTGAGGTTTGATACACCTCCACATGTCCTGATTGTTGACACCTTAATGGGTTCCGCCAAACCGCCTGGTCGCGGTATCTAGAAGCATTTTTCGTTCGTAAAATTAAAAACCTACTGTACTATGAAAACGCGACATTAATAATTCAAAAGTTTTTTCACTGGACATAATTTCGTTGGCAACTTTCAATACAGCGCCTACTTGACATTCGATCAGATGTTGCTAACAGTGTCATTTGGACCTTATCCTTGGCCGTCCTTGTTTGTTAAACGTTAGCTTCCGCTACTTTTAGGCCATTAATCTCGCCACTTAACCAGCTCATTCCAGCCATACGAAATTCGTTTCGTGAGCCAAATCAAGACGAGCGGAAAAACCTACTTATCTTTGGATGGCCGTCAGGTGACGCGTCGACGGCATGCTAAGAACCTCTCTGTGAGGTGGAGGCCCAAATTCTGATCACCGTCAAGTTCAACAAGTGCTAGCCGCCTTCGCTAAACACTATTTCAGAATAGAGGGTGTACATAACACGTTTATTTCAGTGATCTCTGGTATATACAAATATCTTTTAACAGGGCTTACGTAGGACAGAACTAATGGGAACCTTTCCAATTCCTGAATATGTTAAGATGATGTCCCATAGTTTCGTGCATTTTCTCACACGTAGCGTAATAGACGTCATTGACTTAACAAGGTATGATTTTTTGTTTGGGATCAATGTTTTTGGAATAAGTACGTACAACTAACGCATAATTATTTGCTGCTCCTTGTTCTGGTAGCAAGCAGATTAAGTGCCAGAAACCTTTCTTTGTTCGATGCGCAGGTTTATACTTTCCATAAGGATGAGTAGTCGGAAAGTTGTCATTCTATATCAGTAATAAAATTTGGCATATCACCTCTTAAGATGTGGAATGATTTCATTATTTCAATCATTCGTTACAGTAGCTGCACTTAGTCACCAGTTAGGAGTGGCATAACTGTTAATAATGACCAGAATGAGGGAGTATTTACGTGGTCCATTTCTTTTCCTGGAAGTTTTATACTTCTTACCTTACAAGAGAGGATATTTTTTGACTTCTAACAGGAAATTTCGAACAAAATCTTTGGTACTCTTTATCAGCTAACTTGCATCTTAGTTTCTTTTAAACATTGTTTACTCTCTCTTTTAAGCGTAAAATTTCTGCTACATTACTTGCTGATTATATACAAAGATTCGAAGAGAGGTAAATGATATTAGGTTTGAGATGACCTACGTAACGTAAGAATAGATACTATCAGTAATTTTTACTTGCACGTTCTGAACTTCTAAATAAACCGATTTTCATTCACACGAATCCATCTTTAAATGTCGTCTGGGATGTTATAATCTCTGTTGTTTCACGTGTTCGGGGTAGTTAAAAGCTGTATTACATTATATCAGCAAGGAACAACGACGCAATACCTTATAGCCGATCTGCTTAATACTATATGACAGCTCTGTTACTAAGCGCGTTCATAATTCCCGCTGAAGCTGCTGAGTGAAAACAAGCGAGGAGCCGACAGGTGGCCTAAGGCGCGCTTCCTGCTGCCTGATGGCTGGTCGTCGCTCGTCCGTCAAGTATAGAAACACCTTGCGAGCTGCCAGTTGAATAGAATCAAAGAAGGACACTAAGATATCTCTTACTGTGCTACAATCCACACTGCGGTGTCACATTGGAAATACTCGATAATTAGGTCTTACGATATGGTTTTGCACAGTGGCATTATTACTCAGGTATGTTGCGATTTCACCCATTACTAGTTTTATAACAATCGACACTACCGTCATCTAGCTTCAGAACGACGTTTCGAATTTATGAAAATGATGTCTGGAATCAAAGTAGTTTCTTTCCTTTGTGAAGTTCCATACATAGTACCAGCATTTGATTCTCTTTTGCCGACAGAAAATAAAAAATAGTAGGAGAAGACCAGTAAGCGATGCAACTACCACCCAAAGATGTCTCTCGTCGTCAGGTGCAACGCTACTGCATAATTTTGTAATAATATTGGAAAAAAGAACATGCTTGTTGCCATACTTGCATATTTAGTTTCGCGGAAATTACATCACTTTTATGGTTAGTTGAAAGTCTTACTATCTTTAGCGGAGTAAAGATTACACGTAATTAAATCCTCCATAGACATACAGTCCATCTTATTCTACGATTATCGTAAATACGTAGTCACCTAAGTGCATTATATGTTACTTAGCGAGACAGAAGAGAACACTTGTTGGCGAAACTGCAGACCTTTTCACGGTGGCCGTAAAATGTGGCATTTATGGGTAGCGAAGCTTGCACTGAAGTAAATGATGACAATGTTGCTGGCCACTGGGAGGTTACGCAGATACACTTGCTGTCCCCTTTGGCGGCCCCCCGAGCCGAGCCAGAGTGGGTGGAGCCGCGCCGGAAATGCTCATCAGCGACAATTGCGGCCGCGCCCCGCAGCCAGCTCACTCGGTCGACGCGTCGGCGAGCAATACCAGGTGACCGACCTCTCCCTCCTTATCAAACCTTATAACAACGTACAACTGAATCAAAATACTAACAATCAGCTCCTCGATGAGACGGAATCATTTTATTACCTACAAAGAAAGATCTTGGGGGTGGAAGAAATAAAAACGTAGACATATGCAGGATAAGAACATGTAACCTACGTGTCTTGTCGCATGAGAGCCATTTGTAAATCTGCTACTATCCTGACTCACTCGAGAAACAAAATCAGCAAAACTTTTCCGTAACAAAAGACTCGTTATTTTTACTTTTTCATTTAAATATCAAAGGTTTACTTCCAATGACCGTGTATTAAAACAATTGTCATTAGTTTACTGTTACCTTAATACGTCTTGCTAGTCGTTCCTAGCCAGCACGGGAAAACCTTATGTCATCTTTTGACCTAGATGATCTATAGTGACAGCTCTCGGGTTAAAATTCCTAGCATCTCACTCCTATATTATCTGAAATAAAATGTTGATAGACTGTCTCCGAGATATACTCTTAGGTTACCGCTACCCAGGAAAAACAAAGCCTCGGCATAGCCAAGAACTAATGGGCAGTAACGAATTATCTATCGACTACCCTACTCCACCTCTGTACCCCCCTCCTTTCCGCTCCAAGTGCATAACAACTGGTAAATGCTATTTGCTACGCGGCTGTCATAGTCTAAAATTTGTGAGCTGTTCTGGACGTAGGCCTAAGGCAACCTATCGGGACGGCAACTGTAATCTGCTTTTTGTCAACAAACTTATTGTGTACATCCATTATCACCAATTCCTCTCTCTTTCAGAAGTAACATTCCATTGTACTAATCCACAGGTGGTACGAGGATTTTGTTAAATTATTATTATTACAATGAAACTAACAATCACGAATTCTATTAAATTTCTGGCATTCACTTCTCAGATTAATTTTTGGAAATAATTTAACAAAATGAGACTTCTTGAAGTACCTGTAACCAGACTTGAGCATATACGTCAAGTTTCGCTCTACTCTCATGTATCTAACTTATGTCAAGTTCATTGCAATTAACAACATCTTAAACTGAAAATTAAAGTTGAGGTATTTTTACTGAAATATTAACTACTTAATTTTTTTGAGTCATTGTTACATGCAAAATTTATAGTAAATGTGGTTACATTTCGCCATGGAGTGCGTTCAAAATCATGTCAACACCTTTCAAGCGTCATCACACGACACAAAAAAATTGCGGCAATTGTTGCTGGAAATAAAAGCACTATTGAAACACTACGTAAATTCCATAATGTATATTATTTTTATGACAGCACTCGATAATCCACAGTGTCGAATAAAGACGAAATAAAGAAATGAAAAAACTTAAAATGAAAAGCAAAATCGTTACCAGCTATTTAATCGCCTAGAAGTCACTCTCTTTGATCATCTGAATGAAGCGATCCATTTTCAGAGGATGTTTAAATTATTTGCTCCATTGCACCTCCACATCTAGTCCTCTAGAGTGAAGGGCTATGGTACTTGTGTACAGACTTGCATGTTCCTGGGATATTTATCAAACATTATCTCCAGCCATCAATATATTTTTTTTTTTTTGTAGTGGCTACACCTAATTCATTTATTTATACTTTTTTTGTATATCAACTATGTTTGTAGGTAGTCTGTTACTTGAATAGCAGTTAGAAACCCTAAGGTAAACACATCGTTACAGAAAAACAAATCCATCATCACACTCTTCCACGACAAACTAGTATTATTGGTCTCAAAACCAATTTCCTTAAAATGCTTGTGAAATTAGCAGTAAAATTTAATTAAATAAGGATAGAGCTAATTTCGTGTTGAAAACAGATTTTTTTTTTTCTTTATATAAATTCTTGTAAAATTTTGTCTGCTCCCAGCACTGTACTAGCAATTGGTTCTTTTCATCAACCTACATTTTTTTAAATTGATATTTTAAAATAAATATTTTAAAAATTTCCCTTCCTCGTTTTGTCCTAGTTCGACAGGTCTCTGTACAAAAGTCTAAATCAGCGTATTTATTTAGTTGTGGAATTAAATGTCTTTTAGGTGTGGAATTCACTGAGTACAGTCGGCTTCATTCAGATAGACGATGTTGGCTAAAGCGAGCGCCTAGAGTCTGGCAACTGTTCGTACACATGCGTCGTGGCGGATGCTGCAGCTTCACCAGCATTAGCTCGTGTATTAAACACACAACTTCACAATTCACTTTTACTATTATTCGATTATACGCGCTTCACTTTATTCTACTGAGATAATTTTCTTTACAAGCCATCGACTTACATAACTCCATCACAATTAATTTTCTAGCATATCCCATCATAAGTACTTAATTTTTATAAACGATCTCGGAGACAAAGTGAAAGCCTTTTTAGATTGTTTGCTGATGATGCGGTTATTTATAGGGAAGTAAGGAATTTGGCCGATTGCTTAGAAATTCAGCGTGATCTGGATATTATTTTGGCATGGTGCGCTGAGTGGCAACTTACGCTAAATTGTAAAAAGTGCAAGACAATAAGCATAACTAACAAAAAGAATCCAATTGTTCAGAAATACGAGTTAAACAATTCAGTTATTGATATGGTCGATTCTATGCAATATTTGGGAGTAACAGTACAAAGGAACATGAAATGGGACTTACACATTAATTCGTTGGTAGGTAGAGCAAATTCTAGGCTGCGATTCATAGGTCGAAAATTGAAAAATTGTAATGAACAAACAAAGGAGATAGCGTACAAATCTCTTGTGCGTCCACATTTGGACTATTGTTGTGCCATTTGAGATCCGTTTCGTAAGGGGTTGATCGAAAGTATAGAGAAAGTACAGAGAAGAGCCGCTCGATTCGTGACCGCTTGCTACAGTCCTCATGAAAGCGTCACAGAACTGATTAGTATACTAGGCTGGGAGTCTCTGGTAGATAGACGACGCATGATTCGTTTAAACTTATTGGTAAACATGCGTACTCCCACTTTCACTCACGAGTGTAGTGAAATACTTCGTCCACCAACCTATTTTAGCCGGAATGACAGGATAGATAAGATTAGAGAAATAAGGTGCCGCAATGATTCTTATATGAATTCTTTTTTCCCTCGTACCATTAGGGATTGGAATGCACAACAAAGAGATTAGCTTTGGTGCTGAGCACCCTCTGCCACCCACAATTTTGTGAATTGCAGAGTATATATGTAGATGTAGATATTTTTCTTTATACTTCGCCGACATTTTCCCTTCCTAGCCATTGACTGACTCTGCATTTTGTTTACACCGCCAAGTAAGATAGTATTATTTTTAGATTAACTCGTGAAACAGTCGAGAAAACTACCTAACTACCTTGTAGTCAACAACGACGAGAAACGTAGTGTAATTCTCTGCAGTCGTTGCATTCAAAATAAGATCGATTTTCTTCTCTTGATGTTAAAAGCCGCGATTTTTTCGTTTTTTTCCCCCTCTTCCATCGTAGCTTGAATTAACATAATATCTTCGAAAGTGGAAATATTCCTTATTTTACTTTCGGCTAGAAAAAAATGTGTAACCAATTGGAGAAGAACCGAAGTCAAAATTAGTTTAGAAAACAGTAACTACGTTCATTGCTAATCCATAATGCTAAGTTTGAAGGATTGTGAGGTTTATTTAAGGTGGAAGATTATGTAAATCGTTGCAGTACTTGAATACCTGTCGAGTCTCGTAGCGTAGCGATTTGCGTGCCCGCACCGTGAGGTCGTCCATTAGACATGAGGTTAACGAAGTAAATGTCTTGTCATGTAGTTGCGGTTTTGATAAGTTTCTCATTACCGTCGGGACGGTAAAAAAGAAAGTAGCGATACAGTTATAATGACGGAACAATGAGCCGGGCAGGCCGGCCTTGCGGGCTGTGCAGGTGGTGTCCTCCAGTGGTCTGTCACTCTTTTTGTCGACACTTGTCGGTACAGTATTAAATCTGCGTAACGGCTCTACCGGCTAATTGTATACCGTGTGTGTTCTGCTTCACGGCCGCCATTCATCAAGCAGATCCGGTAAGGTCGCCGGGGCCGGCTGACCAATGAGGAAGCGGAGCTGCAGGTGCGGTGGGGATTCGGTCAGTCGGATGGCCTTCGTCTGAGCCTCGCAACAGGTTCAAATGTAGCCGGTTTGCTTCCTGATCCCGTGCTGTAACTGTGTAGTTACGTGAGAAAAAGGAATTAACTAGAAATTATTACCGTTGTTAAATTTGACTTACCACGAAAAACTTGTGTTAGTACAAATGAAATGTATTGGGAAACCTTTTGTAATTTGGCGAGGACAATAACTAGCCAAAAATACGCCTTGCTACTGCTTCCACTTTAATTCGCAGAGTACTAGGAAGTGTGAGACACAAAGAACAGCCCTGTTCCAATCCGATGAATTCACTTACAAAATGTTTTTTTTTTATTTTTATTTTTTTTGCTTATGGCTTTACGCCCTGTTGACGTCGATTTTTTTTTTTTAAAAAAATTACTTATTGCTTTACGCCTCGTCGACGATTAAGGTCATTAGAGGCGGGATTGGACTGGGGAGAAGGAACGGGAAGGAATTCGGCCATGGCCTTTTTGAAGGTAGCATCCCGGTATTGGCCTGGAGTGATTTGGGGAAACCATAGAAAACCAAATCTGGATGCCCGGATGGGGATTCGAACCCGCGTCCTCCCTAATGCGAGGCCAGAACGTTAACCGTTCACTCACCACGCTCGGTCGTTGACGTCGGGGTCATAAAATGTGGGAAAGGAATGGGAAGGAATTTGGCAATGGCCTTTTGAAAGAACCATCCCGGCATTCACCTAGAGTGATTTGGGGAAACCATGGAAAACCCAAATCTGAATGGCTGGAAGAACTCGAATCCGCGTCCTCCCCTTAACTGCTCACCAACCACGCTCGGTTCGTAAAATGAACATAAATTATGTAGAACACATGCGACTGCATGCTTCAAATGTCAAGAAAATCAACCACCGTTTATGACTGGCTCAGAGTACTGTGTCTTGTTAGAGTTCAGCTCTTTGGTCCTAGACAAGGAGTGATTCGGCAACACGTTGTGGCCATTTCTTCTTTTTTTTACTTATGGCTTTACGCCTCGTCGACGTTGGGCTCATTAGAGACGGGATGGGATTTGAGGTCATAATCGGTAAGGAATTCGACCACGGACTTTTGAAGGAAGCATCCCGGCATTCACCTGGAGTGATTTTGGGTAAAAATTGGAAAACCCAAATCTGGATGTTCGGACGGGGATTCGAACCCGCGTCCTCCCGAATGCGAGGCCAGAGCGTTACCGTTCACCCATCACACTCGGTCCGGCTATTTCCTCGTCCGGGTATTAATTTCACAGTAGACAGAGTGAGTCGGAGGACCTAAGAGAAAACTATCGTCAGGGTAATCCAGGCTGTCACCTTACCGACTTGAACCTCGCTGCAGCCTTTCTCTTAAAATCAAATTATCGTTTATTTCAGCCCAGTTTACAAAATCATCTCTTGAGATCCAACTACAACGTAACTGTATAATTTTACGTCAAAAACCTGTTAAAGGAAACATAACGAGCTTCTTTTGGAATCTTCAGTGCATGAAACTTCGTTCCACAAAAGAAAAAAAAAACCAGTTCGGTGTAAATTATAAGTGGTTGCTTGAAGAGCAGGGTATTACGTGTTTTGACAGGTAACGGGGTTTTTCACACCTCGCTATTAAGACTTCACGTGAAGGCCAATTTGTATTTTAGACTGTAGCGTAAATGTGTTGCACACTGGACTGTCAGGCGCTGGTAACCAGACTTAGTTGTATTTCTCTGTAACTTACTTTATGTACTGTTGTTGACACGAGACGAAATGAGAAATCGATGATTACTCATTTGAAACCGTCCTGCAGTGACAGTCAATACTATCATCGAGTCTTTAAGGCCTCATGAGTTTTATTTTTACTTTGTCATTTTATTTCTTTACGCCTCGTTGACGTCGAAGTCATTCGAGACGGGAATAAACTTTGGACATCAACTTTTAAAGGAACTATTCTGGCATTCGCGTGGATTAATTTCGGGATACCATGTTAGACAGATATCTGGATAACCGGAAGGGTATTCGAACCCGCGTCCTCCCGAATTCGAGTCCAGAGCGTTACCGGTCGCCCAACACGCTAGGTGGTACTTAAAGTGCCTGAGCGAAATTTACGGAGTATGACTTGTAAATTACAGCAAACGATTAGCACACAAATAGTGAATAGAGCGTGTGCAAAATGTGTGAACGAAACTACATGACACTTGTTCTAAAGGGCATGTGAATGATCGTTAGAGAGGGATTCTAGAATTTTCGTAATGTATTATCATTTTTCTTGTTAAAAATTTAGTCCAGAACACGACGGTTTGAACGTACCGAAGCAAACATATTAAGCTGGCGTGTCATAGGCAGAACGGCCAGTTCCTTTTCTCTGTCCCTATATTTTAACATCGAATCCGAAACTTGTAGTGATCATAGTCTACTTCATATTTATAAAGCCAGCTTCGCCAACGTCCTTAAAAATTTATTGTTAAGAACAAATAAAGAAAATTACTGCTCTAAAAATTGCACTACTCAATAAATATTCAAACTTTAGCCAAGACTAATAATTCCAAATACCCTGCATCTTTTTTCTAAATTTACAAAATACAGTAGCTACATTAATAATTCGGTGGCGTCTTCTGAGTTATTCGAAATTTCCATCATCCGGTTTCCCTTTCGGCAGAGAGGAATTCTGATGGTTTTATTCTTGCTAGATTCATAAACGGTAGTTTATTTACAAAATATAGCAGGTTAATTATTACTACCTTCCACAAACTTTTAATACATACGTGTATCACTGTCAAAAATGTTTAAAAAAAACTAAAACGAGCTTTTCACAATTTTTTTTCTTTCATTCCCGTAAGTAATGAAACGTTGCACACTGGTTAATTATTTTTAAATGCGTATGGGACGAACTTCTTTTTTCGTCAGCAACGTTCATTATCTCATTGAAGTTCTGCGACCAGGTTTTTATTATATTTTGGTTGTTAAGGAATTGAAGATTAGGAAGAATATTCAATAATTGTTTTCGTTTCTTGCTCGAGTCATTGATTGCGAATCACTCTAGGCTATGTGGCTATCTAATGACGCGCAAAATTATTCTGCGAATAAGAAGCGTTGTCTGAGAACTTTTCGGCTTTGATCATAGACAGTTGTTTTGATCATTATTTGTGGTGGTGATAGCTAAATTTAAAGAGCGTCGTAGAGACTGGTAATCGCCAAATCTCATGTTTCATAGTTTAACGCTAGCATCCTGCTTTTTCATGGAACACACTCGTGTGTTGTTAGTATTTAGCCGTAATGCTTTGGCCTGGTATTTGGGAGGTCGCGGGTTGAAATCTCGGCAGGCCACCAAGATTTCAGTTTCCCAATGCTTCACTCCCCGCAAATGCCGAGACGGTTCCTGCAAAAGGCGATGACCGATTTACTTCCCGTTTCTTGCCTCCCACCCTCTGCTGCCTCTAACTACCACAATGTCGAGGATACTTACAACCCGAAAGGAAAAAAAAAAAAAAAAAAGAAGTTATATGCTAGCGGTCTCGTTTACTACCGTGTTTGATGTCAGTATATTGCTGTGAAATGAGTTACAACTTTTACATTGATCCCATCGCAATATCGACGATTTCTAGAATTAACTCGAAATTGATGAGTTCCCCCTTACCGAGCGTGGTGGGTGAGTGGTTAACGCTCTGGCCTCGCATTCGGGAGGACGCCGGTTCGAATTCCCGTCCGGGCATCCAGATTTGGGTTTTACATGGTTTCCCCAAATCACTCCAGGTGAATTCCGGGATGCTTCCTTCAAAAGGGCATGGCCGAATTCGTTTCCGTTCCTTGTCCCCAGTCCGATCACGCCTCTAATGACCTCGACGTCGACGAGCCGTAAAACCATAAGTAAAAAAAAAAAAAAGAATTCCCCTTAGTTATAAAACAGCATCAGTTACAGTGAAGTCGCTGAGTACGAAATTCTCTTAGTTATATTATTCCAATTATTTATGCTCACATAAAATATAAGAAGGTTTTGGCAAACAATAATAACCACAATTTTCGCTAAGCCTATCCTATAGGAAAGTGCCATTATTATTCAGTTCGTTAGGTGCATTTTATTACCTTCCGAAGTGTGTATTTGTTAGGTTACGGCCGCGTTATGCACTATAAAAGTGCATAATTATACGCTCTTAAAACTGGAGCAGAGAAGTAAAAACTAATCAGCTCGAGACCTGGTGTGTGCCTGCTAGAGCTGTGCACACAGTGAGTGGGTGAGGGGCTTTTGGCAGGGAGCTACCGTGTCTTGTGCCGACCCCAGCAGCCAGCCGGTGCCGTTAAGAGAGGTGGATGACCGCCGGGATGTACAGACCGCCCACACTACGCCGCACGCTCCTCGCATGTCCACATGAGCGGCAACGCAATGCACTCTCGGCAGACAAATCAGGAACAGATCATCTGCTAGGAGGTACAGACGACCTTGGTATGGTCGCCAAATAGAGTTGATGGCCACCAGACTGTTAGGAAATAGTGTAGCTAACGCACATTGGATTGCTCAATCGCAGCGAGATACATAGAAAACCCATCATTCGTTACTAATACTGCCTTGAGTAGACAAACATTATACTTTATTTCACGAATCTATTACTTTGAGCAATATCATTGCTTATGACTTTTCGCTAGCAACAATGTGCAAATGCTTTAGGATAGGAAGGGATACACTTGCTTCAAGACCATTCACATAGAGTGGAGTGCTTTCAGCAATGACGGTACTGTGTGCAGTACAATGCTTCAGTTAATATGGTCAGAACACATTAAGCGGTAAACTCTTTTTTAGTTTGATACTTAGAAACAATGGTAGACTACAAGTCTTTTTTTTGCTTTACGTTTCATCGACGTCGAGATCATTAGAGAACTGAGGTCAAGGAACGGGAAGGATGGATTTTCGAAGGAATCATCAACGCATTCGCCTTGAGTGATTTGTGGATAATATGGAAAACCAAAATCTGGATGGCCGAATGGGGAATCGAACCGGCGTCCTCCCGAATGCGAGGCCAGAGCTTTACCGCTTTCCCACCACGCTTGGTGGGAACGAGTCATAGAACAGACAAGTTACGTATGTCTGATAGGTTTCAGATCATGATGAAGCCTGGACATGTGTAACGAACTAGTCTAATACTCTTTTTTTGTAAATAAATCCGTCGAAAACAACTGGTTTGGTGAATTTTGTTTTTTATTTAATTCCCCAGGCGCGTTTCGCCCTTGTGGTGTAGGGCATCTTCAGTGGCTGTAAAGTGTTTTTACATGTGTTGTTACAATAATTGTCTACAATATAACTCTTAATAAATATGTATATACATATGTACACACTGTACTCACAGATATAGTCCTATTCCTTTACATGTCGGTCTGGAACAGCACTTCACACGCTTTCACATAACTGTTCATTACAGTTTTCTTTAAACTACTGTTACACTAGTTGTTTTTTCTGTTTCACTTGTTCTAATTTAACCAATAAAACACTATACAACACACTAACAACACAAAAAGCAGTCTCAAAACAAGAAAACGAATACATTCACTAACACAATAATCACAAACAGTACCTCAGCACAAAAACAGAGAGATAATTTAATAGAAGGTACAACACAGAAACAATAACAACAGAAACTAAGTTGGCACTACTGTAAAAAATCTGGTAGAATCAAAACAAACCGTGTGTAACACACATGTGGAAATAAGCAGAAAATATTAAAGTGCAACAGAAAAAACAACTAGTGTAACAGTAGTTTAAAGAAAACTGTAATGAACAGTTATGTGAAAGCGTGTGAAGTGCTGTTCCAGACCGACATGTAAAGGAATACCACTATATCTGTGAGTACAGTGTGTACATATGTATATACATATTTATTAAGAGTTATATTGTAGACAATTATTGTAACAACACATGTAAAAACACTTTAGAGCCACTGAAGATGCCCTACACCACAAGAGCGAAACGCGTCTGGGGAATTAAATAAAAAACAAAATTCACCAAACCAGTTGTTTTCGACGGATTTATTTACAAAATTATTGCTCAACAACTGCGGGAAGATGGCCTATTACCATATTAATAGTCTAATACTCCTTTACTGCAAAATAGGTATGGCGATTCTTTCCGAAAAAGATCGATTCGAATCGAAATTTGATAAATCGATTCACAAAAAAATCGACGTCTAAAAGATCGATTTTCTAAAAATTCGATTTTTTGGTCCAAAAGATCGATTCTTCGATTAATCGATCTCAGATCGCCATCCGTACTGCAAAACATTAGCTGAGAATTTTCTGTCGCATTTACGAAGCAAAGTTCTTATATCAGCGAATCTGTAAGCTTACATTTTGAACAGCTAACCCAGGTTTGACGCCCTCAAATAACCGCCGCGCCGGCTTTAATAGTGAGGGCACGAATGGAAAACTTAATTTCTCCCAAAATATTTTATGTACCAGCCTGACAGGGCATGTGGCAATCAACCACTCACTGTACTTTGTGTATTATATTGATCCATGTGGCATTTGTATATGGGACACACGATGATACTGGGTTCTAAGGTTACACCTAATTTTGAACATACGTTGTTTATACAAACGATGGCACGAAACAATTAGACGTTATTGTAAAACGGTTGCAGCAGGTACAGCGTTTCCTGTTTGGCTCTCAAGGAGAGTGTGAGACTGTTTTCTACGCGGAATCCCTCTGTAAGACTGAAATTCAATCCTTATGAAGCCGTGCAAACAACATACGTTATATATTTGTATTTATTTAGGAAATTAAGGAATTACTTTAAGGGACGTGCATCTGTTTTTTATTTTTTTATACATAACACTTACTACTTATTAGCTAAGGATACTGAATTTATTGACAAGGTGTTGAACAAATATGGACAGCAACCTACGCACCTTAAGTTATTATTTAAACAGTGAATTTAATAATAAAATTTTTGTTTCTTAATCTTTATCTGTGTATTTTATTTCATAGCAGGGGGGTGCAAGTGCATCTCCTTGCACCCCTTCTCGGCCCCCATGGGTGTGCCTCTCGCAAGTCTATGATTTTTCTTCAAACTGTTTGTACTTGTAAATAATCGCATTGATCATGAACGTATTGTCACATAGCCATGTATTGCAAAAGTATTAAGAAAGTACTTCTTGGTTATCTGTGTCATGCTTGTATTGAAATTAAAGCTGCCACATTGCAAAAACTACGAGGCAATAAATATGTCGACTAATGGTAACAACGTAATCAAAATTTGGGAGGTCGTTTATATTGTAAGAGTCAAAAGCGTATAATTCTCGTTGCTGTTAGTCCAACCAGCTTGCGACAGGATCAATGATGTGAGTCAGTTTTAAAGCTGGTCGTGTTATCCCGTCCATTTTAGGCAGGAAAATCAGTAGTTGGCGACGGGCTCCGCTTTTGCCTGGGTTCCTGTTGCAAGGCCTGATCTGGTTTGTGCGCTCGTGCCTACCGTATTTCATGCCGCGGTCTCAATCGGATCGCATTAAATTGATTCAGGGCGCACCGAGGCGTGCAAGTGGCTAGACCACTCATAATAAACCAGTAACGCACGTAGCACCGAGTGCAAACTGGGGCAATAAGCGCGTGGGCCGACCGACAACTTAATTACGAGCTGCTGGCAGCGATATGCAGTGCGGTCTAATGGAATTACCCGCGCACTCAGATTATTCCAGTTTTTAATCAACTGGTTTTTTAGTTTGAAATGACACCAATTAATACCTTCCCTGCCACTATTTTCTGTTGTTAGTCAAACCGAGTCCTTGGTGAAGGTAATCACGCGCTTAGTGGAAAGAGGAAACTACTCGTACGTCTAGTAAACGTCCAGTCAGTGTGGCTTGGCTCAGTGCAAAGACGCCGAACACTGGATCGTGGAGGTACAACGCGACCGGGCACGAGCCAAGGCCTCCGTGACCGACCATCCTGATTGCTGTTTTTTAACGGTTTCCCATACTAAACACCTGGATACAACCTTTCACTGTGGTTCAGTGAGCTTAGGCGCCACACACTGCATCGGGGAGGTGCAACGGAACAGGGCACGAGTCCAGGGTTTCGCGTACCGTTCGTCCTGATTGCGATTCTTAGGTGGTTTCCCTCAGTGACCAAGGCAAATGCTGCAAAGGTGTCTAATCTCCGCCTCATAAATTACACATTTCATAAACAAAAACACAGTTACATGATTCGCAGCCAGATGGCAACACTTGACTTTCCCCATCAGTGTAACGCTCGAAGCAGAGAGGTAGAAGACCCGTGCACAGAAAACAACTAGGTGGTCGAACTATCCCCTCGTGAATCTCCCAGCCAAAGAAGCTACACTATAAAAAAAAAACTAGGATACATTGTTGCATGTCTGCGTTCGAGCTATCTCAATATTGTTTCGCAACAAAAGTCATTTCCGCTCTCATAGAAGCAACCGAATTCAAGGTAATTTTCTTGGTGTCAAGATGTCAGAGAATTTTGCACCTGTGCGAGTTTCAGTAGCACTGCTATTGCTCGTTAAAAAAAGAATGCCTTTTATCGTTTACATTGAAAAATTATTTAACGAATTAACTTGGTAATGTTGACCGGGTGTCAGGCGAGGAGATGGATTATCACCGATTTTATTCAACATGGTATTGAACAAAGTTATAAATCAATGGGAAAAAACAGGGCAAAGGAATACGGCTAGGAAGAACACGATACACCAAAACAATCATAAGATGTCTGGCATTTGCGGATGACCTGGCAGTACTCACCAACAACAGGCAGGAAGCACAAAATGCACTGGAAAAGCTACATCAAATTGCCGCCAAAACAGAGCTACAAATTTCGTATGGAAAAAACGCAGTACTTGGAGAAACAAAACAACAACGTACAAACAATATACACAAAGTTTGGAAACCTAAAAAGAGTCGAGAAATTCAAATATCTAAGGGAATACATACAAGTAGGAGGATCTAACAAGCTATGAAATTCGGAAAGCTCGAAAAAACTTCAGAAGGCATACAGAATCACGTGGTCATATTATAACAAAAGAAATATATCAATACAGTGGTACTGCCAGAAGCATTATATGCATCAGAAACAACCACGATTGGGCCTTCGGGCACTACGGAAGCGGAAAAAGTTGAGCGCAATATCCTTAGAAAAATTTTGGAGCAATATATAAAGACGGTATATGGATGAAAAGACCAACGAAAGAACTACGAGCATACAGATAGATTGACAGACATGATCAGAAGACCTAGATTACAATTCTATGGACATTTACAGCGAATGAACAGCACTAGACTCACAAAGAGGATCTTTGATGTGGTAAATGATTCGCTCATGAAAACCAATTGGTTCCAGGAAATAGAAGAGGACTTGAATCATGCAGGGATCAGCAAGGAAATGACACGGGAAAGGGGACAATTAAGGAACAAATTTATGAACACCAAATTTAAAATACAGAAGAAAACGGGGACAAAATGGACTGAACAAAGGAAACAGGAACACAGTGAGCGTATGAAGAGGTATTGGGAAGAGAAGAGGAAGAAGACAAATAAAAACCAGAATAATTTGAGTTTAAACACTGTCCTCAAGGGCAATAATTATTAATAATAATATTCTAAGTATTATTTAATTTCATGGAAACTGTTGTATGTAGAAAAGGGAACATAGTTTAACATTATTTGTTTATTATTGCATTTAACCATAATTTCCTCTTTACGAGCAATCCTACAGTGATCATGTCGGCACGAGAAACGAGTTTTCTGCTGATTGAAAAAAGAATTAGAAATTAATTCCTGGGGCGGTTGAATACAAATGTTAGTTTCGGCGGCCCGGTTCTGACAGTTGTGTGCAGTATATTAACTGATTACCGTCTGCGCGGTATGCCTCCATGGGTGGCCTCAACACTTTAGCCGCAATCACGCTCTGCATCTCTCAGCCATATATTATAATAATACGCGAGTTAGCTTCAGCGGTGGGCGTGCGCAGATGTTATTTGCATGGTAATCAGGCGTTCGCATAAATTCAGCATTGCCGCCGATCTGCAAACAGTGCCGAACACCCTGTGTCACGGGAGTGTGAACATACTTGGTACAGCACCATTCATTGAAACTAGAGTAAACTTGGGAGTACTTACTACTCTTCTGGTTATATTCCGATCACAGATACAGACCGAGCGTGGTGGTGTAACGGTTAGCGTTCTGGCCTCGCATTCGGGAGGATGGCGGTTCGAATCCCCGTCCGGGCATCCAGATTTGGGTTTTCCATGGTTTCCCAAATCACTCCAGGCAAATGCCGGGATGCTTCCATCAAAAGGCCATGGCCGAATTCCTTCCCGTTCCTTGCCCCCCATCCTTTCCCGTCTCTAAAAACCTCGCTGTTAAGAGGCGTTAAGCAGTTAAAAAAAACACACACACAGATACAGCTGACTATTTCGAACGTCAAGAGCTAGAAATACTGATCGTAGGAGGCTACGCTAATGAATATGGTGAGTGAGCGGGAGGCTCTGGACTCGGATTCGGGATGACGCGGGTTTGAATCCCTCCGGCCTTCCAGATTTAGGTTTTCCATGGTTTACCCAAATCACTCCAGGTGAATGCCGAGATGGTCGGCATGACCGAATACCTTCCCGTTCCTCGTTTCCATTCCTTCCCCGCCTCTAATAATCTCGACGTCGACGAGGCGTAAAGCCATAAGCCTGAACTAATAAATAACTGTGGAGAATCTTCTCTGTAATATACAACACTACCAAATATTTACCTCTAATGATACCTATGGTTTTTCGTTGCAGTGCAACGTTATTATCATTTTCGTTTTAAATGCGCTTTCCCCACGAGGGCTTCCTCTTCCGTGACAGAGAATGCATTGTCAACTTCTTCCGGTCCAGATGTTTACTGATTGACATTAGTAATGCCGCAATTGTTCTTTCTTCTTCCTATACCACAAACAAAACGGTGTCGTTGTTTTTAGACTTCGCTACAATGCTTGATCCACTTGCCATAAAGGCTTGTTACATTTCTCAGAGCCAGCGTCCTATTAAATTCAGTCTTATGAATCAAAGTAAATTGCTTGTTGAAGACTTGAAATGTAAATATCTTGGCATTACATTTGATAACAAGCTTAACTGGGCAGGACACATTGGTCAGGTAGGAGGAGGAGGAGGTTTCAAAATTCTGCACTTGTTGGAGAGAGTGATGAGGGGATGTACGAGAGAAGTAAAGGAATTGGGTTACAAAACTTTGATTAGACCATTGCTTGAATATGGTAGTGTAGTACGGGGCCCACATTTTGAGTATCAAATACAGGAATTGGAGAGGGTGCAAAAAAGGGCTGCTAGATTTGTTTCTGGAAATTACCGCAGAATGCAATCAGTTAATTATTTTACACCTTCAGGGACTATTGCAGATTTAGAACTGCTTCCTTGAGATGCCAGAACTCGTTCATCACGAAGATACTTACTAAAGGATGCCCGCAAGGTTCCGTTTGCGGTCCCATATTCTGGGATATAGGGATGGAACCAGTGATTGAACTATTACAAAGAATACCTGAACTTCTAGGTCTAATAGCTTTTGCTGATGACATTTTACTACTCGTGGAAGGAGCAACAAGAGCAGAAATTGAGTACAATAGTAATCTAGTACTTAACTGCCTTAGCCAATGGTGCAGTAAAGTCAAACTGAGTTTAGCACCACATAAAACAACATTTATGTTGCTCAAGGGCAAGCTGACTCGAAAACCAACTATAAGAATCGACGGTAAATCAATTCGTAGAAACCCAGTGTGCAGGTACTTAGGCATTCAATTGGATGAACGTTTAAACTTCGAATCCCACTTAGAGATGACAATAGCAAGAGCAGTGGCGGTCATGAATAAAATCATTAATATTGGCCAACGAAAATTTACTGTTCCAGTCCAAACAATAAGACTATACCATGACGCAATTTTATCCTCTTTAGTGGGCTACTCAGCAAGTGTGTGGGCAAAGCATCTAAGAAAAGTAAAACTAAAACAGCGAGTCAGACGTGTCCAACGAGGAATACTTTTAAGATTGACAGGAGCGTACAGAACCGTGGCAACAAATTCATTAACCGTTGCCATTGGTGTATGGCCACTGGACCTTGAAGTAAGGAAACGGGGTGCCATATACTGGCTCAGAAAAGGGAAACAAGATAAGGTAGCAGAAATTGTAGGCAGCGAAGTAACATCGGAGACGCACATTCGGAAGCTTCTATTGGCGGAATGGCAACAAGAATGGAACAACAGTGAAACAGGTCGAAGAGCATACGATATGTTCCCATCCGTAGAGGAGAGGCTAAAGTTGAAGTACCTTCAACCCTCTCCCGGATTGGTACACTACATTACAGGTCACGGGCCATACAATAGCTGGCTCCGAAGTCGAAATATTGTGGACTCGGACAGGTGCGAATGTGGTGAAGAGAGTACGCCGGAGCACGTGGTATGAGAGTGTGAAATAACAGCCAGTTTGAGAGAACACCAACAAGCTCGGCTGCAAGGTAGGAGCATATTTGACATTCTGCGCGACGAAAGTTTGTGGCATTTGCCGGACGAGGCAGCTGATCTAGCCTCAAAATTTTGGAAGGAGAAATTTATAAAAAGGAAAAATGCCGAGCGAAATCAAAGGCCACAGATAGTAGAAGAGGAGAACCCAATTACACCGGATTGACGGAAGATATCCCACGACAATGAGCAGCATCAATCGTCGGAGGAACTTCAGTGTGCTCCAGAGAGGCCGTCTTCTGAGCGACAACTGGGGCCGTCTTGGTATTCCAGGAGGTCAACTCTTGATGGCCTGGGCGGCTGACTTTGCTGCCGGTTCCAGGGGACTCTGCCTTTGGAGCGCACACAACACCAAGAAAAATGAACAATAGTGGACCAAAGTGCGGCTGTGACAATTGGTGGTGGTAATAGTAGAATTAGTAGTATTAGTAATGGTTTTAGTAGTAGCAGTAGTAATGTTAGCAGTAATATTAGGGACAGTAGTAGTAGATTTAGTAGTGGTGTGGTACCCATTCTGTTTAATAACAGTAGATGTAGTAGTTATTGGAAATTGAATCAAAATTTTCTTTCATTCATTGTTTATTTGTTAATATGTTTTATATATATATATATATATATAAGATACAAACATATGTAAATGTAAATGAGTGGAAATAAGGGCCCAGATTAGATACTAGGTGCTGGGCTATGTTGCATATGGAAAATAAATAAATAAAATAAATAAATAAATCAGTTACCGATATGATAAAAGAGGTGGAATGGGATTCATTGCAAGACAGGAGCAGGGTGAAGAGGGTCATGGGAGTGTACACGTCCTATATTGGTGATGTAGGATGGAAATATAGTGGTGTAAGAATTAAAAGTAATACATGGAAGGGAAAAGATGACCATGACCACAAGCTAGCACTCGACTTTAGGCACAAAGGTGTAGGAAGATTCCCTATTTGGGTAAGGGTGTCAGGGATTGGAATAAGTTACCTAGAGATATGATGAATAATTTACCAAAAACGTTGAAAGAATTTAAAGTTAAAATTTGCTGAGGGAAAATATAGGTGGGTGCTGGGAGGGGAGATGATGGGTGGTAGGGAAATTGCCACCGGAGCGTGCCTTCCATTGCAATTTAAATAAATATTATTAAGTGCATTTAGGTCAGACGGAGATAAACAGTTTGTTGTTTTTTATGTCTTTACGCCTCGTCGACGTCGAGATCATTAGAGGCGGGAAACGACTGGGGACAGGGAACTGGAAGGAATTCGGCCATGGTCTATTGAAAGACGCATCCTGGCATTCGCCTGGAGTGATTTGGAGAAACCATGGAAACCCAAATCTGGATGCCCGAACGGGGATTCGAACCGGCGCGAGCGTCGTCCTGAATGTTGGGCCAAAGCCGCTCACCCACCTCGCTCGGTGATGAATTTTAATGTTTTTCTTATGAATGATTATTATTTGACGGATGGAAACTGTTTAAATGAAGGGTAATATGACTATAAACTAAATAATGTTTCAAATGTTTATTAAAAACTGTATTTATGAACTGTATTTATAGTGTTGTAAGTATGAGTTTCGGCTATATGTAATTATTTAAATTTGTTAATTTTACGTATATTTAGCTGCACGTAAATATTCTCTATTTTCGTTTAAAAAGATTTCTTCATCAGGATAAGTAATTTTGTATAGGTGGCTATTATTTTTGTACTATTTCTGTTGTATAGATCGATTTTTAACTTGATGTTTTCTCGAAAATTCTGTAGCGCCTATTTAAGCTCCCGAGAACTAGAGCGGCCGAGTTTGTTTTAAAAGTTCTAGTAGGGCGCTTTCCTTCTCTGTTGTATTCGTAATGTGCTTTGGAATCTCTGGAAGAAGCTGATGCCTTATCTGAGTATGTTTACAAGGATTTCGCTGGCATAAATAAGTTAAAGAAAACATGTATCGACAATGTTGTTATTTCGGCAGACACTTTAATGTCATTCAGAAGTTACAGAAAGTAAGGATTATTATTTGATAAAAGTTATAAATCACCTGACGACCTGACGAAAAACCTGTAAATCTACGGACTAAAGAAATTCCAGCGATCTTCTATCTACAACAGTTATCAGGTTGCTTATTAATTTTTTGATACAGTTCTTCTGAAAACGTTGGAGTTTGATTGTAATTGAGCCTCGTGTGACGTCAATATCATCAGCGCAGGAGAGGATTGGAGGTAAGGGACCGTGCACAAACTACGTGGCTCGGCCCAGGGGGGGGGGGGAGGAGGGGTTGGCTGGAAGGCTACGCTAGGCTACGTGGGGGAAGGGGGGGTTCCGAGCCAGGCCACGTAGCTTACCTTTCATAACATTTTTCACAGTTAAAACGAGGAATATAAGTCACAACAGCATGTGAATATTTATTTCCCTCGTTTATTTATCTCCGTATGTAATTTACAATAGTCTGACAAGAGGGCTACGTGGTGGGGAGGGGGGGTTCACAGGAGGCCAAAATGGAGCTACGTGGTTTATGCACGCTCCCTAAGGAACGGGAACCAACCTAACCACGCCGCTTGACGGAAACATCCCTGTCTGGCCGAACCGGAGATCGAATCGGCGTACTCCCGGATGCTAGACCCGAATCTCAACCGCTCGGTATTCGGTGTCCTATTTCTCGTGATACAAACGAGAAGGCTAACAAGATAATCATATTTTTGCACTAATTGAAAAAATTACTGCTCATTACATTTTTGAACCAAAATGTCACAGACCATTCACCCAGATTTGTAGTAAAACGCGCTAAAAACTGTAAACACAGTATTTGCAATTCTTGAGGAATCTTTTGTGAGAGGTAGTGTCACTCACTTTTTTTTTTGTTCGTGAATTGCACACCACCAGATCGATTTGACTAGAACCATCTCTCTGTAATGATATTGCACCCACCTACAGACTTCACTTTGTTGTAGTCTCTACTTGAATTCATAATGTTGTTCTTAATTGTGTTGAGGCTTTTCATAATGATAATGTTGTTTTTTTGGCATTGCTTTGTAAGGGAGGATGCATTGCGGGCTCTTTTTAATCCTCTTTCCCCGTTGTAGACTGACGTGGCTTTTGCCCTGACACCTCTCCCCGGTGTGGCACATATCTTTTCTCCCTATTAATTCCAGGAGATATTTTGAGCTGTTTTCTGTTACCAGGCTATCGTTAAAATTAGTTCCTATATAACGAAATTGACCGAAATTTACTGTATAAACTATTTTATAATTATAAATATTCTGAATGAAAGGGTAATTCTAGCCATTCCTGCGGATCATTAATTATAGCAAAACCTCTTTATTTGCACCGTCAGGAAACCATTTCTTCTTGAGGTGCTAATAAAACCATTCTCCTTATCTCATTCATCATTATTTATTAATTGATAAAATGGAACAAACTATATATGCGGCTTAAAACACTAAGAAGAGCGGCACTTATTCCTTCTTTCTACACTACCAGTCAATGATTGGTTCTTCTGTTTAAAAGACTTCCATAGATCCTTTACGCCGTTTCTGATAGTGAAAAACATTTCCTACAAGCCTGAAAGTTTATTACACAGCACCATTTCACACCACACTTCGAACCTGGAATAACACTTCAGCGAGCATTATAATTAAAGACGAACTGGAATTCACTTGACAGAACAAAATTATTTTATCAACGAGCTGTGTGGTGACACGCTGGCGATACGAATCAAAATCCTGAAACCATGCGAACTGGTGTGGGAAGTACTGGGTGACGTCTATAAGCAAATTTTAGTTTAGGTAATGCGTGGCTGTTGTTTCTCGGCGCGTAATGCGACGTCGCGAGTCCGTTACTTCAAAAGCGCCGGCGCCATGTGGCATAAATACGATGCGTCACACACATTCACGGTACTGTCGGTAAATAGGGTATCTAAAATACAGAGATAATTAAATGACGGAAATAAGGGATTGTTCATAAGCCACGAAACTCCATTTTGGCCTCCTGTGAACCTCCCCCCCCCCCTTTCCTTCACATGTAGCCTGACGTGGCTTTTTTCTCTCTACTCCCCCCCCCCCCCCCACACACACACCCCGTAGGACGTAGATTTTTCCCTTATTGATTCTAGAAGACATTTTGTACGGTTTTCTCTTGTCAGACTATCGTAAATTACATACGGAGATAATTAAATAACTGAAATAAATATTTACATGCTGTTTGTGTATTCTGTACTTCATTTTAACTGTGACAAATAATATGAATGAAAAGCTACGTAGCATTGCTCGCAACTTCTCCCCCTCCCCTCCTTCCACATAGCCTAGCGTAACTTTCCAGCCAAACCCTCCCCTCCTTACACCTAGCCACGTAGTTTATGGACGCTCCGTAAGCATGAATATACTGTTGTGTATTATGAACCCTATTTTAACCGCGACAGTAGAAATGAATGAGAAGTTACGTAGCTTGGCTCTCTCTATGTAGAACAGCATAGCATTCTACAAAACCCCTTGGCCACCCTTATCCCCTTCCTCACGGAGCTACGTAGTATATGGACGCTCCCTAGTAACAATAACAATCTTCTTTGTTTGAATTAACAGTTCTGCGATTAGCTGAAACTTATTGTATTAGCATTTCTAAATAGAAACGTGATACTGCTTGTTTGTGATTGCAGATTAAATGAAAAGTACTGTTTTGCCATTGCAACAAGTTTATTTACTAAAGCTCTCAAACACTGCATATTGAAAGAAATATGAAAAATGAGATAAGATGTGGCGATCACATGAAGGTTTGAAGCCGTAGCCTGTATCACAGGAACCTCTTCCGGTATATTCAAGGACAATATTAGTTGAGTAAGTGGACTGTAATTTTGTAGTAATTTTCCTGTTTCCCAACATGTATCATGTATCCGACGCCATCCGTAATTGAGCCGTTTAAGGATCGGAACCTTGGAGTGGATGTTATGAATTACAATTTGCTACGTTGATAATCACCAGTTTCCTCACTTATCTTGATACGCTTATTAGAGTAGAAGTATCTGGTTTTTACCGCTGTTTTTTAATCACTTTCTTTCTTTCTTCTCAGAAAACCGTGATCATTTCATGCTGCAGTATATTCATAATCTATCGTCCATGTCGTTAATAAGAAGTTACAGTCTCCAGAGTAATTTTCTAATCTCCATTCTGTGTTCAAGTCCAGTTTCCGTGTATTACCGATGGCTGACCTCGCTCGCTCGTTATCCTTTGATGCAGACATACACATACTTTCGTCGATACGTTCTATTATCACTTCATTACATATATAAATATGTATGTGGTCGTTTCCGTTGCTTTACTATGTCCATACACCACTAAAGAAACTGTCGAATCGATTTGGATCGGATTTTTACAGTTTGAAAGCTTAGGTTCTAACTTAAATTACGGTATGTCTAGTGTTGCAAATTTAGCTTTGTGATAAAAGAAACATGAAAAAAACCTAGCACCCTTGTTTATTTTCTAAATTTGTTTTTTTTTTTTCAGAAAACAATATAATTGAGAAATTATAGTTTTATTTACGGAACTTTCATTTTACATGAGTGTTTTAAAGCTTACTGAATCATATGATGTCTTTCATAAATGTATCTATATAGGTAACATAATTTTATTCATCCTTAATGTCAGTACCACATCCACTAGTATCAGCACTACCAACACTAGATTGGTCGGTGTAGGGATTTTCTGTTTCTTCTTCTGTCTCCTCTAGATCCATAACTTCAGAAATAGTTACATTTTTTTTTTTACTGGTTATTTTTGTATTGTACGCAAAAGATTTTGAGATTGAAATTTTAAATTATGAGCAAAGTACACACTGCGCATAAAGACTGCGCTGATAGTTCTGTATTACGGGTTTTTAAGTTTGAATTTAAATATATTATCATACAAAATAGGAACTTTATTTCTTTGCAATCGTTGGTTTACGCCAACGTTTGGAAGGAAACAATTCATAGTTACTGACAATTTAATGACTCAGTATCACTATACGCTGAGAGTTTAACAAGTATACGGATATAAGGAAAGCATAATAAGTAATAAAAAAAGAGACAATAAATGGTAGATAAATTTAAAATTCCTAATTTTTTAAAAAGATCCGTAGGTCTACAGATAAGTTCATAGGGCTGGCAGCATTGGTTCAAATAGTGAGTATCAACCCAAACAACGGGGAACGGGGATTCCTTCTCGCGCAACCTAGCCTCTTCGGGAAGTCCCCGTTCGTAAAAGAAAACTTCAGTCATGTTGCCAATATTTTCGTATTTTTTTTTTTCTACTGAACTAGAAAAATATAGTAGATTTAAAAAATTAAGATAAGTACTTAGTATAAGCTCTAAAACAGTCATATTAAACGATAAATCCGTTACAAGTTTGAGATTTAGTAGTTATGAAAAAAAACGTGTCACAGACAAAAAAACGTGTTTGGGACATGCTACTACAGAGATACGATAGTAAACGTTGAAACGTAAAACTCTTGGTGTCTTCGTAGATAGACAGTATCTTCTGAGCCATTGAATGCAGAAGACATTTGCGGAGCCGTTTACAAGCTACTCCGCACATTACTGCAAGGGCGGGCCCGTCGTAGATTTTAAACAAACCATATTGCCATGGTATCTAGACGATATCCCACGTTACGCAAAGGTAAAACATGAAATTCGAATTACTGATGCGAAAACAGACAAAAGAAAATGATCAAACAAAAAAATATCCACTTTCGACATTAATCACTGCGTATATATTCTGGTCGGTTCTTTCTCAAACTTTTACAATCATAACCTTCCGGTAAACACTCTTTAAAATCCACAAGAACACAAAATAATACCAAATTTCGGCAGTCGCATCTGGTGGCGACACTGCTAACAATCACTCAGTCCGCTTACTTACCGACTCTCTAACAACTATTGTAGTGGAGCAATACCAACCACTAACATAAAATCAGAAATTGCCAACTTAATAATCTACTCACCGTGGAGACCTCGTTTACATAAGATACATACACAATATAAAAGATATAACGATATATATATCGTTATAACGTACAAAACATTATAGTCGAGAATTGTGAAGTAAGGTCATTTTTGTGGATTCTAGGCACTTCCGTATTTTCATCGTGATTTTTGTCTTTGTGGACGCTTGTTGCAGTCAGTTTAGCTGTATCATTAATAATACAATTTCTAAGTTTTGTGACACACTGGTGAATGAAAGTAGACAGACCCACTCAGTAAGGGATATACTACGATATTCAACAACAGGCAGTCGTTCCATAAGAGCAAGTATCGTAAAATACGTCCTCGTCGACCTTGAAAATAAGTGACACTGACCCTGATCATTATTGAGAAACGTATGGGGCGCCTGAGCGCCAGACATTCGCAATCAGAACCCTCCACTTCAGCAATTAAAAGCCACTCCCACCATTAACAGCAATTACAGACAGGCGATAAAAATAAAAACCCGCGTTAGTGGTGTCTAAATTGCACTCGTACGGTTATCTAATGGTTGTGTACAATTAAAAAAAAAGAGAAATGACGGGAAACATAAAGCATGTCAGAAAAAGGAATGTTATTTGAGAACGGAGTTTACGGCAGGTTAGTCAAGTTTGCTGCTTGATAACAAGTACACGTTGTTTTCTCTTGATTCTGATGTCATTGCAGCCACTGCCGCCAGTCGTTACATTTAGGGACGTAACGGAGGTCATCTGTGCGGGTGCGGATGTTTTGCGGAAGCAGATGCGGAGGTGGAAAACAAAATTTATAATTATTTATGTTTTAAAATTTTGTGAAATATAACCTTAAAATCAAAATAAGTATATTTTTATCACGAATTCGAGTTTCCATAGGATGCATTTCCATTTAATACTAACATATTGATATATTTTCTGCCATATCTTTCAAGAACTAAAATGTGGTAAGGTTTCACAAATGAATTAAATTATTTACACAATTACATCCGGGCCAAAAAAGCAATCTTTGTCATGTGACTTTTGCGGATTTCGCGGCTCGACTATTTCGAGCGACAAGCACTAGGCCACGCCTCCTGCCTATCCACCACCCTAGCGGCCCGTTCATAGTCCAACTTGTAGAACCTATGATGATCCGATTTTCCGATGTAGTACTCTTTTTGGGCCGCGAAGGGGGTTGCAGGACTTCTTGTAGGACGTGTTTGATTTTGGAAGTTGTTAAAAACTGCGGATGCGAAAGTAGATTTTCATGCGAAAGTAGATTTTCATGCGAAAGTAGATTTTCATGCGAAAGTTCCGCACTTGTGGATGTGGATGTCCGTTACATCCCTAGTTACGATTGGACGAGTATTATCGTGCTCTCCTAGCTGTTCGTGTCATGACACCTCTATTATTGATTCCCTGATACCTGACAGCATAATTCATCATCACTACCTGTATTTCGTCTAGTATTTACTTCATATTCAGCAACCGTGGTTTGAAATACCAAGAAGGCGACATTTTTTCCACGCGATCCAGAATGTAATAAAATCATTTGCTAAGCGGCTTGGTGGCTTACTGGTTAAGTCGTCTGACTGGACATCGAAAGGTCCCCAGTTCGAATCCCTGTTTCGCCGGGGATTTCCATAGGCCCTTAACCCAACCTTCATCTCTGGTGCAGCTTGCTGTGTAATGTGAAGTATGCCAGAACGCTTCCGTGGTTCGTATTCCACGTTAAATTGTAGGTCATCTCTTGGGCTAACAATCCCACTTGTTGTACGAGACAGATGTGAACACGTCGAATACAAAGCTAAGCCAACTGAAAGCTTAACGTGATCCAAACGAACAAACTTACGTACATAGTTTACTATTTTCTTCTGAATGTTTAATTTATTACATCTACCGCGAATAAATATTAAAGAATATCTTTATTTCACTGCTGCCCATCCTGGATCAATAGTGCCCATACAACGAAGATAGATGTGCAACTCAATCAGGCAATGAGGATAATTTACGGGATGTATTCATAGTACGAACACCATATGGCTCCCAGTGCTATGTAACATCTCACCCCCAGCACTAAGAAGATCAGAAGCGGTCTTAAAAATCTGGAAAAATATCCTGAAGAACCCTCAGCTGCCTATACATCAAGACATGATTCAAGCGAAACACCAACGCTTGAAATCAAGAAAACCACCATGGTACACAGCAATCAACCTCACAGAGTCTTCTTTCAACACAAATAAGCTGTGGACAACTCAATGAGAGCAGTCATCAGTATCCAATAAAAATCTAGTTGAGGACCCCTCAGTAAGGTTACAAGGTTTCGATCTCCCCAGGCGGCAGTGGAGAATCATCAATCGAATTCGAACAGGACAAGGCAGATGCGCCTACTTATTATACAAATGGGGCTGGGTAGATTCTGCAAATTGTGACTGTGGAGCCACCTTACAGACAATCAATCACATCGTTTCTGACTGTCCTCTTCGGGCCTACAAGGGAACAATGGCGGAATTACATGGTGCGTCGATCAGTGTAGTAGACTGGATTAAAACAATAGATGTCGAGATATGAAATTTTACAAGCTTGTGATATGTACATTTCCTATTGTGTACCCCGTAAATATTCATACGATAAATAAATAATTCGTGAAGAGCAGCTGAATTCTCTCAAAAATTTGTAATAAGATATCTCGTTATCTGGTAGAAAAATATTTAAAAGGAATCTTGGAAGCGATAAATATTTGAGAGTGGTTCGTTCATAAATATAATGTCATACACCCTGGATAAGATTTGGGAACTAATGTCTCAATATTATTGAAAACTGGGTACCTTTTGATTTTTAATCAGTGAATTTCTTTACTTTCCATACGTGCTTTCTCCCTTCTCTAAAATTTCAGATCTAGAGTAACGGAATTCTATGTTGCAACGAAAGTGAAATTAAATTAATCGAATCTTATTTTGATTCCGTATTATCAGAAAGCAGCCATAAGTTATAGACGAGAAATATGGTCAGCCAGACTTCGGCTTGTAACTTCCTGTGGTTGGATACAGTCTTGTAGTCACAGCCCGGTGTGGGCTTGAGAATTATATCAGTAGGTATGCTTAACACCGCGCCAATTATTGTGCTGCAAATAAAATTTAACGAGTGACCACAGCGAGCTGGCAGCAGCGGCAAAAAAGGACGAACTAATCTGTTACAACAGGGTGGATTAATTAGTAAATTAGAGTTTAATTTTGGGCGCCTGAACCGCCAGGTAGTCTGAGAAAAAGGAGGAGGTTTTAATTAGGCGTGCAGCCCGTCAGTGACCGGGGGCACTGGCTGTCTGTCCGTCAGCTGGTAACACTGTACCTGCAGCACGCTACCAGCTACCTGCCTCCACAGTTTACTGCATCTCCACCAGAGAAAAAGAGAATCACACTAGCTTCATCTAGAAATTAATTACAGTCTGACACACATATATTGACTGTGGAGACGTGAGTTGCATATTGGGCTGTACAAGATTGGAATCGATGAGATCCCTGCAGAACTTCTTAAATCCCTAGGAGAGGAAGGAATCGAAAGATTATTCCAGCTGATATAAAAAAGTTATGAAACAGTAGAAATTCCAGCCGATTTCCAAAGAAAGCACAAGCCGACAAATGTGAGAATTATCGCATAATTAGTCACATCACATGCTTCAAAATTACTGACCAGAATAATATGCAGAAGGATGGAAAGGGTAGTAGAAGAGATAGTAGGTGAAGATCAGTTTGGGTTTAGGAAAAATCGCGGTACAAGGGAAGCAATTTTATCTTTAAGATTAATACTTGAAGGGCGGATCAAGAAAAACAAAGATACTTTTATGGCGTTTGTTGATTTAGAAAAAGATTTTGATAATGTTAGGTGCGACAAGATGTTCAAAATTTTAAAGAAGTCAGGTCTACAGTATCGAGATAGAACAATACTCTATAAACTATATAAGAATCAAGTGGCTGTAATAAAAGTAGAGAACAATGAGAGACATGCATCAGTTAAAAAGTGTGAGAGACAAGGTTGTAGTCTATCCCCGTTAATATTCAACTTGTATGTAGAAGAAACAATGAAGAAAGTCAAAGAAAAATTTATATGTGGCATAAGTTTTCAGGGAGAAAAAATCAGTATGCTACGATTTACTGATGACATTGTCTTGTTAGCAGAGACGGCTAAGGATATTGAGAAGTTTCTGAATGGCATGAACAAAATACTGGAGGAAGATTTTGGACTGAATATAAATAAAAGCAAGACAAAAGTGATGAAATGGAGCAGAAATGATACCAATACTAGTAGATTAAATATAAAAATAGGATGGGATGCAATAGGAGAAGTAAGTGAATTATGTTACTTGGGAAGTAAAATTACAACCGATGGCCGAAGCAGGAATGATGTTAAAAGCAGAATAGCACTAGCAAAAAGAGCCTTCATGAAAAAGAGAAACCTTTTAGTTTCAAATATTGATTTAGGAATTAGAAAGAACTTTTTTAAATTCTTTGTGTGGAGCACATCACTTTATGGTAGCGAAACATGGACTTTAGGAATACCGGAAATAAAGAAAATTGAAGCATTTGAAATGTGGTGCTACGGAAGAATGCTGAAAATTAAGTGGACTGACAAAGTGAGAAATGAACGAGTTTTGGAAATGATGGGTGAGAAAAGAAGAGACAGGCTGGTAGGTCATATTTTGAGACATGCTGGATTGGTTAATTTGCTTGTGGAGGGAACAGTCGTAGGTAAGAAGTGTAGAGGAAAACAGAGATTAGAATATATGAAGATAATTGAAGACGTGGGTTGTAAGGGCTTCTGTAGAAATAAAGAGGTTAGCACAGGATAGGAAGGGATGGAGGATTGCATCAAACCAGTCGAAAGACTGACGATAGCAAAAAAGAAAGATTGTTACTGTCGGAAAACCGAATTGAGTTATGCGTAGTAACAGAAAATTTATTTCTTATCAGAAAAGTTCTAACTCTGGTTTAAGTTATTAATGACATAACTTATTAATGAATCATCTTCTTATTTACACCTTTTTCCAATATTTAGGGGTCGGGTGCCTTGAGCTTTACTCGTCGTTGGCATGGTTAAATTTGGAGCTTTGGTTTTACGGCAACATGCGCTTACTGATGCAAAGTATTCTATACCTACTGCCAGGTTGAACCAAGTACTAATGGGGCAATATAATAGTTTCCATCTGCAAAATGTCTACTTTTTGCTTGTGAAATGGGGAGATTGGGGACCGTCCCGGCATTCGCCTTGATGGCTGCTCCAAATCACAGTCCTGACCGCCGGTACGCGCAGTCCACGGCTCGTGTCCGGTCCGTTGTACCTCCCCGATCCAGTGTGCCACGCCAACGCCAAAGGGCGCAATTCAGTATGTGAGTGAGTTTGAACGCTGCAGAATGACTGGTGTTCGGGAAATAGGATTGTCGTACTGTGACACTGCGGCTCGTACAGAGCACGCTGCTAGTAGTGATAAGTGAGCGCAACAAGTGGTTGGAAGTGGGTTTCACGCGGTGACAAGCGGCTACTCGACCACACAGTGTGGCCACAGCGCGGCATGATTACTAGTCCACATTGCCGTAACCGACAGAACTGCTCCGTTCAAGATGAAAATTACATTTACTTTATGGAGAGAGAATTCTTTAAGACAACAACTTCTCCCCGTTACATCACCTCATATGGCAATATATTGCAGCTTCTTGTAAAGGGTGGGAATTTAGGGATTCCATGATGATAACCGTGTAAAAGCTAGTGTTTTTTTTCTTTTTCCTTTTTGTTCCTTGCCAATAAAAGAACGAATCAGGTGTATGAGAAAGAAGTGTGAGCTAGAAAAATGGGAAAAGTTAAGTTTAAACAAGCTAAATGCACGGCAAATCAAAATAAACTGCGGATTGTTTTAAGTTGATTGGCAGCCGAGTTTGTTGCGAAGAGACGCCGAGGCTCTGATCCGGGAGAGAAACCAGCACTCGGATCTTGGCGAGGGACTAGAGGGGGGGGGGGGGAGGGGCGGGGTGAGAGGGAGAATACGGAAAATCACCGAGCAAGGCACACTTACTGTTTTTCATGCACGATAACTCAGTTTTATGATAAACTTATATACTGATTAAGTAGTAAATTCAAAAACAGTGTTGGCTCGACGTTGGGAAGGGATATGGATATGTCTGCGTCGACGGTTCGTCGCCGTCTCTTGAGGGCTGGAGTGGTAAAAGCATGCCGTTGTGTTGGCTTCCATCGACCAGAAACCGCAAACGCCTCAGACTGCAATGGGTTATGCGAACGTCGTATCTGGCAGCTAAGTGGCAAAATATAGACTTTTCGCTCAATTCCCGCTTCAACTTGTTGTATAGTGATGGCCGCCAACGTTAGACGCTACAGTGATGAACCCAATGGGGCATATGCATTCTTGAGTGGCATAGCGGACAAACGCCAAGTGCGATGGTTTGGCTATAGCTCGCGATATCGCCTCCTACGTATTGCGGGCAATCTAAACAGTAACCGCTACATCAGGGAGCATTTAGAACCCGAGGCGCTGCCCCTCTTGCAGTCAGATCCAGCTGGCCATAATGCATGATAATAGCCAGCCATCTATGTCGAGGAATGCGCAAGCGTTGTTCGAAGAACGACGGGTACCACTGTTTCCCTGGCCTGCACGAGTGCCTGATATGTCACCCATCGAACATACAGGGTGGGGCATTTAATATGTTTTCTGGAAATATTTCGGAAAGAAAGCATTTTAACAACCAATAACCTATATAAAAAATAATCGTACAGTAGGGGGCTACAATTATGTGATATTGGTTTTTTCACAGGTGGCGCTGTTGTCGTTACAACAAGGTCAACTTAATTCTTTTAAATAGGAACCCCTATTTTTTTTTGAAGATTCCGATTCCTCATGAAAAAATAAAAATAGTTTGCTTAACTCACTTTTCTGTTAGCCTCACAGATGGCGCTGTAATCGCGAAAAATGAATATTCGCGTTTTTTTGTGTATAATTTTAATTATTGTTTAAATAATTACATGTACACACTTCGAGCTGTTCAGTCATCATTTCTGCAAAGGGTCAGAAAATGTCTGGAAGTAAATGGTCACCTTTTTGAGCACCTGCTGTAGACATGGCTGCAAATAAGTAAGAAAAAGCATTTAAAAAAATCAATTTCATCATTATCCTTTAAAATTACCTTCCATGTTTACAGAATGAAAATTACATGTAATTATTTAAACAATAATTAAAATTATACACAAAAAAACGCGAATATTCATTTTTCGCGATTACAGCGCCATCTGTGAGGCTAACAGAAAAGTGAGTTAAGCAAACTATTTTTATTTTTTCATGAGGAATCGGAATCTTCAAAAAAAAATAGGGGTTCCCATTTAAAAGAATTAAGTTGACCTTGTTGTAACGACAACAGCGCCACCTGTGAAAAAACCAATATCACATAATTGTAGCCCCCTACTGTACGATTATTTTTTATATAGGTTATTGGTTGTTAAAATGCTTTCTTTCCGAAATATTTCCAGAAAACATATTAAATGCCCCACCCTGTATATGGGTCGGTCGGCAAATTGTTCGTTCTGGTCCTCCTGCAACCACTGTCGTTGCCTTGTAGAAGCGAGTACAAACCTCAGCAGCATATCCAGACTCTCTTTGATTCCATACCAAGATGTCAAGATGCTGTGACTGGAGCACGTGGCGGCTTCACATCGTACTGAACTCTGTCAATCAAAGTGCATGTACAGTTCTGAAATTATAAAAATTTGTGTGTTGTCATGTTCCTATTATGTGAAATGAATTTCATTGCAATCACATGTCTCCTTCGCTTCAATTTTCACAAACAGTAGTGTATTTATTTACGATTTGATTTCACACGTTTGGTTTTTGACGTGATGATGATCCTTTCTGGCTGTAACTTAAGAAAAATATTATGCCAATTCCACAAAAAAAGACAAAAAGAGATGAGAAGTATATAAAATATACGAATGTTAGTAATTTAATGAAGATCTGTCCTCCTCATTGTAAGATGACATGGTCCCTTACAATTTTTGTGATGAAATTTTGTTTAAAAAAATTAATTAGATATTAGTCTTGCTTGTGTTGTGTATACAACTGTGTTTAATTTGTATGAAAGAAAGTAAAAGATAAGCGTATAGTAAAGTGCCAGCATATCTATGGACAGTGGTCATCTATGATAAGGTATATCTTCTATTGGACTACCGTATGAAGAAAAAGGGGGGGGGGATGCCAGTACGTTGAAATTTTTACTAGGAATATTAATATTAATTTGCTAATTTGGTTAATTTGGTGAACCAGAATCTTGAATGCTGCAAGAATTACAGGTAAACAAAAGTATTGAATTTATTTTATCTTCTGGCTTATACATTGCCGGATATATCTCATTTTACGTTAAGCACAAGACATTCAAAACAAGCAAGCAATACCCGGGGCTTACAGTTTGCCGGATAAATGCAAACATTAATAGATTTTAAATATTTCAGAGATTTGCAAAGTGAATATACAATAATGTGGCGTCGCAGGCCAACAGATTAAAGTTAAATATTTACAAAAAAATGCCAGGGGCGCCAATTAAAGTGAAAACATCATTTGAATTACGTTATGATGAGCAAGATGCTTAAAAGTTCAAAGTTGGTGAATATGGAATGTTAGCTAGCTCAGCAAATATTCTCATGATCAGAGCAGAGAGTCTATTCTCAGGGATCGCTTACGGGTTTGTAAGCCACGTCAAAAACCCATGGAACCAGTGACCTTGCGTTGGTACATTACCGTTGTTGCAACTGCTTGAAGAATTGCGACACTCTGTGTCGCAGCCAGATGCCGATCCACGGATAGCCCATCAGCGCTAGTGCATCAGTGTTGATGGCCTCTACGAGATAAGACACTTTGCTTCCGGCAACATTTGAGCCAGAAAGCGTCTATCTCCAACCATGGACGAACAGCTAGTCGAATGTGTTGGACCACACCTGGGCAGTACGTCTATACTCCAGCTCGTCTGAACAGCAGGTCCCTTATAATGGCGTCCTTTTCTGCCGCCACGAAGAAGTCAGCCTCCCACTCCCAGCACATGGAAAAAAAAGCCTTTCATCAACAAATGTAGACCCTGTGGCTATACACGATTGGCGAAACGACGTAGTCCACAATCACGTGTGTCGTGGCGTTGCTCTCATTCGTCGTTCGTTTTGCGCGCATTCTCAGTGACCTTGCGCCCTCAGCGGAGAGCCGGGGCACATTGGCCTCGCCTGCTAATGGTATCTCCCCGCCCTCCACCGGTCGTTTCCATTGTGCACCGGTGTTCAGCATTGTCCGCTTATTTGAATGTTCAAAATTGCCACCGATTTCTAACATTTTCACCGTTTAATTCTTTTCTAACAGCAATCTTGCAATGAATTTAAATGATACAATAATAAATTCGGCCGCCCGGGCTTAATACATAATTACCTACGCATTGATTAGCCCTACAATTTATATTTTTGAATAAATAAATATAATTAATCTGAATATTAATTATGAATATATTAATATTCATTGGAGGATGACGCTGTCATATCACAATATTTGGACAGAGGAGAGAAGGGAATATGGCGAGTTTTGGACGAGAATTTAAGATATATCTGGCACGTGGTTGAATAAAACGGAATGTAAATAAGTGCATTTTGTACCAAGTGGTTATAAATAAAAAGTGCTTTCGAGTGTTTCTTCAAAGAATCCATTTTCGATATATATATATATATATATATATATATATATATATATATATATATATATATATATTATTTATTTGTTTCTGAATTGAAATAATCTGCCGGCTCCTGCAGCTAATATTACGGCTTGAAGACGGGCAGAATACGCATATCAAGAGGAGCTATGGTAAATTACCTAAATTGAA
This sequence comes from Vandiemenella viatica, assembly GCA_031002005.1. Classification (NCBI taxonomy): domain Eukaryota; kingdom Metazoa; phylum Arthropoda; class Insecta; order Orthoptera; family Morabidae; genus Vandiemenella; species Vandiemenella viatica. The sequence goes on from CM061914.1 coordinate 46,983,455, forward strand.
GAAGGGGAACTTACATCATACGGTCTACAGGCACAGTTAAATAAAAAAAAAAAAGTGACAGTATCGTTGGTCACAGGACGTGTTACGATTCCAATCACAGTTGCCAGTCTTGACGGGTATTTCTGTCCAGTTCCTGGTAATCTTGTACGACAGGTCCAACTAAACGAGCGTTGCAGCCTTCGAAGTGGCAAATAATTATTGCGATCTGCGCTGTTGTTGGGCCGAACAGCTGTCGTCCGCGACCTTACTGCTTACTCAGATCCGCGTCGTAATTGAAATTAATGAGCCATTACTCGGACTCCCACGTCCACTTAGAATGCACTTAGGTTCCGTGTGTCAGGCTCAACACGTCGTCAAGGCGGGCAGGACTCCAAGTTACGGTCCGACGTGACCCACTCGCAAGAGGGACCCCATATTAGCAGTTCCTTTTCGTCTTGTAATCGGAAAAAAAATAGTCGAGCTACTGAATCCTATATCCTGAATTAGAAGTTACAGCTGCCACCTTAAATCCGGATACCTGTTTCATTTTAATCGAAGAAATTATTTTCATGCAGATTCCATGATTCACTCGATTTGACTAAAGTCCTTGAGGGTCTAATCCGCTTACCTAGCTATATCCTAATGAAATACTCAGCTCATTGAGTCGTATCACGTCCGGTTCAGAACGCACTGTAATTCACTAGTAGCAAGTGTTCACCTACCAATTCGTATGAGCAAGCTTGTACATATTGCAGCATCTGACCATCTGAAATTGCAAATTTTTACAGGGCGAGTTTAGTACCTGCCAGTGTATATCAGTGCACTGAGGCGCCGCACCCAGGATGAGGGAGGTAGAACGGAGCGGGCACAAGCTGTGATTTTTAGGTTTTCCGCAGCCATCAAGGTAAATTCCGGCTCATAAACTACACGTGTCACAAAAAAAACTTAATAATTATGGAATATGATTACACATTTCACAGACGATGGCTTCCTTCATTAGTACATAGTACGACTTGGCAGTAGGTATGAAATTATTATTTTTATTATTTATTTTCCATATTCAACATAGCCCAGCACCTAGTATCTTATCTGGGCTCTTATTTCCATTCTTTTACATGTATATGTATTTATATATGACATATATATAATGTATTCACATATAAACAATGAATGCAAAAAAAAAAAAAAAAAAATTATTAAACAGAATGGGTACCATACCACTACTACATCTACTACTACTGTTATTGTCCCTAATATTACTACCAACATTACTACTACTACTTCTACTACTACTACTAATACCACTACTACTACAAATACTACTATTACCACCATTAGTTGTCACAGCCGCACTTCGGTTCCACTAATGTTCATTTTTTCTTGGTGTTGATTGCGCTTCAAAGGAAGAATCTCCTGGAACCGGCAGCGAAGTCAGCAGCCCAGGTATGAAATGCTTGTCGTTAGCAAAGGCATTTGGCTGCAAAACCAAAGCTCCAAATTCGTCCACGTTGACTATGAGTAAAACTGATCAAAGACAGCCGACCCCGAAATATTGGGAAGAAGAACGGGGCGAGGTTAGTACTTGCGAAGTCAAGGGTTTTGTAGTTGCCTATTTGTAAAAGATTCCTTCGTTAAAACATTGATCCAGCGGAAGCAGCAATACAGATTTACCAATTTTCTTGTTACTGAAATCCGAAGACCTCGCTTAGTGAAAAATTAAATGATTCTGTGTTGCTGAAGCCTCTTTAGAATGAAAGTTAGAATGTTCTTCACGATCGTGGGGGTGAGCGGTAAGGGGGCGTCCATAAATTACGTGAGGTGAAATCTCACCAAGGGGGAGGGGGAGGGGGGGTCAACGGAAATCTCACGTAAGGTTTTGGAAATTTTTGTTGGACTGTAGAGCTAAAAAAAAAAAGTCTACAAATGAAAGTCGATTTTCGGTGGGATATTTTGTCGAAAGGTGGGGGTGTAACCTGTTTGGAAGAGTGAAACCTAAAAACAAAAAGTCTCAAAAAGTTGCGAGGGCAATTTCTAGGGAAGGGGGGTCTCACGGAACAGATCTCACCAGGGGGGGGGGGGTCAGACCAGATCTCACGAAATCTCACCAGAGGGGGGGGGGGCTCCGGAAATCCGGAAAAACACCTCACGTAATTTACGGATGCCCCCTAACACTCTGACCTCGCATTCGGGAGGACGCGGGTTCGAATCCCCGTCCGGGTATCCAGATTTTGGTTTTCCATGGTTTCCCCATATCACTCCAGGCAAATCCCGGGATGCTTCCTTGAAATAGGCCATGGCCGAATTCCTTCCCGTTCCTTGTCCCCAATCCCATAACGCCTCTAATGACCTCGACGTTGACGAGGCGTAAAGCCATAAATAAAAAAAAGGTATGTTCTTTTTAACTATTTCTTGCCATTGACATCAAATAGCTACTTTCGCCGTGTCTCTTTCATGTTTACATTTTCGGTATCACTGAGGTTCAGTATTACTTCGAATAGGAATATCCAAGGACACTCCAACAAACTGGATTATTGTGGAATCGCTTTGTAATCGCCCGTGACGGAAGTACCACGCGTTACACGAGTATGCTCTCACCTGGGGAATGCTTGCGGGAAGACAGATACGAGTGCGCGAATAAACTGCTGCTCTTGATTGCCGGTCGCGTATCCATTAACTGTAAATGTAATGAGCATACGTCTGCCAGGCTACATACGTGCTCACCACCTGCGGTGTTGATGAAGTACTTGGCACCAGGAAATATGCGGCACGGGGTGCAGTTCATTTAGCAGTGTCCTTCCCCGGGCTGCGACTACTTTGCACGTGAAAGCGCGCTCCCCGGGTATCTAATGACACGCTATGCGATACCTAATACACCTTGTAATTGTGATGCGCCTAGGCAATCATTCGCCACTTCCCTACCGCAGCTGCACATTTAGAGAAATTGCGAACCCCCTAATAGGTTATTAGGATCCGTCCCGCAATGGGGGGAATTTGTGCGTGCTTCTTTGATTAGCTTCTTCACCACTTAATGCACTTCTTCGCACTGCTTGGTAATTTTTTTTTTTCTGTGCGGTTGACTTCTCATTTTAGATTACTACTACTTTCAAGAGTATAATCAGAGGAAAGTAGCGGGTTTTTGTTGATAGTCTGTGGTATTAGTAGTAACGAAGAACATTCTAACATTGTTCACGAACATTCCGTTACAAAGCTAACTCACTTCTGATTAGGTCACCTAGCGACGGCCTAAAGGCGAACCGTAAACCAAGCGTGGTGGGAGAATGGTTAACGTTCTGGCCTCGCATTCGGGAGGACGTGGGTTCGAATCTCCGTCTGGTGTTCCAGATTTGGGTTTTCCATGGTTTCCCCAAATCAGTCCAGGCGAATGCCTGGATGCTTCCTTCAAAAAGACCATGGCTGAATTCGTTCCCGTTCCTTGTCCCCCAGTCCCATCCCGCCTCTATAGACCTTAGCCGTCGACGAGGCGTAAAGCAGTAAAAAAAGCAAAAAAAAAAAAAGCGAACCGTAAGCTCTAAATTTAATTTAATTCAATTGCGATGGAGCGCAACGTTCGAATGGCAATTTCCCTACACATCAATTTTTCCGTTTTCTTGTGCCCGTCTACCTTTGCCCTAAAACGAATTCTAATTCTAAATTCTTTCAGTGTTGTGTTGAATTATTAATAACTTCCATAATTATTTATTCCAGTCCATGACTTCCGTACACACGAGAGAAATTATTTCCATACCCTTATGCTTCAAATCGAGTGCCAGCTTGTAGTCGTGATCATCTTTACCCTTCCATGCACCATTCTTAATTCTTCCACCACTATCTTTCCACGTCTCATCACCTATATACGCCTTGTATACTCCCAACACTCTCCTCAATCTACTCCTGTCTTCCAACAAATCACCGAGCAGGGCGGTGTAACGGTTAGCGTTCTCGCCTCTCATTCGGGAGGACGGTGGTTCGAATCCCCGTCCGGGCATCCAGATTTGGGTTTTCCATGGTTTACCCAAATCACTCCAGGCAAATGCCGGGATGCTTCCTTCAAAAGGCCATGGCCGAATTCCTTCCCATTCCTTGCCCCCCATCCTTTCCCGTCTCTAAAGACCTCGATGTTAAAAAGAGAAGTAAAGCAGTTACAAAAAAAAAAAAAAAAAAATTCCAACAAATCCCACTCCAGCTCCTTTATTTTGGTCTGCAGTAATTTTCAGAGACAAATCTAGCAGGCCGTCTTTGCACCCCTTGTAACTCATTTAATTAATACCCAAAATGTGGGTTCATAGGAATGGTCTGACCAGAGTTTACTAACCCGGTTCCCTGACTTCCTCTGGCACATCTCCTCATCACTCTCGCCAATAAATGGAGGATTTTAAAACTTTTTCCTACCACATGCCCAATGTGTCCTGCCCGATTGAGGTTACTGTCAAATGTTATGCCAAGATATTTACATTTCAAGTCTTCAACAAGAAATTAAGCGATTCCTTCCCCATCTTATAATCATTATCATGATTTTTTTTTTTATGTGTGCACCTAACAAGCTGACTCTTCCTTGAATTTATCTTCATCCCATGTAATTATTCTGTGCAGATCATCCTGCAGCTGTTCAGTCTCTCTTGTTTTGGTCTTGTTATATAATACGAATAATTTACTAAAAACTCTAAAAGAATTTAAAGTTAAAATTAATTTGCGGGCATAATTAAACTGGAAAAAGAAAGGGGAAGAATGGGTGTGCAAGGAAATTGCCGCAAGCGAAGGCGCACCATGGCATTTAAAAAAAAATAAACAAAATTGTCATCTGCAAACAACAGAAATTCTGACTATACCCATCTTCATTCCGTTAGTCGTTATTTCCTCTAATTTATTCTGATCTTTTTCTTCTAGCGAATACGACAACATCGTGAAAGTGGAAATGATAGTGAAAAATTTCATGATTTAAGCGGATTTGAGGTATTGCACTAAGAAATTTGTTTGTCAGCAGCTAAATTATGGAAACTTATCTATTTCATGGTTTTATTTCCTTGTTTCGTCTTTGCAAGGTGACAATATAAATATTATCAAATATTATAATAAAGTATAACAATCGACGATTTAGTAATATGCTAATTGTGCGCTTCAGACGTTACTACAAAGCTTACCGAGTCCCCGGTTGCATGACGAAATTCTCACCCGTTCCTTAAACATATCAGGGAAAAGCTTTGTTGTCGAATTTCGTCATGCAACGGAGACTCTGTAAGCTTTGTAGTAACGTATGAAGTGCCTATAGTGCTCCTTACCAGTTTCCGAATACTGCCCGCAACTCGATAATAATACTCTTAAAGACGAGGTGGCGCCAGTTAAACGATTGTAATTTTTCACCTGTCAAGTTAAACAGCAGGCTGCTGTCAGACCGTTTTCGTATTTCTTTACTAATTTCTTTCTCCTCTTTTACTTTTGATACTGCGATATTACTTTAACAGTTCAGAAATTCGATCTCAAAAAGTCTTTATATAGTGATGCGTCATTAGGTCTGGTCGTTTGTGTTCGTCACATATTTTTTCGATGTCTTTTTTATCTAATTATATTTTTATATGTGGTTCAGCTGTCCGAATACCTGCTCTTTAGCAAGTGTACTAATGTATTATCAATTTATATTGAATTACGCTGTAATGTGTTTCAAATTGACGGCAACAGCAGTTGTCATTCCATGTAGTTAGAAAGGCATAAATTCGTTAATAAATTGAAATAAAATTTTCAAGTTATTTTGAAATCGTTTTTAATAACTATCAAGTTTTGTGATGGATCTGTAGTAGTGATTGCAACCGAAACATGCGTATGTTGTGGGTGTATATTAGACTAACAACTTTCGAGAAAGTCGAACGGACGTATTATTGGATCAGTCTGCAAGAAGCGTGTTACACATTTGGCAGTAACAGCTTTTGATATATTGTATAATCCATCATAACTTTTCGTATTTTATTTTCTTATCCCATTCATTACCTTTATGGTAAAAACAGTTTTCCATAAAGGCGAGGAGAAATGAAGGTTCACACTCATGCTTAGCTTAACCGTACTGAGGGTGACTTGCATATACGCAAAGAATATTATACACTGTATTTCACACTACCTGTTAATCAATTATTGCTCTGTGCAGTTCGACAGATTACGTGCTCTGTCTTTAAAAAATAACTCCTTCAGCTTTTTCACGTGTTAAATTCTTGTATAGAGATTGCTCGCAAACAAAAAACAGTTCTCAACCGGAAGTTAGCAATACCACACTTTGCATGATGGCGCTGCAGGTGGTGAAAATACAAACTAATAGCTTACAGAGCTCTATAGTGGCCAGAGAATGCCTAAGCTAATGGCGTTTATTGTAACGTTCACTTTAGGTGCAAAATTATTTTTGAACTTCCTCAGCTGAACTTGGATGTAGAAATGTGGAACGCCATTAGAGAAGACAGTGAATTACCGGGGAACTACAAGAAATTTATAATGCACACACATGCTTCCTGCAACTATTATTCATCTTAGAAACGTTAGTACAAGATAAATGCAACATTTCCTTAAAAACACTCATGTTTGACATCGGACTAAAACCGGCGATTCCTGTGTTCTAGCCACTACGCTGTTCTACTCGCTAGAACTATTCATTCTTTTACATGGCATTTTTTTCCTCTTGCCATCACACGTAACATAAAGGATGCTTTGTCGTCTAGTGAAACGGAGATGAAGTACTATCGAAGATACTTCTTTCTCTATTTGTTAGCAACATCTGGTCACTGAGAGTCAAATGAAAGTTAGAGATATGTGAAAATTTGTTTTGAACCACAACTTAACCTAAGCGATAATGTAGTTGTTATTATTGAATAACAAAAGAAAATGCAGCCTACAACCTGAACGTAGCACTACTCATATTGGGAAAAGAAAACCGCTAAGTCAGAATAATTTCCTAAAAAACGTCCACAGTTCGAAACACATACATAACGAGACCGTTAGATATGGAATTTCATTGAGCTCAGGTCGGGAATTCTGTTACTTTATCGCTGTAGTGGCAGAGTGGGTCTCTGTTTTGACTGCGTACCAATACGAGACGGCAGTTAATATTATACGTTCCGCTCGCCGCATTCATCAGGATTAATTTGTCGCAGCAACAGAGCTGCTACCGCCCTTTGTGAGCTGAAAGAGGCCGCGATTTCACGAGCGGTGAACTAAAAGTAACCACGGCCGATCAGCTGTTGCGCCTATGCTTCCGGTGTCACGAGCAGTCATCTGGAAAGCAGGACTACGAATGAATAATTCATGACCAATATTAGGGACTCACCCACAGTACTAAACACAAAGTACGGAAAAATTAACAAGGTCAATAAATTTAAATATCTACGTGCAGTAATTCTGATTAATGGGCTTGGAAAAGAAGCAAATAGATCAAGACCAAGAAAACTACAACAACCATACCAACTGACTAAAGAAACATACAATAAGAAAAATCTCTCAAGGAAAACTAAAATCAAACACTACAACACAGTAATCAAAGCAGAAGGTCTCTACGCCTCAGAATGTTTGTTTTTTATGAAAACTGGAGAAATAAAAGAGCTAGAGAAATGGGAAAGAAAAATTTTGAAGAAAATTTGGAGACCACTTAAAATTGAAAAAAAGGCGAGTTTAGGCACCTGAAGAATAAAGATCTGTACATAGAAGAAGAAACTGAACAGATGTCAGACACGATCAGAAAGAGGAGAATCAGTTTTCTTGGTCATATGACAATGGATAGCAACAGACTTACAAAAGGATCTAAGGAGTAAAGAAACATATGATTGAGATCGGAATAGCAGAAGATATAATATAACTTTCAGGAGATTGATCCAAAATTTAAAGTGTTTCCAGGAGAAGGAGAAGAGGAAATGTAATAACATATGGACGGAAGAAAGGATGAAGAAGTATTGAAAGTCAAGAAAAGAAGCATCGAGATAATGCACAGGATTACTTTCCGTGGTCCTGAGATGGACGAAATCGAAAAGGAGAATAAATTTAAACCTGCGTTGTTCCTAGATTGGAGACCAAGTGCAGCTTCTCAAAACAATATAATTTAAGACAATTCTTCCGTGGATTACTGTAAATCAAGAAATTCGTATGGTTCAGTGTTTTATTATATGAATATAGAAATTTCACCTGAGATAACTAGTTCGTTTATACCTCAGATTCTCACTATGACCAAAGTACTTCATTTAACATTCAGCAACTGAAGTCGGGAGTTTTCCCTCACTTGAAACAGAGAGAGTTTCACAGTCCAATTGATTTAACAAAATACGCTGTTAAATACAATAGAAGCAGGCCATTTCTATAAAATCTGAAACTTATATTTTCTCCGGTCTGTGTTGTGTTTCGAAGGCTCGTTCTTCTCTGTAACTTGTGGCGTTATATGCCGTTGGGGAGGTAAGGGTGAAAACCTTTTACTTCTTTTTATAATTAAAAGAAACCCTAGGCTGCTAATTTATTGGGTACTCATAATGGCGTACAGGCGAGGCTTATTTATCGTTAACATTGACACATTGAAATATGATAAAAAGAACAATGCAAAGCCTCTTCTTACAATTGCCAACACATATTAACAAATAAACAAAGCATTAAAACACAACCACTTTTAAAATTAATCTTGAAACAAACTCCCAATGTTAATTGGCAAGCAAGAAAGCTACACACTTGATTTTTTCAAAAGAAAGTTCCCTTCACAATGATCGGGAATCATAAATCAAACACAGTATTGACATTAACTGTATCCGATCTCAAATGCCGGGCGCCAGGATAATTTAAATTATCCACCAAGTGTGGCTTTAAGAAAGTCTGCCCCAACTAGCTCAATATATGCGATAACTCCTAATCATTCAGTGGTCGTTACAGGGCTGTACTCAATGACCGAATAAAAGTACCACACTGTACTTGTAGAATTATTACCGTGACGGCGATGTATTTCCCGCGACGGCAGAATTACTATAGCCCCCTGGCTATAGCGGACAATGCACCACGTCCGTCAGCAAGCGTACTGCATGCGTGCACAGTGACCTCACTGTACAAGACACGCTTATCGACCCTCAGGTTCGATGCCAAGACCGAGCGATCTCCAGCTTCGGAAGATCCGCTCCTTCTAGTCTGAAGGCTCGGAGCCAAGTCCTCTACAGCGTCCGCCGGAAAAAGCCTCCTCTCGTCGCTCGTGGTTTACATAGAGAAAAAATACACCGGCATTACAAAATGCAAAGGATAGTCTCTCTCGATTGGTTCTGCCATTTTTAAGCTCCTCCTTCCGGCTGTCACGATAGGCGAACCTTGTCTTTCTCGATTCGGGCGAACTCGGGATAGCCTCGGACTTATTCGTCACCTGTGACCTCCAAAACTCCCCGTTCGTAGACCTGGGGCTTGGGTAGTTTGTTCACCCCAGTGTACCGTTTCCCCGGAGCCAAGGGATTATACGCTTGACCAACTGCGTGAGAAGGGTAGCTGGTGTCCATTGTCCCTGGCAGCCGCCGGCCTGTCGCGACACTCTGGCGCGTCTAGCAGAGGTCCCACAAACACTGACCATCCTTGGTCATTCTGCTACAAACTATTATCATGAAAGATTCTGTGGAGAGGTATAACAACAATTATTCTCATTTTGGTACCCAATACTGTCTTTCCAGTAAATGTAATTTTCTTAGATCTATTTATATATATAGCTATTTTTTTGTAATTCACGTTTTGCCAATTTGTTTTTGTGTTTGTTTTTTCGCGTTGGATTCGAGTCACAGTACACAGTTAGAAGTTCACGTTCTTAACGCCCCACACCAATCATCAACTCCCAGAGCACTAACCTAATATCTACTGGGCTATTAGTTACAACAAGAATCGAACAAGAAGTAATGGTCCGTAAGTGTGGGTTGTATTCCATGTTAAAGGAAAAATATGGTGATAACTACTACATAAGCATCGTCCCTTCTGCAGCAGTAGTTAAAAATCGAGTTGCTTTACCGTAACGCAAGGATAACACGCTGCTTTGGAGGGTTGCTTCAAATCTACTCCAACCCCAATGACCAGTGATCCGCCGGTTTACATTATATGTATGACTCAGGGCTGCTGGTTGCATACAAGGTTACTCTAATGCACTCTCCTTTGCTTCTGTATTTGAAACTCAAACCGTAGGATCAGGTTATCCCCTTACTTTTGTCTTTCAGCCCACGTCACACATCTCGTGATTACGGTGGAACTCTCTGCTGCTGATTAATTTCAGAATAGTGAAAATTTATCCTACTTCAGGCGCCCTAATTGCCTAACGACGTATCGACATTGAAGTATGAGATTTTTTTTATCTAGGATAGTGGGTAAGCTGAAAAGTTTTAGTCTCGCATTCGGAAGAACGCGGGTTCAAATCCCCGTCCGGCCAAAACAGATTTGGGTTTTCAATGGTTTATCAAAACCACTCCAGGCGAATTGTGGGATTCCTTTTAAAAAGGCCATGGTTGAATTTCTTCCCCTTCTTTGCGCCCTGTTCTTTCCCGCCTCTAATGATTTCGACATCGATGAAGCGTAAAGCCTAGCGGAAAAAAAATCTTTAATATGTGTCAGAATGGAAGCTAATATATCTGAAACACTTCCATTAATGCAGGGTGGCCATTTAAGGAAGATGTGCTTCGAGCTCCCATTCGAATCTAGTCTGGTTGTTTCATTCGTCATACTTCGTCTGTTAATTCGTATAAAAAATTTAGAGTCCTCTTGGTACATAGACGCCCAATTAACCACCTCAGTGCGTGGAAATGTGAGCAGTGCAAAATCTACTAAAACGTTTATGTCTACTATCACAACACGTAACATACATGAGATATATCCAGAAAGCAATTGGTTACAACGTTGCCTCTTTTGTCAGTTGCCAATATTATCGTTGTCTCTCAAGTGAGACAATGATTATAATACGTATATGAAGCAGCTAACTGAGGAAATGCACTGTAATGAAATCAAGAGATTAGAACCTGGGACAGGGATGATGAGAGAAACTGACAACAGGGAGGAAAAAGGGCTTAAAGCAGCACAGATGTGTCTTCTACTAGTGTAATAAAACGCATTTTTCTCAAACAAATTTTTTTCGTCTCTTCTCAGAGTCTTGAAATGTCCCTTCTCGTCACTTTGACTCAGAATCCCTGAGAACATATTATCATGTAGAGATTTAAAGGAAAGGAATTCCAAAATTTGACAGGAGGAATCGTTGCCTTGTTCAGTTGAGGACAGCAGATGGTAGTGTGGAGGTCCAGCTCCCAAATCACCAGGACCGGGCGCGTGTATGTGTGCGTGACCAACCAGTAATGGCGCCCCGCTACAGTACTGTACAGTCGCCGTCGATTTGATCGGGGCGATGGCACGCATAGATAGCACGCATAGAAGGGCGTCCAATAGGGCAGATCTATTGCGCAGCCCACTACGTCAACATACTGTTCGAATACGACCATATGAGATTAATCAAATTCCACTGATCTAAAATCACTCGTCACTTAGGAAAATACAAGTTTGGTGCTTTTAAATAAATTATTAATAGTGTTTAGTGATTGCATTAACCCTCCATTGTGACTACGCACTTAAAATCGCCGCTGTTCTGGATGTGGAAAGGATCACACATCAGGAATCACATATCGGTCTCAAGCTTTTTTCCGTTATACGCTATACGAATGCTAAGATGGTCGGATGGTCCACAGTTACATAGTAAACAGATGAATCAACATATGACGTAGAGAACACTGCTTAAATTACTCACGGTCATGGTGAGATATGAACTCGTTTCCGATTTGTGACGAACTCGCAAGCATGTGTGGATTATCCGCGGGAGTAAACAGTCAGGTTAGTATCACGGAATATACGAGGGAAGCCTCTGTCCAGTAAGAGAATCGAATAGGCCAAGAAACCAAAAGAATGATTGTTTTGAAAGCAAAGTTTTTTTTATCAACCGCTTGCAATCACTAACTGATGAAGCCTCTTAGAGTCATGAGCATTTCTATGGATGCGAAGACTAGTTCACAACTCTTGTTTCATTGGTGGATTGGTCATTCTACCGTTTACTGCAAGAAACCAATTCTGAAGGAGGAACCCCAAGTGTTTCCGTCTGTCTGCCAAACGCGTATATTGTCTTGAGTGTTTGTGAAATGTGTAGATTATGAGGTGTTTGTTGGGGTTGGCCAAGGTAATTACTGGAAACCGCCTTATAAGCACGCCAGGTACGCGGGTTCCGAGGTTTCAAACCGAGTCCGTCGTATCACCGCGATCCAGTGCGCAGGCGTACTGACGGCTAAAGCCATACCCCCAGCTGGAAACAAAGATAATGTTTCTCTCTGCTTATCTGGACACTCACTATGAAGTTTTGTTCAGGTCACTTAACGAATTGTTTAGTGTCTGCAATGAGTGATTAGTGTAATACCTCCACCCCCTGTTTGTGAATTTTAAGCATGATCCGTTTTTTAATAATTGGAAGTTGTGGAGCATTTTCTTCGCTTATAGATAATTATAAATATAATATAAATCGTTACTGGCAATGCAGTTGACGTTTTTTTCGCTCGCTTATTGTTTTTACTGATCGCGTTTCACCTTTTTCACAGAAGCATCTTCAGAGCTGTTTTTAATATTCAATTTACATTAGTTTATTTTTATACTTTACTCCTGGAATCAGTGATTTTAACATGGTTCTCGTACAGCATGCCATGTTTTGCTTGCTTTTTGTTTAGCACACAAGTTTCATTACACTGTACTCCACTGCATAATGTTTCAGTCGGTTTTAAACGTGAAGAACCGCTCAAGATGTTTCTCTGAAAGAAGTGAAATGCGTTCTGTTAAAACAAACAAGCAAATGAAAAAAAATTCATTTGCATTGGCAGTAATCACTCCCCTTATAATTCGGATTATAACTGATTTGTAAACGTTTTCATTATGGAAGAGGTAAAGCTGTTTCTAGTTGCAATTGGAACGGATTCGATGCGCTAAAAATCAGAAAGACCGTAGGGTTTTAGCAAACACCGCACTGTTCCAAACATTGCTGATTTTGTAGGTTAAAATGAAAATGTGGAGTGGAGTGTGGGGATTTCTTGAACATGGTGACTGCATGATGTGAGTGGTGTGTACCGTGCCGTGCTGTACGGAGGGCGCGAGTTTTAGCATTCCTGCGTACCCGGGCTGCCTGTCAGTAGTGGGGCGGTGCCCTCATTACAGATTCGACACAGCTGGCTCCGTGATCGACATTTAGACCGCTACACCTGCACGCGCGCCTGCCTGAGGTCACTCGAACCCCACCAATAATAAATAATACTCCCTCTTCCCGCTACTAAGCTTCGGGCTGCCATCTGCAGTCTGCAGCCTCCTTCAGAGTTACTATATATGTTTATATATTTCTCAGTATAGAGCGCAGAGCGTCATGCGGTTCTAGCCTGTTGCGTTCGTAGAAACACAGCAAGAAGGCTGCAGTATGACAGCCGAAAGCTTAGTAAACGAAATAAAAACGCGTAATTTCCTGGGAAATGTTGGTATTACAAACAAAGACGACCACGGAATCCTCTTAATCGGGAAATATCCCTACACCAGATGCAGGTCAGAATATTGAAATCGATGATATTATCAACTAAAAATTCTCCAGCTCAAAAAGCATTTAACCTTATGCGTCGAAAAATGAAAAGATGTATATTTTAAATTTATTTAAATTATTTTTGATTTGCTGTCAATATTTTCTGATAGGTTATATAACAGAACTAATACTCGCATTGAAGTTTATGGAATTAATGAAGATTTTCAATATTTTTGTTCTGATACATATATTAAGAGACAAGTTTTGGGTAACGGAAGACTACATGATATCAAATAAGAAGTGAAAATAGAAAGGGAGGAAAAAAAACTACCTAAAGAAGAATAAGGTGATCCAACTATTTTAGCAAATATCTTCACATATTTGTATGAATGAACTTGTTTTATGTTTCTTTTTTGCATTTGTGCTTAGATTTATCAGGAAAATATAGTTCGACACAGGACTAACACAACACGTAATTAAAACCTCTCATGCCTTGGACCGGATTCGAACCGGCGAACTCTGAAACGCGAAGCCAGCTCGCTAGCACCCCGCTATCGAGGCCGGCCATTTTAATTTATCGCTGGAAATACTTGTATTTTGACTGGTACCAGTATGATGGCGCCATATTTGACCTAACAAAATTCAGATCCCGTTACAATTGTATCTGCTATCTTAATCTCTTATTTAATGTTGTTTTTCATAATCATCTAATGTTGGCAACTAACCTTTCGTAGTTAGTAACTGGATGGCCACACTTGTTTTTCTATCATAGCCATTGACGGTACGTCAAATAGCAGGGGTTGAAAATAGATTCGTAAGGAGTCAAAATTTCTATACTTTTCTGTTGTGTTATATGTTATCCTTGTTAAAAGAGTCTTGTTTACATCAGAGTAATGGGATTGAAGGAAAATTAGCATCGTGAAGTGCGATTTACTCTCACGCAGTGAAAGTTCTGAATTAAATAAAAACGAATTATATTTAAAAAATCAATAACAAGATATTTTTAAATAATACATTATACATTTTTCCACGTTGTATTTATAATGGTAGGCTTATGTACAAATTAAAAACAAAAAAGTTTAAAAATTGTAGTGGTCTTTGTAAATTAAAAAATATCTAAAAAAATCATTTCACTACATTTTTGCTATCCAATTCATGAAACCCATTATCGAATGACGTTACAAATTTTTCTAAATCACTCATTCACTTATTTTGCCAAAAAATAAACTCCAGAAAGGTCGCTATAATTTTGCTGCAAATTTTACTGGGCTAAATATCATTGTAAATTTTGAACGTATTTTTGGTTCAATAGGTGTGAATATTACTTTTTTAATTTTCGTTTTTTCGCAAAAGCTTCCAATGATAAAAAGGACAGCCTGCTTTAGTTTGATTATCTGAAAACTAAACACGCACACCTTATCATTACTTTTATGCGCCAGGTTTTTTCTCGAAATTTTATGTAGTAACTGTCTTAAAATTAGCAATTTATGAGTTTAATGATTCAGATGTTATGAGAATACGACAGACAAGTGAACTAATTTATATAAGTGTTGCGCTTTTACTCAGAAGGTACGAAATAATAAACACAACGAATTTATACTCTGTTTTATTTTAGCAGCTTAAACCTTAGTTGATTATTCGAGTGTAACAGCGCAGTGACGTGAGGTGTGGTTGTTGCAGACGCCTCTCCGGGCGAGTCAGCCAGTGTGGCGAACGGCGCCACTGTGCTGTCGGCAGCGGCGGCCAAGGCGGTCCCTCACCGCCTCAAGGAAGCCTCCCTCGCCTTCCACCTGCCCCCGCCGCCGCCGCCGCAGCCCCCGGCCGGCGCCTCCGCCTCCGCAGCCGCCCCCAACGGGCGCGCCGGCTCGGGATCGCCGCCCGCCGCCCCCGACTACGGCGACAGCCTGCGGCGGCGCAAGGTGCACCGCTGCGACGTGCCCGGCTGCGACAAGGTCTACACCAAGAGCTCCCACCTCAAGGCGCACAAGAGGACGCACACCGGTCAGTACCCACACTATCACGTCAGCCTTACGCTATCGATCCAGTTGTTTTGGTTTATCGAGACACGACTGAACACTGACAGTAAGTTGTAAACACCCTTCCCTAATTATTTAAACTCAAAATAATAATCGATTGCTTTACTGAAGTGCATTAATGCCTGAGACCGGTAACCAGATAGTGGAACAGGTGTCGTTTTCTGAAATCAGCCTTTGATATTTAAGATAGTTACATACTCTTAAAAATTAAATATCCGTCTCTCTCTCTCTCTCTCTCTCTTCTTCTTCTCTTCGATATTGGCCATCTAAGGACCGCGAAAAGTAATCCCGTGCATTCATTTCGCTCTTTCTATTATTGACTTCCAATAGTTCTTTATCCTTTCGCTTTGCTGTTTCCTCCTTTCTTCCACCCATATGTTATTACTTATTACATTTCCTCTACTCCTTCTTCTGGAAACCCTTGAAATTTTGGATCTATCTCCTAAAAGTTGCTGTATCTTGTATTAAATCTTCTGTTGTTCCGATTTCAATCATATCTTTCTTTACTCCTTGGATCCACTGGTTGTCCTTTTTACTCTTGTAAACATGGTTGAAAATTCATTTTGTAAGTCTGTTTTATCCATTTTCATTATATGACCAAAAATACTGGTTCTCCTCTTTCTGATCGTGTCGGACATCCTTTCAATTTTATTCTTCTTTGTAAAGATCTTTATTCTTCAGTTATCTAAACTCACCATTTTCAATTTTTAGTGGACTCCAAATTTTTCTCAAGTTTTTCCTTTCCCTTTTCTCTATCTCTTCTATTTCTCCAGTTTTCATAGGGAACATACATTCTGGCGTTCAGACCTTCTGGTTTGATTACTGTGTTGTGTATTGTTTGAATTTAGTTTTTCTTGAGAGATTCTTTCAGTCTCTCTCTTTCTCTCTCTCTATATCGATATTTCTCTTTTCCCTTTTAACACACTACTCCTTTAAGTTTTTCTTTTAATGTTAATAGGTTTTTAACTTCTTACTGAAACAAATACGTACAATATTAAGGTATAATAAATAATAGAACAAAAAAAACTTTTCTTTTTCACAATACAACTACGTACTGTTTTGCATGGACTCTGGAATCACAGAGAGTCCCGTAACATGCCGAGCGTGGTGGGTGAGAAGGTGACGGTATGGCCTCTCATTAGAGAGGATGCAGGTTCAAATCCCCGTCCAGCCATCCAGATTTCGGTTTTCCATCTTTTTTCCCAAATCACTCCAGGCGAATATCGGTATGGTTCTTTAAAGAAACGCCATGACCGAATTCCTTTCCGTCCCTTCCTGTCCTTTCCCTCCTCAAATAACCTCGAAGTAGACGAAAGATTTTAAATGTCCTTAAAGTTTCCGACCGAGAACGTGATAGGACCCGAGTATCTTATGCTATGCTATGCTGGGATGGTTCCTCATGATAGCCCATGGGTGCCTCCTGCCATATCCCGTATATCCATTCTAAACTATTAACCTTTCGGATAGGTGCAATGCACCCTCCGCCACACACTTTTAGTGAATCGGGGAGTAATAGTAATAGTATCTCTCTATTTCCCATTAAGGCGCCTTAAACAACTGAAATACAGGACGGGCATGATATAGAATCAGAAGGAATCATTCACGAAGTTGTTGTGAAGTGTGCTGTTATGATTCACACCTGTTTGCTACTCTTTGCTTGCATGCACACGCCACTCTGATATTTAATTTCGAAAATTTTTGTTGGTCTGTTTGAGTTCTTAAAGTACTAACACATAATTTTAATTTCTAAGAATTGTTTCAGTTTCAGTATCATGTATTAGTGCTTCAAAATATCTGTATTTATGTTCACGACGTCAAATTCATTAGAAGCTGGAAAGAACTGAGGCAAGGAATGAGAATTACTTCATCCATGGCCTTTCGAAGGATTCATCCTAGCATTCACCTGGAGTGATTTGCGGAAACCTTGGAAAACCAAAATTTGGATACCCGAAAGGAATTTCGAATGCTAGACCCAAGCGTTACTGCTCAGCCTAAAGGCTAAGTCTGTTTCTATTATTAACAGCGCAGTAGTGGTGTACTGTTTACCACAAAGAAATTGACGTAGTAAAATCGACGTCGCTATGCCTGGGGTCTCAGCGGCTGAGACTGGTGAGCAGCTTCCAGTATTAATGTCGCCGGCAGCAGTGGGCTGGCGATGTTTATCAGAGGAATGTCCACCTGTCGGCTGGCGCTATGAGTTAGGGAGCCCCGACCCCCCGTGGGAATGCCGTCTCCAGGGAATTCAGACGGGACACGCCCACTCCGTGGGAACACGTGCTGCCGCCTCGTTAAAACGAACAACAAATTCGTCTAGTAACAACACTGCACTTATAAACAAGGAGCCTCGTGATGTACATACAAAATTCCTTGTGAATCGCCAGGTTATTGCTCAGTTACCTGATCCAGCAAAGGCGGTTTTATCCAGGGATCCGTAAAATGTGCCAATAAGACAGGAACTACATATCAATTTGATCAGAAAAATTATTCTGTCTGTGAAGCCCTGAATGACGAATTTATGATTTCACAATTTAAAAAAAAAAAAAAAAAAAAAAAAAAAAAAACATTTTGCGGTCGTAGGGATTTAAAAATTGTTTAAACAAAAAAAAAAAACAAGTCTTCAAAATAATCATATATAACTGCAAGCGGCTTTCTGTTTGACGCAAACCGCTGGCCATTGATGAAGAAATCAAAGCCAGAGGAAGCCAAATCTCGAAATGAGTGTGGATGTTTCAACGGATCATAGTTATAACCCCTAATTTTCCCGCCATTAAAACAAATCTTCTAGCAGGGGCATTGTCTTCATGGAAAATTCATTTTTTGTTTTTTATTCGTAACTCTGGAATTTACTGTCAAATTTAATCTAGTTGGTTTAAAAGATTAGTTACTGTTTCAGTTTTCAGACATCATCAATAAATAAAATTCTTATCAGCCCACAAACCCTATATGTCATCGACTTTTAAACAATGATTAGAAAGGAACAAACCGAAAGAAATATACCGAAGAAAATCTTTGGATGAGTCAGAGCAGACGAATTTGGAAAGGAACACGACTAGGAGTTGCGCCACTTACACAAAAAAACGAACCAATATGATCAGAAAGAACGAATAACTACTGTAGACACTTTCAGGGATGAATTAAGCTTCGTATTCTTTCAATGAGCAAGAAATTTAAGTCACCGGGACTAACAGAAGAAATCCATAAACTGGAAATAACAAAACTGATAGAGGTAAAAAGATTTTGGTGCAAAAGTGGTCTCAGAATAAACCACCCGCTAAGTATGTGGGTTGCATCTGGACTAAGGAGAGAAACGAACAGTATACACTGGACTAACATTGTGAGCTAAAATGTTTGATATCGTGGTCTTTAATTACCCATTTAAAAGTCAACGGGAATTGAGTGGAATCGGATAGAACAGCAATCAAAAAGATATTTTGGTACATTCATAGCGGATTAATCCGGCAAAAGCACCTGTTATGATGGTATAGTGACATTTGAACTCAGCACCTCTAAAAGAATTATACACTCTCAGAAATTTGTTGCTCAGTAGCTTGAAAAATATCTTTCACCTGTCTGCTAGAACATCGCTCGATCGGCGTGGACCAACTTCACTAGCAAAGTAGACGTCAGTATTTGTTGCGATAATTTTTTGTATCAGTAGATCTAATTACGAACGGAACAGACAGAATTAGTTTATTGATAATTAGCTGCTACCCGCGACTTGGTACACGTAGACTTAGAATTTTATTGCTAAATTTGGATATAAAAAGCTGTAAGTTTTTTAAAAATGTGTACCAAAAAGCACGAAGTTGGAATAATATGAGGGAGAAGAGATTCTACGATTGAACCTGTCGCATAAAGAGGTACAAATTATGACACATTTAAAAATAGCAACAAACTAAAGAGAGGGAGGTTTTAAGTGTGAGAAACTACCTAAAACAGTTCTCTGGCAGGTTTTTTAAGTTGTATCTGTATATGAAATTTATGTACAGATCATATGTAAACTGACTGCGAGAGAAACAAAGCCTTAGTGACCAGTATAACATTATAGAGGACTTATACATGCTACCCCTCTGTCTATCACCGTTCGGTTAGATTTCAAAATTTCGTAACAAAATATGTTACTTGTCCCGAAAAAAAGTATCTTGTTTCCTTCCTCCTGATACATAGTACTTCATTATAAAATTTCAGCAAGATCGGTTTAGCAAACAGAATTACTTTTGGGTTTATAGTATGAGTGTAGATGCAGTTTTTTGTTGGTGCTGCGCGGCGGTGGCGATTGAGCCGTCGCGCGCCTGCTCTCCTTGTCGCCGGTATTTATGAGGCCGTCATACCTGTAAATTGTGGTGCCAGCCAGGCCAGGCAGGTAGATGACGGCAGATAAGCTGCCGCCGCTGCCGCACCCACCTGACCTCTGAGCCGTCCCCAAGGGGACTTATTGCTGGCTTTTGGGACATTTATTACCCCACCCAGTGGGTCTGCATCGCGGCGACATCAAGGGCGAGCCGTGCACTTCACCATGCAGTGCCGCCGGACTACTTGTTAATCTGCTGCTGTCGGCCTGCAGTAGACTCTAACATCCCGAGTCAGTATGTTAAAAAGAAACAAAGAAAGAAAACAAGATCTAATAGCAGTTTGGATTGTCGCAAAGAAGTAGATCTGGTCGTTGGAATCTTGTTTTTACACACACAACCTCAGTTGTCTGATTTCTTAGTGTTTGTTGTTGTTTTATAAATATTGTATTAGTTCTTTTATATATCCGTCTATTGTATAAATAGGTTCTTTTTCTCGGTCGCCAAGAGACACAACTCTTGTTCAGTTATTTCACTCTATATTTTTTTCCCTTGTGGCCTTTACTCCTTGAGGTCATTGGAGGTGGTAAAGGACTGTGTGCAAGGAACGGGTAGGAATTCGACCATAGTCTTTTGAAGGAACCATCCCGGCATTCACCAGGAGTGATTTGGGGATACCATGGAAACCCCAAATCTGGATTGCCGGATGGGGATTCCAACCCGAGTCCTCCCGAATGTGAAGCCAGGCCGATACCACTCATCCACCACGGTCGGTTTCACTCTTTAAATTGTCCCCAAATTGAAAGAGAGAATACACTTTTCTTTATTCTCAAACAAGAAGGCAATTTTAATGTTTTCCCTTTTGATTTCAATACCAAACTACAACATCAGGAAAAGCAGTTTTGATGTCCGAAGAATTCTTCTTGAGGCGCTTTTTGTCGGAGGAGGACGTGGCATTGTAGCATGAAAAGCCTCTTCTGAGGTGCAGTTATACCACCTCTGAATGTCCTTCAGCCACGAGTTCCTTCTCCTTACAACAGACCTTTATATTCCCTTCAATGAGGCGATGCAGTAGCTGGTATCTCTCTCCGCTCATAATGTGTCCTAGATATTGAGCTTTCCTTTGCAGTTCCTTTTGATTCTCCATCCGATGAAGTACTTCTTCGTTTAAGATTTTAAGCACCCAAGAGATGTTTAGGACACGACGGTACAGATACGTTTCAAAAGCACCAATTCTTTTCTCTAGATTTCGGTGAAGGACCCAGCTTTGACAAAAGAATGGAAGTTCTTAATAGCTGTCATCATGGAGCGAAATTAACCTCTCAAATTTACTAGGCGTCTTTAAAATATTCACTTTCACAACGATGTGTTCATTTAAATCGCTCAACTAATATTTATAGTACTACTAAATATTTTTTCTGCAGGTACCAACTCCTGCTAGACATAAATATAATTCATCAACATCATTCTCCAGCTCCAGTCTCCCTGGTGCTGGTCACGAGCACTCTCCACTTCTTCCTGTCCATGAATAGTTGATGTTCATGAACAGTCTTCCAGTCAAGCCTTAAGTCTTCCATATCCTTCTTGGTTGGGTCTATTCATTTCTTTTGGAGCCTTCCTATAGGTCTTTTACCTTGGAAGTTCATATTAAAGTAGGCCTTTGCTCTTTTTTCTTTCTCCATCCTTTGACTATATCCATACTACCTCAGACGAAAACGCTGTAAGAATTTTGTCACTTTGATATTTATACATAATCATGCTAACGATATTACTTCTATCTCTGAGCGCGTAAATATAACAACCAAAAATTCTCTAAGGATAACAATGTCCATCTATCTTTATACCAGAGAATACGAAAGACGTTGATAAAATTACGTATAAATAAATCATTAATATCGTTTTATATATTAATTTGGCAGACTGTTTCCATTATGTTACATAGTATCTACCTTTTGGACTTGTGGGGTGATTACAACTAGCAAAAAGTAGATAATAGAAGTATGAACTTTAAAGACTGACGCTTTATCTCTGCCGACAGAACGTGAATACAATAAAAATAACACTTTTTTTCAGGGTAATCGGAACCAATTATTTAACGGTTTCTTTCTATGTTGAAGAAGTTGCCTCAGTGTAAAATTAGGCAAAAGTTTTCTGTAGTTCACATAAATTAAGTCTTAAACGTTTTTCTGCATCATGAAAGGTGATAGTGAATTTTTTTTTCCGACTAATAAACTGCGGAGTTACTTGTGATACATGAATCAGTCAGCGGTAGCAACTTACCGCACAGTCGCTTTCGTTTTTCTGTAGTAACTATTCACGTAAGTAATGCGGTAGGGATGGTATTAATGCCGAAATTTTGTTATTTATTTTTATCCCTAATTTGGCCGAATATATCCCTGCACAAACTATGTATACGTAATAAAATGGAGCATATTTCCACAAGCTAATATCGGTCACTTTGTATAGCGAAACACGGAGGAGGCATTTAGATCTGGGTATAACTTACTTCAGTATCTAATTAATAAGCGTTAGTCGCGCCAGAATATGAGTCGTAACAAAGTGTTTCACAGTATGGACAGAAGACAACCGTTAATAGCTGCCGAGCTGGTTGTTGAGCGATAAACGTTGTGGACCAACATTTTGGTACGATGCTGTTCAGATCCCTGTCGGTGTTAATGACCTCGCTGTGGACAAGCCCTAACGCCACAACAACAACAACAATAGATCCCTGTCCGGCCATCCAGATTTGGTTTTCCATCGTTTCCCGAATGCCGGGATGGTTTCTTCAAAAACCCATGGCGAATTCCTTTCTGTTCCTCACCTTTTATCATCCTCTTCCGACACGAGGTGCAGAATCCTATAAGAAGAAAGATAAACAGCTATAGCACGTTAGTAGCCTCCAATAGTGCATACATCGAAATCTAAAAATTATTTTTTATTACCGAACTTCTCTCTATTTCCGTGTTTGGTAAAGGCTTTATCTGTTTCGTGCTGCTTCGTCTGTGCCTCCCGAAGTTCCTGGGATGAATTAGGTGTGCCTGGCGCCTTGATTTATACTGGCCGCAATCATATTTATGGTTTGGTGCGACATGTCCACTCGCTTGTAATGGGTCCGCCCGCCACTGTCTTCTGCTCCCACACACGTATCTCCAAGCACACAAACTCATATGTCATTTTTTTTTAAATCTCTTGTCTTTCTTTATATGGTAGTTAATACGAGCTCCCAGATCTGGAGCTTTTTCTTTCTAACAGAATTTTTAAATACTAATTCCAGAATACATCTCCAACTTTTTTTACAAAAATATTTAATAATCATATTGCGTGCATAGAGCAAATATAGGGATCACTAATTACTAAACACTTCTTTCTCTTTTTTGATTTATGGGACATCGCTTTAAATGGAGAAAATAACTTGATTTATGAATCATTCCAGTGTTGTACGAGGCTTACATGTATTGCGTTGTCCTAACGAAATTTTCGAGAATAGAGTTATAGACAGCCAAAATCTTGCATTATTACATGCAACAAAAAGTACTGACTTGAAATGGAAGAAACAACGATTACTTTCTTCGGGACCGAAGATGGAGAAAAAAGGTCGAACATCCATACATAAAGTGCGCATTATTTTCTGAAAGAAGTACTTAGCAGAGATATTACTATTCCATTCGAAACCCTAACGAAGGAGTTAGTCTTAATAACGTTCAAACCTCACTTTCTTGAAAACGGAAACTGTAACCGTAATTATTGTAAAAATTTCATTAATTCCATGAGTTGTGATGAAGCGTGTTGGGTAAGCGATAACACAATGTTAGGGAGGACGCGGGCTCGAATCCACGTCCGGGCATCCAGATTTGTGTTTTCTATGATTTCCCCAAATCAGTCAGGTGAATACCGGGACGGTTCCTTCAAAAAGCCATGGCCGGATTTCTTCCCGTTCCTTGCTCAGTCCTTTCCCGTCTCCAATGGCCTCTACGATGCGAAAAACCAGAACAAAAGAGGATGGTTTGGTTTTGAATCAGATGGACTAACGTCAGTCATCACTGGAGATGAGAGAGACTATTGCTCTCTTAACTCCTCCGTTTCCGTCCTCGATTAATTCACCTTAAATTCACAATACACAGGAATAATAAATCTTTCATATGCCGTTTTATGGAACCATTTAGATTTATTTCGCAATATTGAAATATGGAGTTGGAAAGTTAGTCATTTCGATTCTTGCTTCACGTCTCATCTAGGACGTGGAGGTTAGGTGTATTTTTACTCTAAGGAAACAAACAGTTTGGGACTGTGAATAAAAACTTATACTAGTGTTAATGCTACTAATATCTTTGTTTACGAGTGTGGCACGGATTTGCCAATATTGCGAAAGTACAGGAAAATTGTAGTATCATCGAACGGTATACCTACAACATTATCGCCTCTATCCCGTTCAAGAACATCATCTGGCTTACGTTTCTAGCACCAGACTGTCGTTAATAGTAACAATGTGCGATGGTACCGACAAAATTTGTTCTAGTGACGGTTTGATTGTGCAGCTGAAAATATGGGTGATGTGAAACTATTTTCTTTAGGAGTGTAACGTTGTTGAAATATATTTTAACTCCTACTTCCGTGAGGGTGAGAAGAACAGAAACATAGCGTTGAGCTATGAGTGTAATAAAAACCAGTTTTGCCTGCCACAATCCATTCACGTTTTGTTTTTCCGCTGACGGTCTGCTGGGAAATACGGACGATACATAATGCATGACCGTTAGCGGCAGCACCAACTATGAATTGTTGCCATTAGCCACTTTGTTGTGAACCAGTCACGCTGCACCGATTGTCAAGAAACATAGTAAAATTGTCTTGAAATAGCAAAACGTCGATTGATGTCGTAAAAGGTAATTTCGTAATTTATTTTATGTATTCAGGAAAGTCATAAAGATACCTTGTAAGCTCTAAAATGGAAACATCGGCGTGAAAGAGAAAAATCGTAAAAACTCGTAAAACTGCTTGGGACGTCATTTTGTCCAGTCTACTGAGCGTGGTGGGTGAAAGGTAACACTTGCGTCTACCTTACGAGGGACCTGTGTTCAAGTCAAGCTATAGCCATCCAGATTTCGGTTTCCCATGGTTTCTCGAAAGTACTCCAGGCGAATACGGGTTCGTTCCTTCAAAAGGCTATGGCCGAATTCCTTTCCATTCTTTTCTCCCAGTCCTTTACCGCATCGAATGACCTCGACATCAGTGAGGTGTAACCAATAAGGAAAGCAGGAAGGAGCTCTACGTGGTGTAAGAATGGATTCCTCCTGCAAAATGAACTTTCACGTTCTTAACTTTCAGGGGCGTAGCTACTATGGGGCTAGGCGGTGCAGTGCACTGGGGCCACTATGCTCAGGGGGCCCCCAAGCATATCTCTAGGGTAGTGATGGGTCGTTCGCGAGTGAATCAGTTCTTTAGAGCAATTCTTTTAAAAGAGCGAGTGAACAGTCACTCACTAAAAGTGAACGGTAGTTCTTCTAGGTGAGTCGGTCATAAGTCGGCTAATTCCGAAGATCAAGAAGAGCTTGTTCACGTGGGTTTTGTGGACTGTAGAGCTACTAATTGCATCAAAGTCGATTTAAGGGTGGTATTTCATCGAAAAGTGGGGATGTAACCGGATTCTGAGGGGTGCGACCTACAAAAAAAGGGTCTCAAATAAAACTGAACTAGTTCTTTTCGTGGAGTGATCAAATGAACACCGCTCTTTTTTAGTGAGTCACTTTGCCCACCTCTACACTGGGGGCCCCAAGTGCGGTTGAGAGGACCCATGAGCCTTCATGGCAAACTGACGACCTTTTTTTTTTTAGCTCTACAGTCGTTTAAGGGGGCCCCTGAGACACGGGAAGTCCCTCGCTAAGGGCCCTCACTGCTCAGGGGGCCCCCAACAATTGATCAGGGGCTCCTAACCACAACTCAAGGGCCCCCATCCTCAGCTCAGGGGGCCCCTACCAGCAACACAAAGCAAAAAAAAGGTCGCCCATCTGGCCTGAGGGCCAAAAATAATTTTTTTGCACCGGGACCCTTGTTGACCTAGTGACTACGCCACTGTTAACATTTAAGCTATCTTGTGGCATATCTTAAAAAAACTCAACGTCAAGCAAAAACCGATTACAAATTTTAAAAAAAAATCAGGTGTGTTGCCATTTAAACGTAATTCCTGCTATTTGCTGCACGTTTTCTATATATGAAATAGAGCATATCAGAGTGTATCATTTCTGTACCAGCAACTGAAGTTCACTATGTATCTTAAGGACGTAGTGAATTGATTCCAAGGAGAAAAGAAGACCTTGTAATCGGAAAATGCTGGCACAGAGGCCTGTTCTTTGTGCTGCCGTAATTGGTGTCTTATTCTTGGGCTCGGCAACGGCTGGCAGTGTAGCGGCAGCTAGTCGTTTCAATGGCTCCCGTGATGTACTAGCCCTTTCTCCTTCAGCTCCACACTCGCTAATTCGCGAAGACCAACTTTAATAAACAACCGGTGCTGTACCGTGTCTAATTTCAGCGCCGGAGAAAATAATTGGTGGCTTAACTCACAGCTCGTGCGTCGGGTGTTGGTTCGTTAAACTCGATCTCGGTGGCATTGCGCAAGGTCCCGCCCCGTGAGAAGTAACGCGGACCACAGGCAGTGATCCACAGCTGCGCTTTTGTTAGCAACACTTTGTCAGCAAATAATCTCTTCCTCTTCTTCTTTGTAGGACGCCAAGTCTCTCAAATATAACAAGACATTTATATTGCTCCGTTGCTACATTCCAGACGATACGTAGGAGATTACCAGGAGTCGTGTTCCTTTAATTTCCTCCTAATGGCTGTCTGTATATGACAATTTATTTTAGTTAAGACCTAACTCTTTGTTGGCTACAAGCTGAACAATTGTAGGAGCGAAATCGTCGAGCTGAAATGCAGCTGTGGAACAAGTTACCATGGTGCCGATGAGTTCCGAAACAACATGAAACAGGCGATGAGTGGAAAGAAGCGTCTTTCCCACTTTGATGCGACATAGCATTATGACCATCTGCTGTATCACTAATGCTTCGTAGGTTAACAACTGCAGTTTAATTAAACCTGTACTATTACTCCCTCCAGTGGCGGATCCAGGATTTTTTTTTTTTTTTTTTTTTTTTAAATTCCCCAAAATCCATGTTGTCGGTGGTGACCTTGGTGCTTTTGGAGGGGGTCTTCAGCCCCCAACCCCTCCCCCCTTCCCTGTCCCTCTAGGCAGTTGTTAACTCGTTTATTTTATTTTTTGCATACGGTATGGAGACAATATTGCCGCATGAACGCCAGTGTACCGTCTGCCAGCATGGCGCAGCGGGTAGCGTCACGAATTGCGGTACCGAAGGTCGCCGGTTCAATCCCGCCCACTGACAAAAATTATTTAATTCTGTTTATTATTTCCAGAAGATTCTACATGTTTCCTAAGGTCACTTGTAACTTCTACACATTTCATTTGTTAACTACTCTTGTAATTTCTAGTACGTTCTATCTGTGTATAAATAGAAGAGCATTCTGCCCAAGAGGCAGTCAGTGCTGCGTGTATGTTTGAGTTCTCAATAAACCTGTTCTCAGTTTAAGTGCTGTGTTCATTGACAAGTAACCTTCGAATTCACACCTGCCCCGGTTGCAACGCGACATAGTTTGGTGGAGACGCCGGGTACCCTGTGCAACAGCTGCATCATCGTGGCTCCGATTAGGCAACGTAAAAGTCGCCGCCTACACGGACTGGAACCGGACTACAAAGGATATACTCAGTACGTCCTTCCGAAAGTCCGCGTCATTAGGAAACCCATGGCGGCAAGCCAGCTGCACATTCGACACCCATCGGTGTTCTCTGGAGACGCTGGACAGGACCCTAACAAATGGCTAAAAGGGTTCGACCGAGTCGCCAAGTACAACAGGTGGGGACCACCAGCGACAAATCCGCTCGGCGGAAGAACAACTGAAGAACCGGGCCCAACGACATGGGGAGCCGACGCAATCTTACATACAGGATGTTTTGGCCCTATGCAACGTAGTCAACCCGAATATGACTGAAGCCGACAAAATCACGCACCTAATGAAAGGTATTGCAGAAGACATGTACCAAGCTCTTCTGATAAAAGACGTCGCTACGACGGAAGAGTTCATCAAGTGGTGCCAGCGGATTGAGGAGATGCAACAACGGAGGGTTGGGCGAAAGAAGTATGACAGACTTCCCAACGTAGTCCCTATGGCAGTTGTGGAAGACCAGCACGACTTTGCGTCTCTCATACGACAAATTGTGAGAGAAGAATTACAACAGTTCATGGCAGCTGGGACTCTTGAACCGAGTGAGCATCAGATCATGGCCATGGATGTAAGCCCAGTGGGTCATGAAGGAGCCGACGCGGCGGAAAAAGAGGTATTTCAGACAATAGCTCCTGTCTGCCGAGCCAATCGCACTCGACGTGAAGAATGGCCTCGCCCTGATATGACGTATGCTGCAGCTGCCAAACGGCAGCCTAGGAACCGGCCGACACGGCCACAACCAAATCCTCCGGCACCTATGACGTCCCGCAGACGAACGGACGTCTGGAGGACAGAAGACAACGCGCCAGTATGTTTCCACTGTGGGCGCCCTGGACATGTCGTACGATACTGCAGAGAGAGAAGACGAGTATTTGACGATTATTTTGCCGCAAGACGTCCGTCATCAGAACAGTTCTACCCCAGGCAGCCACCCGCTGACGAGTTCGGTCGACCTACGGGAAGAAGCCCATCGCCGTACCCTAGACGAGGTCGATCCCCGACGCGCCGCTGCCGTTCATCGTCGCCGGACAGAGCTACCAGCCGCTCCCCTAGCCGCCGCACGCAGGAAAACTAAGCAAGGCGACCATCTACGGAGGTGAGGCCGCCGCAGATGAAAATCCTCCATGGATGACAGTCACTAAGATGTCGGGAAATCTCATCAACGTTATAATCGACGGCCAACCTGTCCGGGCGCTGGTTGATTCAGGAGCTTCTTTCTCCGTATTGTCGGACAATTATCGTCGCACACTAAAGAAGACAATGTTCCGTGATACGGGGGCAACTGTGCTAAAGGTCGCAAATGGAAAGTACGTCCAGCCAGCTGGAGCTTGTGTCGCGAGAATAACCATCAACAACAGGACCCAGCCAGTTGAATTTGTCATTTTAACAGAATGTAGTCATAATGTCATCCTTGGATGGGACTTCCTTAAGGCATCCCAAGCTGTCATTGACTGTGGAACATCTGAGCTGCAAATTGAAGAAGTCGTTGCGACGGGTACACGTAACACAGAATCTTCTGGGAAGTTATTCGCCGTTGACAACGTGACAATCCCGCCGTTCGCAATGAGAAGAGTCCCAGTCAAAAACACGGACGACCGCAACCTTGAAGTGCTTGTCGATAGTAGAAAGTTTATTAGGCTCACGAAAGAAATCTACATACCAGCGGCTATCATAAGCATTATCGGTGGTCGAGGAGACATTTGGATCACCAACTGTCACGAGCAGTCACAAATTATCCCCAAGGGAATGTGCATAGGGACAGCTGAACCAGTCCAGGAGGGCGAGCTCAACGTCATTAACGAAGATCCATGCTCTGTTACTAGTACCGACAACACGCTGGAGGAAACAACTATGGAACTGCCAATAGGGTCCGGCCTGACCAAGGAACAACACCACCGGGTGTTAGCTATACTACGCCAATTCTCTGGTGTATTCACACCCCAGCAAAAAAAGGTCAGACGAAACGGCCCACGATAAAGCATCGTATCAATACTGGGGATCATCCGCCCATTAGCCAGCGCTCGTACCGATTGTCACCAGTCGAAAGGCGAATAATTCGAGAGGAAGTGGAGAAGATGTTGCATAATGACATTATTCAACCTTCGGAGAGTCCTTGGTCATCTCCGGTGGTCCTCGTAAAGAAGAAGGATGGTACGTGGCGATTCTGTGTCGACTATCGGCGGCTGAACAAAATCACAAAGAAAGATGTCTACCCACTGCCGCGCATCGACGACGCCTTAGACTGCTTGAAAGGAGCTACATACTTCTCAACCATGGACATGCAGACAGGCTACTGGCAAATCGAGGTTGACGAAGCTGACAGAGAAAAGACGGCTTTTATTACACCTGATGGCCTCTATGAATTCAAAGTAATGCCATTCGGATTATGCAACGCTCCGGCCACATTCGAACGCATGATGGACAACTTACTTCGACACCTTAAGTGGACGACGTGTCTTTGTTATTTAGATGACATTGTTGTTTTCTCGAAAACATTTGAAGAACATCTGAGTCGCCTGTCAACGGTGCTGAAGTGTGTTCAGACCTGCAGGACTCCGCCTCAATCCGAAGAAGTGCCTCTTCGTCGCCAAAGAGATAAAAATCCTGGGGCACCTGGTCAACGGAGATGGCGTCCGCGCTGATCCAGATAAAGTAAGGGCAGTCATGGAATTTCCAACTCCTCAGCACATTCGTGATGTGAGAAGCTTTCTTGGGCTGTGCTCATACTTCCGGCGTTTCATAAAAGGATTCTGTAACATGGCACGTCCACTGCAAGAACTTTTGCAGGGAGACGCCAAGTTTTACTGGGATGAAACTAAAGAAAGATCTTTCCAGGCACTTAAGGAGGCTCTAACTTCCGCACCAGTTCTAGCCTTATACGACGAGAATGCAGAAACTGAACTTCACACTGACGCCAGCGGTTATGGGATCGGTGCAGTGCTTGTGCAAATTCAGGAAGGTGCTGAGAAGGTGATAGCCTATGCATCAAGAGTATTCTCTAAGCCCGAGATAAACTACTCTACAACCGAGAAAGAATGCCTCGCAGTTGTCTGGGCTATCAACAAGTTTCGTCCGTATTTATTCGGCAAACCTTTCACCGTCGTGACAGACCACCATTCTTTATGTTGGCTAACCAGCTTGAAGGATCCATCAGGTCGACTAGCAAGATGGGCACTTAGACTTCAAGAGTACGACGTCACGGTGGTATTCAAAAACGGACGCAAACACAAGGATGCCGACAGCCTTTCAAGGAATCCTTTAATAGAACACAACAGCATGAATGGAATTTCAGCCCTCGCTGAATTAGGTGACGTTGCAGCTGAACAGAGGGAAGATTCAGAGTTATTAAGAACCATAGACGCCTTGGAGAAAGGAGAACCGGCCAAAGGAGAGTTTCAATTGATAGATGGGACATTGTATAAGAACAACTACGATCCACTAGGCCCCAAGTGGCTTCTGGTCGTTCCAGCTCATCTCCAGCCAGCTATTCTCAAGTATTTCCACGACGCTCCAATATCCGGTCATCTGGGATTTGTGAAGACCCTGGACCGAATCCGACGCAGGTATTACTGGAAGGGTCTCTACCGATCTGTCAAGCATTATGTGAGTCACTGTAAAGAGTGCCAGCGACGGAAACATGTGCCGCAATTACCTCCAGGTCATCTAGTACCAATTCCGCCTGCAGCAGTTCCATTCCACCGAATTGGGATCGACCTTTTAGGGAGGTTCCCGAAGTCGACAGCCGGTAACCGATGGATAATAGTCTGCACCGACTACCTCACGCGCTACGCTGTCACCAAACCTGTGCCGACTGCAGAAGCTCCAGAGGTTGCAAAATTTCTAGTAGAAGACATTATTTTGAAGCATGGAGCACCACGTGTGATGATATCCGATCGTGGAAAGGTATTCCAGTCAAGACTAGTATCAGAGGTCATGTCAAGATGCGACGTTGTCCACAGGATGACAACTGCATACCACCCTCAGACAAACGGTCTCACAGAACGCTTCAACAAGACATTAGCCGATATGCTGTCGATGTATGTGGATGTTGAGCAGAAGGATTGGGATACAATACTGCCAGTGGTCACATTTGCTTATAATACAGCAAGGCAAGATACGACAGGCTTCACTCCGTTTTTTCTGCTCCATGGCCGTGAAGCTGAGACCACAATGGATACGCTGTTCCCATTCCAGCCGGACGACACTCAGGATGACTATATAAAACAGCTCATTACCAGGGTCGAAGAAGCAAGACAGCTGGCTCGCATACGAACACTGGCCACCCAGGAGAGGGACCGTCAGCGGTATGACGGCAAGCACCGACCTGTTGCGTACAACCCAGGAGATCTCGTATGGATTTTTACCCCTGTCCGGAAGGTTGGGCTATCAGAAAAGTTACTGAAGCGGTACTTTGGTCCGTATCGTGTCATACGCCGCCGGTCAGACGTCACATACGAAGTCGAGGATTATGAGCCGTCTTCGAAACGACGAAAGCGAAGGGACATTGTTCATGTCCTCCGCATGAAGCCTTACTACAATCCTGACGAGCAGCTAGGCACAACCAGCTTCTTGTTCAAGGACTCTGAGGACGGTTTGGATACTGAGGAAGTCGGACAGGAAGATAATAGTACAAACAGGAGGGGCCCTCCAGAACTGCCATACAGAGGACCCACGACAAGATCAAGATCCAGGACACTTCAGCGTGCCCCAAAAGAAATCTAACAGCGGGACGCTGTTTTCCTCAGGAGAGGGAGCAATGCCGCATGAACGCCAGTGTACCGTCTGCCAGCATGGCGCAGCGGGTAGCGTCACGAATTGCGGTACCGAAGGTCGCCGGTTCAATCCCGCCCACTGACAAAAATTATTTAATTCTGTTTATTATTTCCAGAAGATTCTACATGTTTCCTAAGGTCACTTGTAACTTCTACACATTTCATTTGTTAACTACTCTTGTAATTTCTAGTACGTTCTATCTGTGTATAAATAGAAGAGCATTCTGCCCAAGAGGCAGTCAGTGCTGCGTGTATGTTTGAGTTCTCAATAAACCTGTTCTCAGTTTAAGTGCTGTGTTCATTGACAAGTAACCTTCGAATTCACACCTGCCCCGGTTGCAACGCGACAATATGGTTCCACATCTTCATTAGTTTCGATTTAAGGTAAGCATTTCCTATGTACGGTTGGTCCGCGACTGGTCAGTATGTCGTACAACGTTCCAGGTTGCTGGTACGATTAATAAAGG
>CM061914.1:47017322-47228812 GCA_031002005.1 Vandiemenella viatica
ACAGTCAAAATACAAGTATTTCCAGCGATAAATTAAAATGGCCGGCCTCGATAGCGGGGTGCTAGCGAGCTGGCTTCGCGTTCAGAGTCGCCGGTTCGAATCCGGTCCAAGGCATGAGAGGTTTTAATTACGTGTTGTGTTAGTCCTGTGTCGAACTATATTTTCCTGATAAATCTAAGCACAAATGCAAAAAAGAAACATAAAACAAGTTCATTCATACAAATATGTGAAGATATTTTGCTAAAATAGTTGGATCATTCTTCTTTAGGTAGTTTTTTTTCCCTTTCTATTTTCACTTCTTATTTGATATCATGTAGTCTTCCGTTACCCAAAACTTGTCTCTTAATATATGTATCAGAACAAAAATATTGAAAATCTTCATTAATTCCATAAACTTCAATGCGAGTATTAGTTCTGTTATATAACCTATCAGAAAATATTGACAGCAAATCAAAAATAATTTAAATAAATTTAAAATATACATCTTTTCATTTTTCGACGCATAAGGTTAAATGCTTTTTGAGCTGGAGAATTTTTAGTTGATAATATCATCGATTTCAATATTCTGACCTGCATCTGCTGTAGGGATATTTCCCGATTAAGAGGATTCCGTGGTCGTCTTTGTTTGTAATACCAACATTTCCCAGGAAATTACGCGTTTTTATTTCGTTTACTAAGCTTTCGGCTGTCATACTGCAGCCTTCTTGCTGTGTTTCTACGAACGCAACAGGCTAGAACCGCATGACGCTCTGCGCTCTATACTGAAAAATATGTAAACAAATATAGTAACTCTGAAGGAGGCTGCAGATTGCAGATGGCAGCCCGAAGCTTAGTAGCGGGAAGAGGGAGTATTATTTATTATTGGTGGGGTTCGAGTGACCTCCGGCAGGCGCGCGTGCAGGTGTAGCGGTCTAAATGTCGATCACGGAGCCAGCTGTGTCGAATCTGTAATGAGGGCACCGCCCCACTACTGACAGGCAGCCCGGGTACGCAGGAATGCTAAAACTCGCGCCCTCCGTACAGCACGGCACGGCACGGTACACACCACTCACATCATGCAGTCACCATGTTCAAGAAACCCCCACACTCCACTCCACATTTTCATTTTAACCTACAAAATCAGCAATGTTTGGAACAGTGCGGTGTTTGCTTAAAACCCTACGGTCTTTCTGATTTTTACCGCATCGAATCCGTTCCAATTGCAACTAGAAACAGCTTTACCTCTTCCATAATGAAAACGTTTACAAATCAGTTATAATCCGAATTATAAGGGGAGTGATTACTGCCAATGCAAATGAATTTTTTTCATTTGCTTGTTTGTTTTAACAGAACGCATTTCACTTCTTTCAGAGAAACATCTTGAGCGGTTCTTCACGTTTAAAACCGACTGAAACATTATGCAGTGGAGTACAGTGTAATGAAACTTGTGTGCTAAACAAAAAGCAAGCAAAACATGGCATGCTGTACGAGAACCATGTTAAAATCACTGATTCCAGGAGTAAAGTATAAAAATAAACTAATGTAAATTGAATATTAAAAACAGCTCTGAAGATGCTTCTGTGAAAAAGGTGAAACGCGATCAGTAAAAACAATAAGCGAGCGAAAAAACGTCAACTGCATTGCCAGTAACGATTTATATTATATTTATAATTATCTATAAGCGAAGAAAATGCTCCACAACTTCCAATTATTAAAAAACGGATCATGCTTAAAATTCACAAACAGGGGGTGGAGGTATTACACTAATCACTCATTGCAGACACTAAACAATTCGTTAAGTGACCTGAACAAAACTTCATAGTGAGTGTCCAGATAAGCAGAGAGAAACATTATCTTTGTTTCCAGCTGGGGGTATGGCTTTAGCCGTCAGTACGCCTGCGCACTGGATCGCGGTGATACGACGGACTCGGTTTGAAACCTCGGAACCCGCGTACCTGGCGTGCTTATAAGGCGGTTTCCAGTAATTACCTTGGCCAACCCCAACAAACACCTCATAATCTACACATTTCAAACACTCAAGACAATATACGCGTTTGGCAGACAGACGGAAACACTTGGGGTTCCTCCTTCAGAATTGGTTTCTTGCAGTAAACGGTAGAATGACCAATCCACCAATGAAACAAGAGTTGTGAACTAGTCTTCGCATCCATAGAAATGCTCATGACTCTAAGAGGCTTCATCAGTTAGTGATTGCAAGCGGTTGATAAAAAAAACTTTGCTTTCAAAACAATCATTCTTTTGGTTTCTTGGCCTATTCGATTCTCTTACTGGACAGAGGCTTCCCTCGTATATTCCGTGATACTAACCTGACTGTTTACTCCCGCGGATAATCCACACATGCTTGCGAGTTCGTCACAAATCGGAAACGAGTTCATATCTCACCATGACCGTGAGTAATTTAAGCAGTGTTCTCTACGTCATATGTTGATTCATCTGTTTACTATGTAACTGTGGACCATCCGACCATCTTAGCATTCGTATAGCGTATAACGGAAAAAAGCTTGAGACCGATATGTGATTCCTGATGTGTGATCCTTTCCACATCCAGAACAGCGGCGATTTTAAGTGCGTAGTCACAATGGAGGGTTAATGCAATCACTAAACACTATTAATAATTTATTTAAAAGCACCAAACTTGTATTTTCCTAAGTGACGAGTGATTTTAGATCAGTGGAATTTGATTAATCTCATATGGTCGTATTCGAACAGTATGTTGACGTAGTGGGCTGCGCAATAGATCTGCCCTATTGGACGCCCTTCTATGCGTGCTATCTATGCGTGCCATCGCCCCGATCAATCGACGGCGACTGTACAGTACTGTAGGGGCGCCATTACTCGTTGGTCACGCACACATACACGCGCCCGGTCCTGGTGATTTGGGAGCTGGACCTCCACACTACCATCTGCTGTCCTCAACTGAACAAGGCAACGATTCCTCCTGTCAAATTTTGGAATTCCTTTCCTTTAAATCTCTACATGATAATATGTTCTCAGGGATTCTGAGTCAAAGTGACGAGAAGGGACATTTCAAGACTCTGAGAAGAGACGAAAAAAATTTGTTTGAGAAAAATGCGTTTTATTACACTAGTAGAAGACACATCTGTGCTGCTTTAAGCCCTTTTCCTCCCTGTTGTCAGTTTCTCTCATCATCCCTGTCCCAGGTTCTAATCTCTTGATTCATTACAGTGCATTTCCTCAGTTAGCTGCTTCATATACGTATTATAATCATTGTCTCACTTGAGAGACAACGATAATATTGGCAACTGACAAAAGAGGCAACGTTGTAACCAATTGCTTTCTGGATATATCTCATGTATGTTACGTGTTGTGATAGTAGACATAAACGTTTTAGTAGATTTTGCACTGCTCACATTTCCACGCACTGAGGTGGTTAATTGGGCGTCTATGTACCAAGAGGACTCTAAATTTTTTATACGAATTAACAGACGAAGTATGACGAATGAAACAACCAGACTAGATTCGAATGGGAGCTCGAAGCACATCTTCCTTAAATGGCCACCCTGCATTAATGGAAGTGTTTCAGATATATTAGCTTCCATTCTGACACATATTAAAGATTTTTTTTCCGCTAGGCTTTACGCTTCATCGATGTCGAAATCATTAGAGGCGGGAAAGAACAGGGCGCAAAGAAGGGGAAGAAATTCAACCATGGCCTTTTTAAAAGGAATCCCACAATTCGCCTGGAGTGGTTTTGATAAACCATTGAAAACCCAAATCTGTTTTGGCCGGACGGGATTTGAACCCGCGTTCTTCCGAATGCGAGACTAAAACTTTTCAGCTTACCCACTATCCTAGATAAAAAAATCTCATACTTCAATGTCGATACGTCGTTAGGCAATTAGGGCGCCTGAAGTAGGATAAATTTTCACTATTCTGAAATTAATCAGCAGCAGAGAGTTCCACCGTAATCACGAGATGTGTGACGTGGGCTGAAAGACAAAAGTAAGGGGATAACCTGATCCTACGGTTGAAGTTTCAAATACAGAAGCAAAGGAGAGTGCATTAGAGTAACCTTGTATGCAACCAGCAGCCCTGAGTCATACATATAATGTAAACCGGCGGATCACTGGTCATTGGGGTTGGAGTAGATTTGAAGCAACCCTCCAAAGCAGCGTGTTATCCTTGCGTTACGGTAAAGCAACTCGATTTTTAACTACTGCTGCAGAAGGGACGATGCTTATGTAGTAGTTATCACCATATTTTTCCTTTAACATGGAATACAACCCACACTTACGGACCATTACTTCTTGTTCGATTTCTTGTTGTAACTAATAGCCCAGTAGATATTAGGTTAGTGCTCTGGGAGTTGATGATTGGTGTGGGGCGTTAAGAACGTGAACTTCTAACTGTGTACTGTGACTCGAATCCAACGCGAAAAAACAAACACAAAAACAAATTGGCAAAACGTGAATTACAAAAAAATAGCTATATATATAAATAGATCTAAGAAAATTACATTTACTGGAAAGACAGTATTGGGTACCAAAATGAGAATAATTGTTGTTATACCTCTCCACAGAATCTTTCATGATAATAGTTTGTAGCAGAATGACCAAGGATGGTCAGTGTTTGTGGGACCCCTGCTAGACGCGCCAGAGTGTCGCGACAGGCCGGCGGCTGCCAGGGACAATGGACACCAGCTACCCTTCTCACGCAGTTGGTCAAGCGTATAATCCCTTGGCTCCGGGGAACGGTACACTGGGGTGAACAAACTATCCAAGCCCCAGGTCTACGAACGGGGCAGTTGGAGGTCACAGGTGACGAATAAGTCCGAGGCTATCCCGAGTTCGCACGAATCGAGAAAGACAAGGTTCGCCTATCGTGACAGCCGGAAGGAGGAGCTTAAAAATGGCAGAACCAATCGAGAGAGACTATCCTTTGCATTTTGTAATGCCGGTGTATTTTTTCTCTATGTAAACCACGAGCGACGAGAGGAGGCTTTTTCCGGCGGACGCTGGAGAGACTTGGCTCCGAGCCTTCAGACTAGAAGGAGCGGATCTTCCGAAGCTGGAGATCGCTCGGTCTTGGCATCGAACCTGAGGGTCGATAAGCGTGTCTTGTACAGTGAGGTCACTGTGCACGCATCCAGTACGCTTGCACGGACGTGGTGCATTGTCCGCTATAGCCAAGGGGCTATAGTAATTCCGCCGTCGCGGGAAATACATCGCCGTCACGGTAATAATTCTACAAGTGCAGTGTGGTACTTTTATTCGGTCATTGAGTACAGCCCTGTAACGACCACTGAATGATTAGGAGTTCTCGCACCCCCAAATATTGAGCTAGCTGGGGCAGACTTTCTTAAAGCCACACTTGGTGGATAATTTAAATTATCCTGGCGCCCGGCATTTGAGATCGGATACAGTTAATGTCAATACTGTGTTTGATTTCTGATTCCCGATCATTGTGAGAGGAACTTTCTTTTGAAAAAATCAAGTGTGTAGCTTTCTTGCTTGCCAATTA
Source organism: Vandiemenella viatica (assembly GCA_031002005.1). Lineage (NCBI taxonomy): Eukaryota > Metazoa > Arthropoda > Insecta > Orthoptera > Morabidae > Vandiemenella > Vandiemenella viatica. The sequence continues at coordinate 47,022,804 of CM061914.1, forward strand.
ACATTGGGAGTTTGTTTCAAGATTAATTTTAAAAGTGGTTGTGTTTTAATGCTTTGTTTATTTGTTAATATGTTGGCAATTGTAAGAAGAGGCTTTGCATTGTTCTTTTTATCATATTTCAATGTGTCAATGTTAACGATAAATAAGCCTCGCCTGTACGCCATTATGAGTACAATAAATTAGCAGCCTAGGGTTTCTTTTAATTATAAAAAGAAGTAAAAGGTTTTCACCCTTACCTCCCCAACGGCATATAACGCCACAAGTTACAGAGAAGAACGAGCCTTCGAACACAACACAGACCGGAGAAAATATAAGTTTCAGATTTTATAGAAATGGCCTGCTTCTATTGTATTTAACAGCGTATTTTGTTAAATCAATTGGACTGTGAAACTCTCTCTGTTTCAAGTGAGGGAAAACTCCCGACTTCAGTTGCTGAATGTTAAATGAAGTACTTTGGTCATAGTGAGAATCTGAGGTATAAACGAACTAGTTATCTCAGGTGAAATTTCTATATTCATATAATAAAACACTGAACCATACGAATTTCTTGATTTACAGTAATCCACGGAAGAATTGTCTTAAATTATATTGTTTTGAGAAGCTGCACTTGGTCTCCAATCTAGGAAACAACGCAGGTTTAAATTTATTCTCCTTTTCGATTTCGTCCATCTCAGGACCACGGAAAGTAATCCTGTGCATTATCTCGATGCTTCTTTTCTTGACTTTCAATACTTCTTCATCCTTTCTTCCGTCCATATGTTATTACATTTCCTCTTCTCCTTCTCCTGGAAACACTTTAAATTTTGGATCAATCTCCTGAAAGTTATATTATATCTTCTGCTATTCCGATCTCAATCATATGTTTCTTTACTCCTTAGATCCTTTTGTAAGTCTGTTGCTATCCATTGTCATATGACCAAGAAAACTGATTCTCCTCTTTCTGATTCGTGTCTGACATCTGTTCAGTTTCTTCTTCTATGTACAGATCTTTATTCTTCAGGTGCCTAAACTCGCCTTTTTTTCAATTTTAAGTGGTCTCCAAATTTTCTTCAAAATTTTTCTTTCCCATTTCTCTAGCTCTTTTATTTCTCCAGTTTTCATAAAAAAACAAACATTCTGAGGCGTAGAGACCTTCTGCTTTGATTACTGTGTTGTAGTGTTTGATTTTAGTTTTCCTTGAGAGATTTTTCTTATTGTATGTTTCTTTAGTCAGTTGGTATGGTTGTTGTAGTTTCTTGGTCTTGATCTATTTGCTTCTTTTCCAAGCCCATTAATCAGAATTACTGCACGTAGATATTTAAATTTATTGACCTTGTTAATTTTTCCGTACTTTGTGTTTAGTACTGTGGGTGAGTCCCTAATATTGGTCATGAATTATTCATTCGTAGTCCTGCTTTCCAGATGACTGCTCGTGACACCGGAAGCATAGGCGCATCAGCTGATCGGCCGTGGTTTACTTTTAGTTCACCGCTCGTGAAATCGCGGCCTCTTTCAGCTCCACAAAGGGCGGTAGCAGCTCTGTTGCTGCGACAAATTAATCCTGATGAATGCGGCGAGCGGAACGTATAATATTAACTGCCGTCTCGTATTGGTAAGCAGTCAAAACAGAGACCCACTCTGCCACTACAGCGATAAAGTAACAGAATTCCCGACCTGAGCTCAATGAAATTCCATATCTAACGGTCTCGTTAATGTATGTGTTTCGAACTGTGGACGTTTTTTAGGAAAATATTCTGACTTAGCGGTTTTCTTTTCCCAATATGAGTAGTGCTACGTTCAGGTTGTAGGCTGCATTTTCTTTTGTTATTCAATAATTACAACTACATTACCGCTTAGGTTAAGTCGTGGTTCAAAACAAATTTTCACATATCTCTAACTTTCATTTGACTCTCAGTGACCAGATGTTGCTAACAAATAGAGAAAGAAGTATCTTCTCATCTCCGTTTCACTAGACGACAAAGCATCCTTTATGTTACGTGTGATGGCAAGAGGAAAAAAATGCCATGTAAAAGAATGAATAGTTTCTAGCGAGTAGAACAGCGTAGTGGCTAGAACACAGGAATCGCCGGTTTTAGTCCGATGTCAAACATGAGTGTTTTTAAGGAAATGTTGCATTTATCTTGTACTAACGTTTCTAAGATGAATAATAGTTGCAGGAAGCATGTGTGTGCATTATAAATTTCTTGTAGTTCCCCGGTAATTCACTGTCTTCTCTAATGGCGTTCCACATTTCTACATCCAAGTTCAGCTGAGGAAGTTCAAAAATAATTTTGCACCTAAAGTGAACGTTACAATAAACGCCATTAGCTTAGGCATTCTCTGGCCACTATAGAGCTCTGTAAGCTATTAGTTTGTATTTTCACCACCTGCAGCGCTATCGTGCAAAGTGTGGTATTGCTAACTTCCGGTTGAGCACTGTTTTTTGTTTGCGGGCAATCTCTATAGAAGAATTTAACAGGTGAAAAAGCTGAAGGAGTCATTTTTTAAAGATAGAGCACGTAATCTGTCGAACTGCACAGAGCAAGAATTGATTAACAGGTAGTGTGAAATACAGTGTATAATATTCTTTGCGTATATGCAAGTCACCCTCAGTACGGTTAAGCTAAGCATGAGTGTGAACCTTCATTTCTCCTCGCCTTTATGGAAAACTGTTTTTACCATAAAGTTAATTGAATGGGATAAGAAAAGAAAATACGAAAAGCTATGATGGATTATACAATATATCAAAAGCTGTTACTGCCAAATGTGCAGACTGATCCAATAATACGTCCGTTCGACTATCTCGAAAGTTGTTAGTCTAATATACACCCACAACATACGCATGTTTCGGTTGCATTCACTACTTACAGATCCATCACAAAACTTGATAGTTACTATTAAAAACGATTTCAAAATAACTTGAAAATTTTATTTCAATTTGTTTGCGAATTTATGCCTTTCTAACTACATCGAATGACAACTGCTGTTGCCGTCAATTTGAAACACATTACAGCGTAATTCAATATAAATTGATAATACATTAGTACACTTGCTAAAGAGCAGGTTGAATCACATATAAAAATATAATTAGATAAAAAAGACATCGAAAAAATATGTGACGAACACAAACGACCAGACCTAATGACGCATCACTATATAAAGACTTTTTGAGATCGAATTTCTGAACTGTTAAAGTAATATCGCAGTATCAAAAGTAAAAGAGGAGAAAGAAATTAGTAAAGAAATACGAAAACGGTCTGACAGCAGCCTGCTGTTTAACTTGACAGGTGAAAAATTACAATCGTTTAACTGGCGCCACCTCGTCTTTAAGATGTATTATTATCGAGTTGCGGGCAGTATTTCGGAAACTGGTAAGGAGCACTATAGGCACTCCATACGTTACTACAAAGCTTACAGAGTCTCCGTTGCATGACGAAATTCGACAACAAAGCTTTTCCCTGATATGTTTAAGGAACGGGTGAGAATTTCGTCATGCAACCGGGGACTCGGTAAGCTTTGTAGTAACGTCTGAAGCGCACAATTAGCATATTACTAAATCGTCGATTGTTATACTTTATTATAATATTTGATAATATTTATATTATCACCTTGCAAAGACGAAACAAGGAAATAAAACCATGAAATAGATAAGTCTGCTGAGAAACAAATTTCTTAGTACAATACCTCAAATACGCTTAAATCATGAAATTTTATACTATCATTTCCACTTTCACGATGTTGTCGTATTCGCTAGAAGAAAAAGATCAGAATAAATTAGAGGAAATAACGACTAACGGAATGAAGATGGGGATAGTCAGAATTTCTGTTGTTTGCAGATGACAATTTTGTTTAATTTTTTTTAAATGCCATGGTGCGCCTTCGCTTGCGGCAATTTCCTTGCACACCCATTCTTCCCCTTTCTTTTTCCAGTTTAATTATGCCCGCAAATTAATTTTAACTTTAAATTCTTTTAGAGTTTTTAGTAAATTATTCGTATTATATAACAAGACCAAAACAAGAAAGACTGAACAGCTGCAGGATGATCTGCACAGAATAATTACATGGGACGAAAATAAATGAAAGGAAGAGTCAGCTTGTTAGGTGCACACATTAAAAAAAAAAATCATGATAATGATTATAAGATGGGGAAGAAATTGCTTAATTGCTTGTTGAAGACTTGAAATGTAAATATCTTGGCATAACATTTGACAGTAACCTCAATCGGGCAGGACACATTGGGCATGTGGTAGGAAAAAGTTTTAAAATCCTCCATTTATTGGCGAGAGTGATGAGAGATGTGCCATAGGAAGTCAGGGAACCGGGTTAGTAAACTCTGGTCAGACCATTGCTATGAACCCACATTTTGGGTATTAATTAAATGAGTTACAAGGGGTGCAAAGACGGCCTGCTAGATTTGTCTCTGAAAATTACTGCAGACCAAAATAAAGGAGCTGGAGTGGGATTTGTTGGATTTTTTTTTTTTTTTGTAACTGCTTTACTTCTCTTTTTAACATCGAGGTCTTTAGAGACGGGAAAGGATGGGGGGCAAGGAATGGGAAGGAATTCGGCCATGGCCTTTTGAAGGAAGCATCCCGGCATTTGCCTGGAGTGATTTGGGTAAACCATGGAAAACCCAAATCTGGATGCCCGGACGGGGATTCGAACCACCGTCCTCCCGAATGAGAGGCGAGAACGCTAACCGTTACACCGCCCTGCTCGGTGATTTGTTGGAAGAGAGGAGTAGATTGAGGAGAGTGTTGGGAGTATACAAGGCGTATATAGGTGATGAGACGTGGAAAGATAGGGGTGGAAGAATTAAGAATGGTGCATGGAAGGGTAAAGATGATCACGACTACAAGCTGGCACTCGATTTGAAGCATAAGGGTATGGAAATAATTTCTCTCGTGTGTACGGAAGTCATGGACTGGAATAAATAATTATGGAAGTTATTAATAATTCAACACAACACTGAAAGAATTTAGAATTAGAATTCGTTTTAGGGCAAAGGTAGACGGGCACAAGAAAACGGAAAAATTGATGTGTAGGGAAATTGCCATTCGAACGTTGCGCTCCATCGCAATTGAATTAAATTAAATTTAGAGCTTACGGTTCGCTTTTTTTTTTTTTTTGCTTTTTTTACTGCTTTACGCCTCGTCGACGGCTAAGGTCTTTAGAGGCGGGATGGGACTGGGGACAAGGAATGGGAAGGAATTCAGCCATGGTCTTTTTGAAGGAAGCATCCAGGCATTCGCCTGGACTGATTTGGGGAAACCATGGAAAACCCAAATCTGGATGCCCGGACGGGGATTCGAACCCACGTCCTCCCGAATGCGAGGCCAGAACGTTAACCATTCTCCCACCACGCTTGGTTTACGGTTCGCCTTTAGGCCGTCGCTAGGTGACCTAATCAGAAGTGAGTTAGCTTTGTAACGGAATGTTCGTGAACAATGTTAGAATGTTCTTCGTTACTACTATTACCACAGACTATCAACAAAAACCCGCTACTTTCCTCTGATTATACTCTTGAAAGTAGTAGTAATCTAAAATGAGAAGTCAACCGCACAGAAAAAAAAAAAAACCAAGCAGTGCGAAGAAGTGCATTAAGTGGTGAAGAAGCTAATCAAAGAAGCACGCACAAATTCCCCCCATTGCGGGACGGATCCTAATAACCTATTAGGGGGTTCGCAATTTCTCTAAATGTGCAGCTGCGGTAGGGAAGTGGCGAATGATTGCCTAGGCGCATCACAATTACAAGGTGTATTAGGTATCGCATAGCGTGTCATTAGATACCCGGGGAGCGCGCTTTCACGTGCAAAGTAGTCGCAGCCCGGGGAAGGACACTGCTAAATGAACTGCACCCCGTGCCGCATATTTCCTGGTGCCAAGTACTTCATCAACACCGCAGGTGCTGAGCACGTATGTAGCCTGGCAGACGTGTGCTCATTACATTTACAGTTAATAGATACGCGACCGGCAATCAAGAGCAGCAGTTTATTCGCGCACTCGTATCTGTCTTCCCGCAAGCATTCCCCAGGTGAGAGCATACTCGTGTACCTAATGGTACTTCCGTCACGGGGGATTACAAAGCGATTCCACAATGATCCAGTTTGTTGGAGTGTCCTTGGATATTCCTATTCGAAGTAATATTGAACCTCAGTAATACCGAAAATGTAAACATGAAAGAGACACGGCGAAAGTAGCTATTTAATGTCAATGGCAAGAAATAGTTTAAAAGAACATACCTTTTTTTTATTTATGGCTTTACGCCTCGTCAACGTCGAGGTCATTAGAGGCGTGATGGGATTGGGGACAAGGAACGGGAAGGAATTCGGCCATGGCATTTTTCAAGGAAGCATCCCGGGATTTGCCTGGAGTGATTTGGGGAAACCATGGAAAACCCTAATCTGGATGCCCGGACGGGGATTCAAACCCGCGTCCTCCCGAATGCGAGGTCAGAGTGTTAGGGGGCATCCGTAAATTACGTGAGGTGTTTTTCCAGATTTCCGGAGCCCCCCCCCCCCCTCTGGTGAGATTTCGTGAGATCTGGTCTGACCCTCCCCCCCCTCTGGTGAGATCTGTTCCGTGAGACCCCCCTTCCCTAGAAATTGCTCTCGCAACTTTTTGTTTTTAGGTCGCACCCTTCCAAACAGGTTACCCCCCCCCCCCCACCTTTCGACGAAATATCCCACCTAAAATCGACTTTCATTTGTAGACCTTTTTTTTTTAGCTCTACAGTCCAACAAAAATTTCCAATACCTCACGTGAGATTTCCGTTGACCCCCCCTCCCCTCTCCCCCTTGGTGAGATTTCACCTCACGTAATTTATGGACGCCCCCTTACCGCTCACCCCCACGATCGTGAAGAACATACCCTTCTAACTTCCAAAGAGGCTTCAGCAACACAGAATCTTTTAATTTTTCACTAAACGAGGTCTTTGGGTTTAAGTAACAAGAAAATTGGTAAATCTGTATTGCTGTTTCCTTTGGAGCAATGTTTTAATGAAGGAATCTTTTACAAATAGGCAAGTACAAAACCCTTGACTTCGCAAGTACTAACCTCGCCCCGTTCTTCTTCCCAATATTTCGGGGTCGGCTGTCTTTGATCAGTTTTACTCATAGTCAACGTGGACGAATTTGGAGCTTTGGTTTTGCAGCCAAATGCCTTTGCTAACTACAAGCATTTCATACCTGGGCTGCTGACTTCGCTGCCGGTTCCAGGAGATTCTTCCTTTGAAGCGCAATCAACACCAAGAAAAAATGAACATTAGTGGAACCGATGTGCGGCTGTGACAACTCATGGTGGTAATAGTAGTATTTGTAGTAGTAGTGGTATTAATAGTAGTAGTAGAAGTAGTAGAAGTAATGTTGGTAGTAATATTAGGGACAATAACAGTAGTAGTAGATGTAGTAGTGGTGTGGTACCCATTCTGTTTAATAACAGTAGAAGTAATAGAGATTGGAACTTGAATCAATTTTTTTTTGCATTCATTGTTTATATGTGAATACATTATATATATGTCATATATAAATACATGTAAAAGAATGGAAATAAGAGCCCAGATTAGATACTAGGTGCTGGGCTATGTTGAATGTGGAAAATAAATAATAAAAAATAATAATTTCATACCTACTGCCAAGTCGTACTATGTACTAATGAAGGAAGCCATCGTCTGTGAAATGTGTAACCATGTTCCACGATTTTTTTTTTTTTTTTTTTTTTTTTTTTTTTGTGAAACGTGTAGTTTATTAGCCGGAATTTACCCTGATGGCTGCGGAAAACATAAAAATCACAGCTCGTGCCCGCTCCGTTCTACCTCCCTGATCCTGTGTGCGGCGCCTCAGTGCACTGATACACACTGGCAGGTACTAAACTCGCCCTGTAAAAATTTGCAATTTCAGATGGTGAGATTCTGCAATATTTACAAGCTTGCTCATTCGAATTGGTTGGTGAACACTTGCTACTAGTTAATTACAGTGCGTTCTGAACCGGACGTGATACGACTCAATGAGTCGAGTATTTCATTAGGATATAGCTAGGTAAGCGGATTAGACCCTCAAGGACTTTAGTCAAATCGAGTGAATCATGGAATCTGCATGAAAATAATTTCTTCGATTAAAATGAAACAGGTATCCGGATTTAAGGTGGCAGCTGTAACATCTAATTCAGGATATAGGATTCAGTAGCTCGACTATTTTTTTTTTTTTTCCGATTACAAGACGAAAAGGAACTGCTAATATGGGGTCCCTCTTGCGAGTGGGTCACGTTGGACCGTAACTTGGAGTCCTGCCCGCCTTGACGACGTGTTGAGCCTGACACACGGAACCTAAGTGCATTCTAAGTGGACGTGGGAGTCCGAGTAATGGCTCATTAATTTCAATTACGACGCGGATCTGAGTAAGCAGTAAGGTCGCGGACGACAGCTGTTCGGCCCAACAACAGCGCAGATCGCAATAATTATTTGCCACTTCGAAGGCTGCAACGCTCGTTTAGTTGGACCTGTCGTACAAGATTACCAGGAACTGGACAGAAATACCCGTCAAGACTGGCAACTGTGATTGGAATCGTAACACGTCCTGTGACCAACGATACTGTCACTTTTTTTATTATTATTTAACTGTGCCTGTAGACCGTATGATGTAAGTTCCCCTTCTTCAATTTAGGTAATTTACCATAGCTCCTCTTGATATGTGTAATCTGCCCGTCTTCAAGTCGTAATATTAGCTGCAGAAGCCGGCAGATTATTTCAATTCACAGTTCAGAAACAAATAAATAATATATATATATATCGAAAATGGATTCTTTGAAGAAACACTCGTAAGCACTTTTTATTTATAACCTCTTGGTACAAAATACACTTATTTACATTCCGTTTTATTCAACCACGTGCCAGCTATATCTTATATTCTCGTACAAAACTCGCCATATCCTCCCTTCTCTCCTCTGTCCAAATATTGTGATATGACAGCGTCATCCTCCAATGAATATTAATATATTCATAATTAATATTCAGATTAATTATATTTATTTTATTCAAAAATATAAATTGTGTAGGGCTAATCAATGCGTAGGTAATCATGTATTAAGCCCGGGCGGCCGAATTTATTATTGTATCATTTAAATTCATTGCGAGATTGCTGTTAGGGAAGAATTAAACGGTGAAAATGTTAGCAATCAGTGGCAATTTTGAACATTCAAATAAGCGGACAATGCTGAACGCCGGCAGCAGCCTGACGCCCCGGTACACAATGGAAACGACCGGTGGAGGGCGGGGAGATACCGTTAGCTGGCGAGGCCAATGTGCCCCGGCTCTCCACTGAGGGCGCAAGGTCACTGAGAATGCGCGCAAAACGAACGACGAATGATAGCAACGCCACGACACACGTGATTGTGGACTACGTCGTTTCGCCAATCGTGTAAAGTCACAGGGTCTACATTTGTTGATGAAAGGCTTTTTGTCTATGTGTTGGGAGAAGGGAGGCTGACTTCTTCGTGGCGGCAGAAAAGGACGCCATTATAAGGGACTTGCTGTTCAGACGAGCTGGAGTATAAACGTACTGTCCAGGTGTGGTCCAACACATTTGACTAGCTGTTCGTCCATGGTTGGAGATAGACGCTTTCTGGCTCAAATGTTGCCGGAAGCAAAGTGTCTTATCTCGTAGAGGCCATCAACACTGATGCACTAGCGCTGATGGGCTATCCGTGGATGGGCTATCCGTGGATGGCATCTGGCTGCGACACAGAGTGTCGCAATTCTTCAAGCAGTTGCAACAACGGTAATGTACCAACGCAAGGTCACTGGTTCCATGGGTTTTTGACGTGGCTTACAAACCCGTAAGCGATCCCTGAGAATAGACTCTCTGCTCTGATCATGAGAATATTTGCTGAGCTAGCTAACATTCCATATTCACCAACTTTGAACTATTAAGCGTCTTGCTCATCATAACGTAATTCAAATGATGTTTTCACTTTAATTGGCGCCCCTGGCATTTTTTTGTAAATGTTTAACTTTAATCTGTTGGCCTGCGACGCCACATTATTGTATATTCACTTTGCAAATCTCTGAAATATTTAAAATCTATTAATGTTTACATTTATCCGGCAAACTATAAGCCCCGGGTATTGCTTGCTTGTTTTTGAATGTCTTGTGCTTAACGTAAAATTAAATATATCCGGCAATGTATAAGCCAGAAGATAAAATAAATTCAATACTTTTGTTTACCTGTAATTCTTGCAGCATTCAAGATTCTGGTTCACCAAATTAACCAAATTAGCAAATTAATATTAATATTCCTAGTAAAAATTTCAACGTAATGGCATCCCCCCCCCTTTTTTTTCATACGGTAGTCCAATAGAAGATATACGTTATCATAGATGACCACTGTCCATAGATATGCTGGCACTTTACTATACGCTTATCTTTTACTTTCTTTCATACAAATTTAACACAGTTGTATACACAACACAAGCAAGACTAATATCTAATTAATTTTTTTAACAAAATTTCATCACAAAAATTGTAAGGGACCATGTCACCTTATAATGAGGAGGACAGATGTTCATTAAATTACTAATATTTGTATATTTTATATACTTCTCACCTCTTTTTGTCTTTTTTGGGGGAAGTGACATAATATTTTTCTTAAGTTACAGGCACAAAGGATCATCATCACGTCAAAAACCAAACGTGTGAAATCAAATCGTAAATAAATACACTACTGTTTGTGAAAATTGAAGCGAAGGAGACATGTGATTGCAATGAAATTCATTTCACACAACAGGGACATGACAATACACAAATGTTTATAATTACAGAAATGTACATGCACTTTGATTTACAGAGTTCAGTACGATGTGAAGCCGCCACGTGCTCCAGTCACAGCATCTAGACGTCTTGGTATGGAATCAAAGAGAGTCTGGATATGCTGCTGAGGTTTGTAGTCGCGTCTACAAGGCAACGACAGTGGTTGCAGGAGGACCAGAACGAACAATTTGCCGACCGACCATATCCCATATATGTTCGATGGGTGACGTATCAGGCACTCGTGCAGGCCAGGGAAACAGTGGTACCCGTCGTTCTTCGAACAAGGCTTGCGCATTCCTCGACATAGATGGCTGGTTATTATCATGCATTATGGCCAGGTGGAGCTGACTGCAAGAGGGGCAGTACCTCGGGTTATAAATGCTCCCTGATGTAGCGGTTACTGTTTAGATTGCCCGCAATACGTAGGAGGCGATATCGCAAGCTATAGCCAAACCATCGCACTTGGCGTTTGTCCGCTATGGCACTCAAGAATGCATATGCCCCATTAGGTTCATCACTGTAGCGTCTAAAGTTGGCGGCCATCACTGTAGGACAAGTTTGTAGTGGGTGCCTTGGTGGGCAAACTACGTTACAATTATCTTTCATACCTTTATGATTAATAATTGTGGATTTTTAATTTTTATGGAGGAGTGAAAATTTATTAATTCTGCAAGAATCTCGACGTTAGTTGGAATTTAGGAAAAATTGTCACAATATGACATTTATTTTCTTATCACTGGCGATTACAAGTCTGAGCGAATTTACCGTTAACATTAACACAAATTGGCAAAATCGTAAAAGCAACGCTCAGAGGTACAATTAGCCGACATGAGCAAGCAAACAATTGTATATTTACTTTTAAATATATCTCAGAATCAAAATGCAAGAAATAATGACAACTGGAAACAATGAAAAAAATACAAGTTATGACGACCTCAGACAAAGGCATCATAATACTGTGACTTTACAGATAAAAAGACAATCATGGGCGCCACGAATGAATAATTAACTAGTTCTGGCAAATTATGCCGCTAGCTCAGAGGTTTTTACAATTACAAAGTGAGAACATGGATCTATCCTCTCAAAGTCGTTTAAGGGTTCTGTTTCACGGAATGCACAATCAGATGGCTTGGTCGTAATAAGTTACCATTGTAGTTCTGCGTCTGATGTTCTGCGATGATTGGAGCGGTCCCACGATATGTGAGATTATCTCACACGGCGGCTTCAGGCATCTCTGGTGTGACAATGCGCGTCATCGCATTACTGGCGGTGTCGCCGTGATAAGCCTGCTCCAGCAAGGCAAGCTGGCAGCCAGAAATCGTAGAACGGCAGTTGGCGAGAGAAGCTAACTTTCCAAGTCCACCTCAGACTAGACTCGACTAGAATCGCAGGCAGAATGTCTAGCTCCTCGCTCTTCGGTCTCACGAGGAAACTTCTCGCTCCGCCCCTTGTAGTCTCGAAGCTCACATATAACAGAAATTCCCAGGATTTTAAGTTATACGCTCATTTGGATTGGATCTTCAGGTCGGCACCTAATGTCACGTGATATCCCCGATATGTGATTCGCCCAGCGTATCTAACAGAGGTCGGACATATTCGGCTAAGTTCGCCGGGGTGAGAGCACATTCGGGTGTCGGGCGGCAGGCATTTCCCGCCAGGTGAGTGACCCATCCCCAGGGAGCAGAGTGTGTGGTGCGGCAAACCCCAAATCCGCGACGTCCTATCGCCATGGCTCGGGAAGACCAAGATTAGCTTCAAGCCTACATAGCTCAATAATTCTTTAATATTCGCTTTACCAAGATACACTGTATGTTCACCATTTCATTACAGTCCTCACTTGGAATCATGCGTACTTTATAAAATTACAACAAAATCTATTTAGGTGGTCGCCCAAGATTTATGTAAATTACTCTAACATTATGACATATATAATAAAAATGCACCTTGTAACGTGGCGACAGCGCGTCATGTTACAAGTTGAAGCGGGAATTGAGCGAAAAGTCTATATTTTGACACTCAGCTGCCAGATACGACGTTCGCATACCCATTGCAGTCTGAGGCGTTTACGGTTTCTGGTTGATGGAAGCCAACACAACGGCATGCGTTTTACCACTCCAGCCCTCAAGAGACGGCGACGAACCGTCGACGCAGACATATCCATATCCCTTCCCAACGTTGAGCCAACACTGTTTTTGAATTTATTACTTAATCAGTATATAAGTTTATCATAAAACTGAGTTATCGTGCATGAAAACAGTAAGTGTGCCTTGCTCGGTGATTTTCCGTATACTCCCTCTCACCCCCCCCCCCCCCCCCAGTCACTCGCCGAGATCCGAGTGCTGGTTTCTCTCCCGGATCAGCGCCTCGGCGTCTCTTCGCAACAAACTCGGCTGCCAATCAGCTTAAAACAATCCGCAGTTTATTTTCATTTGCCGTGCATTTAGCTTGTTTAAACTTAACTTTTCCCATTTTTCTAGCTCACACTTCTTTCTCATACACCTGAATCGTTCTTTTATTGGCAAGGAATAAAAAGGAAAAAGAAAAAAACACAAGCTTTTACACGGTTATCATCATGGAATCCCTAAATTCCCACCCTTTACAAGAAGCTGCAATATATATCCGTATGAGGTGATGTAACGGGGAGAAGTTGTTGTCTTAAAGAATTCTCTCTCCATAAAGTAAATGTAATCCATGTAATTTTCATCTTGAACGGAGCTGTTCTGTCGGTTACAGCAATGCGGACTAGTAGTCATGCCGCGCTGTGGCCACACTGTGTGGTCGAGTACCCGCTTGTCACCGCGTGAAACCCACTTCCAACCACTTGTTGCGCTCACTTATCACTACTAGCAGCGTGCTCTGTACGAGCCGCAGCGTCACAGTACGACAATCCTGTTTCCCGAACACCAGTCATTCTGCCGCGTTCAAACTCACTCACATACTGAATTGCGCCCTTTGGCGTTGGCGAGGCATACCGGTATTGTTTGACGGCTCTGCTTGAGCGTGACATAACGCTGAACTGTCAGGTCACACAAAAGAGAGCGCTGCTGGGCATACGTTTTCGCCGTGTCTCTGTAATCTTAACCACTCATTATGGTTCCACTGTCCTACGCATCCTCCGATTTTGGAGTGATTCAGACCATTCCTTCTGGACACTGCAATTTTCACAGACAGTAGTGCACTATTTGGTGCGTGAAAAATAGGGAAGAGGATGTGGGGGCGGGCCGTAATGTGTTCACGGTACAGTAGGACCATCCATTTTCATCCCGAAATAAAAAAGAGGAGTTTACCACTCATTCAAGGTATTAAATCCGCCAAAGTGGCTCAGTGGCGCCGCACACTGGATCGGGGAGGTACAACGGACCGGACACGAGCCGTGGCCTGCGCGTACCGGCGGTCAGGACTGTGATTTGGAGCAGCCATCAAGGCGAATGCCGGGACGGTCCCCAGTCTCCACAGTTCACAAGCAAAAAGTAGACATTTTGCAGATGGAAACTATTATCTTGCCCCATTAGTTCTTGATACAACCTGGCAGTAGGTATAGAATACTTTGCATCAGTAAGGGCATGTTGCCGTAAAACCAAAGCTCCAAATTTGACCATGCCAACGACGAGTAAAGCTCAAGGCACCCGACCCCTAAATGTTGGAAAAAGGTGTAAATCAAAAGATGATTCTTTAATAAGTTATGTCATTAATAACTTAAAGCAGAGTTAGAACTTTTCTGATACGAAATAAATTTTCTGTTACTACGCATAACTCAATTCGGTTTTCCGACAGTAACAATCTTTTTTATTTTGCTTTAGACTGGTTTGATGCAATCCTCCATCCCTTCCTTTCCTGTGCTAACCTTACAAAGCCCATACAACCCACGTCTTCAATTATCTGCTTCATATATTCTAATCTCTGTTTTCCTCTACACTTCTTACCTACGACTGTTCCCTCCACAAGCAAATTAACCAATCCAGCATGTCTCAAAATATGACCTACCAGCCTGTCTCTTCTTTCCGTAAGCTTCTTCCACAAACTTCTTTTCTCACCCATCATTTCCAAAACTCGTTCATTTCTCACTTTGTCAGTCCACTTAATTTTCAGTATTCTTCCGTAGCACCACATTTCAAATGCTTCAATTTTCTTTATTTCCGGTATTCCTAAAGTCCGTGTTTCGCTACCATAAAGTGCTGAGCTCCACACAAAGAGTTTTAAAAAGTTCTTTCTAATTCCTAAATCAATATTTGAAACTAAAAGGTTTCTCTTTTTCATGAAGGCTCTTTTTGCTGGTGCTATTCTGCTTTTAACATCATTCCTGCTTCGGCCATCGGTTGTAATTTTACTTCCCAAGTAACAGAATTCACTTACTTCTCCTATTGCATCCCATCCTATTTTTATATTTAATCTACTAGTATTGGTATCATTTCTGCTCCATTTCATCACTTTTGTCTTGCTTTGATTTATATTCAGTCCAAAATCTTCCTCCAGTATTTTGTTCATGCCATTCAGTAACTTCTCAATATCCTTAGCCGTCTCTGCTAACAAGACAATGTCATCAGTAAATCGTAGCATACTGATTTTTTCTCCCTGAAAACTTATGCCACATGTAAATTTTTCTTTGACTTTCTTCATTGTTTATTCTACATACAAGTTGAATATTAATGGGGACTACAACCTTGTCTCACACACTTTTTAACTGATGCATGTCTCTCATTGTTCTCTACTTTTATTATAGCCACTTGATTCTTATATAGTTTATATAGTATTGTTCTATCTCGATACTTTAGACCTGACTTCTTTAAAATTTTGAACATCTTGTCGCACCTAACATTATCAAAATCTTTTTCTAAATCAACAAACGCCATAAAAGTATCTTTGTTTTTCTTGATCCGCCCTTCAAGTATTAATCTTAAAGACAAAATTGCTTCCCATGTACCGCGATTTTTCCTAAACCCAAACTGATCTTCACCTACTATCTCTTCTACTACCCTTTCCATCCTTCTGTATATTATTCTGGTCAGTAATTTTGAAGCATGTGATGTGACTAATGATGCGATAATTCTCAAATTTGTCAGCTTGTGCTTTCTTTGGAAGTGTGAAGACGATATTTTTATTAAAATCGGTTGGGATTTCTCTGTTTCACAACTTTTTGATATCAGCTTGAATAATCTTTCGATTCCTTCCTCTCCTAGGGATTTAAGAAGTTCTGCAGGGATCTCATCAATTCCAATCTTATACAGCCCAATATGCTACTCACGTCTCCACAGTCAATATATGTGTGGCAGACTGTAATTAATTTCTAGATGAAGCTAGTGCGATTCTCTTTTTCTCTGGTGGAGATGCAGTAAACTGTGAAGGCAGGTAGCTGGTAGCGTGCTGCGGGTATAGTGTTACCAGCTGACGGACAGACAGCCAGTGCCCCGGTCACTGACGGGCTGCACGCCTAATTAAAACCTCCTTCTTTTTCTCAGACTACCTGGCGGTTCAGGCGCCCAAAATTAAACTCTAATTTACTAATTAATCCACTCTGTTGTAACAGATTAGGTGATCCTTTTTTGCCGCTGCTGCCAGCTCGCTGTGGCCACTCGTTAAATTTTATTTGCAGTACAATAATTGGCGCGGTGTTAGGCATACCTACTGATATAATTCTCAAGTCTACACCGGGCTGTGACTACCAGACTGTATCCAACCACAGGAAGTTACAAGCCGAAGTCTGACCATATTTCTCGTCTATAACTTATGGCTGCTTTCTGATAATACGGAACCAAAATAAGATTCGATAAATTTAATTTCACTTTGGTTGCAACATAGAATTCCGTTACTCTAGATCTGAAATTTTAGAGAACGGAGAAAGCACGTATGGAAAGGAAAGAAATTCACTGATTAAAAATCAAAACGTACCCAGTTTTCAATAAATTGAGACATTAATTCCCAAATCTTATCCAGGGTGTATGAGATTATATTTATGAACGAACCACATTTAACGCTGTAGTAGTAACTCTGTTTATATGCGTGTGGGGCAGGGTTTGAGTCCCGCAGATGACGCCAAAGTTCTGTTTTGGATATTGATTGATGACTGATTGACTATCGGAGGTGTGATCACTAACCTGACCGATAGTAACGTTTTCTTGATGTTCTTCTTTTCTTCTTGTCAGGACGACGACCTTCTGCTGACACCAGTCGATTGTTGATCACGCAGAATCGACAACTGCCGAAACAACTAATGTCTATTAAAAGATGTTAACTGTTTTATATTGAAGGCTGCGTAGAGTTCTTTGGCTTGAGTGTGGTTAGCCAGATACGGATTAGAAAGATTTATCGGAATGGAAACAGAAGTTACTAAATAGTTCCCGTTTATTTGTCGTTAATTACACACAGACAGTTTCACAAACACAAGAACGTAATTTCTGTCCCACGCAATATGTTAGCAGTACCCCCGCTAGCTTGAATTTAGACTGCTGTTGCCGAAATGGGGTACAAAGTGATAATGTTGGTAGTAAATCACGAAGCACTCGCTACATAGATGCGTTACATTCACGATCCCGAGGCACTCTGCCTCAGTGCAAGTGCACTTGCGACAAGTTGCTGACGCTTATCAGCGGAGGCATAGTATTACGTTACGCCGCAGCGACCTGCGCCTCTAGCAGAGGACGAATATTCACTCCGCTTTAACACAATATTACGGGGATTAATTGGTTCCCTTACAACGCTTCCAAGAGTCCTTTTAAATATTTTTTCTACCAGATAACGAGATATCTTATTACAAATTTTTGATAGAATTCAGCTGCTCTTCACAATGAAATAGAGATATTCTTTAATATTTATTCGCGGTAGATGTAATATATTAAACATTAAGAAGAAAATAGTAAACTATGTACGTAAGTATGTTCGTTTGTGTCACGTTAAGGCTTCACTTGGCTTAGATTTGTTTTCGACGTGTTCACATCCGCCTCGTATAACAAGTGGGATTGTTCGCCCTAGAGGTGACCCACAATTTAACGAGGAATCCGAACCACGGAAGCGTTCTGGCATACTTCACATTACACAGCAAGCTGCACCAGAGATGAAGGTTGGGTTAAGGGCCTATGGAAATCCCCGGCGAAACAGGGATTCGAACCGCCGACCTTCCGATCTGCAGTCAGAAGACTTAACCAGTAAGACACCAAGCCGCTTAGCAAATGATTTTATTAAATTTTGGATCGCGTGGAAAAAATGTCGCCTTCTTAGTATTTCAAACCACGGTTGCTGAATATGAAGTAAATACTAGACGAAAATACAGGTAGTGATGATGAAGTATGCTGTCAGGTATCAGGGGAATTAATAATAGAGGTGTCATGACATGAACAGCTAGGAGAGCACGATAATACTCGCCCAATCGTAACTAGGGATGTAACGGACACCCGCATCCAAGTGCGGAACTTTCGCATGAAAACTACTTTCGCATGAAAACTACTTTCGCATGAAAACTACTTTCGCATGAAAACTACTTTCGCATCCGCAGTTTTTAACAATCTAACAGTCCTACAAGAAGTCCTGCAACCCCTTTCGCGGCCCAAAAAGAGTACTTCATCGGAAAATCGGATCATCTTAGGCTCTACAAGTTGGACTATGAACGGGCCGCTAGGGTGGTGGATAGGCAGGAGGCGTTGCCTAGTGCTTGTCGCTCGAAATAGTCGAGCCGCGAAATCCGCAAAAGTCATATGACAAAGATTGCTTTTTTGGCCCGGATGTAATTTAATTCATTTGTGAAATCTTATCACGTTTTTGTTCTTGAAAGATATGGCAGAAAATATATCAATATGTTAGTATTATATGGAAATGCATGCTATGGAAACTATGGAATTCGTGATAAAAATATTCTTATTTTGATTTTAAGTTTATATTTCATAAAATTTTAAAACATAGATGATTATAAATTTTGTTTTCCACCTCCGCATCTGCTTCCGCAAAACATCCGCACCCGCACAGATGACCTCCGTTACATCCCTCAATGTAACGACTGGCGGCAGTGACTGCAATGACATCAGAATCAAGAGAAAACAACGTCTACTTGTTATCAAGCAGCAAACTTGACTAACCTGCCGTAAACTCCGTCCTCAAATAACATTCCTTTTTCTCACATGCTTTATGTTTCCCGTCATTGCTTTTTTTTTAAATTGTACACAGCCATTAGATAACCGTACGAGTGCAATTTAGACACCACTAACGCGGGTTTTTATTTTTATCGCCTGTCTGTAATTGCTGTTAATGGTGGGAGTGGCTTTTAATTGCTGAAGTGGAGGGTTCTGATTGCGAATGTCTGGCGCTCAGGCGCCCCTTACGTTTCTCAATAATGATCAGGGTCAGTGTCACTTATTTTCAAGGTCGACGAGGACGTATTTTACGATACTTGCTCTTATGGAACGACTGCCTGTTGTTGAATATCATAGTATATCCCTTACTGAGTGGGTCCGTCTACTTTCATTCACCAGTGTGTCACAAAACTTAGAAATTGTATTATTAATGATACAGCTACACTGACTGCAACAAACGTCCACAGAGACAAAAATCACGATGAAAATAGAATCCACAAAAATGACCTTACTTCACAATTCTCGACTATAATGTTTTGTACGTTATAACGACATATATATCGTTATATCTTTTGTATTGTGTATGTATCTTATGTAAAACGAGGTCTCCACGGTGAGTAAGTAGATTGTTAAGTTGGCAATATCTGGTTTTATGTTAGCGGTTGGTATTGCTGCACTACAGTAGTAGTTAGAGAGTCGGCAATAGTAAACCGGCGAGATGGTATATGTGTAGTAGGACTGAGTGATTGTTGGCAGCGTCGCCACGAGATGCGACTGCCGAAATGTATTATTTTTGTGTTCTTGTGGATTTTAAAGAGTGTTTACTGGAAGGTTATGATTGTAAAAGTTTGAGAAAGAACCGACCACAAAATATACGCAGTGATTAATGTCGAAAGTGTATTTTTTTTGTTTGATCATTTTCTTTTGACTGTTTTCCCGGAATTTCATGTTTTAACTATTAAAACTTTGCGTAACGTGGGCTATCGTCAAGATACCATGGCAGTATGGTTTATTAAAAATCTACGACGGGCAGTAATGTGCGGAGGAGCTTGTAAAGATTTTACGTTAGAACGTTTACTATAGTCTCTCTGCAGTAGCATGTCCCGGCAACTTCGCACACGTGAACCTTACACTTCGAAAGGGGGGTGGGGGGGGGGGGGAAACCACAATTTTGTGAAATGGTTCTGGCGTAATACGTTATGAATACATATACATATATTTTTTAATAATTTAAATTACCTACACGAGTGACATGCTAGTAAATAACCAACATCATACAGTCAATAAAAATATTAACAGAATTCATGCACAGAACAGATCTGGAACCTAAAAATGATACTCCAACATCGTCAGTCAACCCGCACAGTGGTAACTTTTGTAGACTTTAAGAAAGCATATGATTCGATTGACCGCACTACGCTGTTCAATATACTACGTGAATATGGAGTAGATAATAAAACAACTATTTTAATTCAACAAACTTTGACAAATACAACTTCAAAAGTGAAATTCATGGGCGAAATCTCTGAACCTTTTGAAATTAAAAACTGGTGTAAGACAAGGGGATGGGTTATCACCACCTCTGTTCAACTTGGTACTAGACAAGATCATTAGCATATGGAGAAAAGAAATATCTGGAATATATTATATGGGAACAAAGCATAAACGAATCAACATAAAATGCCTTGCTTTTGCGGATGATCTAACAGTAATTACACGAGCTGTTGAGGAAGCCAAACATGGTGTTGAGAAGCTTCATGAGATAGCTATCAAAACCGGCCTCCAAATCTCTTATGAGAAAACGCAATATAAGCACAAACCTGAAGCCACTCGTGACCAAATATGGCACTATCAAACAAGTTAAACACTTTAAGTACTTAGGAGAAATTATTGGGAATACTGGAAATGAGAAAGAAGCCCACAAAAACCGCGCTGAAAAACTGCAAAAAGCATATGCAATTACTTGGCATACTTACAATAAGAAATCACTTTCCAGCCAAACTCCATCACTACCACACCGTCGTTCTTCCAGGAGCACTGTATGCGACGGAGAAATCATCATTAACGGTAAATGTCAAAGGAATAGAAAAAAATAGAAAGATAGGTACTGAGAAAAATATTCGGTCCCAAAATTCAAGATGGAATCTGGATGCGCAAAAGCTCAGAAGAAGTATATTCATTGGCCGAAAGATTCACCTCACTCGCACGGAAAAGACGCATGAAATTTTATGGACATATAGCACGAATGGATAACTCACGACTTACCAAGAAAATTTTCCACATCGTCAACGGTTCCCGACAAACCAAAGCACGCTGGTTTGTATAAACCCAGAAGGACCTCGCCTAGAACCACTGACATATACACGCAGTAAATATAGACAATTAATAACTTCACACAAATTTACCCCTAAGATCCCAACAGCTAAAACTCTGAAACTCAGAAATGCATTCACACATGAGAGACGTCAAGCCCACAGCGAAAGGATGAGGAGGCTTTGGGAACAGCAAGAAGAATAAGAACAACGCAAATTAATGGTTCCACGCGCTCCTTAGTGGGCTAAACGATAAAATAAATAAGTAAACAATTAACAGAATTCAGAGTGTGGTTTCATGTTGGATGTAGAGTGATTTTTGGTGCGTGTTCATGTTACGGAAGTAATGCTATTCTTTGATGTAGTGTGATATTTGATGCCTATCTGTTACTTTACGAACAGATTATCAGTTATTGCTCCGTCTACCGTTCACGTAAATTTATAAGACCGTAATTTAAGTTACAACGTAAGCTTCCAAACTGTAAAAATCCAATCCAAATCGATTCGGCAGTTTTTTTAAAGTGATGTATGGACATAGAAAAGCAACCACGACCACATACATATTTATATATGTAATGAAGTGATAATAGAACTATCGAGAAAAGTATGTGTATGTCTGCATCAAAGGATAACGAGCGAGCGAGGTCAGCCATCGGTAATACACGGAAACTGGACTTGAACACAGAATGGAGATTAGACAATTACTCTGGAGACTGTAACTTCTTATTAACGACATGGACGATAGGTTATGAATATACTGCAGCATGAAATGATCACGGTTTTCTGAGAAGAAAGAAAGAAAGTGATTAAAAAACAGCGGTAAAAACCAGATACTTCTACTCTAATAAGCGTATCAAGAGAAGTGAGGAAACTGGTGATTATCAACGTAGCAAATTGTAATTCATAACATCCACTCCAAGGTTCCGATCCTTAAACGGCTCAATTACGGACGGCGTCGGATACATGATACATGTTGGGAAATAGGAAAATTACTACAAAATTACAGTCCAATTACTCAACTAATATTGTCCTTGAATATACCGGAAGAGGTTCCTGTGATGTTAGGCCACGGCTTCAAACCTTCATGTGATCGCCACATCTTATCTCATTTTTCATATTTCTTTCAATATACAGTGTTTGAGAGCTTTAGTAAATAAACTTGTTCCAATGGCAAAACGGTACTTTTCATTTAATCTGTAATCACAAATAAGCAGTATCACGTTTCTCTATAGAAATGTTAGTACATTAATTTATAAGTTTCAGCTAATTACAGAACTGTTAATTCAAACAAAGAAGATTGTTATCGTTACTAGGGAGCGTCCATAAACTACGTAGTTCCGTGGGGAAGGGGATAAGGGTGGCCAAGGGGTTTTGTAGAAAGTTATGCTGTTCTACATAGAGAGAGCCAAGCTCATTCATTTTTAACTGTCGCGGTTAAAATAGGGTACATAATACACAATAGTATATTCATGCTTAAGGAGCGTCCATAAACTACGTGGCTTGGTGTAAGGAGGGGAGGATTTGGCTGTAAAGTTACGCTGGGCTATGTGGAAGGGGGGAGGTGTTCCGAGCCAGACCACGTAGCTTTTAATTTATATTATTTGTCACAGTTAAAATGAGGTACAAAATACACAAACAACATGTAAATATTTATTTCCGTCATTTAATTATCTCCGTATGTAATTTATGATAGTCTGAAAAGAGAAAACAGTACAAAATGTCTTCTAGAATCAATAAGGGAAAAATCTACGTCCTACGTGTGTGTGTGTGGGGGGGGGGGGAGTAGAGAGAAAAAGCCACGTCAGGTTACATGAGAGGGAAAAGGGGGGGGGGGGTTCACAGGAGGCCAAAATGGAGTTTCGTGGCTTATGGACAATCCCTTATTTCCGTCATTTAATTATCTCCGTATTTTAGATACTCTATTTACCGACAGTACCGTGAATGTGTGTGACGCATCGTATTTATTATTATTATTATTACTCCGCGATTCACTATAAGTGTGTGGCGGAGGATTTATGCCACAGGGGGCCGGCGCTTTTGAACTAACGGACTCTCGACGTCGCATTACGTGCCGAGAAACAACAGCCAACTCAAATTTGCTTATAGACGTCACCCAGTACTTACGACACCAGTTCGTATGGTTTCAGGATTTTGATTCGGATCGCCAGCGTGTCACCACACAGGTCGTTGATAACATAATTCTAATTTTGTTATGTCAAGTGAATTCCAGTTCGTCTTTAATTATAATGCTCGCTGAAGTGTTATTCCAGGTTCGAAGTGTGGTGTGAAATTGCGCTGTGTAATAAACTTTCATGTTTTTCGTTATCAAACCCGGCGTCAAGGATCTATGGAAGTCTTTTAAACATAAGAATCAATCATTGACTGGTAGTGTAGAAAGAAGGAATAAGTGCAGCTCTTCTTAGTGTTTTAAGCCGCATATATAGTTTGTTCTATTTTATCAATTAATAAACAATGATGAATGAGATAAGGAGAATGGTTTTATTAGCGCCTCAAGAAGAAATGGTTTCCTGACGGTGCTGATAAAGAGATTTTGCTATAATTAATGGTCCACAGGAATGGCTAGAATTACCCATTCATTCAGAAATATTTATAATTATAAAAAAGTTTATACAGTAAATTTCGGTCAGGTTCGTTATACAGGAATTAATTTTAACGATAGCCTGGTAACAGAAAACAGCTCTAAATATCTTCTGGAATTAATAGGAAAAAAAGATATGTGCCACACCGGGGAGATGGTGAGAGGTGTCAGGGCAAAAGCCACGTCAGTCTACAAAGGGGAAAGAGGGTTAAAAAGAGCCCGCAATGGAGCTACGTAGTTTATGGATCCTCCCTTACAAAGCAATGCCAAAGAACAACATTATCATTATGAAAAGCCTCAACACAATTAAAAACAACATTATGAATTCAAGTAGAGACTACAACAAAGTGAAGTCTGTAGGTGGGTGCAATATCATTACAGAGAGATGGTTCTAGTTAAATCGATCTGGTGGTGTGCAATTCATGAAACTTTTATGACTACGAACAAAAAAAAGTGAGTGACGCTACCTCTCACAAAAGATGCCTCAAGAATTGCAAATACTGTGTTTACAGTTTTTAGCGCGTTTTACTAAAAATCTGGGTGAATGGTCTCTGACAAAAATGTAATGGGCAGTAATTTTTTCAATTAGTGCAAAAATACGATTATCTTGTTAGCCTTCTCGTTGTATCACGAGAAATAGGACACCGAATACCAAGCGGTTAAGACTCGGGTCTAGCATCCGGGAGTACGCCGATTCGATCTCCGGTTCGGCCAGACAGGGATGTTTCCGTCAAGCGGCGTGGTTAGGTTGGTTCCCGTTCCTTAGGGAGCGTGCATAAACCACGTAGCTCCATTTTGGCCTCCTGTGAACCCCCCCTCCCCACCACGTAGCCCTGCGTGGCTTTTGCCTCTACCCACCCCTCCCCCCACGTAGCACGTAGCTTTTTTCCCTAATGATTCCAGAAGACATTTTGCACTGTTTTCTCTTGTCAGACTATTGTAAATTACATACGGAGATAAATAAACGAGGGAAATAAATATTCACATTCTGTTGTGACTTATATTCCTCGTTTTAACTGTGAAAAATGTTATCAAAGGTAAGCTACGTGGCCTGGCTCGGAACCCCCCCCTCCCCCCACGTAGCCTAGCGAGCCTTCCAGCCAACCCCTCCCCCCCCCCCCCCTGGGCCGAGCCACGTAGTTTGTGCACGGTCCCTTACCTCCAATCCTCTCCTGCGCTGATGATATTGACGTTACACGAGGCTCAATTACAATCAAACTCCAACGTTTTCAGAAGAACTGTATCAAAAAATTAATAAGCAACCTGATAACTGTTGTAGATAGAAGATCGCTGGAATTTCTTTAGTCCGTAGATTTACAGGTTTTTCGTCAGGTCGTCAGGTGATTTATAACTTTTATCAAATAATAATGACATTAAAGTGTCTGCCGAAATAACAACATTGTCGATACATGTTTTCTTTAACTTATTTATGCCAACGAAATCCTTGTAACACATACTCAGATAAGGCATCAGCATCTTCCAGAGATTCTAAGCACATTACGAATACAACAGAGAAAGAAAGCGCCCTACTAGAACTTTTAAAACAAACTCGGCCGCTCTAGTTCTCGGGAGCTTAAATAGGCGCTACAGAATTTTCGAGAAAACATAAAGTTAAAAATCGCTCTATACAACAGAAATAGTACAAAAATAATAGCCACCTATACAAAATTACTTATGCTGATGAAGAATCATTTTTTAATGAAAATAAAGAATATTTACGTGCAGCTAAATATAAAACTAACAAATTTAAATAATTACATATAGCCGAAACTCATACTTACAACACTATGCCTGACTCAACATTCATAAATACAGTTTTTAATAAACATTTCAAACATTATTTAGCGTATAATCATATTACCCTTCATTTAAACAATTTTCATCCGTCAAATAATAATCATTCATAAGAAAAACATTCAAATTCGTCACCTAGCGAGGTGGGTGAGTGGTTAATGCTTTGGCCCAACATTCGAATCCCCGTCCGGGCATCCAGATTTGGGTTTCCATGGTTTCTCCTAATCACTCCAGGCGAATGCCAGGATGCGTCTTTTAAAAGGCCATGGCCGAATTCCTTCCCGTTCCCTGTCCCAAGTCGTTTTCCGCCTCTAATGATCTCGACGTCGACGAGGCGTAAAGACATAAACAACAACATACTGCTTATCTCCGTCTGACCCAAATGCACTTAATAATATTTAATTAAATTGCAATGGAGGGCACGCTCCGGTGGCAATTTCCCTACCACCCATCATCTCCCCTCCCAGCACCCACCTACATTTCCCCTCGGCAAATTTAACTTTAAATTCTTTCAACGTTTTAGGTAAATTATTCATCATATCTCTAGGTAACTTATTCCAATCCCTGACACCCTTACCGAAAAAGGGAATCGTCCTACACCTTTGTGCCTGAATTCGAGTGCTAGCTTGTGGTCATGGTCATCTTTTCCCTTCCATGTATTACTTTTAATTCTTACACCACTATATTTCCATCCTACATCACCAATATAGGACGTGTACACTCCCATGACCCTCTTCACCCTGCTCCTGTCTTGCAATGAGTTCCATTCCAGCTCTTTTATCATATCGGTAACTGATTGCATTCTGCGGTAATTTCCAGAAACAAATCCAGCAGCCCTTTTTTGCACCCTCTCCTGTATTTGTTACTCAAAATGTGGGTCTTGTACTACACTACCATATTCAAACGATGGTCTAATCAAAGTTTTGTAACCAATTCCTTTACTTCTCTCGTACATCCCCTCATCACTCTCTTCAACGAGTGCAGAATTTTGAAACCTTTTCCTCCTACCTGACCAATGTGTCCTGTCTAGTTAAGCTTCTTATCAAATGTAATGCCAAGATATTTACATTTCTAGTCTTCAACAAGCAATTTACTTTGATTCATAAGACTGAATTTAATAGGACGCTGGCTCTGAGAAATGTAACAAGCTTTTTTGCAAGTGGATCAAGCATTGTAGCGAAGTCTAAAAACAACGACACCGTTTTGTTTGTGGTATAGGAAGGAGAAGAAAGAACAATTGCGGCATTAGGTCTACTAATGTCAATCAGTAAACATCTGGACCGGAAGAAGTTGACAATGCATTCTCTGTCACGGAAGAGGAAGCCCTCGTGGGGAAAGCACATTTAAAACGAAAATGATAATAACGTTGCACTGCTACGAAAAACCATAGGTATCATTAGAGGTAAATATTTTGTAGTGTTTGTTTATTCCAGAGAAGATTCTCCACAGTTATTTATTAGTTCAGGCTTATGGCTTTACGCCTCGTCGACGTCGAGATTATTAGAGGCGGGGAAGGACTGGAAACAAGGAACGGGAAGGTATTCGGCCATGCCGACCATCTCGGATAAACCATGGAAAACCTAAATCTGGAAGGCCAGTGGGATACAAACCCGCGTCCTCCCGAATCCGAGTCCAGAGCGTCCCGCTCACTCACCATATTCATTAGCGTAGCCTCCTACGATCAGTATTTCAAGCTCCTGACGGTCGAAGTAGTCAGCTATATCTGTGTGTGTGTGTGTGTGTGGTTTTTTTTTTTTTTAACTGCTTAACGTCTCTTAACAGGGAGGTCTTTAGAGACGGGAAAGGATGGGAGGGGGGGGGGGCCAATGAATGGGAAGGAATTCGGCCATGGCCTTTTGAAGGAAGCATCCCGGCATTTGCCTGGAGTGATTTGGGAAACCATGGAAAACCAAATCTGGATGCCCGGACGGGGATTCGAACCACCGTCCTCCCGAATTTGAGGCCAGAACGCTAACCGTTACACCACCACGCTCGGTCTGTATCTGTGATCGTAATATAACCAGAAGAGTAGTAAGTACTCCAAAGTTTACTCTAGTTTCAATGAATGGTGCTGTACCAACAGTATGTTCACACTCCCGTGACACAGAATGTTCGGCACTGTTTGCAGATCGGCGGCAATGCTGAATTTATGCGAACGCCTGATTACCATGCAAATAACATCTGCGCACGCCCACCGCTGAAGCTAACTCGCGTATTATTATAATATATGGCTGAGAGATGCAGAGCGTGATTGCGGCTAAAGTGTTGAGGCCACCCATGGAGGCATACCGCGCAGACGGTCATCAGTTAATATACTGCACACAACTGTCAGAACCGGGCCGCCGAAACTAACATTTGTATTCAACCGTCACGAGTTTTCATTACGCCCCAGGAATTAATTTCTAATTCTTTTTTCAATCAGCAGAAAACTCGTTTCTCGTACCGACATGATCACTGTAGGATTGCTCGTAAAGAGGAAATTATGATTAAATGCAATAATAAACAAATAATGTTAAACTATGTTCCCTTTTCCACATACAACAGTTTCCATGAAATATCATAATAGTTAGAATATTATTATTAATAATTATTGCCCTTGAGGACAGTGTTTAGACTCAAATTATTCAGTTTTTGTTCGTATTTGTCTTCTTCTTCTTCTCTTCCCAAAACCTCTCCATACGTTCACTGTGTTCCTGTTTCCTTCAGTATTTTAAATTTTGTGTTCATAATTTTGTTCCTGAATTGTCCCCTTTCCCGTGTCATTTCCTTGCTGATCCCTGCATGATTCAAGTCCTCTTCTATTTCCTGGAACCAATTGGATTTCATGAGCGAATCATTTACCACATCAAAGATCCTCTTTGTGAGTTTAGTGCTATTCATTCGCTGTAAATGTCGATAGAATTGTAATCTACGTTTCTGATCATGTCTGCCAATCTATCTGTATGTTCGTAGTTCTTTCGTTGATCTTTTCATCCATATGCCGTCTTTATATATTGCTCCAAAATTTTTCTAAGGATTTTGCGCTCAACTTTTCCCGCTTCCGTAGTGCCAGAAGGCCCAATCGTGGTTGTTTCTGATGCATATAATGCTTCTGGCAGCACCACTGTATTGTAATGTCTGAATTTGACCTGTATTGATATATTTCTTTTGTTATAATATGACCACGTGAGTCTGTATGCCTTCTGAAGTTTTTCCGAGCTTTCAGAATTTGATAGCTTGTTAGATCCTCTTACTTGTATGTATTCCCTTAGATATTTTAATTTCTCGACTCTTTTTAGGTTTCAAAACTATGTGTATATTGTTTGTACGTTGTTGTTTTGTTTCTCCATGTACTGCGTTATTCCATACGAAATTTGTAGCTCTGTTTTTGCTGCAATTTGATGTAGCTGTTCCAATGCATCTTGTGCTTCCTGCCTGTTGTTGCTGAGTACTGCCAGGTCATCCTCAAATGCCAGACATCTTATGATTGTTTTGGTATGTCGTGTTCTTCCTAACTGTATTCCTTTGACCTGTTTTTCCCAATGTTTTATAACTTTGTTCAATACCATGTTGAATAAAATCGGTGATAATCCATCTCATTGCCTGACACCCGTGCAACATTACCAAGTTAATTCGACTAATAATTTTTCAATGTAAACGATAAAAGGCATTCTTTTTTTAATGAGCAATAGCAGTGCTACTGAAACTCGCACAGGTGCAAAATTCTCTGACATCTTGACACCAAGAAAATTACCTTGAATTCGGTTGCTTCTATGAGAGCGGAAATGACTTTTGTTGCGAAACAATATTGAGATAGCTCGAACGCAGACATGCAACAATGTATCCTAGTTTTTTTTTTTATAGTGTAGCTTCTTTGGCTGGGAGATTCACGAGGGGATAGATCGACCACCTAGTTGTTTTCTGTGCACGGGTCTTCTACCTCTCTGCTTTGAGCGTTACACTGATGGGGAAAGTCAAGTGTTGCCATCTGGCTGCGAATCATGTAACTGTGTTTTTGTTTATGAAATGTGTAATTTATGAGGCGGAGATTAGACACCTTTGCAGCATTTGCCTTGGTCACTGAGGGAAACCACCTAAGAATCGCAATCAGGACGAATGGTACGCGAAAACCTGGACTCGTACCCTGTTCCGTTGCATCTCTCCGATGCAGTGTGTGGCGCCTAAGCTCACTGAACCACAGTGAAAGGTTGTATCCAGGTGTTAAGTATGGGAAACCGTTAAAAAACAGCAATCAGGATGGTCGGTCACGGAGGCCTTGGCTCGTGCCCGGTCGCGTTGTACCTCCACGATCCAGTGTTCGGCGTCTTTGCACTGAGCCAAGCCACACTGACTGGACGTTTACTAGACGTACGAGTAGTTTCCTCTTTCCACTAAGCGCGTGATTACCTTCACCAGGACTCGGTTTGACTAACAACAGAAAATAGAGGGTGTCATTTCAAACTAAAAAAACCAGTTGATTAAAAACTTGAATAATCTGAGTGCGCGGGTAATTCCATTAGACCGCACTGCATATCGCTGCCAGCAGCTCGTAATTAAGTCGTCGGTCGGCCCACGCGCTTATTGCCCCAGTTTGCACTCGGTGCTACGTGCGTTACTGGTTTATTATGAGTGGTCTAGCCACTTGCACGCCTCGGCGAGCCCTGAATCAATTTAATGCGATCGGATTGCGACCGCGGCATGAAATACGGTAGCCACGAGCGCACAAACCAGATCAGGCCTTGCAACAACAGGAACCCAGGCAAAAGCGGAGCCCGTCGCCAACTACTGATTTTCCTGCCTAAAATGGACGGGATAACACGACCAGTTTTAAAACTGCTTCACATCATTGGTCCTGTCGCAAGCTGGTTGGACTAACAGCAACGAGAATTATACGCTTTTGACTCGTACAATATAACCGACTTAGTCTTTGATTACGTTGTTACCATTACTCGACATATTTATTGCCTCGTAGTTTTTGCACTGTAGTAGCTTTAATTTCAATACAAGCATGACACAGATAACCAAGAAGTACTTTCTTAATACTTTTGCGATACATAGGTATGTGACAATACGTTCATGATCAATGCGATTATTTACAAGAAGAAACAGTTTGAAGAAAAATCATAGACTTGCGAGAGGCACACCCATGGGGCCGGGAAGGGGGTGGGGGTGGGGGTGCAAGGAGGTGCACTTGCACCCTCCTGCTGTGAAAGAAAATACACAGATAAAGATTAAGAAACAAAAATTTTATTATTAAATTCACTGTTTGAATAATAACTTAAAGCGCGTAGGTTGCTGTCCATATTTGTTGAACACCTTGTCAATAAATTCAGTATCCTTAGTTAATAAGTAATACGTGTTATGTGTAATGTATAAAAAATTAAAAAACAGATGCACGTCCCTTAAAGTAATTCTGCCGGCGCCCAAGGGCACACCATAAACAGAAAGCATGAATACTAAAGGCATACTAGAATAAAACACTACTAGGTGCATAGTAGAAGAAAACACTGTCACAGTTGCATTGGATTTACATGCAGCTACGTATTACTGGGACAGTAGACACTGTAGCTTAAAGAAGATTACAACACGAGCAAGAAAAGACAAATAAAACTGTTTTAACCACAAAACTACATTTAATTAACAGTGTAATTCAAGACTGTAGTATAATAAATTTTTTGTAGCTGTCATAGTATCTTTTCAGTTTCGTTGTTTTGCTTCGCAGAACAAGTTATAAGTATGGTTTCCGTGTTTCCGTTTTCCTTCACAGCCAACTTTACTTCCATAATCCATTCTTTAAACAACCGTGACTGATACAATAATTTTAAAATACCTGCCGAAATAGTTTCGTATAGACTTTTATCATAATGTTTAACATCCTGTCCACAGTTGAGATTGTGAAGGACCATCTATTGAGACAATTCCTCACAACGTAGCGTTTGTGAAGATCTCTTGAAAATCGTATTCAGGGCTGTAGTTGCGCTACATTTAATTAGTTAACTACTCAGTCAAAATTCATTAATTGTAACCTTAATTTCCTAAATAAATAAAAATATATAACGTATGTTGTTGCACGGCTTCATAAGGATTGAATTTCAGTCTTACAGAGGGATTCCGCTTAGAAAAAAATGTCCCACACTCTCCTTGAGAGCCAAACAGGAAACGCTGTACCTGCTGCAACCGTTTTACAATAACGTCTAATTGTTTCGTGCCATCGTTTGTATAAACAATGTATGTTCAAAATTAGTATGTAACCTTAGAACCCAGTATCATCGTGTGTCCCATATACAAATGACACTTGGATCAATATAATACAGAAAGTACAGTGAGCGGTTGATTATACAGGTAATGCCACATGCCCTGCCAGGCTGGTACATAAAATATTTTGGGAGAAATTAAGTTTTCCATTCGTGCCCTCACTATTAGTTAGCTGTTCAAATTGTAAGCTTACAGATTCGCTGATATAAGAACTTTGCTTCGTAAAGGCGATAGAAATTTCTCAGCTAATGTTTTGCAGTACGGATAGCGATCTGAGGTCGATTAATCGAAGAATCGATCTTTTGGACCAAAAAAATTGAATTTTTAGAAAATCGATCTGTTAGACGTCGATTTTTTTGTGAATCGATTTATCAAATTTCGATTCGAATCGATCTTTTTCGGAACGAATCGCCATCCCTATTTTGCAGTAAAGGAGTTACACATGTCCAGGCTTCATCATGATCTGAAACCTATCAGACATACGTAACTTGTCTGTTCTATGACTCGTTCCCACCAAGCGTGGTGGGTAAGCGGTAAAGCTCTGGCCTCGCATTCAAGAGGACGCCGGTTCGAATCCCCATTCGGCCATCCAGATTTTGGTTTTCCATATTATCCACAAATCACTCAAGGCGAATGCGTTGATGATTCCTTCGAAAATCCATCCTTCCCGTTCCTTGACCTCAGTTCTCTAATGATCTCGACATCGATGAAACGTAAAGCAAAAAAAAGACTTGTAGTCTACCATTGTTTCTAAGTATCAAACTAAAAAAGAGTTTACCGCTTAATGTGTTCTGACCATATTAACTGAAGCATTGTACTGCACACAGTACCGTCATTGCTGAAAGCACTCCACTCTCGCTATGTGAATGGTCTTGAAGCAAGTGTATCCCTTCCTATCCTAAAGCATTTGCACATTGTTGCTAGCGAAAAGTCATAAGCAATGATATTGCTCAAAGTAATAGATTCGTGAAATAAAGTATAATGTTTGTCTACTCAAGGCAGTATTAGTAACGAATGATGGGTTTTCTATGTATCTCGCTGCGATTGAGCAATCCAATGTGCGTTAGCTACACTATTTCCTAACAGTCTGGTGGCCATCAAGTCTATTTGGCGACCATACCAAGGTCGTCTGTACCTCCTAGCAGATGATCTGTTCGTGATTAGTCTGCCGAGAGTGCATTGCGTTGCCGCTCATGTGGACATGCGAGGAGCGTGCGGCGTAGTGTGGGCGGTCTGTACATCCCGGCGGTCATCCACCTCTCTTAACGGCACCGGCTGGCTGCTGGGGTCGGCACAAGACACGGTAGCTCCCTGCCAAAAGCCCCTCACCCACTCACTGTGTGCACAGCTCTAGCAGGCACACACCAGGTCTCGAGCTGATTAGTTTTTACTTCTCTGCTCCAGTTTTAAGAGCGTATAATTATGCACTTTTATAGTGCATAACGCGGCCGTAACCTAACAAATACACACTTCGGAAGGTAATAAAATGCACCTAACGAACGTGAATAATAATGTCACTTTCCAATAGGATAGGCTTAGCGAGAATTGTGGTTATTATTGTTTGCCAAAACCTTCTTATATTTTATGTGAGCATAAATAATTGGAATAATATGACTGAGAGCATTTCGTACTCAGCGACTCCACTTTAACTGATGCTGTTTTAGAACTAAGGGGAACTCATCAATTTCGAGTTAATTTTTGAAATCGTCGATATTGCGATGGGATCAATGTAAAAGTTGTAACTCATTTCAAAGCAATATACTGACATCAAACACGGTAGTAAACGAGACCGCTAGCATATAACTTCTTTTTTTTTTTTTTTTTCCTCTCGGGTTTTAAGTATCCTCGACATTGTGGTAGTTAGAGGCAGCAGAGGGTGGGAGGCAAGAAACGGGAAGTAAATCGGTCATCGCCTTTTGCAGGAACCGTCTCGGCATTTGCGGGGAATGAAACATTGGGAAACTGAAATCTTGATGGTCAGCCGAGATTTGAACCCTCAATCTTCCAAATACCAGGCCAAAGCATTTCGGCTAAACACTAACAACACACGAGTGTGTTCCGTGAAAAAACAGGATGCTAGCGTCAAACTACGAAACATGAAATTTGGCGATTACCAGTCTCTACGACATTCTTTAAATGTAGCTATCACCACCACAAATAATGATGAAAAGAAATGCCTATGATCAAAGCCGAAAAGTGCTCAGACAACGCTTCTTGTTTGCAGAATAATTTTACGCGTCACATTAGATAGCCACATAGCCTAAAGTGATTCGCAGTCAATGACTGGAGCTAGAAACAAAAACAATTATTGAATATTCTTCCTAATCTTTCAGTTCTTTGTTAATCAAAAAATTATAAAAACCTGGGCGCAGAACTTCAAAGAGATAATGAACGTTGCTGACGAAGAAAGAAGTTCGTCGCATACGCGTTTAAAAATAAATAACCAGTTCGCAACGTTTTATCACTTACGGGAATGAAAGATAAAAATCAGTGAAAAAGGAAGTTTTAGTTTTAAAAAATATAATTTTTTACAATTATATACTTCTGTATTAAAAGTTTGTGGAAGGTAGTAATAATTAACATTCTATATTTTGTAAATAAACTACCATTTCTGAATCTTGCAATAAAAGCATCAGGCTCTCTTCCGAAAGGGAAACTGGAAGATGGAAATTTCGAATCATTCAGAAGATGCCACCGAAGTCTTAATGTAGCTACTTACTGTATTTTGTAAATTTATCAAAAAGATGCAGGGTTTTTGGAATTATTAGTCTTGTCTAGAGTTTGAATATTTATTGATTAGCACAATTTTTAGAAAAAGAAATGAGAGCAGTAATTTTCTTTATTTGCTCTTAACAGTAAATTTTTAAGGACATCCATTCAAACGTTGGCAAAGCTGGCTTTATAAATATGAAATAGACTATGATCACTACAAGTTTCTTATTCGGTATTAAAATATAGGGACAGAGGAAAGGACTGGCCGTTCCGCCTATCACACGCCGGCTTAATATGTTTGCTTCGGTAGGTTCAAGCCGTCGTGTTCTGGGCTAAACTTTTTAAAGAAGAAATGATAATACATTAAGAAAATTCTAGAATTCCTCTCTAACGATCATTCACAAGCCGTTTAGAAGAAGTGTCATGTAGTTTCGCTCACACATTTTGCACACGCTCTAGTCACTATTTGTCGGCTGATCATTTGCTGTAATTTACAAGTCATACTCCCTAAATTTCGCTCAGGCACCGTAACTCAGTGACTTGTCAGACTTTGTTGGTAGCTCCGTTACAATGGTTTCAATGAAGACAAAATAAAACCTAGCGTATTGGGCGACCGGTAACGCTCTGGACTCGCATTCGGGAGGATGCGGGTTCGAATACCCTTCCGGTTATTCAGATATCTGTTTTACATGGTATCCCGAAATTACTCCACGCGAATGCCAGAATAGTTCCTTTAATAGTTAATGTCCAAAGTCCATTCCCGTCTCGAATGATCTCGACGTCAATGAGGCTTAAAGAAATAAAATGACAAAGTAAAAGTAAAGCCCAAGAGGCCTTAAAGACTCGATGATAGTATTGACTGTCACTGCAGGACCGTTTCAAATGAGTAATCATCGATTTCTCATTTCGTCTCGTGTCAACAACAGTACATAAAGTAAGTTACAGAGAAATACAACTAAGTCTGGTTACCAACGCCTGACAGGCCAGTGTGCAACACATTTACGCTACAGTCTAAAATACAAATTGGCCTTCACGTGAAGTCTTAATAGCGAGGTGTGAAAAACCCCGTTACCTGTCAAAACACGTAATACCCTGCTCTTCAAGCAACCACTTATAATTTACACCGAACTGGGTTTTTTTCCTTTTGTAGAACGAAGTTTCATGCACTGAAGATTCCAAAAGAAGCTCGTTATGTTTCCTTTAACAGGTTTTTTACGTAAAATTATACAGTTACGTTGTAGTTGGATCTCAAGAGATGATTTTGTAAACTGGGCTGAAATAAACGATAATTTGATTTTAAGAGAAAGGCTGCAGCGAGGCTTAAGTCGGCAAGGTGACAGCCGGGATTACCCTGACGATAGTTTTCTCTTAGGTCCTCCGACCCACTCTGTCTACTGTGAAATTCATAGCCAGACGAGGAAATAGCCGGACCGAGTGTGATGGATGAACGGTAAGGCTCTGGCCTCGCATTCGGGAGGACGCGGGTTCGAATCCCCGTCCGGATATCCAGATTTGGATTTTCCAATTTTTACCCAAAATAACTCCAGGCGAATGCCGGGATGCTTCCTTCAAAAGTCCGTGGTTGAATTCCTTACCGATTATGACCTCAAATCCCATCCCGTCTCTAATGAGCGCGACGTCGACGAGGCGTAAAGCCATAAGTAAAAAAAAGAAGAAATGGCCGGAACGTGTTGCCGAATCCCTCCATGTCTAGGACTACAGAGCGGAGCTCTAACAAGACACAGTACTCTGAGCCAGTCATAAACGGTGGTTGATTTTCTTGACATTTGAAGTATGCAGTCGCATGTGTTCTACATAATTTATGTTCATTTTACGAACCGAGCGTGGTTCGTGAGCAGTTAAGGGGAGGACGCGGATTCGAGTTCTTCCAGCCATTCAAATTTGGGTTTTCCATGGTTTCCCCAAATCACTCTAGGCGAATGAGGAGATGCTTCCTTCAAAAGGCCATTGCCAAATTCCTTCCCATTCCTTTCCTGCATTTTATGACCCCGACTTCAACGATCGAGCGTGGTGAGAGAACGGTTAACTTTCTGGCCTCGCATTAGGGAGGACACGGGTTCGAATCCCCATCCGGGCATCCAGATTTGGTTTTCCATGGTTTCCCCAAATCACTCCCGGCCAATACCGGGATGCTACCTTCAAAAAGGCCATGGCCGAATTCCTTCCCGTTCCTTTTCCCCAGTCCAATCCCGCCTCTAATGACCTTAGCCGTCGACGAGGCGTAAAGCAAGAAGTATTTTTTTTTTTTTTTTAAACATTTTGTAAGAGAATTCATCGGATTGGAACAGGGCTGTTCTTTGTGTCTCACACTTCCTAGTACTCTGCGAATTAAAGTGGAAGCAGTAGCAAGGCGTATTTTTGGCTAGTTATTGTCCTCTCTAAATTCTATATTTTCACCACCGTTCAAAGTACATTCTTTAGGCGGAATGCCAGCAATGTTTTATCATCAAATAACTTTTTGTGGCCGCGTGTTTGCAATTACAAAAGGTTTCCCGATACATTTCATCTGTACTAACACAAGTTTTTGGTGGTAAGTAAAATTTAACAACGGTAATAATTTCTAGTTAATTCCTTTTTCTCACGTAACTACACAGTTACAACACGAGATCAGGAAGCAAACCGGCTACATTTGAACCTGTTGCGAGGCTCAGACGAAGGCCATCCGACTGACCGAATCCCCACCGCACCTGCAGCTCCGCTTCCTCATTGGTCAGTCGGCCCCGGCGACCTTACCGGATCTGCTTGATGAATGGCGGCCGTGAAGCAGAACACACACGGTATACAATTAGCCGGTAGAGCCGTTACGCAGATTTAATACTGTACCGACAAGTGTCGACAAAAAGAGTGACAGACCACTGGAGGACACCACCTGCACAGCCCGCAAGGCCGGCCTGCCCGGCTCATTGTTCCGTCATTATAACTGTATCGCTACTTTCTTTTTTACCGTCCCGACGGTAATGAGAAACTTATCAAAACCGCAACTACATGACAAGACATTTACTTCGTTAACCTCATGTCTAATGGACGACCTCACGGTGCCGGCAATCAAATCGCTACGCTACGAGACTCGCCAGGTATTCAAGTACTGCAACGATTTACATAATCTTCCACCTTAAATAAACCTCACAATCCTTCAAACTTAGCATTAGGGATTGGCAATGAACGTAGTTACTGTTTTCTAAACTATTTTTAACTTCGGTTGTTCTCCAATTGGTTACACATTTTTTCTAGCAGAAGGTAAAATAAGGAATATTTCCACTTTCGAAGATAATATGTTAATCCAAGCTATGATGGAATAAGGGGGGAAAAAAAACGAAAAAAATCGCGGCTTTTAACATCAAGAGAAGAAAATCTATCTTATTTTAAATGCAACGACTGCACAGAATTACACTACGTTTCTCGTCGTTGTTGATAGCACGCTACAAGGTAGTTAGGTAGTTTTCTCGACTGTTTCACGAGTTAATCTAAAACTAATACTATCTTACTCGACGGTGTAAATATTTTTTTTTTGTAACTGCTTTACGTCTCTCTTTAACATCGAGGTCTTTAGAGACGGGAAAGAATGGGGGCAAGGATGGGGGCAAGGAATGGGAAGGAATTCGGCCATGGCCTTTTTGAAGGAAACATCCCGGCATTTGCCTGGAGTGATTTGGGACGGTGTAAACAAAATGCAGAGTCAGTCAATGGATAGGAAGGGAAAATGTCGGCGAAGTGTAAAGAAAAATATGAAGTACTTATGATGGGATATGCTAAAAAATTAATTGTGAAGGTGTTATATAAGTCGATGGCTTATAAAGAAAATTATCTCAGTAGAATAAGGTGAAGCACGTATAATCGAATAATAGTAAAAGTGAATTGTGAAGTTGTGTTTTTAATACACGAGCTAATGCTGGTGAAGCTGCAGCATCCGCCACGACGCATGTGTACGAATAGTTGCCAGACTCTAGGCGCTCGCGTTAAGCAACAACAACCTCTATCTGAATGAAGCCGACTGTGCTCAGTGAATTCATCACCTAAAAGACATTTAATTCCACAACTAAATAAATACGCTGATTTAGACTTTTGTACAGAGACCTTTCAAACTAGGACAAAACGAGCAAGGAAAATTTTAAAATATTAATTTTAAAATATCAATTTGTAGGTTGATGAAAAGAACCAATTGCTAGTGTAGTGCTGGGAGCAGACAAAATTTTTCAAGATTTTTTATTTTTAAATCTGTTTTTAACACTAAATTAACTCTATCCTTATTGAATTACATTTTACTGTTAATTTCACAAGCATTTTAAGAAAATTGGTTTTGAGCCCAATAATACTAGTTTGTTGTGGAAGAGAGTGATGATCGACTTGTGTTTCTGTAACGATGTGTTTACCTTAGGGTTTCTAACTGTTATTCTAGTAACAGACTACCTACAAACATAGGTGATGTAGAAAAAAGTGTAAATAAATGAATTAGGCGTGTCCACTACAAAAAAAAAAAAATATATGGATGGCTGGAGATAATGTTTGATAAATATTCCAGGAACATGCAGGTATGTCCACAAGTACCATAGCCCTACACCCTAGAGGACTAGATGTGGAGGTACAATGGAGAAAGTAACTTAAAACATCCACTGAAAATTGATTGCTTCATTCAGAGGATTAAAAAGTGTGACTTCTAGGCGATTAAATAGCTGGTATCGATTTTTCTTTATTTCGTCTTTATTCGACACTGTGGATTATCGAGTGCTGTCATAAAATAACATTATGGTATTTACGTAGTGTTCAATAGTGCTTTTATTTCCAGCAACAATTGCCGCAATTTTTTTGTATCATGTGAGGGCGCTCGAAAAGTGTTGACACGATTTTGAACGCACACCATGGCGAAATGTAGCCACATTTACTATAAATTTTGCATGTTACAATGACTCAAAAAATTAAGTATTTAATATTTCAGTAAAAATACCTCAACTTTAATTTTCAGTTTAAGATGTTGGTAATTGCAATGAACTCGACATAAGTTAGATACATGAGAGTAGAGTGAAGCTTGAAGAATATGCCCAAGTCTGGTTACAGCTACTGCAAGAAGACTCATTTTGATCTCAAAAAATTAATCTGAGAAGTGAATGTCAGAAATTTAATAGAATTCATGATTGTTGGTTTCAATTAATGTTTTGACCGGATAATAATTTAACAAAATCCTCCTACCACCTGTGGATTAGTACAAGGGAATGTTACTTCTGATAGAGAGACCTGGTATTCGAGAAATTGGTAATAATGGATGTACACAGTAAGTTTGTTGTCAAAAAGCAGACTACAGCTGCCGTCCCGATAGGCTGCCTTAGACCTGCGTCCAGAACAGCTCACAAATTTTACATTGTGACAGCCGCGTAGCAAATAGCATTTACCAATTGTTATACACTTGGGCGAGGAATGGAGTGGGTGCGCAGAGGTGGAGTAGGGTAGTCGATAGATAATTCGTTACTGCCCATTGGTTCTTGGCTATGCCGAGGCTTTTTTTTGAGGGGGGGGGGGTAGAAGTTGAATATTTGCCCAACCTATGAGTATATCTCGGAGACAGCCTATAAACATTTTATTTCAGATAATACAGGAGCGAGATGCTAGGAAATTTGGAATTTTAACCCGAGAGCTGTCACCATAGATCATCTAGGTCAAAAGACATAAGGTTTTCCCGTGCTGGCTAGGAACGACTAGCAAGACGTATTAAGGTAACAGTAAACTAATAACAATTGTTTTAATACACGGTCATTGGAAGTAAACGTTTTGTATTTATATGAAAAAGTAAAAATAACGAGTCTTTTGTTACGGAAAAGTTTTGCTGATTTTGTTTATCGAGTGAGTCAGGATGGTAGCAGATTTACAAATGGCTCTCATACGACACGACACGTAGGTTACATGTTCTTTCTCTGCATATGTCTACTTTTTTATTTCTTCCACCCCCAAGATCTTTCTTTGTAGGTAATAAAATGATTCCATCTCATCGAGGAGCTGACTTTTAATACTATGCCTCAGTCGTATGGGGCATACGTAAGATTTGATAAGGAGGGAGAGGTCGGTCACCTGGTATTGCTCGCCGACGCGCCGACCGAGTGAGCTGGCTGCGGGGCGCGGCCGCAATTGTCGCTGATGAGCATTTCCGGCGCGGCTCCACCCACTCTGGCTCGGCCCGGGGGCCGCCAAAGGGGACAGCAAGTGTATCTGCGTAACCTCCCAGTGGCCAGCAACATTGTCATCACTTACTTCAGTGCAAGCTTCGCTACCCATAAAGGCCACATTTTACGGCAACCGTGAAAAGGTCTGCAGTTTCCCCAACAAGTGTTCTCTTCTGTCTCGCTAAGTGTCATATAATGCACTTCGGTGACTACGTATTTACGATACTCGTAGAATAAGACATACTGTATGTCTATGGAGGATTTAATTACGTGTAATCTTTACTCCGCTAAAGATAATAAGACTTTCAACTAACCATAAAAATGATGTAGTTTCCGCGAAACTAAATATGCAAATATGGCAACAAGCATGTTCTTTTTTCCAATATTATTACAAAATTATGCAGTAGTGTTGCATCAGACGACGAAAGACATCTTTGGAGGGTAGTTGCATCGCTTACTGGCCTTCTCCTACTATTTTTTATTTTCTGTCGGCAAAAGAGAATCAAGCGAATGCTGGTACTATGTGTGGAACTTTACAAAGGAAAGAAACTACTTTGATTCCAGGCACCATTTTCATAAATTCGAAACGTCGTTCTGAAGCTAGATGACGGTAGTGTCGATTGTTATAAAACTAGTAATGGGTGAAATCGCAACATACCTGAGTAATAATGCCACTGTGCAAAACCATATCGTAAGACCTAATTATCGAGTATTGCCAATGTGACACCGCCGTGTGGATTGTAGCACAGTAAGAGATATCTTGGTGTCCTTCTTTGATTCTATTGATCTGGCAGCTCGCAAGGTGTTTCTCTACTTGACGGACGAGCAACAACCAGCCATCTCGCGGCAGGAAGGGACGTTTCAGGCGGCAGGAAGCGCGCCTAAGGCCACCTGTCGGCTCCTCGCTCATTTTCACTCAGCTACTTCAGCAGAAATTATCAACGCACTTAGTAACAGAGCTGTCATATAGTATTAAACAGATCGGCAATAAGGTATTGCGTCGCTGTTCCTTGTTCATAGAATGTAATACAGCTTTTAAGTACCCCGAACACGTGAAACAACGAGAGATAATAGCATCCCAGACGACATTTAAAGATGGATTCTTGTGAATGAAAATAAGCGGTTTATTTAGAAGTTAAATAAAAGTTCAGAACGTGAAAGTAAAAATTTCTGATAGTATCTATTCTTACATCACATAGATCCTCTCATACCTAATATCATTTACCTCTCTTCGAATCTTTCTATATAATCAGCAAGTAATGTAGCAGAAATTTTACGCTTAAAAGAGAGAGTAAACAATGTTTAAAAGAAACTAAGATGCAAGTTAGCTGATAAAGAGTACCGAAGATTTTGTTCCAAATTTCCTGTTAGAATTCAAAAAATATCCTCTCTTGTAAGGTAAGAAGTATAAAACTTCCAGGAAAAGAAATGGACCACGTAAATACTCCCTCATTCTGGTCATTATTAACAGTTACGCCACTCCTAACTGATGACTAAGTGCAGCTACTGTAACGAAAGATTGAAATAATGAAATCATTACACACCTTGCGAGGTGATATGCCAAATTATATTACTGATATAGAATGACAACTTTCCGATTACTCATACTTTCGGAAAGTATAAGCCTGCGCATCGAACAAAGAAAGGTTTCTGGCACTTAATCTGCTTGCTACCAGAACAAGGAGCAGCAAATAATTATGCGTTAGTTGTACGGCATTATTCCAAAAACATTGATCCAAAAAATCATACCTTGTGAAGTCAATGACGTCTATTACTCTACGTCTGAGAAAATGCACGAAACTATGGGACATCATCTTATCATATTCAGGAATTGGAAAGGTTTCCATTAGTTCTGCCCTACGTAAGCCCTGTTAAAAGATATTTGTAAATACCAGAGATAACTCAAATAGACGTGTTATGTACACCATCTTTTCTGAAATAGTGTTTAGCGAAGGCGGCTAACACTTGTTGAACTTGTCGGTGATCAGAATTTGGGTCTCCACCTCACAGAGAGGTTCTTAGCATGCCGTCGACGCGTCACCTGACGGCCATCCAAAGATAAGTAGGTTTTTCCGCTCGTCTCGATTTGGCTCACGAAACGAATTTCATATGGCTGGAATGAGCCGGTTAAGTGGCGAGATTAATGGCCTGAAAGTAGCGGAAGCTAACGTTTAACAAACAAGGACGGCCAAGGATAAGGTCCAAATGACACTGTTAGCAACATCTGATCGAATGTCAAGTAGGCGCTGTATTGAAAGTTGCCAACGAAATTATGTCCAGTGAATAAACTTTTGAATTATTAATGTCGCGTTTTCATAGTACAGTAGGTTTTTAATTTTACGAACGAAAAATGCTTCTAGATACCGCGAACAGGCGGTTTGGCGGACCCCATTAAGGTGTCAACAATCAGGACATGTGGAGGTGCATCAAACCTCAATGCCTGCTGACTGGGCATCCAGATCAGTCACTTAGGTTAAGGCTGGATGGTTGCCACTTCCCGTCAAGCAAAATGACATAAATGCACTTTGACACAAACTTTACATGAGTCGCAGACTGACAACAAGAGCTACTATCCTCTTATAGTTCATATTTTCCTTTATGATATCCATATGCTTACAGGACGAAATGCCCCGAAAGCTGCAATACAAACGGAAAGACCGTAACGGGCTGTTAGCATTATAATGTGTTTACATATATATATATATATTTCTCCTTCTCGAATATTCCCGTACTGACCTCCGATTATTTATCGGTAAATTTTTTTCGTATTTGAAACCGCTAGTATCAGGTTGTGATACACGTAGGCAACCATAGCAGTGATTCAATAACCGTTAGCAATGCAAATGCATTTTTTGTTGCTATTTTTTTTTTCTTATAGCTTTATTTCTCGTCTACGCCGAGATCATTACAGGCGCGAAACGACTGTGGACAAGGAACGGGAGGGAATTCAGCCATGGCCTTTTACAGGAAGGATTCCGGCATTCGACTGGAGTGATTTGGGGAAACCATGGAAAACCCAAAACTGGATGATCGGACGGGGATTCGAACCACCGTCCTCCCAAATGCGAGGCCAGAGCGTTTACGCTCACCCAACACACTCGGTCGTGAGTTGAGTCCCTCACTAAACATGATCTCTTGATAGTCGCGGCATTAATTTTTGAACTTGACGGATCGTTACTGTTGTCGTTGTTAC
The DNA here is from genome assembly GCA_031002005.1 of Vandiemenella viatica. Taxonomy (NCBI): domain Eukaryota; kingdom Metazoa; phylum Arthropoda; class Insecta; order Orthoptera; family Morabidae; genus Vandiemenella; species Vandiemenella viatica. Next base: position 47,066,655 of record CM061914.1, read on the forward strand.
CCATGGGCACTACTTCCACTTGTGCAAAAAATAAGAGCAGTACTCTATTAATCAATTTTTTATGCGCTGGTGATCTGCGAGTTCACTGAATCGGTCGTAAGCTTTCAGCACAGTATGGTAACTGTTTTGCTGCAACGGACTATCTACGTACTAATATATTGGTTAGTTCAAAAGAAGACTCACCAGCGTAGAACGAAAGAAGGAGGTGAAGCTCCCGTAGACTACGCATCTTCTCATCACAATATTGAACTATTCCGTCACATGATTATATTGAACAGGCGGGTGATAGTCGATGAGGTGTCAAATCACAATTAAATTAGTCATAGTTCCACTCATTCACAATTAACCAAATGGTTACTGGAGGTTTCTGCATACCACTTAAGGTTTCTGCATACTGTCCTGATCTTTTCCACCCAGTATTGTTGCCTTTAAGGTGCTGTACTACTTGCTTGGTGAGATCGTCGGTTTTCAGCTTAAAACATTTTAAAAAAAATTAGGACTTAAGTAAACCTGCAACCACCAACTGCATTGCAAATTGAGGAAACTGTAAAAACATAATATTCTCGGAAGATCTATCGCTGTTGTATTGTATTTTACAACCACATTGAGGATAATTAATGTCACATGCTCGCATATATATATATATTAAAAAAGCGGTTCATGTGTACTAGCAGGAAAAGTGTAGAAAGAAGATTGATTTCAAGTCAGCGAATCTAACTCGATCATTCTGGTTTGACGGACCAAAACGCGCTGGGGAAGAGAAAGTTGTGGTTTCTGCGTAAGAAGTGATAGCGAACTCTGTCTTCTGTACCTAATCCATGAAGCGGTCTGGCGGATCAATTGGTGAATACGCCTGACCGTGGCAGTTTCGAAACGCGGAATTTTCATGCTGTTATGACTGTTATACTGATTGTGGTGGGTGAGGGAATAGTAGAAACCCAACGAGTGAGGTGGGTGAGTGGTTAACCCTCTGGCGTCGCAATCGGTAGGACGCGGTTTCGAATCCTCATGGGGCCATCCAGATTTGGGCTTTCCATGGTTTACCCAAATTACTCAAGGCGAATGCCGGGACGCTTCCTTTTAGAAAAAGAACATCGCCGAATTCCTTCCCGTCCCCTGGTGGCGTCATTCATTTTCCGCCTTTAATGAATTTGACGTCAACACCATAAGGAAGAAATATTACTGCATATTGGCAATTAGAATTAAGTTTACCAGTGGCTGAAACAAGGGAGTAGGTCTGGGTTCATTCCTATTTTTTTTTCTTTTAAAATAAGGTTAAATCAGCAAGGGGTAACCTATACTGAAAACAGAAACTTAGATGACAACTCGATAATAGCGTTAAAAGTTACCTTCCTTGCTCAAGTTAAAGAGTAAAATATTTTTTTAAAAAAATTCAATGGGACACGAAACAATAGAGAAAAATACTACACCATGCGGCTGGACACCGTTGAAGATTACATTGCATCAATACTCTGGGAAAGTCACAACTCCACAAAAATTTATGTTTCTCCTAAATCTTTTCCCGTTCACAATTCTAATTTGGTATAAGCAGAATTTCGCGTAGCATGTAATTTTGTTCGACGATATCTGATATATTTTGATATCAGCAAATTACTCCTTTGGGATGTTTTAGGTCTCAACTGATCACAACATAAGACCCTCTCAGTTCACGACATTTCTGTTTCAAAACGCAAGTGATCTTATGCAGGATCAATAGCAGTTTTATTCCTCCATTGCCAAGACAGATCATTACTGCAGGTTTTTTGGTTTCATTTATGTTGATGTACACAAATTATGACCATGTTTATAAAACAACAACAAAATATACAATCTACTTACTGCAAGATTGGACAGACTTCGCTGTTATAACCCCCGGCAGCTTACCTGAAAAATGAAGAAATCTCATTTTAACACAAATTTCAACATAAAAAATATTGTTAGCTGTTGGCAAGTGAGAAATAAACGTACTGTTCATAAAAATATTTTTAAAAATACATAATTTGTAGTCGAACTAGATAAGTATAAATTCATACTTTTTGAAGAAATGTGTGTTATAGTATTATTCGTTTAGTTTTCTATTCTACAATTGTTATGTTTTAATGGGTGATAAATCCTATAAACATATTTCAGTTAAGAGCGTACGGCCTCAGCATACAATTAGTTTAACGGCTGCGATAACTTTTCTATTTTGGTAAAAACCAGAACGGTAATAATTCATCCTAGACGTTGAGTGTTATCTTCCAATTTCTTGTGTCTTCCCTCCCCGCTTCTTTCTTTACTTATTGTAGCATTCATAAAAAATCTGTATATGATATTTTTAATGGAAAATGGGAAAAGAAGTACAAGAATAACAAGTACAAAATGAAAAACCTATGAAAAAATGGTAAAATTCTATCAACACCTTAGCGACCTCGAGCAAGTAAATTCTGCAAACATCTAAAAATCTGTAAACAACTTCCATGCTCACTTGCCACGAAATTATGTAAATCCCATCTCAAAACTACAAACATCAGAGAACTGTTTAAATACTTGCTTATAAAGATTAAAAAAAAATAAAAAAAATGAATTTCTCTTCTCAGTGTTCTCAACTATCAGACATGAAACAATAGTTTCTCTGCAAATACCTAAACCATTGTATAATCATTGGTTCTTTTTTTCACTTATTTTTGCTGTTAAACTGATTTACAACAAAAGTTTCTTCTTTAGCTTTCAAAAAATTACAAGTTTTGCCAATAAGGCGTTTTTGTTATTGAGAAGACGTAAAAAAATCTTAAACGTAATTATTATAATGCAGCAGTACTTAGATTTTAATATGGAAACATGGATGTCCACAAAAATCAACGTTCCTTTTCCACATAAGGATCGATAAGGTGGTATAGTACGGTTAGTATTCTTCCATTTCATAACTAATGGTGAGAAGCGACAGCTGCGATTAGATACCGAAAGAAATGAATACAAAATAAGTCCAAGGGAATTGATTTTCATGGAGAACAACAATCTTAATAGCCCAAATACAGAACTATTTCTGGAAGATGTAACTTGCAGCACCAAATACACAGTTCTGATATAGCCGTAAATGTTATTAACACTATTGAACAACTTAAAGAATATAGAGGGGGAAATAAAGCAAAGTTTCGGCTTTGTCGAGCAAACGTAAAACACTGAATGCGTTAAATTCCATTTCACCTTTTTAATTATCCAGCACAACTCTACAGTAAACCACAGAGTTTGATAATTTATATTCATCTGTGATGTCAAGTGGTGTGAAGGTGAATACCGTCAGTAAGGAGCCGCTGTCAGTCAGCCAGTGAGCACCGTTATCTGTGATTACTTCGACACGAATCTGCGGCGAGGTGAACGGAGGAAAGGAAATCTCGGAACGAAGGACACGAATTACGCGCGGAGCCTTCTTTTTTCTCTTCCTACGGCTGTAGTTATGCACCGAACTCGACATCCGGCGTCTGAGATCGACACAGACTGATACATCTGATGAATAACAACAGCAGAAGCACCAGCTCTGCCGGCCGATACGAATCTGGACAAAGAGCGTTGAATACGATTACGAAGGTGGACGCACACTCGCTCGTTAATAAATCAAGAAGGCGAGTGTTGAAGGCCTCAGGCAATGACCAGAGAAACACAAGTTCAGGCATTTACTACAGTGGAAACCTATTTTGGATGACGAATTTTGGGGTTATTGTGCTTTAATGTGATGAGACAGATGTGGAAGGCTTTGGGAATGCACGTGGTAATGTATCTGCCCCTTCCCCCCACCCCAAACGCCAGTCAATACGTATTTTCACAGCAGTCCCTGTGTAACCGTGGAAGTTCAAGCACGACTTGGGTCAGTGGCCAAATCGTCCCAGAGCTCCCAAACCCAGACGAGACATAACTGACATATATCGCTGAAGAAATACAAAATCATTCGTAGTTGAACGTAATAAAAATGTTAACTTATTGGAGGGAATATAAGCTGATAGACACTTCAAGGTAAATTTGTCATTTTTTCAGTGTTTTCTTACCTGAAATGTTTACACGGCGGTAATAAAGAATATCAGAATTGCCGTGTATTCTACGCTGATGTAACGCGTAAGCAACATGTGTTAATGATTATTAGTTCGCAGTGTGTTCGCCAATCCAACCTCATCATGAGTAAATTTATCGTCTCAGATGAAACTTTAGTTTTTTTTAAAAAAAAAAAATTCCTTGTGATTTTGACTGCGACGGTGAAACAAATTTGTCTTTACATGAGCCTTTGAAACCATTCAACAATTTATATCTCTCCTTCTCCCCCCTCCTAACCATTCATATTCCTGGAAGTCATGAGTTTAACCAGCAACATCATTTGATTGGTACTGTTAAGTGAAAACAGACTGCATATCTACACTAAGCATAAAACAGCCAACGGCACGGAGACTGCTACGGTCGCTGTGAAGGCACAACGGGAACGATGTAAAGTGATGGCTTTCGGTGCAATGGTGAAGCTAGGATAGCCCTATCAGGTATTACCAGTTACTTTCAACACGCAAGAAAGGAAAGATTTAAATAAAACGAAACTAGGAGCGTAAAATGCATATTTGGAGCTTAAATTCTGAAAGGGTAAGTGAATGAAATTTTGGACTTGATTGAAAGAAGAAAGTATGGAGTGTTGAGATTGGACATACAAGATAAGAATAAAACACAAAAGAGAAATGAAAAGAGATTTTTCACTATACTGGAATAGGGAAGGAAATGAATTGAAGGGACGTAGTACTGATAATAGGACAAACGGAGGAAATAGAAAGAATAAAAGAGGAAAATTAAATTAGGAATTAAGATAAAAGTGAAAGAAAGAAGTCTGGAGGTATTTCAAGTGTATATTCCACAACAAGGACTCCCGCCACAGGAGAAGAATGTGTTTGAGGAGAGGATGCAGAGATAACCTAACTGGCAAGAGATCATAATTATGGGTAATTTCAACGCTTATGCCGCGTCCTAGCTATTTCATATGAGTAATGATAATGATGACGAGGATGAAGGAAGACGAAAATGAAGCAACCAGAAAAGAAGATGCTCCTTGCAATTTGAAAAATAAATTTTTGGTAGGTCGGAATCTTCCTGGCATGCTAACATTTATCGAGGGAGTTACAATACCGATGTGTGCAGTTTCCTGCCGGAGTCATTGTGTGTGGACAATGAAGACGGCAGATTGTTTGACTGAGCATTGTTCGGTGAAGCCGCTCCTTGCAGTGCAGACAGGTAGCTGATAGCATCTGGATACCCTTGTAAACACGGACCGTAATAACAGCAATTCAGGGACCCCGCTCCTAGGCGTACGCCAGGCAACCTCTCCTCTCCAGCAGAGAATGTCTTATCGGAACGCTGCTTACGCAACAAAAATCATCCTCTCCTCGCTCAAGGACGTCTGCATAAACAGCAACTAGGGAATCCTCACGTCCATGATGGTGGTGATGCTTCCCCTTCCGACAGGTAGGTCTATTCCATCGCTGCGGAGGACAACTACAAGGACGCACTCACTAAGGACACGTCAATAATATGCTCATCAATATAGGCGACCCTTAGTGAATCTCTTTCTGAAATCCAAATCTATAGTGAGAAAACACTATTTTACGTTTTATGGCAGTTCCTTTGGAAGCCTTCTGTTACAAAACCTTACGTCATATGTATATGTTGTTATTAATATGTTTACGAAGACTAATAACAGTCAGTTCGGGAATTGTTAAGATACTTCAGGCGCGGGATAAAATACGATTTTCAAGTACTGATTAGGGTGTCTAATAATCAACTAAATGTTGCCAATATCTACCTACATTTTCATAAACAAAATGACCCAAAATTCGTTATGGAAAAGCTTGTTCAGTTCGTATATATACAGCGCTAGTTTAGGGTTGGTGTTCCAGAAACACACTAAGATTAAAAAAATAGCTGTACTGATCAGATTCACAAGGAATCCAAACGATTGTAAACCAATTCCTTGAAGCTGTATTTCACTCTCTGACCCCAATGCGTAGCTAGGTCAACAAGGGCCCCGGTGCAAAATAAAATTATTTTGGGCAATTTTTTTTAGCTCTGCCAAGTTGCTGGAAGGGGTCCCCTGAGCTGAGCTTGGGGGCCCATGAGCTATGCTTGGGGGTCCCTGAGCTATGCTTGGGGGCCCTCTGAGCAGTAGCGTATCTCGGTTCACAAGGTCCTCAGAGCTAAAAAACAAAAAAGGTCGCCTATTTGCCCTGAAGGCCCGTGGGCCCTCTGAGCAGCACACTTGGGGGCCCTCTGGGATGCATTTGGAAGCCCCCTCAAGTGCGCTCGAGGGGCCCCCTGAGCGTGAGGAACCCGTGGCAGTGCACCACCTAGCCCTATGGTATCTACGCCCCTGCATTAAACTGATTTCATTGCTAGCATCGTATCGTCTAAACTGGTCTAATGCAAAACGCAAATGGACACGTGAATGGCGTACATTTGTGTTTAGAGACGAGTCTCGATTCTGTCTGTGACAAAGTGATAATCGACAAAATGTACATAGGCGTAGTGGAGAAACGGCTTACCCTGCTTGATTTCAGAACGCTGCACAGTTCCAACCACTGATGTCATTGTTTTGGGGGGAATCACTTTCGACAGCGGAACTGAGTTTATTATTGTTATTGAAGGCACAACGAGTGCCCACTACTGTGAGGTAGGGGTGCTGCACCCTTCATGTCCACCAACCAAATCGCATCTTCCAACAGAATAATTCCCGTCATCATACTGTGGCCACCACAACACAAGCCTTGCACAGGGTCACGATCACAATTCGGAACGCACTGTCTCCCCATTTGTGCCCAATAGAGTATGTCTGGGATGCCAGGAGAAGACACATTTGATCACATGGTCACCCAGCACAAACTGTGCAACAACTGACTGCACAAGACATGCAGGCGTATTAGATACAACCCCCAGGAAGACAGCCGAACACTTATTTATTCAATGCCGGCAAGGATCCACAAGTGCTCAATGTGAGCGCACTTCTCACTGACAACTGTATCTAACGGTAATAAGCTTAGCCCATCCATTTCAATTTGTTATGATTTGTTCTGGGAATGACTCTGGACATAACGACACAGTTTCCTAAAATTGCACCATTGCTGTCTGGGTATTGCACTTTCAATTTCCGCCAGTCTATATGAGGAACTCGTGAAACAGGAAACAGTAGCGCAGTTGCGTAACGGCGACGCTGAGATCGTTATTAGTAATAACTGCACCGCCACGAATAGATTTCTCGAGCCTAATTAGCTTCATAACGGCCATAACAGCTCCGGCTGCCCGTAATTTGTGCCCAAGGTCTGCGGCAGGCTGAGTTTTTATTTTCGTATGTGGCAAATATTAAATCGCCGAGTGCGAGAACCAGATGGGCGAGGCCGCACTCGTTTTTCAAAACACTTGTCGGCCGGGGCCCAATCCACATTAGCGCTCAGCCTCTTGGTTTATGTATCGCCTTACTAATTGGGACACGGCCGTCAATGGGCCATAACTTCGGCTCCAAAAGGAAGACAGTGAAAAAGGAAGCCCCGGAATTAAAGTGTTTGCTTTACAGCTGGCAAAAAAAGACGTCGTTAAGGCACTAACACTCTCACCAACTCACTGCAAAGTGAAACTGTTGCTGATTCAAATCTAACATTATTATAAAGCTCAATGACGGTCTTGCTAGTCACTCAAATGTGGATCCGAATGTGGCCGGGCTTCGTAAAGTGCCTTTTTTTTGCGTCTGGCTTTAGTCTCTTCGACGTCGAGGTCGTTAGAGACGGGGAGGGACTAGGGACTAGGGACAAGGGACTGGAATGATTTCGGCTATGGCTGCGAGTGGATACGTGATTTTCTAACTGATCGATCACAGTATGTCGTTGTCGACGGAAAAAGCCTCTTCTAAGATAAATGTTACTTCGGGCGTTCCTCAAGGAAGTGTAATAGGACCACTTCTTTTCTTAATATTTATAAACGATCTAGGTGACAACGTCAAATGCTGGTTGCGATTGTTTGCCGACGATTCAGTTATCTATAGGGAAATAAGGTACTCCGACGATTGCTTAGAAATTCAGCGCGATTTGGATGCCATTTTCGATTGGTAAATGGCAGCTAGGGAAATAACGTACTCCGACGATTGCTTAGAAATTCAGCGCGATTTGGATGCCATTTTCGATTGGTGCCGTAAATGGCAGCTTACACTTAATTGCAAAAAGTGCAAGGCAATGCGGATAAGTAACAAAAAGAATCAGTTTGTTCACGAGTACAAAATAAACAGTACAGCTGTTGACACGGTTGATTCCCTGAAGTATCTGGGGCTGATAGTACAAAGCAACATGAAATGGGACATGCACATAACTTCCGTCGTGGGCAGGGCGAATTCTAAATTGCGATTCACAGGTCGTATTTTGAGTAATTGTAATACTCATACAAAGGAGATAGCGTATAGAACTCTAGTGCGTCCGCATCTGGATTACTGTTGTGGAGTTTGGGATCCGTATCGCAAGGGCCTGATTGACTCAGTGGAGAGGGTGCAGAGGAGGGCCGTTCGATTCGTGACTGGTTGCTACAGCCCTTATGAAAACGTCACAGAATTGATACATAGATTGGGCTGGGATAGTTTGGAAGACAGACGACGTAGCTTGCGTTCGAATTTATTGGAGAATATGCGAAGAAATTTAAATTTCGAGTGCAACGAAATACTTCTTCCGCCAACCAATTTAGGTCGTAAGGACCGGAGGGATAAGATTAGAGAAATAAGATGCCATACGGATGCTTTTATGTATTCCTTCTTTCCTCGCGCTATTCGGGATTGGAATGTGCGGGGTTAGGATTGATGCTTAGTACCCTCTGCCACCCACAATGTTTGTGACTTGCAGAGTATGGATGTAGATGTAGATGAAGGAACCATCGCAACATTCGCCTGGAGTGATTTGGGGAACCCATGGGAAACCAAAATCTGTGTGGCTGGAGGGGTCACGAATCCGCAACCTCCCGAATGCGAGGTCAGAACGTTACCGCTCATTCACCACATAATGCCAGAAAACTCGCGGTCCAATCCTTTACTCTCTCAGAAACATCAAACATGGTAAATCATTGTATTCCTAGAGCATCCATCGCCACTTGCATGGCTTCTCGCATGGAATATAAATAATTATTGTTCCTATCGTTGCTCATAAATTAACTTTTTTTCTGCTGCTCTGCACTATATATTTTGGAGCCCTATTTACTTATTGCTCGTTTTCGGGGAGATTTATCGTCTGCAGCATCAACATTTTAAATTATTAATTTTTTCAATTATTTTTAATAGAATTTTCTCGTAATATTTAGTTTTTTATTATTTCTAATGGCTCTTTAAATTTGTATATCAGCAGGGGTGTAGTTGTTTCAAGATACTGTACCCTGGGCTATATTTTTCTTAGTTATTCTATTTTTTTCAAAAATGTTTGTAGTTTGTGGCTTTGCATTAGGGACGACGCGGGTTCGAATCCCCGTCCGGACATCCAGATTTTGATTTTCCTAAATCACTCCACGTGAATGACGGGATGGATGCTTTGAAAGGCCATGGATGAATTCATTCCCGTTCCTTTCCCCCAGTCGTTTCTCGCCTCTAACGATCTCGACGTCGACAAGGCGTAAAGCCAGAAGCAAAGCAGTACTGTATGATGTTAACGTTCCGTCGTGAAGTTTTCGTGCAGTGTTCTATGGGGAGGACGTGTAAAATTTGCTTCAGAAATCTGTTTTTAGAGACACTGTATGTGGCATTAGAGATTAAAGTGATATGCATTTCTCCACACCAAGCATCCGAATAACACGTCTGACTGAGCCACCACTTTGTAAATTGAGAACTTCATTTCGGTTGTCAGGTTAATGATACGCATTATTGGACGCAAGATTTGCGACAGTCCGTTTCCTGCTAATTCTGTGTTCCTTATATCCGACTTTGCTATAAAGTTGTTAATCCAGGAGATACCTATATTAACAGCAAGCTATAAGTTTGTCCTTAAGAGCGTAATCATACACTAATAACCGTCAACGTTCGAACGAGCTATCTTTTCGTATTCATATGTTGCCGACATTTTGGTGGTCCATTCACACGTTTAATATAGAAGGTTCATCCTTTAGGTGGAGCGGTCTGGTGGATCAGTGGGTAAGACGTGGAGATCAAAAGGTCCCCAGTTCGAATCCCTGTGTCTGTGGGGATTTTCATAGGTCATCAACTCGACCTTCACCTCTCGCACAAATCGCTGTGTAATGTTAAGAACGCCATAAATTTTCCGTGGTTCGACTTCCATGTTGAACTGTAGTCCTCCTTTATCCGGCAGGATCACCGGTTTTTTAAAACTGCTTTACGTCTCTTAACAGCGAGGTCTTTAGAGACGGGAAAGGATGGGGGGCTAGGAATGGGACGGAATTCGGCCACGGCCTTTTGAAGGAAGCATCCCAGCATTTGCCTGGAGTGATTTGGGAAACCATGGAAAACCCAAATCTGGATGCCCGGACGGAGATTCGAACCGCCGTCCTCCCGAATACGAGGCCAGAACGCTAACCGTTACACCACCACGCTCGGTATCACCGGGTTTTGTTAGCTACCCACCACAAGGCGCATGCGCGGCAAATCGAAATTCTGTCAAACCGGTGGCCGGACTACCCTTCCGTGTCTCCCAGCCAATAATGGCAGACGGAATATTATTATTCTTCAAGTGAGATTTATGGCATATAGGAAGAAAGACGCAACTAGGACTAACACAATTCTTTCCTCAGACAGAATTCAAATTATCTAGTAGTCGTTTATAGCAACAATAATGAGTTTTTCGGATGCACTGAAAAATAAGCGCTAATGACCTACATGTCGACGCGTCCTAACGCGCCAATAACAACAAAAAAAATATCAAAACTAGGTCCCAGAAATATTTTTAAAAAAATGTTATTGTAATTAGTCTACCGTTGTCGTGAAAGGAAGGAGTCATTGTTATCCGAAATTTTTTATATGAGAAAGTAAATTGACTGCAATATAAAATAAATAATTAATTAAAGAATAATTTTCTGCCTCGTCGACGTGGAGTTGATTAGAGGCGGGAAAGGACTTGGGCCAAATATTTTTTTTTACTTATGGCTGTACGCCTCGTCGACGTCGAGGTCATTAGAGGCGGGATGGAACTGGGGACAAGGAACGGGAATGAATTCTGCCATGGCCATTTGAAGGAAGCATCCCGGCATTCACCTGGAGTGATCTGGGGAAATTGGGACAAAGAACGGCAAGGAATTCGGTCACGGTATTTTTGAATAAACCATCCCGGAATATGCCTGTAGTGATCTGGGGAAACGATGGATAACCCAAATCTGGATGGCCAGAACAAGAGTTCGAACCCACGTCCTCCCATTTGTGAGACCACGCTCGGTGGTCAGAGAAGGACTGACATTGTGTTGCGTAGCAGGGAGAGGGAAGGCGTGTGCTACTTGCTGGTGGTTGCGGGAGCTATAAATCAAGGCGCACGCACAATTCACACTGCCCGCGGCGGCCGGCTGGCTGGCTGGTCCCAGGCGCTCCAGCCATTAGACGCTATCGAACACGATCGGCCACCACACCAGTTATTTAGTCATGAATCACGGACATCAGGCCGAGTATCAGGAGCGAGGCTGCCGATCTGCTCACCAACACATTCCGTCAGAGGCGGCTGTCGCGTGGGAACAACTTGCTTCACAACGAGTATGACAAATTTCGGACAGGATAATTCCTTTATTACTTGTGCTGTGATTTTTATCCATACCATTTACAAACATACATATACTGTATTCATAGTAAAAACTTTGACATTTCATATGTAAATCTAGGTAGTGAATTATTGGAACAACCTGTAAAACGGCAGTAGCACAGCTACCGGTACAACAGAATGTGAAATACTTGCACTAATGTATGGCACAAAAAAAGACCTTCGCTTTCCTTTAGCATAATGCTATGCAGCATAAAATATCTGTTAATACGTTAAAGCCGTCATCATGAAGATTATTAAATACATTGCCTGACAAAAAAGTGAGACACCCAGAAGAGGAGTAGGAAACGAAATGAAACTCCAAGTGTAATGAGGAAAGGTCTCCCAGGGATTTTCTTTTTTGTCTGCTGTTACGTATTAGTCTCTCGACTGGTTTGATGCAATCCTCCATCAATTCCTATCTTGTGTTAAACTTTGTCCTCAATTATCTGCTTCATATATTCTAACCTCTGCAGCTCTTATCTTCGACTGTTCCCTCCACTAACAAGCTAACCACCTAGCGTTTTGGTGTAACGGCTAGCGTTCTGGCCTCGCATTCGGGAGGACGGCGGTTCGAATCCCCGTCCGGGCAACCAGATTTGGGTTTTCCATGGTTTCCCAAATCACTCCACGCAAATGCCGGTATGCTTCCTTCAAAAGACCGTGGCCGAATTCCTTCCCATTCCTAGCCCCCCATCCTTTCCCGTCTCTAAAGACCTCGCTGTTAAGAGACGTTAAGCATTAAAAAAAAAAAGGTTCCCCACACCACGACGCCAGGAGTAACACCGCTGTGACTCTCCGCAGCATTGGAACAGTGGGACCTTTCCCCAGGTCACCGCCATACTCGCCGACGATGGTCATCCAAGGTACTGCAGAACCGCTGTTGTTGTTGTTGTTGTTATTAGGGCTTAAGGGCGAATCGACGACGGGGTCATTAGCGCCCTAGCAACTACCGGCGTAGCAATGTGGCTAATTAGGAATACAACCGTCTGCATGGCCGACTATAGAGGGGTCGGCCATACAGACAGCTAACCAAAATAAAACCAGGACACGACGTGGCTGTAAAAATGTCACCTGTGCCGAACAGATTTACAAAATAATTAAAAACCATTCCCACCTCACTGGCTGTATAATTGCCAGAGAGATGGGAATTATTACAATATAAAAAGAAAAAACAATACACATGGACGGGAAGCTGTAGACGGGCCTCCCATCCATGTTAAAACTTATGCCGGTCAGACCAAAATTTTTGGTACCAGACCGGTTAATACACAGAATTTTAAATCTTTGCCACACTGCTGCTATCATTGTCTAAAATGAGGGACAGATCGTTGGCAAGGCCAACGTCTGCCCTTAAGTATAAAAACATCACACATTCAGTTAAAATGTGGCGCACCGTCAAAGGTTCGTCACAGGCATCACATTCCGGAGGGTCCTCTCGGCGGAGAAGGAAACCGTGCGTCAGAGGACAGTGCCCTATTCGGAGGCGAGTAAGGAGAACCTCATCCCTCCTCGCCCGCTGGAAGGAGCTGCTCCACGGCTGAACGGTCGGTTTGACCAGCCGGAGCTTATTATGCTCTACCTCCAGCCACTGCCTCTGCCAGAAGTCGGAAACAAATCTCTTCACCGCCGAGGCAAGGTCAGACTTTGGGACCGGATCAAAGTCAATTTTGACCTTGTTGCAGGCTAACTTGGCACCTTCATCAGCTGCCTCGTTCCCCCTGATTCCCACATATCCAGGTACCCAGCAGAATATGACCTCCTTTCCAGAAGATTGCAGGGATCGGAGGGTGTCCTGTACGTCCTGGACGAGACGATCTGCTGGGTACATGCTTCTCATGGCCTGGATGCAGCTGAGGGAATCACAGCATATGATGTAATTCATGCTGCGACTTACTTTCATATGCTGGAACGACTTTAACATAGTGTAACACTCTGCAGTGTATACGCTGCAACAGCTATTGAGTTTGTAATTATATGTCGCTCGAGGGAACACTACGGAGCAGCCTACTCCGTTAACCTGCTTAGACCCATCCGTATACACCGGGGTAAAATCCTGATACTGGTTTAAAATGTCACTAAAAACATGCAGAACCGCGATTCATCGCTGAACACAATGTGACGCCATTCAGCAGCAGTCCATGCTTCCTGGTAACAGCACCACGCCAAACGCAGCTGTTTGTGTTGTAGTGTTAAAGGCAGCCTACGCATGAGAGGGTAATTTCCTACTGCTGCTACCGACCAATGCTGCGGGATGACACGGAATGTTGCAGGGTAGTGATTGAAGGTACTATGACGCACGAACAATCTGCTTCATATTATATTCTGCGTAATAAGCTTAGTCCACAACCCGAAGGATCCTCCCAAATGAGTCATACTAAGCCATTGTGTCAGAGATATAACGGCCAGTTCCATTCCTGTGGGACCTACAGTTTAACGTGGAATCCGAACCACGGAACGAACTTGCGTAGCTCATATGATCAAACACAACCCTCAAAAATTCTTGCGCCTAACGGGATTCAAACCCTGGACCGGAGCAAGCAAGCGCCTTAACCACTGAGTTACCAGGCCACGCTAATCACATCAATACATGAACAATAATATGTTCGATGATATAAAAACAGAAATCACTTTGTCAACAGTCTAAAAGATACATTTACGCTGGATTGTTAGTACGCATCCAAACGAGCTCAGGTATAAAGTTATACAATTTTCATATCTAATCTCTGCAGAATAATTTGGGTCTGTAACATCGCATTAGACAGACATATGTCAAGAACAAACATTAGTTTGCACAGGCTCGAAAATAATCGTGTTGGGGTGCTCTCTGTGTTAACGTGGAGCACTGGCTGTGGAATTGGGGCCAGGCCACTGTTTGCTGTTATCGTATGTACTGTGATCCAGACTGGGTTGGTAGTGCCGGAGCGAGAATTATGTAGTTACGGCTATTCATTACTGGCTTACTAATCGATCTTGCAATCCTCCGTCTGTTCCTAACCAGGGCAAACCTCATCACCTCCACATAGACTTTTCTTTATCTTCCTCCATTATTCCTCCCCCCTTCTCCTCGCCCCATCTGTATATCTACCAATCCCGCACGTGTTGAATGAAGTGTGACCCATCATGCTGCATCTTCCTTCAGTAAGACATCCACAAATTTGTTTCCTCGCCTTCCAATTTCCACAACCTGTTCATTTCGTACCTTATCTGTCCACTTAATTTTCAGCGTCCTTCCAAAGCACCCAGGTTTCAGTAATGCAGTTTCAGTAATTTCTAGTTTTCGCAAAAGTTCATGTTTTATTTCTCTAAATCTCCGTGTTCCATACGTACAGTTTTATAATAATGGATGCCCGGACGGGGATTCGAACCGCCGTCCTCCCGAATGCGAGGCCAAAGCGTTAACCGTTCACCCACCAGGCTCAGTATTAAACTGGAAGTGAACTATTTAAAAGTAAATAATATATTGAAGAGAGAATTAATATATTAGCCAATGAGTTATAATGGAGAGGTATGGTGGTTCAGTGGTTAAGGTGTCGGACTGGTGATCGAAAGGGCCACAGTTCTAATCCCTGTCTCGGCGGGGATTATAAAAAGCCCTTAACCCGACCTTCACCTCTGGCACATCTTCCTGTGTAATGTGAAGCACGCCAGAACGTTTCCGTGTTTCAGATTCCACGTTAAATCAAGTGGAACTCAATTCCCCAACTCTGCGAACAATCCATGTTATCTGCTTGCATTGAAATCTTGGTCTTGGCTGCGTATAGAAAAAACAGGAATATTATTTCCTTACCAGCGAAGACAACCACACAGAGTAAAGAACTCTATTGCTTAACGAACATTGAACGTAAGAAATACTGACGCAATACTATGAAAAATGACTGTCAAACTGCGCCAGAATTGTACTGTGTACAAGTTTTCGGTCTGAAATAATTGTAATAAAAATTATACTCGGTCAAAACCTGGCAATTGCAGGTAATCGATTTTAATCTACAGTTGACTCTAATTTACAGTTTGTAATGATAAACTATAGTAAGAATTTAAATCAGGGTACAGGATCTGCTGAACGTTTTTGGGAGTAAGTTGGATTGCTATGTGGGTCAATAAACTGTTGAGATCTCTTGACATAACTTAACACATTGGCACTGTTCAGAACAGAATCTTGAAATAAACAAACATTTTTCTCTTATAAACATCATTTTCTTCCATCGGTCTTAACACCTCGTCGACGTCGAGGTCATTAGAGCCGGGAAAAGAGTGAGGGCAAGGAAGGGTAAGGAATTGGTCCCTGGACTTTTGAAGGAACCATTCCGGCATTTGGGGAAACCTGGATAGCCGGACGGAAATTTGAACCCAAGTGCTACCGAATACCAGACCAGAGCGTTACCACTCACCCACTCCACACGGTATGATCATATGAGTATTTTTACATGAAGAACTTTCTCTGAAAATATCTGGAAGATAGGATACAAACTTTCAGATGGTTCACATATTAAAAATTTAAGAGAGGAACCTCAAAGTTGCAATACATGAAGCAAATAAAGAAGAAGAAATACATCATGTTGAAGTTAAATTCTAGGTTACGGCTACAGAAAAATTTATTCTGTGACGGCTTTTCATTTGCACAAATGATCACTCCTGGATGACGAAGCTAACTTCATTGTGATGTAGTTACATTAAAAGGGCGTCCTTAAAATTTGATCCGCTTGGTGCCAAAGTTTTGTTTCTTCGTCAATGCTTTTTGAAACGTGGATTACCAAATGTCTTCGGCTTCTCGTATTTTGCACCCTTCGCTTGAGAGTTATCTGCCGGTTTGTGCGTGTGTGTCAGTGCTCTAATAACAAGTCGTCGCTGGTTTACTGGCAGCGCCAATTGGAACTCGCTGAACCAATAAAGTGACCAATAAAGAATGTCGAAACCACTGGGTGCGGCGGACGCAAGGATATCATTAGAGCTGCTCAGACAACGGCGCGGCGGGATTAATGGCAAACCGGCTACCTGAACAGACCTATTGAGCCATTGGTATCTACCGGCCGGCCGGTCGCTAATTTATTTCCGATCTGAGCGACAATTACAACCGTAACGCCGCAGAAAACAACAAATGTTTTACGACGCCAGCCTACAAAGACGGCGAACCTTTAAATCAGTTCGATTTTCGACACTCCTAGCGTCTGTCCACTCCAAACTTCTTGAAGGTAGTTGCTTAACCGTTAGAAATCACGCGGAATTGCAATTATGACCAATATAGGTGATGCATAACAGTTTCTGTTATACATTAGATGCAAACTAAGTCGTGGCTTTATCGATAAATATGGTGAATGTTAGTAACAAGGTAGAGAATATAACAGGACAGATGTGTGCGTCAGTTTTTTTCGGGTGATTAATGGAATCGCTTTATTTAAGACGGTTATTGCTACTCATCATCTCTGACCTATATTTAACTCGTAAGATCCACAGTTTGTAGCATGTAAACCAGTTTCCTCCACCGGATGAGATACCATTACTATTTTTGGTTTTTTTTTCATCTGGTCGACGTCGAGATCATTAGAGGCAGAAAACGACTTGGGGGCAAGTGAAGGAACTCGGCCATGGCCTTTTGAAGGGACCATCCCGACATTCGCTTGAAGTGATTTGGGGCAACCATGTAAAACCGAACTCTGGGTGAGCGAGCAAGGTTTCGAACCCACGTCCCCCGAATGCGTTGCCGCTCACCCATCACGCTGGGTGAGATGCCGTTACGTCACCCCAAACCCTCCATGAGATAGTGTCTCTGTATAATTACGCCATCCACATTCCGTATACGGCAAGGTACCTGTCAACCAAATGTAGGCGGACATTACTTTGTCTGCCTTGCACAGTAGAGTCTGTGTCGCTGATAGAGGCTCGATAAAGGCTTATAGTGTACGAAGAAGATGATTATCATCTATGCGTCCGTCTTGAATGGTCAGTAAGCTGTAAGCCAATTTTTCATTCTGATTTCGCCACAGAACCTTGCTTGTACCTTGTAAGTATCACAGTACCGTAACATGAATGTTCAAGTGTTATCGCTTACCTTTGAACACAGCACGTAATTTCTAAATTTTGGCAGGAGTTGTAGTTGAATCAATTCAACAGAAGACAGATTTTAGGGAGGAAAAACGCTAATGAAGTATGTCCTGTGAATTTTAATATCCAGAAGTTTACAATACGACGAAAATACTTTTTTTTTTTTGCTAATGGCTTTAGGGGGCATCCATAAATTACGTGAGGTTTTTTTTGGATTTTCGGACCTCCACCCCCTAGAAATCGCCCTCGCAACTCACCTTTTTTTTAGGTCTCACCCTTCCAAAAGCCGGTTACACCCCCACTTTTCGATGAAAAACGCCCTAACGCCCTAAATCGCCTATCGCGTCGTTTGTATCCTTTTTTAGCTCAACAGTTCAACAATTGTTCACAAATTCCCCCCCCCCCCCCCCTTGGTGAGTTTTGGTGAGATTTCGCCAGACCCCCCCCCCCCACCTATTTCATCTCACGTAATTTATGGATGCCCCCTTACGACTCATCGACGTAGGTATCATTAGAGGCGAAAAAGACTGAGGAACCATCCCGGCTTTCATATGGAGTGATAGGGGAAACCATGGAAAACTAAATCTGGATTGTTGGACGGGGATTCGAATCGGTGGCTTCCCGAATGCAAGGCCAGGGCGTTACCGCTCACCCACCACACTCGGGGAAGAAAATACAGCCCATCCTCTTCTATGTACAGAACTGCGCACTGTTCGTGTGATAATTTTGAAAATAAAACTTTGTTTGTCAGATATACTTTCACGTATCTTCAGTTTTCTAATAGGTTCAGCTTGCTGACTTTAAACACCCCTCAAGTAGTAGGGGGTATGGGTTTTAGCTACTAATCTAGAAGTAGCTTTAGTTTATATGATTACAATTAAAGACTTTCATTTGATTATTTGTAATTTATTCAACGATTCTTTATACAGTTTCTTAGGTTTACAAATAGTTTAATCTACGTTTTGCAATATTTTGATATGGAAGTTGTAAACAACATTATCTGTTTTAATAAATACTCAAGGTCTCAGGACGTTGCAAGTTTCTTTTGCAGAAACTTTGAGTACAGACATACATTATAACTGAATCCTGCTGAATAGTCTGTACAGAACTACGAGTTCATTACGTAGGATTTGGAGAATAATAATCAGCTGAAAGAACCACTGAATATCCACTTTAAAAACAGAGACATTCTCCACCAGATTAAACGTATATAGAAACCTTCGGATGCTGCTATTCCAAGTGCTCTTCTAAATCGTGACAGTAAATATAAGGATTGAATTTAAATTTCAATATCCAGTGCTAACTGAATAATTATCCCCAGCTGAGTAACCGCAACACGGACCATTCAGCGTACTACGAACTACGGTTTTGCACGAGTTATCGCCGTTTCTGCGGGGGCAATAGGGCCCTTTGCGGACTGAGATGCAGAGGATCTCCCGCCAACCGGATATCCGACATCCAAACAGGTCGGTGAGCATTCTTGAGGCAGCCCAGTCAAGCTAGGTTCAATGCCTAGCGGCTCACAGATACTTGAAATGAATCTCAGCTTTAACACCGTCTGCAGCTGAAAGATTCATCTGCGATAAAAGCGAGCTACACACCCCTCAACTTTTCAATAACTTTTTGAATTACTCCTTTTGATCAAATTAATTAATTTTATCTCTGCATATACAAATCTCTGAGCGGGCTGGGTATAGCTGTTCCTTTCTACCAAACCGATTTGGATGAAGCTTTCACTGTTTCAAAGTTGGTGGTCTAACTTAAAAACTGCGGTTATCTTATCACTCTACGTGACGGAGGGATGTTCAAGCACCACAGATCACACTGCATCTAAGACAAACACTTACTTCTTTCTTTACCTCAAAACATATCCACATTAAATCAGAGATACACACTCAACTCCTTAGATTCATCTACATCTACATATATACTCTGCAATTCACAAAATTGTGTGTGGCAAAGGGTGCTTTACAGCAAAACTAATTATTTTAATAATGTTTTTGAATACGTAGCTTTGGTTATTTATTTCTTCAATTTTATTGCTCGTTAGTTGTAATAATTAACATTTCGCCTGCTTTAATCTTTTGATTTCAACCACGTGAAGCTTTAATTTCCTTTTACGTTGAACGTTACAAGGATAACAAATCTCAGATAGAATCTTAACCAAAGTTTCTAAAGTTAGATTTTTTCCCTTCTCCGGGTTAATAATTGCACGGGCGAAACTGCAGAGGCAATGTTGTATAGAGCAGAAATCAGATGTAAAAACTGTCGTAACTAGCAGTTAGGAAATACAATATTTTTCAGAATAACATTCATTGTAAACATAAAATCATGAGACTTGAAGTATGGTCCTAAATAAAATTTTCTTCGTCATTTAAATACTTTTTTCGCACAAATTCTTCACTTTATCAAATTTGATGAAAAATGGTATGCAAACACACGAAAATTAGTAAATATCTTTGATACACACAGACAACATATCAGACTGATATGTGTTGAAGTGACACTGTACTATAGTTGTCTGTTGGTTATCAGCTGTGCTATTGCTATACAATTAAATATCAATTACGAAATAAGGTATATTATTGACATTAAGATTTTGTGCCAAATTAATTTTTCTATCCGGCTTATCCGGTTGGTTTTAACAATACCTGATCAAGAGAGTCAAGGGGAAGGACTTGAGTCACAAAGTTTACTTGTCATATAGACAATGAAAGACCTCCATCATGCGTAAACATTCACTTCCCATTTCGACTGATAAACTATAATTTACAAATTTAAATTTCACGAAACGCAGGCCAGCAGTGATAAAAACAAAACACTCTAACAAGCCTTATTTTGGTCTTGTATTACCAATGATAGGCCTTCAGAAAATTTCATTTGTTATGTTTTGTCATGCTTTCTGTGTGTCGCCTGTGTGTTTCATCTTCTAGGGTACGAGTTTTATTACTTTCTCCACCCTCAAAATGATCTTGCAACCAGACACGGACTACTTAATCTATAATGATTTATAAGAAAACTTTACGTTTTTTAAAAATTAAGTCTTCGTATTCAAAATGTACCATACCGTTGATACCCATACCACTGGACATAATTTCTGTAGCCTTTGTAGTTCCTCTAAACACAAAACTGTGGAATGTAAACTGCTAGTAAAAAGTAGGTGTCAGTCAACACTCAAATTTTATCAAGAAGTAATACCCCTTTTGTTTTTCGTCTCTTTTTACCTGAATACGATTTCACTTTGCGGAAAACAAGTTAAGTCCAGAAGGTACATGCGTACCCGCCAGCGTCTTGGTCACTAATTGTGTGTTTAGGAAGAGAAACTTGCGTGTCACAAAACATCACAAGCAGCAAACATGTCAAACGAAATTGCATCAGCTACCCGACTGTTAACGTCAAGATAATTCCATGTATTAGGGACAATTTACGTTAAATACATTCCGAGAAGCGGTGAATGACAAACGGTGATAACAACCTGATAATTTTCTACAAACGCTCTGTCAGACAGCGGCCAATAGAGTGCTGGTCAAAAGACCTAGTTTCTTAAGCACGAAACTTACAAACACCTGTCATCTGTCAGCCTCAACGCTCTCAGCTAGCTTTAAGCTAAGGTTTAAATGCATTTGAAGTTAAACCTATACGTAGTCACACGTGTTAAGTACCCCAGAAATTAAAATTATTTTTCCCTCAAATAGTTGTACTGGTCAATATTATTCTCACCGAGCGCGGCGGTTGAGCGGTAACGCCATGTCCTCGCATTCTGACGGTCACCGGTTCGAATCCCTCCTTTCAGCCATCCACATTTGGTTTTCCATGGTTTTCTCAAATCACTCCAGGCGAATGCTGCGATGTTTGTTTTGAAAGGCTACGGCCGAATTCCTTCCCGTTCCTTGTCCGCAGTCCTTTCCCGTCTGTAATGACCTCGAAGGGGTGTAAAGCCAGAAAATAATATTATTCTCAAATCTTTTTGCTATTTTATGATTAAAAACTAAAACTCCCGCAATGAAATCATGTTAAAATGTATTATAGCGCGAACATACAGTTAAGATCCATTCAAATAGTAACATAGAATATACAAACCGTTTAAACCCCCCCCCCCCGCCCCCCATTAATGTTGTTGCAAATTTATTTCTATTTTGAAATAAGATAATTTAAATAAATAAAAATCAGGGAAAACTTTAATATTAACTAAAAACAAATTCAATTACAGATATTAAGAGATTTTTTAACGAAATTTAAGTATCTTCCTATCCCGATATAAAGAACCTCCATCCAAGTATGGCTATTAAAGCACTACTACATTTTAAGGCGCTCTTATCCTAGTTGTAACAAAGTTTGTCCCTGTGCAACGTCCAGTTGAGGACATTCTTGCACATTCTACTATCCTAGAGGTAGTGAATATAATACAGACATTTCAACCATTTATTCATATATAAATTTAAAAAATAACTTGAGTAATAGTTTGTTTGGTTAATTATCCCAAATCGCTGAGTGTCTACGCTGCTAATGTGCAACACCTTAACCTTTTTGTAATGTACATTTGGTTTACCGCTTTGCCGCTCTATATGAGCGTCAGAATACTTGTTATTTTTTTTCCACTTTTTCTGGCTGACCTTTATGTCTTCATTACATTTTAAAGATTCACCAAATGTTAACAGACAAAATTTTATTACGTTTGCCAGTAACACGTCCCCGCCGTTGTCTTTAGTCATTTACGTATGCGGTTCTTTATGAAACACGAAAGCAGAAAATTAATGAAGCATTCCATTGATTTATTTGCTTCGCCTTCAAGCTGTCAACATAAAGCGCTATTTACATGAAACTCTTTCAGCCATTCGTACTGTGTTAATTTCTCTATGCAGAGTTGTTTAGAATTATTTGTTTCGCTTGCGGCCATGTCTGGTGTAATCGCTTCTTACATGAACGACATCAGAGCCCCCGCGGTGCAGACTTCACTTAATGTGCAAATTACTGTGCCGGCAAGAAACCTAGTGTCACACTGTATCCTTCACATTAGTGTAATTAACAGTTCTCAACTACAGAGTAGGTAAAAACACCCTGCAGTCTGAGATCGTATACATTGTTTCCAGACCGAGACACCGAAATGTGGAATCTACTTTGACTGCAGATTTAAATCGTACACCAAGGCAAACTCACTGCAGAAAAATATTTTTATTTTTTTCCTGTCATCAGTCTCTCGACTGGTTTGATGCAATCCTCGATCCCTTCTTATCTAGCACTAACCTCTTCATCTCAACATACCCCTTACAACCCAAGTCCTCTTATTATCTGCTTCATATATTCTAATCTCTGTCTTCCTTTACAGTTCTTACCTTCGACTATTCCCTCCAATAGCAAATTAACCTATCCTGCATGTCTCAAAATATGATCTACCATCATGGCTCTTCTTTCTGTAAGACTCTTCAACAAACTTCTTTCCTTCTTCGTGGTGGCGAATGGTAACAGTCTGGCCTCGCATTCCGGTGGACGTAGGTACGAATCTGTTTTCCTTGGTTTTCCGAGATCAATCCATCCGTATTCCGGGAAGGTTCATGGCCGAATTCCTTCCCGTTCCTTGTACCCACTCCTCTCCTGCCTCAAATGACTTCATCGAGAAGTAAAGCCATAAAAAAGACCAAAGACCAAATTTTTAGCGGATTTTAATTATATTTTCTTTATTGAAGTAAGAGGAAGTAGTGAGATTAAAAAACTGAAATTTTGCGTCTTTCCTCTTCCGCCATTCATCCTTGTACGAAAGGACTTTCAATAATTAAATTATCAAATCAAGTAAGAACTTAGCAGTGTTTGTCATTTTATCCGTTCGTATTTGCAAATGTGGTCCTGGCGATTAAACCTTCAGAATAAAATCCCTTATGAAGCCGACAGCAATCTGATTCCGTCCTGGAACAGTTAACGCTATTAATGCTTCACTTAGACACCAAATACATAATTTGTTTGCTACACAAGTTGCATACAATGCGTTATTCGGGTTTCTAAATCACTGCCAAAGAATATGTGTTGCTTGATTTTTATTCTGGCCTGAAGATATCCCTATTCACGCCGCTTGGTGTCGCTCCATTGAAGGCCAAACCCTGATTTAACAGTCGTGATAGGTGTAAAGTAAGCGTGTAATACCAGAGATTATTAAACGATCAACGCCACTAATCGATCGTGAAGCCTCGTACTGCTACACATCGCTTGCGCTAAGCGATTCGTAGAAGCAATCTCTCCCTGCACTCTCAATTGTTACGTTCTTAGAAAGTAAATTAACATACGAGCACTCTACACCTCCCCTCAACCGTATTCGCCGTAAAGAGATGCCGTGAGTAGAAGTGATTATTAATTGGTTGATGGCTGCAGCAGCAGTCTCGAGATGTAGAGTGAACTACATCTCTGCGCGGAGGGACAGCAATATTTTGGATGCAGCTTTTCTTACCGGATATAAGACGAATGATACATAAAATAAGACTAAAAATTTGTTATGTCTTTATTACCCGATGTTTACGGTAGCGTGCAAATTTCTCTTATTCTGAGTCCGTTATGTGTTTTCAGTCTCAGCTGAAAGAAGCCATTCTAAAAAATAAACCGAATATATTAGCTAAAAATGATAGTAACTACCAAAAATTTCCATATCCCATAAACCAATCATATCAAGTTCATATTTAGGTTTTTTTATTTTAGTATTTTTCAAAGTCTTTTGTGTACATGTGTGTACATGTGTGGCTGTGACAAACGAAAAGCTTCGGTGGTAAAGCCTAATAAAATAGAACGCGAAAAAGGGTGCTGTAATTCAAACACATAAGAAACGCCAGTACATGAAATTCGGTAAACGCTGTTAAATTTGTGAGTATAATTACCAAACACTAACAATACAATAGTAGCGTTGCAGTAAAAGCGCGCATCGTTACAGGCTCGTACAGGAGTAGGCGTGTCTTACCACTCCATGGCGCGTCCCAGGGAGATGAATTAGAACAGTTTCCTCTTGACTTCACAGTATTCGTTGGAGTTACACCGGTTATTGTGTGACTGACTGTGATGGTGTTGGTCGCCAAATGTGAGCTATCAGTTAACCTGGAAATGGTTATCCAATTGTGAGCTAACCACTCCGTTAGTGGATGATGGTGCGTTACTTAGAAGAGAACGGCCCAATTCTCCTCTTTCAACACATGCAAGCTGAGATAGTTTTAATTATGATTTCCTGGCATATGACCGGCAGACAAATTGAGATGAATTATTACAACGTCTAGAAATAAAAAACTAACTTTTATGGCCGAAATGCTACTGAATTTAATCAATACCTTTCCTTGAAATAACTTTTAAAACACTTGTGTATAATTCAAACAAGTTTCGAGTTCATTTCACAAGCGAGCTAGTACAGAGAGCACGAGCTCGCGCCAACAATATCCTCCAATCGGCGCAACACACACACTGCCCGGCGTCCTGCTGTACTACAACATAGGCGCCAAATCAATTTTTAAGGGTTGTGTATGATCATATGAACTACGGTCGAAGTCCATATACCCAGCCATATTTCGAACGTCTCAATTTCCCGAAGTCAAGATTCACTTGCGCTATAAAACACGTAATAGAATACAGGTACAACTGACGATTAATTAAGCGTAATTGAAGGTGGAGTGTCGTCTGTTATAGAGAAAATTGAACTGTTCGGTGACTCTAAGAAATGCGCTTCGCAACTGTGCAAAGCTTCAGCCACCCGCGCTAGCTGTAGGTAAACAAACTTTGGAAAACTGGTCTCGCGAAGAAATGTTCACAGTTATTCGATTTCTGAGAGCGGGACATGTAACCACGACTGAAACTCACCAGCGGCGGAGAGACTGTGATGTCTCGTCAGAATGTCGCAGAATGGTGTCGCAAGTTTGCGGCCGGTAGAGAAAAGCGTCACCGAGGATCGCAGCTGAAGTGGTTTCGCTTGGGCATTAACACCATTACAGAGCCCCCACTAGCTTGAACAGTCCCCTGCTGACATGCAAGGTCAATGAATTAATGAGGTTCTTTCCATACCCGTACCATGGAGCAAAGAAAAGAGAGGAGACCACGTAAGGGACCTTCTCCATACAACGACGTGACGCCGAGTAGAGAGCGGTGGGGTAGGAGGTCGCCATATTGATAGGGTCAAGAAACACAAGGAATGTATACAAAACGGAAGAATTTCTTCGTTTTTAATCATCGCATTACTAAAAATGAAGTCTTATGGAGTCACATTTATAAATACCCTAATTGATATAACCTACAAACATTAGAATTTAAGAAAAACAGACCAATGTTTTGAACTTACGAAGATGGCGGCTCCGGAGATAGGCTGCTTCACAGTTTAAGCGACACCTGGTCTCCCCTCTATTCCTACCTTCAAGACCCGTACACGTCCATCCGATAGGTACAATAGGAAACGAGACTCTTCAGACAAGGCAACATGTTTCCAATCATCAACAGTCCAATGTCGGTGTTGACGGACTCAGCAAGGGTACACGAGTGGGCCTTCGGGCTCCAAAAGCCCATATCGATGATGTTTCGTTGAATGGGCCGCACGCTGACACTTTTCGATGGCCCAGCACTGAAATCCGCAGCAATCTGCGGAAGGGTTGCACTTGTCACGTTAAACGATTCTCTTCAGTCGCCGTTGCTCCCGTTCTTGCAGGATCTTTTTCCAGTCGCAGCGATGTCGGAGATTTGATTTTTTACCCGGATTCCCGATATTCACGGTGCACTCGTGAAATGGTCGTACGGTAAAATCCCCACCTCATCGCTACCTCGGAGATTGTCCCATCTCTCGTGCGCCGACTATGACGCCACGTTCAAACTCACTTAAATCGTGATAACCTGCTATTGTAGCAGCAGTAACCGATGTAACGCCTGCGTCAGACACCTGTTGTCTTATACAGGCGTTGCCGACCGCAGCGCCGTACTCTGAGTGTTTACATATCTCTGTGTTTGCATACGCATGCCTGTACCAGTTTCCTTGGCTCTTCAGTGTATATTGTATATATTATGAGTTGGCTGTATTAGAGTGTTTAGTATTGTGCCGTGGAGCTGGCAGTGAGTTGGGCGTGTCCCGCGGGAAGGCAACACCGCCGCCAGGAGAGTGTCCTTGCGGTGCGCATCCTCCGTCACAGCGGCATCCGGGATGACCGAGGTCACCGCAGTCCCACGTCGACTTTCACTAAACTCCCCGCAGTTTCCTACAACACCGATGTTTACACGATTCTGCATCGTTCCAGTGATCTCATTCACGGACGTGATCTTTGTGCTGCCTTTCCGTTCTCTTCTTTCAATCAGATATAAGTTCAAATTTATTGGAAGTCTAGTAATATTTTATCCACATAATACTGAAAATTATTTTCTTCTTGTAGAAATAGAAAGGAGCGTTTGAGATGTGGATGTGGAGGAGAATGGAGAGGATAACCTGGATGTAAAAAGCGAGTAATGCTCAAGTGCAAGAAAGGACTGGTGAGCGTAAGAAACTACTCTAAGTCATAACAGAAAGATAGGATACTTTCTGAGAGGGGAGTGCTTGCTACGAGACGCCTTGGAAGGATTAGTCTGTGAGAGGAGAGTGAGAGGAAAAAGAAGGAACAAGATCATCGATAACATCAAGGGAAACGGAAATTGCATGGACCTGAAGAGGAGGGCAGGATACAGGAGAGAATGGAGAGCAACCATGTGAAAACCAGCCTTAGGGCTGATGATCAATTCTAGAAATCTGAAAATAAATAGTCTGTGGCTACTCAACTTGTTTGTGACTGTCGTTATCAGAGATATATAGCATATCCTTTTTTTTTTTTTACTTATTGCTTTACGCCTCGTCGTTCGAGGTCATTAGAAGCTGGATGGGACTGGGGGCAAGGAACAGGAGGGAATTCGGCCATGGTGTCTTGGAGGAAGCATACCTACATTCGGCTGCAGTGATTTGGGGAAACAATGGAAAACTCAAATCTGGATGCCCGAACAGGGATTCGAAACGGCGTCCTCCAGAATTCGAGGCCACAGCGTTAACCACTCACCTACCACGCTCGAAATGCCTTATACACTAATAACAGTAAACGTCACATATTTATTTTTAATTTTAGGACTTGCACTTGGCGATTATAACACATCAGTGTTTGTTTTAATAGTTTCAAAATTGATGTTTGCGCTTTAAACTGATATACTCTATTTTTTAACGATCACTCCACTACCACTTATGTCAGGTATCAGCGAATAATTTCAGCAATTTTATCGCAGTTAAGTAGGAGAGTAAAGTAAATTCGTGTGGCCTACGACTTGGTGACCGAGTTTCAGTTTGCCGCTTATTACGCCACTGTCGCTGGCTGAACTCCAGTTTAACATGGAATCCGAATAACGAGACATCCCCGCGTAGCTTATGTGATTCAACAGAACTCTTAAAAATTCCCGACTCTGGCATGATTTGAATCCGATACCCTGAGTTCCGAGAGCAAACGCCTTACCCAGTAAGCTACACCGCGCATGAAATTAAAGCTATTTCTAAGTTATGGAGCTTCACAGTTCTGTGGGGTGGTAGGCGGAATTCCGAGAGATTTCCCCAGCTGCACTCGCTGAGAAGTTGCCTCTGTGGTATTCACTGAATAGCGGCCCGAATGCGTGCGCACGATCTTCAGTTTTGTAAAAAAAGAGGCCTCAACCATTAACTACTACCACTGAGCATTGATGCCATCATCCGGTCAATAATTATTCAGTAACAACTTTTCTGTGAATATTTCCGCATAAAATTTCGCACATACAACGTAGAAGTCACTGTTCCCAACAGCTTAATTAGAAAAACACTTTTTAACCTTCTTTGGTGTTATAACGTTCAGTTGAAATCGAAAATAGAAAAGTATGAAATATGTAATCTGTGACATAGAGCGTAATTTCAGTGTGACCGGTTTAGAGAGTTACGAGTCACGTTTCGTAAACGATTCCTCTGCGATCGCTGGCGCCCTGTTGCAGTGCCCGGGTCGCGACAGGTGGCAAGCCTGAGGCGCGTCCACAGGCAACAGGTTGTTGTTGATATTCTCGAGCGAAGCGCGCGTTTGCGGTGCTGCCGAGGCATCAGCATTCGCGTCTCGCTGTGCGTGGCTGGGCAGGGCCCGGTATGTGGGAACCTCGCGCCACTTTCCCGTGACCCCTGACCTACCGGCCAGGCGCATCCTCCTCGCCCCACCCAGCCAGGGGTGGCCAAACTCTCAGCCACACAACGCGAAAAATACACACTTTAATTGATTTCTGGCGTTAAACGCATCCCTACTTTTGGATGTCGGAAACTCTTAAGGGCCCCATACACACAGCAACTTGTTGGCCAACTTGGTTGTGTTGTAGCTGAAGTTGGTGTGTGTATGGGTAGGTTGGCAGACCAAATCACAAGTTGGCCAACCAAGTTGGTGGTTTTCAAACGCTTTTGATATTTGTAGGCGGGGCCTATTGTTGTGCCAACGTGTTGTAGTGTGTATGGGCAAGTTGTCCAACTTGACTGCCAACATCAGTCTGCTCCGGTTTCTCATCGAGGCAGTGCTAGTGATCTATGCTAATAGTGGTATTCTGATGGCTACTATTTAGAACAACGATGCATGGAACACCGTCATCGAAAAGTTTCGCAGTCTACCACAGTTGCGGAAAGTGAAATCTGATTTATATAAAAATAAACATTCAAGAAACAAGGGCTGGGAAGAATTGCTGATTGTTTTCAAAGAAGTGGAACGGGATGCCGCACTCGAAAGCATGAAAAAACGTATAGCAAATATGCGTACATGCTATCGACGGGAACTCAAGAAAAAACTAAAAAGTGAAAGATCTGGAGCAGAAGATGAAGATATATATGAACCTACCCTGTGGTACTTTGATAAGTTAGATTTTTTAAGGGACCAGGAAACACAGTTGCCGGGAATATCGTCCTTTGACAGTGCAGACGACGATGAAGACGACAATGACGACTCTGAGATGAGCTCAAGTTTAATTAATAGCTTTGCAATTAAAAAGATTTCGGTGAAATATCGCGAATTACAAAAGTATCTTAAGTTGTAAAGTAGATCATCGGTTAAACGACCATCCGTTAACCGAAATCAATCTAGAAAAGAAAAAAAAGAATAGTTTGATAGGTATTTTTTAGTAATTTTTATTGCAAATTCGATAAATAATATGTACTAATGTTGATTGTAATTTAAAATTTCTAAAAACTTATAAAAAATAATAATAATAAGTGAATAAGTTGAAACTGTGCTAGGAAACAAGGCTTCCTCCATTTTTTCACTCAGTTCATCAATTTTTTGGCTCCCCTCTTTCCCGATTTTTCCTGTTATTATTTCTTAAAACTTATTCCAATTTTATATTTCATTCTTCTACACGAAATTTTCAAGCCAATTATTTCCAAACGTTTTCCAATTGTTATTAAAACGTAGTTCATTTAATTGTTAGAAAATGTGTAAATGCCGAGATTTTTCATGAACATTTTGTGTGCAGTACGTGTAGGCCTATATTTATATATAAATTGGACTTGTGGGTCTCATATATTTCGGATGATCGAAGATCTACTGTATTTAAAATACTGACCATCTCTGTTAAAAAAGCTTGATTAAACATTTACTAACTTATATTTGCATGTTTGGTAGGAGTCCTTAGAAGTCATTAAGAGAAAGAGAACCAGTAAAGTTGGGAAAGATAACTGTACATAAAGCTATTTCTTCTAGTTCCAACATTACTGTATAAATAAACACCTTGTTCTTTCTCTACTGATGTCGGGCAACAGTGTTGGCCAACTTATTTTTGTGTTGGCCAACCAAGTTGGGAGACATGGTTGGCCAACAAGTTGCTGTGTGTATGGGGCCCTTTACATCGTATCGTGTTCCTTGAGCAACGACAAAATGTCGTTGCGCTAAACAACGCTCTGAAAACCAGAAAGGGATAGCCGCAAAACTGATGCTGTAACAAATCCTCAAAATTCTCCATTTATTTTTTCGTTTCATTACTATTTAGGTGTATATATATTGGGATAAGTGAGGTTTAAACAAAGTATGCGAAAAATTTATCTTAGAAATATAGAATAACCAACATACAAACCACCAGTTCGCCCTATTTACTATGAAAGTTATTGATGCTGGTTCATAAGTTGATGCATTTTTTAAATTATTATTCCCAGATAGCTTTCGACTCTGTACCGCATAGCCGTCTTGCAGTAGATTTTCTAGCGTATGTTATATCGGTGCAAATTTGAGAATGGCTACGAGATTTTCTAATTGGTGGGTCACAGTATGTTGTCGTTAACGGAAAATCATCTGCTAATCTAGATGTTACATTGAACGTCCTCAAGGAAATGTAATAGGATCACGATCTCGGAGACAGTTTGAGATTGTTCGCGAATGATGCAGTCATCTGTAGGGAAGTACGGAATTATGACGACTGTTTAGGTATTCAGTACGATTTGGATGTTATTTTACCATGGTGCGATGAATGGCAACTTGCACTAAATTCCAAAAAGTAAAAGGCAATGTGAACAACTAACAAAAACAGGAGTGAAAAGTAAAAAGTTATTGATCTGGTTGATTTCCTGATGTATTTGGGCGTAACGGTATTGAGCAACATGGAATTGGAGCTGGAATAATTTCGTTCGTATGTAGAGATAATTCTAGACTACGATTCACAGATCGAATTTTGAAAAAATGTAACGCACAAAGAAGATTGCATACGTTCATATTTGGAGTACTGTTGTGCCATTTGTGGTCTGGTCGCACTAAATGAAACATGCGATATGATTGTGTGCTGTCAGCAATGACAAACGTCAGTTTGGACGAAAACGCGCCATATATTTCAAGTACATGCAGTGATTCGATAGTTTGGGAAGCATCTCAGTGAATGGGTTGCACATTTTCAGTTTCGTGACACAGTAGATAAGGTGGAATTCAACAACACTGTTACGAGAATGCCAAAAAGAGAAAAGAAAAGTTTGGATTCTTATCTCCAAGTAAGTTTCCGTCAAGTGAATACCTCAAACATACATCTCAACTCAAACTGCCTTTGTTTGATGTGCGTGAAACATACTTGTATACTTCTATGGCGTTGTGTCAGGTGATTTCATTGATATAAAAAGATATTTCGGCAGTAAGCCGCGCGACCTTCATCAGGCTACACCGAAATGTACAGAAATACACGATACCCATGAAACCCTCCGATAGTATATGAAAACTGTTTCTTATAAACAGCAGCTGAAAATGTGTTAATGGAAGAAAAATTAATTATCCACCCTGAACGTACAGCAGTTTTTAAGATCCATGATGAAGACATCAAGCTGCGAAAAGTTAATGGTCATTTTATGAAGTAATTAATATAATTTATAATTAATTTGTCAAGTGATAACTTGATAAACGAAGTACAAATTGAGACAATGGCTTTTTAATCGTTGGTAGAAAAAGTTTTACTTTCATATCTGACACACAAAATTTAGTCCCTAATATCTTTCTTTATTATTTATTAAATAATTAATTTTACATACTAAAATGTTTATGCCCTCATAAGGAGCCATTATATTCTTAATCGCGAGATATACGACACTAGCGAGACAGGTATATGGGGAAGGGGTGATTAAGGTAGACAGCAGGCCCGGGTAAGATTTGCGAGTGTGCTGGGTTCAGTAGCCAGATGATATGCGCGTGGGCGGTCATAACAGGGATCGCCTCGTAATGGGACGAGACCACACTTGGCGAGATCACTATCACAACTCGTGCCTTCTTCTCTTATGCAGTCGCCTCGTAAGATAGACGAGCCAAGCGATTTACAATCGCTACACCGCCGACTCGTCTGGTAGCCTTCTCAGAAGCTCCTACCACGATGGACGCTGCAAACTGGACATATTTTTCCATGAGGTTTGCACAGGTGACATAGCCAACCTCAATTCAGTTCTGTTTTACTACAATCTGTGGTCAGAATTGACTGACATTTGATTACTGCAAATAACATCACATACGCCGAGTAATGGACACCATTAATCAAAGCTACCCATGTCCAAGTGCGCACTGGAACAAGCGATCCTCACGACGGAAGGACAGCACGTAAACCACAAAGCCGCATGCGCCGGAAACCGAAAGTAGATACAACCATATTACACCCTGAAACGATTGCCTTCCGCGGTTATTGAAATTTGTCTTCGAGGGAGCGGCGACATTCCGCATAGTTCACGTCCCATCTGTTATGGTAAGTGACGTAACCGCTGTGACGTCATGGATGACCCTCGCCGGCCTTTTTGCGACCTATGTCAAACCGGCCGACTTGGAATCGGCTTAATGGAAAGAACCACTTAAAGACCTAAAAGAGGAAACTTACAATATGTTGTTGATGAGTCATCAAGTGGAAACCAAGTGGCAGCACTAGTATTAGTCAGGTTTAACGTGATTTTCTGTATTCATCAAACGTACAAACTCAACCAACTTTCAACAGATAACTGTTTACTCATTTCAAAGACATAATTGCTTCCAAAAACAAATTTATATATATGCTACTAGTCCAGATCTGCGTTTCACTATCTCATGTTCCCATTTCACCTTTTCTTATCTTCATTCATCACTATATAGACCAACCAGCGTGTATAAGATCAAAGACTACTATTTTCTGTTTCATTGCCTGACTCTGCGTCCGTATACTGTTCCACATACTTAGTTCCACGGATTTGATTCCTCGTTATGCGGTACGTCCAACCACGACCGAGGTGAATTACGCTCCCACTTGAAACTCTTATCAGGTGACAAGATCACACCAATCTATTACTAAACACTCAATATTATTTTACAAGTATACGGCCCTGAATTAGCTAAAGAATCAAACGAATCCAAACAGAAAGTGACAGTTTATGAATCAGCAAACTGATTTACAAAATATAAAATATGATTGAAATAGCAGAACTGAAATAGAACAATCTAGTGGCTATGTTGCTTAATACGAATGAATCATCACTCTTTAAATCCCTGTTTCGGCTGGAATATTTAAGAGCCTTACAACTGTCCTACACCTCTGGCAAAGGGGACATCCATAAATTACGTGAGGTGAAATAAGGGGGGGGGGTCCGGTGAAATCTCACCAGATCTCACCAGGGGGGAAGGGGGGGGGGGTTTACGGAAATCTCACGTGAGATTTTGCGAAAAATTTGGGGACAGTATAGCCAAAAAAAAGGTTTACAATTTGCGCCAAAGTCGATTTTAGGAGGGTATTTCGTCAAAAAAGTTAGGGTGTGATCTAAAAAAAAGGTCTACAAAAGTTTCCAGGGCGATTTGTAGTGGGAGTTCTCACGGACCAGATCTCACCAGGGGGGAGGGGGGGGTCCAGAAATCCGGTAAAACACCTCACGTAATTTGTGGATTCCCCCAAAGCAAGCTTTGCTTCGTTAATTTAAAGTACGACAATTTCTGATTCGGGTTCCACCTTAAACTGCAGTATTACGAGTCATGTTAGGCGACTGCGACAGAGGCAGGTTGCGCAGCCGGTAAGAACCTTGTCATGAGACAATTAAGACTACCCGAAATTATTGTTTTCATTAATGAACGTACAGTCTATAATAATGCTGCAAAAACCGCCCAACATCTCTCAGAGGACACGAGGCATGCACACCTGCTGAGCTCCCGATACCGGGACGGGTCTGGTTGAACATTCCCTCCGCGTCCTCTCATCGACAGAAGAAGCTGTAAAAAAGAAAAAAAATAGAGGGACCGCCGGTGCACATCGTGAGAGGCGTAACGACGTCGGCCGCAGCCGCAGCCGTTGTAATTGCTGTTAAACACGCAGTTAGGGAATTGGGCCAATTACCGCCGCGCGCCTTGTCCGCGGTTTTTCCTGCTCTGCGGATGGCTCGTCGCGCACTCGGTAACCAACAATGGAACGGACTTCCGCACAAGCCTCGAGAAAACACTGCACGCTCAGCTATTAAGGCGGCCTTCGTCTGCACGCGTACACATAGGCGGGATGTAACCACCTCGCCAGACGCATGCACCGAGACACTGTAGCAGCCCATAGTCCCAGCCTTTGTATGAGTTTTCTATTTTAGAAATTGTGTATAGCAAGATGGGAGTTGATTAATATCGTGAACTTGTGAATATTCGTCACGTAAATGAACATTGTTTTATGGAAAGAAACTGTGTAAGTGATCAACGACAGTATTATGTATGGCCCGGATGGAATTCCAGTAAGAGTATTTTCAGCGTATGCGACGGAAATCGGGCCATTTCTGTCTGATATATTCATTAAATCATTAGAAGAGCGAAAAGTACCTTCAGACTGGAAAATCGCGCAAGTAACTCCGATTTTCAAAAAAGGTGATCGAAGTGATCCTGGGAACTATCGTCCCATATCTATAACATCTGTTTGTAGTAGAGTTATGGAGCATATTATATGCTCGAACATTATGAATTTTCTAGATGAAAATAATTTGCTTACAACAAATCAACACGGATTTCGGAAGAAAAGATCATGTGAAACACAGCTGGCCCTATTTACACACGACGTAATGAAAGTTATCGATGCAGGTTCACAAGTAGATGCAATTTTTTTTAGATTTCCAGGAAGCCTTTGACTCTGTGCCACACAACCGCCTTTTAGCGAAGCTTCGAGCGTACGGTATATCGGATCAGCTTTGTGAATGGATAAAGGATTTTCTAACTGGTCGGTCGCAGTATGTTGTCGTTGAAGGAGAAAGTTCTTCTAATCTAGATGTTACATCGGGTGTACCTCAAGGAAGTGTAATAGGACCACTTCTTTTCTTAATTTTTATAAACGATCTCGGAGACAAAGTGAAAAGCCTTTTTAGATTGTTTGCTGATGATGCGGTTATTTATAGGGAAGTAAGAAATTTGGCCGATTGCTTAGAAATTCAGCGCGATCTGGATGTTATTTTGGCTTGGTGCGCTGAGTGGCAACTTACTCTAAATTGTAAAAAGTTCAAGACAATAAGCATAACTAACAAAAAGAATCCGATTGTACAGAAATACGAGGTAAACAGTTCAGTTATTTATATGGTCGATTCTATGAAATATTTGGGAGTAACAGTACAAAGGAACATGAAATGGGACATACACATTAATTCGTTAATAGGTAGAGCAAATTCTAGGCTGCGATTCATAGGTCGAATCTTGAAAAATTGTAATGAACAAACAAAGGAGATAGCGTACAAATCTCTTGTGCGTCCATATTTGGATTATTGTTGTGCCATTTGGGACCCGTTTCGTAAGGGATTGATCGAAAGTATAGAGAAAGTACAGAGAAGAGCCGCTCGATTCGTGACCGCTTGCTACAGTCCTTATGAAAGCGTCACAGAACTGATTAGTAGATTAGGTTGGGAGTCTCTGGTAGATAGACGACACACGTTTCGTTTAAACTTATTGGAAAACATGCGTACTCCCACTTTCACTTTTGAGTGTGGTGAAATACTTCTTCCACCAACCTATTTGAGTCGGAAGGATAGGAAAGATAAAATTAGAGAAATAAGGTGCCGGACTGATTCTTATATGAATTCTTTTTTCCCTCGTACCATTAGGGATTGGAATGCACAGCAAAGAGATTAGCTTTGGTGCTGAGCACCCTCTGCCACCCACAATTTTGTGAATTGCAGAGTATATATGTAGATGAAACATTAATTAAAAGTTTGTAATTGTAATTGTTGATCTGATATTTGGAGGACAATTCCTAACTACTTGGACTGGTTTGTGTTGATAATATTGTCTGGAAATACCTAAACATCTTTTTCATTCCCGGGTGTTCCATAATGATTGTGAATAATTTTGTACTAGTTCTAATTGTTTTAGTGTGGTTTTGACTGTTGGCGCATTGTCAACGCTCGAGAAACATCGGCTTTCTTTGTTATGTTCAGAGAGTGGCCGTTTAGTTGTTTCAAGTGTTCAGTCGCCGTCAAAACGTTTTTTTTTATGGCATTTGGCTTTCAGTATGTAAGCCGTCATCCAGTATATATATTGTATTTTTTTCCAATGTATGGACGCCACAGGACGGACAGGACGTTCACACAGACACACAACACTTTAAACATCCATGCCCCTACGCTACCGAGGCCGGCCCGTCAAAATGTGTTTGTGCTTAAAGTATCACTGGACGAGTCTAGTTCTTTATCTGCGTGTAATGTTACTATGAAGCTTTTTGACGAGATAAAAGCGAGGTGAAAAGTGATTCATTGGTATTATCATTTCGTAGAACTATTTAATCTATTCAAAGTAGCAGTCATGAACTATTGGGGTGGTGTAACGGTTAGCGTTCTCGCCTCGCATTCGGGAGGACGGCGGTTCGAATCCCCGTCCGGGCATCCAGATTTGGGTTTTCCATGGTTTCCTCAAATCACTCCAGGCAAATGCCGGGATGCTTCCTTCAAAAAGGCCATGGCCGAATTCCTTCCCATTCCTTGCCCCCCATCCTTTCCCGTCTCTAAAGACCTCGATGTTAAAAAGAGACGTAAAGCAGTTACAAAAAAAAAAATGAACCATTGGAAGAAGGTAATGCCGACCAACGACAGTGGCATGTGAATTGGAGGACGAAGTAATTAAAGATAATCATCAGCAGCTGACGACAGTACATGCTTTTTATGTATTTTTTGCTTCTAATTTTATGCTTCGTCGACATTAAGGTAATTACGGGTTGGAAAACACTGAAAGCAACGAACGGGGAAGAATTCAGCCATGGTCTTTTAAAGGAACCATTCCGACATTCGCATGGAGTGATTTGGGGAAAAAATTAAAAACTAAAATTTGGATGTCTGGATGAGGATTCGAAGTCGCGTACACTAAAATGTGTGGCCACAACGTTACCGCTCAGCACGCTTCGTCTTCTAGGACTAGTGATAAGTACCGCAAATCAGAATAGCCATTAACAACGGCATACGTTGAAGTAAAAGTGTGCCCCAGTGCATAATTAAGTGAAGTACATATGAATAATAGGATTATTGAATGAATAAACATTTTTTTATAACTACGGACTACGGAGCAGTAAAACAAAATAATTTGTAGTTATTTTATTTAGAAGCTCTCAAGTGTTTATTATTGCTGCAAAAAACTTATTGGCTCAACCGACACCCAAAAATCACTTTAACTGGACTTATGTACAACCTACACTGGATAGCCCAGTCGGACACAACAAAAACAAACCACATGAAAAAAAACTTCCATAAAAGATTCTTGGCGGCATTAAGCGCTGAAAAGGTGGAACTGAAATGCTAACATACGGTTTACCGAGCTTAACAGTTTTTCCCAACGATGTACGACGGAGTGAAAACAAACAACTGCAAATTTAAACCACGTCCTTCATTCAGTCAGTCGGCGAACACGATTCTTGCCGCAACGCCAAGGTAAAAGCACGAAGACTTACCACCCAGAAAAGATTATAGTTAGTTACATAGATGGCAAGTACAGTAAGATTAGATTATATCATCCTGCAGGATGAAGTAACTGTAACTACAGGCTGAGCGCAGTTCTCACGAGATTTACAACATTGGTCTGCAGCCATAGCTAAGGATAATCTCCATTTCATTGTGAATACACGTTTCGCAAAACAAAATAACCAGATAAGCGGTAACACAATCATATACGGAAACAGTGCCAACGGTTCCAGAAGAACATGAATGTATACAGACAGCATCATCAACAAGGCTTAACAACAAAGAGAAACAAGGGCGAGTCTAACTGAAACATAAACCAATTGTAGTGATCAGGGTCACTCCATAGTTTTTGTTGTGAATGGCAAGAGTGGCTGGATGAGACAGGGTATGCCACCTATTGACAGAATATTGAGGTGTGTTCTCTCTTTTCATGGCGAACGGTGGGGGTTGACCAGCGGCTTAGACACCTAATTGGCCGATGGAATTTCGCCCGCCAAAAGAGGCAAAGGGTGCGTCGGTCGCCGGAAGAAGAGGGACACTGGGCCACAGGTGTCGGAACAAGCAACACCTCTGTGCCACCTCCCAGTGGTTGCAGATCAGAAGCTGTGTTATGAAGTGTAAAGTTATGAGTCCAAGTGTGTTTTCAGCAGGTAGTAGTGCAGTGGTTGAACCTATGGTTTAACAAATTCTATGGTTAGTTGATGCAGCGGTTGAACCTACGGTTTGACAAAGTCTACGGTTGCTTGGCGCGGCAGTGCACAATCTCACATAGCACCAAGTGTGAAAATGATAAGGTGATTATAATTTTACCACTGAAAATGTGTATGGATCAATACTCCAGTAAACGCTCCTGGGTGAAGCAATTCACCAGTTAAGAACTTGTCATGCTATTAAAATTGTTTTATTATTTGAGCTAGTCGGAAAATTGTTGTATTGAGTATTAACAGCGTGTAAGCATAAGCATATAGTAGTCTCATGTAGGGTGGCGCCCATGGTATACAGTGTTGTTTTATATTTGATCATCATGTAAAAGAAAATAATTGTCAATTCTGTTTATAATCAAAGGTATGTTTTATATGTTAAAATAAATGTTTGCTTTTATAACTAATTATTTGTTCAGGGCGAATCTGTTCAGTTCCCTGCCAAGATGAAATGCTTAATAGATATCAATACAAGAAATTTTGATCTAAAATTAAAGTATTAAATTTTCATAATTTTCGTTGCTATTTAAGCACAGAGACGGTCGGACCGTCACAATATGAATTTTTATTCTGTTCTGCAGGAAGAATTTAAGCCCTTTTCTGACAGGAAGCTCAGTCAGATAATTATTCGTACTTCTGGCAGAGGAACAAAAATTCTTCTGCCAAAGAGTTGGACATGTGTACCGGGCGTTGTGGAGGATGTTGGTTCGAACCCCGTCCAGCCATGTAGATTTGGGTTTTCTATGGTTTCCTCAAATCACTTCAGTCGAATGGTGGTATGGTTCCTTCAATAGGCCATTGTCGAATTCCATTAATTGCCATCAGTACTTTCTGCCTCTAATTACCTTAACGTCGAGGAGACGTAAAAAAAAATAAGTTTCCAGCTGAAGTATTCATACACTACTGTAACAACATACCAGCAAGGCAGAGAAATTGGTATATCCATTATTTGACGAATGTTGATGGCAAGGCAATTAAGAATGCAATTAACGCTGTTTGTGAATATGTGACTAGTCTTGCCTACGCACTGTCGATACTAGATACGGTGTTAGGAGCTTTCCCTAAATCCTCTACACCAGTATTCAGATAGTAAAAAATTTTCACCTTGAAAAGGTTAGTTTTCCGAAGATGTTGCCACAAAACAGATTTGTACAAAACTTATAGGGTTCCCAGACAAGTGGCGAAAATCACTTCTGTTTGCTATAACAAATCATCGTCACTGATTTCATATGGAAGTATGACGATAAATCTTAGAAGCCAAGAACTCAAGAAATATAATGGACAAAGCGCCAATGCATGGTTTTAATGTGAAGGACACGTTCCCGTCCATCATTCAGATTACAATGTCCACTCAGTACCTTGTGCGTGTTTTATGCCGCAATCAACAATGTAATGGGACTTTGACCCAACTGAGAACTCCTACACGTTCTTACACCTATCATAGACTTATATATTAGCAGCAAAGTGACAAGTGCAACTGATAGCAGTAACCTGGTATAAATACAACCGCTACAAGAATGATCATTTTTTTTTCTGCAGAGTTGCTTAACCTCGCTACTGTTTCCCCGCAGGATTGATGGAGGTAGAGCTCCGCGCTCCCAGTAGGTGTGAGGAGCAGTCGTTTGAGATGTCGGGGTGCACGCAGCTCCAAGACTAACTCCCAGTAAGGCGTCTGCCCTGACATATACTGGCGCGTTACCAAATCGCAATTATTGGCCAACAGATGCTTGCCAGTATGCGCTAGAGGTGCGGTAGGGGAACCACAGTGACACCGGCGGTTACTCTTCAAAGACTGCAAGGAAAGTCTTGCTAACAAAAGTATCGCAATTGCCATACTGTATTTGGGGGGGGGAGGGGGAGGAATGAGGGGCATAGACCCACTTGGGCCATCCTATAGGTTATCCGCGTTGGACAGTCGGGTCTTAATGGACGTGCCGGGTCCTAGTATCCCAGACAAGACCACCACAGGCCGCACGACGCTTAGCTTCTGGTAGACTACCCAATCACATTATGTGGGTAGCAGGCATTGCCAGAAGCATGAGATGGCGACTTTTAAACATTGCGAGTGAAGCCTTCCGAACAAGAGCGCTACTCTCACCGGACTTGGGCGATAAAACCTCTAGGCGCTGGCCTCTTAAGGTGGTTTCCCAAGGCGCGTGATTTTGGACGCCGCGCCTTTCATCTTTTCCGCCTGGCGATGGGTAGAGGCGCGCTGTCCCGTGGCGCATCCTCCAAAACCACGCGCGGTGGGAAACCACCTTTACCCAGGGCGCACATTGAACTGAGTGACGCAGTAGGGGAAACGTAGAGCAGGGCAGGACAGCACAGCCTGGCAGTTACACGCGCATATTAGAGCGCAGTTTCGTGCGGCAGTTTACAAAGCATTGTGTTGTGCGAAAAACCGACAATAAAGCGTAACCAAAAACATGTCGATGCAAAAACTCGATTTTTGATTTCTGAATCAGATTGTGATGCCGAGCTTGGAAAATTGTTATTACTTTAACAGAAGCTGAATTAGATAAAACTATGCAGCAGTGAGTATATGAAAAGAAGAAACTTTCATCTGGCTTTTGCAGTGACAAGAGAATTCTAAAAAGATAATTTCCGGATGACTCGAGCGGGGATTCACGGCATAATGTAACCTGTTATTTTCTCGACAAAGCTCAAATATCTATTAGAACTGAAGAAAATCTCGCTGTATTTTCGTGGTTATTTATTTAATTATTTAGCGTTTGACGGTACATGACATTTATAAGAATGTTTCTCTCTTTTATTTCATATTATATTTTTAAGAAAACTATATAACAGAACATAAACACTTGAAACTAAAAAAACAGTGTCAACAAATTAAGTGTTTCTCGGGGACACTATTGAATGATGTAGTACAAATAATAAGAAAATAAATAATGTGATAATAGCCTATATATATCAAGCTTTTTCGAAGTTTTATTAAAAATGAATTCAAAAAAAGAAAAGAAAAGTGAAAATTGTAAGTGGACAGTTGTATGATAAATAAATGCTGAATTTTCTCGCCACTTGTTGGGCTCATTGTCCAAATCTCTTGTTTAAATTCAATTTTTATGTATTTTTTATGACTGATATTGTGAATCGCAGGTTGGTTACGCACCAGATTAATCAATTTTTCTTATTCCATAGTTGAAAATGATTATAAGTAAAGCAAGATTATAAATAACGCAAGAAGTGTTACGGCAAAAACCGGCACGAGTGAGCTGCGTGGCACAGTTTCTGTGTCGTGATCACAACGTGGCGCAGGCCACGTGCGGCGCAGTACTGCGCTGCCCTGCTCTGCGTCTCAATACGCGCTGTTCCGCCCCAAAACATAGAGATACTGTACTGTGCTGCGCTGCGTCGACTGGGCGTCAATGTGCGCCCGGCCTTAGTGGTTGCTGGGTGGTAGAGTTCCCAGGGAGGGTCATAGGACGGTTAATCGCCCAGGTACCTTCAAAGACGGCCCAACAGCTGCCGATGATTGCAAAGCCGAGTGAAACAGGTTTAAAGGTAATACATAGTCCCAGTTGAACCTTGGCACTAGATGTGGAGGTGACGGGATTGGTGCCTTGCCACGGTCATTTTTTTTTTTTTTTCGCGAAATCTCCATGGTATTTATCTGATAGCAGGCTGAGTGGGCCTGGAAGGGCTTTTCTGACGTTTCAACAACTACGATAATCCTCGGGCCGCAGTCGGCGCTCTATCACCTGAACTACACCGCCACCAGCAATGATTTCACCCAGGAAATAAAAGAACTGGGCACTATCTCGAGGATGTGGCTGGTAGTCGTTGAATAGCACCGCGTGAGAAGTGCGCGCTGAGTCACAGCGTCCGGTCCGGCGCGGACCCAATTGGCCTCGCCCTGCCTTCCTGGTTGACGCCGCTAAACGGCCGTTCCGAGAAGAGGCTGCC
This sequence comes from Vandiemenella viatica, assembly GCA_031002005.1. Classification (NCBI taxonomy): domain Eukaryota; kingdom Metazoa; phylum Arthropoda; class Insecta; order Orthoptera; family Morabidae; genus Vandiemenella; species Vandiemenella viatica. The sequence goes on from CM061914.1 coordinate 47,109,428, forward strand.
CGCCGAGTCACGCCGTGATTTATCTCTGCAGCTACCGCTCTTTCCGCTCGAGCGGAGCTCGGCGGCCCACTCTGGTCCAGCAGGTGTTGGCCGTCCCGCCCGCAGCGGTTTGCACAGTGGCTGCCGAGATCCTTATCGACCGCCGCGCGCGCGAACCGCGCCTCGAAGCCGAAACGTCTCCATCAGCGGGAGTGACCGGCAGGACCGCGTACGTACGCAGTGCCACTCCCGCTCACAATCTACCTGAAATCGTCACCAAATAATTAGCCACTAGATGTCAGAAGTCCATGGTCTTGTAGCTCCGTGGTTAAAGCGCTTGCGATCAACAGTTTGCTGCTCCGGTCCTCGTTTCAGATCCCGGTGGTAGCAGGAATTTTTAAGAGTTGTTTTCGATCATTTGAGCTACGCCAGGTCGTTCCGTTCCACGCTAAACTGTAGTCCCTAGAGAAAAGGAACTGGCCGTCCTAACTCTGACACAATGGCTTAGTATACCTCCTTCGGGAGGATCCAACCAACCTTCGGGTTGTGGATTAATTTAGTTTTTACTAGAGAACAATCAGACTGTTAGTTTCAGGCGCATGAGAACGAATGCCTACATTTGGTGCCCGAGAAACAAAATATAGCAGATCTGTCTGTTGCCTGCTTATTAAGCATAGGGTCTAGGGTCTGCTGTTGCACTATTCGGCCTCATGGAGCAGCAATGCCTGAGGCACAGTAAATTTTGTCAGTGGATGTTTGACATAGGCTGCGATTATATGTCCAGGTACATTGACAATTATGTCCAGTTGATTGAATGGACTAAGTTCCTGATGTGCATGTCAGCTTGCAGATTAAATTCTCTCTCGCACGCATTTTCTCCTTGATATCCTGGCTGTGTTGCTTCAACGATAAGTTTCTAACCAGTTACACAACTACACGTAGCTTCAGTTATGTGCTTAGCCGTGCAAAGTTATGTTTATTTTTTGCTAAGGTGGAAGGAGAAACTCCGTTTTATACTTTTTTGTGTGTGGTTTAACACCTCGTTGATGTCGGGGTCATTAGTGGCGGGAAATGACTGGTAACAAGAAATGGAAAGCAGTTTCGCCTTTTGCTTACTTGATGATAAGATGGAAGCGAAAACTTCGTTTTCTTCCTTTTGATTTTCTTTTGCCTTAACACTTCATTGGTGCCGAGGTCATAAGTAGAGCGAAATGACTGAGAACAAAGCACGGAGAAGAATTTGGCCATGGCATTGTGAAAGGAACCATTCCGGCATTCACGTGGGGTGATTTCGGGAACTATGGAAAACCCAAATCTGGATGGCTGGACGAGGATACGAACCCGCGTCCTCCAAAATTCCAGGCCTGAGCGTTACCGATGCTCTACCTGGCTCGGTGTCTCGGTTTTTATTGGTTCCCGTCTCTGGCGATCTTGCTGGTGTTAGACTATAATTTTTTGCTCAACAAAACCGAATATCATCACTTCGGCAGCGACAGGAGTGTTGAAATGAAGGTCTCTACGTCACAACTGCTTTATTCGTTTTTCATGTAAAACACAGCAAAGGGCCAGTACTCTCTTCTTGAGGGAGCTCGTGGTGCTGTATTTTCCTTTTGTTAGACGCGACAAAGAAATGAGACGGGCGCAATCTTTTTGTAGCTGCAGTGGCGTAACTACACCGTTGAGTGTGGCCCGTGGCAAATTCATCGGATGCGGCCCTCCCTCATTGCCAGATCTCGGGGGGGGGGGGGGCATTTTGCCCGTCCTGCCACCCTACTGTTAAGCCACTGTTTACCTGGCACATTTCACTGACAAGTCATCTAAGGTTCGTAGTGTCTCCTCCTTGATGTATTCTCCGTGATCCCAAGGGAGGGGGGGAGGGGAAGGAATTATGTGCTGTAATCGGTGCGATTGAGAGTTTCTGCGGAAAATTGCTATTTGTTGTAAATATTTTCATCACGCTCCTACCAGACATGTCTTTCCGCCATTTCTCTCGTCATCTGCTAGTAAATCATTAATCAGTCAGTCATTAAATACACAAAATTGATTAGCTCTGAAGATGTTATCGATCTGAAGTGATATTGAAATCATGTACTCCACAACACTGTAAAAAAATAATTTACTGTCGACTCTCATGGTAGATCAATCAAGACCACAATACTTCACCAGCAATTAAATACGTTGCTTTAAATTCTTCTCCAGCACCCCGTTGATGACAATTACAGTTCATACATCTGAACCATATATAACCACAGTAACTAAACAGTTTTATCAACCGCTGCTCTCTTTACACTCCTTCATTCTTCCGCCACTAAGCACACTCTCTCCGTCAGTATCCAAAGATGATATTTTTAATTTATTAATACTCCAAAGATTGTAAAAATATTAATACGCTGTGATACTTAAAAGCTAAAAGGTGCAATATTTATTACCTAAAATCAATTAAATAAGTGATTGGTTGTGTGTGATATTGTCACACGTCCCAAAATTCTTTTGCCGAAATGTTATAGGAGATTAAGGTATAAATGCCACCAATTTGATTAATATTCGCAAAAACATATTTAGGAGATGATGTATGGCCTCAGCAATTGGCGGTTAAAACGTAAAATTTAGCCTTTACTGAGGAAACACGAGTTACTTTCTATCACATAAATAGCAAAAATGCTTGTAATGACTAAAGATAATAAAATCAGTTTCCTCGCCCCAATTAGCCCATTTAGGTGATTAAGTTACACCATGCAAATTCAAAATTTTCTCATAAAAATTGCAAATTCTAACCCAAAAATGTGAAAACAATGTTTTATGTAACGTATTTATTGCATATGAAAGCCGAGGAACAGCTTACTTTCTTTGGGAAATCGAAATTAAACTAATGCCACATCTTACAAGTTACAAAATAAGTGTATCGGGACAAGTGTACACATCACATAAAACAAATCGTTCTGAAGTTGTCAAAAAGGTTTCAGTAAATGGACAGAAGTTAATGACATTTTAAATTATAATACAAACATACACATTAATGTCTATTTACACTCGTGTATATATATATATATATATATATACACTTTTGAATTAATAAATTTCAGAACAGGAATGCATTCATTCTGTGAAATAGAACATCGTATACTCTGCTAAATTCGCCATAATTTTGTCCATTCATTTCGACATAATTTGGATGAGGTAAGGCACTATGTTAGTGTGTCCATGGTTATATACAATGATCAGCCAAAACGTTATGACCACCTGCTTATTAGTGTGTTGGTCCATCTTTGGAGCGTAATTCAGCAGCGATTCGGAGTGGCATGCATTCGAAAAGTCCTTCTTAAGTTTTCGGAGTTGTCTGGAACCAGATGTCTACGTACAGGTCACGCAATTCCCTTAAATTACCGGCCGGTGGTTTGTGGTCGCGGTACCTGGGAACGAGCATCTCGGAAACGGCGAGAATGGTCGGCTGTTCGCCTGTAACTGTAGTGAGCATATATGCAGAGTGGTTGAAGGACGGTGAAATGACGACTGCGCGACAAGGTAGTAACGTCCACGCCTCATCACATAACGTAGATGTCGGAGGCTTGCCCACTCTGGGGATGATCTTCGGCAGATCTGACAAAAGAGTACAATGCTGGTGCAGGCACAAGTGCTTCCGAACACATCCTGCTGTCAGATATACCACAGATCGCCGCCTATCCCGCTTTATAGAGTGGGCAAGCCTCCAACCTCCACGTTCTGTGATGAGGAGTGGACGTCCACCACCTTGCCGCCCAGTCGTAGTTTCACCGTCCTTCAACCACTCTGCATAGATGCTCACTACAGTAGCACGCGAACAGCCGACCAGTCTCGCCGTTTCTGAGATGCTCGTTCCCAGGTACCGCGCCCACAAACCACCGGCCGGTAATGTAAGAAAATTGCGTGACCTGTGCGTAGACATCTGGTTCCAGACAACTCCGGAAACCTAACAAGGACTCTTCGAATCCATGCCGCGCCGAATCGCTGCTACACAGACGGAAAAAAAAATCCCAACACCAAGAAAAAATTATTGTAGAGTAATGAAATTTGGACAATGCATTTGTCAAGTTAACATGTTTAATTGATTAAATTTTCAAGATCACAGGTTAATTTAAGCTCAAGAAAATGCATTTCAAATGTGAAATACTGTTAAATTAATAGCCGGTGTAACCTCCAGAATTTTGAATGCAAGCCTGCAAACGTGAATGCATTGTGTCATACAGGTTTCGAATGTCACTTTGTGGTATGGAGTTCCATGCTTGTTGTACTTGTGCTGTCAATACTGGGACGGTCAGTGCTGGCTGTGGATGATGCTGGAGTTGTCGTCCAATGATATCCCATACGTGTTCAATTGGAGACAGATCTGGTGATCTCGCAGGCCAAGGTAACATGTCGACACTCTGTAGAGCACGTTGCGAGACAACAGCGGTATGAGGGCGAGCGTTATCCTGTTGAAAAACTCCCCCTTGAATGCTGTTCATGAATGGCAGCACTACAGGTTGAATTACCAGACTGACGTACAAATTTGCAGTCAGTGTGTTTGGTATAACCACAAGAGTGCTCCTGCTGTCATAGGAAATTGCTCCCCAGACCATGACTCCAGGTGTAGGTCCAGTGTGTCTAGGCCGCAGACAGTTTGGTTGCAGGCGTTCCCCTGGCCTCCTTCTGACCAACACTCGGCCATCACTGGCACCAAGGCAGAACCTGCTTTCATCAGAAAACACAACAGATCTCCACTCCGTCCTCCAATGAGCTCTGGCTTGACACCACTGGAGTCGCAAACGGCGATGGCTTGTAGTCAGTGGAATGCACGCTACAGGGCGCCTGGCTCGGAGCTGTCCTTGAAGTAACCGATTTCTAACAGTTCGTTGTGTCACTGTGGTACCAACTGCAGCTCGAATTTCTGCCGCAGACGCAGTACGATGCGCCACAGCTGTACGCCGAATACGGCGGTCTTCCCTCTCAGTAGTGCCACGTGGCCTCCCGGAACCCGGTCTTCTTGAGGCAGTACCATCCCTTGACCACTGCACCCAACAATCATGCACAGTGGATACATTCCGGCCAAGTCTTTCTGCAATATCGCGAAAAGAAAATCCACCTTCTCGTAGCCCTATTACACGACCTCGTTCAAACTCGGTGAGCTGTTGATAATGGCTTCTTCGTCTTCTTAAAGGCATTCTTGGCTAACATCAACTCACTATGTCAAATCTCAGCGGTAAATAACGTTCAGAAACTTTACAGCGCGTATTTAAAGCAAACCTGATTTGCAAGCTCTGAGTAGCGCTACTAGCGCCACACTTATGCGCGAAGCGCGAAATTTGAATCGATGTCATCTTTCAGATGTATAAACACGCCTACCAAATTTCGTTTATCTAACACAAGTCTTTCTTGGTGTTGGGATTTTTTTTTCCGTCTGTGTATATTGTGCTCCAAAGATGGACCAACACACTAATAAGCAGGTGGTCATAATGTTTTGGCTGATCAGTGTATAATACTAAAATCTGATCCCGAAAGAAAATATTTTGCCTTTGCGAGCGTAATTATGTGTTGGTAATTATTTATCGCCAAATTTCCATTAATTGCATGGTCTTTAATGTGCAATCGAAGTTTAATACATATTTTTCCAGATTTTTCTGTCTGAAAATGCAGGAAGCTTCTACATTGGTTAAGATGTGTAAGCAAGTTGCTTTTATTACCTTTGCTCGTTGAAAATGTTTTGCAATTTGTTTCGTCGCAAAGCTAATTTTTTTATATACGAAACAAATTTTCAATTTACAACCAGAATTTAGGGGATATTTCACCACTGTACTATGTATTTCTACATATAAAGAATTACTTCAACCTTAGATCTTAATCTATTACTCCCGTCCGGACACCCAGATTTCGATTTTTCATGGTTTTTCAAAAATTGCTGCAGGTAAATGATGAGATGGATCATTCAAAAGGTCATGGTAGAAATCCTTGCAGTTCCTTGTCCCAAATTCTTTCCCGTCTCTGGTGACCTCGATGTCGGTGAAACGAAAAGCACTGAAGAAAAAAAAATCAAAGCAGCGATGTGCATCAGATAACGAGAATGTTTATAAAGATCCAATCACGGCAAAACGCCTTTCGCTTGGTGCCGGTAGCGTTGGAGGTTATGACAGCTGGGCTGCCCCGTCTAATTGGCTGATGTGTGGGGCTCGTTACAACACAGGCCAACTGCCTGGGAAATGGGTCACTCTACGCCCAACACGTAGCCCAGAGGACGAGTCGGCACGTGCAGTTTAGACGACCCTACTATCAAATCTCAACAACATCCAATATTGTCTAAAATTCAAAACCATGTTTCTTTTCCCAATCTTCGCAGGTTCCAAATTTCAGTTTCGGATAGTATGTGCGTTAATCGGAATGATGGGTTAAGTGAAACGTAATCTTCAATACTACTTTTTTTTCTGCTAAAGCTCACCTTGGGATATCGTCACTTTGTACCATTCATGGATAAAAAGGCGGACGTGACATAGCACTTTTATATGTACAGTATCTTTTTTACCAGCTCATTTTCTGTCCACGAGTAGGAGCTCCTGCAAATAGAAGATACGGAAATACATATGAATTCGGCTGGCAGTAGTAACTTTCAAGAATAAATTTTTCACCTGAATAATACAAAACCAACTTCTTACAAATACATTAGTTTCACGTTTTACATGAATTGAAACAGTACTATATGTTAGCTTTTTACCATTTTATTCCTTAATGCTTGAGAATATCTCGTTTAAAGTTTCAACCCAACATTAAAGCTTTCATAAAGTTATGTTGCTGCGATCTGATAAGCTCCCAGTAGCCTTTTTTGTATATATATATATATATATATAAAAGGTATTATGCCTCGTCGACGTCGAGGTAATTAGAGGCAGTAAAGTACTGGGGACAAAGATCAGTAAGGAATTCGCTCATGGCCTTTCGAAGGAACCGTCTAGGTATGCGCCTAGAGAGATTTGGAGAAACTATAGAAAACACATTTCTGAATGATCAGATGGGGATTCGAAACCGCGGCCTCCCGAATGCTTGGTCTTCCTGATGTTTTTTTTTTTTTTTAACTGCTTTACGTCTTTTTTTAACATCGAGGTCTTTAGAGACGGGAAAGGATGGGGGCCAAGGATGGGGGCAAGGAATGGGAAGGAATTCGGCCATGGCCTTTTGAAGGAAGCATCCCGGCATTTGTCTGGAGTGATTTGGGGAAACCATGGAAAACCCAAATCTGGATGCCCGGACGGGGATTCGAACCGCCGTAATCCCGAATGCGAGGCGAGAACGTTCCTGATGTTAACGCAAAGTACATATGTATCCATAATCGAGGAATATAGCTCAATAAAGCTTCCAAAGAAATTAAATTGGTACTCCGAGTGATAGAATGCGTGACAAGTCAGTAAGGAAAGGGGTTAGGAAATACACTCTGTAATGGTGGAAGGTTTCTTACCAGACCATATGAGAAGAGCTGTAGATTACTATCCGAAAGACCAGTCATGGAATAAGATGAAGATAATACAAGATGTCTGCTTTCTGACGAGACTACCGGGTTGGCTCTGTTCGCTGCGGCACCGTGATGGTTTCCGGACCCACCCAACACGGGAGTAATCAGTCCCAGTCCTGTTGGCGGACGTTAGGACTTTCAGCGGGGTAGGAGAACTATTGTCGCACAACTGCTAATCACCACATCGTGCACCAAAGTCCTGGCTGCAGTGCATACGGATGGAGGGCATACAACACTGTTGATAGTAATTCGTCCATCACTTAGGGTCGTTAAGACTGGTGGGCTCGAATGTTTCTTTCGGAAGAGCAGATCTGAATAAGCCGGGTTCACCCTAGCGCTCTTTACTTCTCTCATCCGCAACTCATACAAAATTTTACACAGAGCACACACACTATCACAGACATCCACATTTACGAAAAGTATTTTTTTTTTTTTTTTTTTGCTTATGGCTTTATGCTTCGTTGAAGTTGAAGTCGAGATCATTAGTGGCGGTTAAGAACTGGGGCAAGGAATTGGAAGGAATTCGGCCATGACCTTTTTGAAGGAACCATCCCAGCATTCGCTTGGAGTGATTTGGGGAAATCAAGGAAAACCCAAGTCTGGTTGGCCGACGGGGATACGAACCCGCGTTATACCGAATAAAAGTACAGGACGTCACTGCTCATCCACCAGGCTGGGTTCAAACTCTGTCAAAGGGGAGAAGCGAACGGGATACCACTCAAATTCATCTTATCAGACGTTGCCATGGAGGAGTCCGCATATTACTACTATTACTATTACTCCGCGATTCACTAAAAGTCTGTGGCGGAGGGTGCATTGCACCTATCCGGGAAGGTAATGGTTTGGAAGGGATATACGGGATATGGCAGGAGGCGCCCATGGGCTATTGTGAGGAACCATCCCAGCATTCGCATGGAGCGATCTGGGGAAACCATGGAAAATCCAGATCAGGATGGCCGGAGTACTTTATCGAAATCTATTCCTGTCGGATTTTATGTTTAGTCGCCCGGTAAAGCCTTTCTATTCCACTCCCTAATCGCTCGTGGAAAAAATGAGTACAGAAATTAATCGCTTCTGGCCCTGATTTCTCTTATCTTATTTTCGCGGTCATTCCGGGATATGAATGTTGCTGGTAGCAATATTTGTTTACTGTCATTCCGAAATACGTCAGTCGAGAATTTTTCAATTAGCTTCCGTCGAGAGCAACGCCTTCGGTGCTCCAGGTCTTCCCAACCTAACTCCTTCAGCATCGCACTTACGCTTTCCCTCCAACTATATATACCTGTCAAGAATCGGGCGGCTCTTCTTTGGACCATCTCTAATGCCTCCGTTAATCCCTTTTGATCGGGACCCCATACAGAGCAATAATATTCTAAGTGAGGCCGCACTAGTGACTTGTATGCAATCGATTTAACGTCCGGAGTGCATTAAACGGCTACGTATGGACAAGGTCAAGTCATCCATAGAAGAAGAAGTTTTTTGTTTAGCCGGCCTCGGTAGCGTAGGGGCTAGAGTGCTAGCTCCACGTGCCGAAGGCCGCCGGTTCGAATCCGGCCGCGGGCATGGATGTTTAAGTGTTGTGTGTGTATGTGGTTGTCCTGTCCGTCCTGTGGCGTCCATACATTGGAATAATACACACTGAGAGCTGCAATAATTACATAGAGCTGGCTGTATGGCCTCCGTTGCCAAATGCCATTTTTTAAATAAAAAAAAAAAAAAAAAAAGTTTGTCTCACTGGCTGCTACACTTGAACAAATTGTAAGTCTCGTATTTAATTTCAGTCGAGTTTTCAGAATTAAAACAACAGTAAGAAATTAATACGCCACCAACGAATACTTCTCCCCACTCACGCGAAGTCTATATACTACGTACTTCAAAGTAAAGCTGGTGTTGGTACCTAGTGATGCGACACTTTGGTTCCCGACCTTGGCCCGCTAGCAGCGAGCCACCCGTGAGAGAGGCCGGCTGGCGGCTCGTGACGTGTCCCACAATGAGCCAATCAGCTTCAATTGATTCTAATTGGCGCCGGCCGACACGGGGGAAACGGACGGTGGGTAAATAAACAAAATGGAGGCGGCGGGCATAAATCATCCCGGGGAGCAGATAGCATCGGCGTCCGTACGCTTTCATAAATTAGTGGCGAGACGGGCGGTCGGACGGGCGCAAGGTGCACAGCGTCACGGGCCATCCTGGATGCAGGGTGGTAACGGAGGTCATCTTTGCGGATGCAGAAGCGGATGCGGAGGTTTAGCGGAAGTGGAGGTGCAAAAATAAATTTAGAATTAAACAAATTAAAAATAAACCTTAAATCCAGGTAAGTATGTTTTTGGTTAAAAAATCCATTTTGCATAAGCATCGTCTATTTCCAGAAAATGCAACCAGACTGATCTTACTTTTTAATCTTTCAGTACCAAAGGAACGCGCGATGATTTCACAAGTTAATTAAATTAGATACCTAACCATGCACGTGCCAAAGAAAAATGTTTATCTCATGAAATTACAGAGTTTGTGACTAAATTAATTCGAGCGTCAAGCAGAAGTCCACGCCATCGCACAGCCTCCTTTACACCGTTCTTACTTTACACGCTGGTTCAAATTTGCACTTCGTCGCTTAGTTAACAACGGCATGCAATTCAAGCAGCACCGTAAGATAAAAACAACCACGGTGTTGTTAGTTACGAAACGATGGGCCAAATTTTGTGTAAAGGGAAAAAAATAGCTATACAATATATATATATATTACAAAGTAAACATTACCTCAGTTATACCTTCGCTTTAAAACTTTCGGAGATGAAAGCGGAGGTACAATTTTATGCGGAAGTTCCACACTTGCGGATGCGGAACTTCGTTACAACGCTATTTTTTTTACTTACGGCTTTACACCTTGTCGACGACTAAGGTCATTAAAGGCGGGATGGGATTGGAGACAAGGAATGGAAAGGAATTCGGCCATGGCCTTTTTGAACGAAGCATCTCGGCATTCGCCTGGAGTAATTTGGGGAAACCATGGAAAACCCAAATCTGGATGCCCGGACGGGGATTACCCCACTTTAAAGCCGCTTTCCACAGTAACATATTAACTGTCAGAACTTAGGCACAAAGACATGCAGGCAGCCACTACCACAAGTAAAATCATTGGCGAGACTATACTCCCAACAGTCATTTCTGGAGCGTTTATCATGAAGTTTCTCGTACTGCCGAAATCCGTTTCAATACAACTAACCCATGGTAACCATCAAAATAATACCATCACACTAAAAGCAACCACTTATCAGTACGACACTAGCTTTTCCATAATATCACTGAAAAGCTTGCAGTCAATGCAATTGGTTCGTCCATATCGAAAGGGTGAAGGAAAATCCGTAAGATTTTCCCTGTGTATTGTATCAGTTTAAACCGGTAGAAGTTGTGGGTCTAGTACTATACAAAGTGGATAACACTGATAAAACCTACGGAACTCCCTCGTGGCTATCACCTACATGTTTACAATTTTTAATGATTCATTACGGTGCGACTGTGCGATATTGTGTTGAATGTTCACTCAGTCTATATGATATTTAGTCCATCTATAGTACCCATCTGTAACTTTCACAACTTCGTGAAAGAAAAGTGTGTGCTCTGTTACACTCGATCGGTTCTTACCTAATGCATGTTAATTTCTAGAAAAGAAGTTTTTATTTATGACTTTGATAATAATTTGATGTATCAGGCGTGGTGATTCGTTGGCGCTGCCGTGCCATTATTTACTTGAAGGTGTATTGCAGTGCAGCAGAATAACAAACATCATAACAACTGCAAAAGACAAACGATATGTATGATCCACCATTTTGATTATTACTTAGGAATCGCAACATCAAATGTCGTTAATTGAGCCAAAGATGAATTTATTAGTTTGACAATTTAGTTGAAGTATAATTTTTAATATTTAAATTGTACCGAGTACCGTAGATCTGAGTGCTACCTAATTTTTCATTGGATATGGCATTAACAAAATTTATATGAACACGTGTTCGAAGAGCACTGGGTCCCATATGAAACGCCGATTCCTGCATGGCCATTATCGCTGTCTTTATGAGCGCTTGGTGTAACAGGCCAAAGTTGTGGCGGAGCTACTTTCAAAACCTGGAATTCTACATCTGACGTCAGAGCAGAGATGATGCTGCTTTCTACTTCTCAGGGTGGCAGGTACGAACGCTGCGAGAGAATCCTCACGTATCATTCGAATCGAAAACAGAATCCAACGACGAGAGCAGTTGCGTGACATGACCATAAATGACATTGTATGAAATACACAATTCTAGACCGTTTCCAAGTCGATAAAACTAAATTTTAAAAATTCTGATGCTTTGTAACTGAAAATGTAAAATTACGTGATAAGAAAGTGGAATCAAGCGTAAAGCAACCAGAAATGAAACAAACCTGTCTGGAATTAAGAAGAGGTGTTTTCTTTACCAATCGAGCACGTAAACAGAGCGTCAGAAAGCCAGGCGAGGCCACAGGCGTCGTTGCATGACGAATCTGCACACACCGAGCGTCCTTAGCGAGTTACCCCGCTTGTTTGTCACGTGACTTAAGGGAAAATAATTAACTACGGCGGACAATTTAAGATCATTTCAAGATCGAAAACAGCAAATTTTGAAAAAATTGCGATACTTTGACAGTGAAAATGTTAAGGTACATGGTAAGAAAGAGGAAGCAAAACCAGAGGAACGCAGAGAATTGAAGCAAATCTTCTTTCGAAATGCCGAAGATGATGTAGCTATTAATCAAGAAAGCAAATCGAGATAAAGCCATGCGGGACCAGGATTTCGGGGGGATCACTGGTTCGGGGAAGGGAGTCGCGGCGACAGAACTTGGTCGTGTGTATACTGTCTAGATGGACTGCCTATCAGCCTGGGCTTTTTTACTTCCGGAAACCAACCCTGAAACACGTCTCGCAGCTGGTAACTACTGATTATTGTGATAGAATTGAGTTTTTCCTAGCGTATGGCCGACAAGAATTCTTCTCGGGTATTCTGCCGGGTAAGTTGTTCTGACCACAAAGTTTCGGCAGCAACCTCCACTGCCTTCGTCATGTGAGATGTCATAGTGAAGCTACCACTGCGACGACACAGCTCTGACATGTCACCTGATGTAGGCAGCGGAGGTTGCTGCCGAAACTTTGTGGTCAGAACAACTTACCCGGCAGAATACCCGAGAAGAATTCTTAGTGATTACTAGTTTGTCTCGTGTATTTAAATAAAGAAAAATTTTAAGTAAATGTAAATCAAAGCAGACAAAAGTGATGAAATGTAGGTTAAATATAAAAATACAACCGGATGTGATAGGAGAAGTAACTGAATTCTGCTACTTGGGAAGTAAAATTACAACTGATGACCGTAGCAGGAATTATGTTAATAGGACAATAGCACTAGCAAAAAGAGCCTTAATGAAAAAGAGGAATCTTTTGTTTCAAATATTGATCTAGGACTTAGAAAGAACATTTAAAAACTATGTGAGGAGCACATCACTTTGTGGTAGTGAAACATGGACTTTAGAAATTCCAGAAAGAAGAAAAATTGGAGCTTTTGAAATGTGGTGTTGTTGAAGTATTCTGAAAGTTAGGTGTACAGATAAAGTACGAAATGAACGAGTGATGGAAATGATTGGTGAGAAACGAAATTTGTAGGAGAGGCTTACAGAAAGAAGAGTCAAGCATGGTACGTCAAATTTTGTGACATGCAGGATTGGCTAATTTGTTAATGGAGGTAACAGCTGAAGGTAAGAACTGTAGAGGAAGACAGAAATTAGAATATATGAAGCAGATAATTGAGGACGTGGGCTGTAAGGGATATGCTATGATGAAGAGTTTAGCACAAGATAGGAAGGGATGGAGGATTGCATCAAACCAGTTGAAAGACTAATGACAGTAAAAAAAAAAAAGTTTGGAGTTATGTAAGTAGTAGTATGTTATTCCGGTTGCTGGTATAGTGGTTGTTGTGGTTTGGAGTGCGTCGAAATCAAGTTGTAGTTTCTATTGTGTGTTAAGTAATAAAGAATGTTTGTTGCTCTACTGTGTGTTTGTTTAAAGAAAGACGTATTCACGTTAACACTTGAGGTAGTAGCTCCGACTTCTGCCTATCCCCGATCATTCCCATGTAAGCGACCTGTGCTATGGCGCCTAGTTTTTCTCAATTTGGAAGAAAATGTTCGTGGAGCATGGTGTCATAATGTAGCTATTGGTCCATAGGAACACTACTGAGGCGGTCCTATTGATAATGACTGACACAAATAGCGTAATTGTACCGCCTCTAAGTGGAGTCATTTACAAATGTTCCACTGCAAGCTAAGGAGCACCGTACTGGAAAAGCTGTAAAGATAAATTAATCCATAATACAAGTTTTCAAATAATCGTCCAGTTTCAAATGAGTATCCAATACTTCTGACGTATGTCCTGCAGTAAACTCTGCAAAAGAATTATCTTTCACTTCGTTAGAACGTCTTTCCGTGCACTATCCAACCTTTCCATTTTTGCTGTCTGCAAACTAATGACACTGTGATATTCCTTTAAACCTGAAGAAGGGAAGAGCAATGTATCACAAAGTTATCCTCTAATTAGAGTTGTACTGTGTAAAACCTGAAATTTTCCAGAAATAAGTAGAAAGCGCATCAGTTTTATCCACATTTGTTAGAAATTCGGAATTTGACCTTTGTATTTTTTTTCTTGATTTAGGTGAATGCCCTTTTCAAGATAGGAAATACTGCACTGTTCTGCTTAAGAAAATATCACTTTACTACATGACTACTGGACATCGTCGCTTGTTTTTCTATTTTATTAATGGTTGATCGAAGACATGAGCATACAGATTGATAGCTAAAAATGTGAAACCAACTGCCATGGAAGCACCAGGTTTGGGAATATTTTAAAGACGAGCATTTGGCAACTGAACGTTGAGTCTTTATATCAAAATCATTCCTACTCTGATTTTTTTAAAAAATATTGCCAATGAAGTAGCAGGTCCCATATTAATTACTATAAGAAGATAGTTACCACACTGATAATTTGGAACACCTGCTCCGTGGCGCTCCAAAACAACATTCAACTCTACGCCGACAGTTAAATCGACAGATTGGTTTTAGTAAAAACTTCTGCTCCAGGAGTATTCAGTCAGTGGTGTTTACTTCACTGCAACACGAATTCTGATATCAGTCAGGCACCGTGAAAAATTCTTGCCTGTTTTTTGTGACGCTGTGTATGGTGTTGAAAGCCTATTGCAATAATCGTGCACACCTGAGTAATGGTGGCTGTTTCGGTACAAACGACACCACCATCTACCGATCATAGGGCGCAGGTGACGCGGCAGTCTTAATATATCGTATTGTGGCTGTTCTCGTAAACACAGGCAGCGCGAACATTCACAGTCCCATGTCCTGTTTGGCCTCGTCAGCCGGCAGGTAGGTGCCGACTGGTCCGGTCAACCTTGGAGAAGCATCCGGGTTCAGAAGATGTTCCCCGTCTCTCGGCAACCACCCAACTTGACCGCAGCCCGACACTTTCTAACGCAACATATTCGACAGCAGAAAATCTCACCATCAGTGAATGGACTATATACCCAAGTCTCTTTGCTATTACTAATTTCTTGTTATATTTTCAGAACCTATTCGACGTTCTGGCCCTGCGGTTCGAATCCCCGTCCGGGCATCCAGATTTGGGTTTTCCATGGTTTCCAAAATCACTCCAGGCAAAAGCCGGGATGCTTCCTTCAAAAGGCCATGGCCGAATTCCTTCCCATTCCTTGCCTCCTTTCCCTTCTCTAAAGACCTCGCTGTTAGAGAGACGTTAAGCAGATAAAAAAAGAACCTATTCGACAGAATTTCTTACCAAGTGAGCAATACGCCTCTGTCGCAACCGCCTATCCTGAGACGGTAATCCCACGGGATATAAGGGACCTACTATTTGTTACGACCAATTAAGTGCTTCTAAGTGGAGTCATAAAAAGGGAAACACTATTTTTTGGCACACCGCAGCTAAGCAAAATTGTGTCAAGTTCCATCAGGGAGCGAAGGAGCAGTTCGCAAGTTACTACAGAATGAACAGCGTGAGAAAAGACTTGCAACAGCCGGCTCCATTCTCACGGCTTTATGCAACTTTGTGTAGATCGGTTTGGCTTCATGCTGACAGATATCCACCTTCACAGAATAACCTATACTTTAAAGATATCTCGACGGCTTTCGTTGTCCGTTTTGATTTGTTGCCCGTTTATTCTACCCTTGAACGACTCAACGACTTAGGTATGCAGATCGAGGTCAAAGCCACAAACTCGTGCTTCGGATTTGCACTTGGAGTATTGAGTAAGTCTCTTCTCTGTAACCACAGGTCTATTGCGTCGGTTTAAAACGGTACCGAAAGCAGATGACATGGTGTTCGTCTTCTTATCACCATACCGTGTAACAAAAAAAACCTGTTGCTCAAATAAAATGTCAAACGGTCAATTCAGTCAAGATTAATGATTACTTGAACGCGAAGAACATATTGCGAAACGTCCTATTTTTACCTACAAATAATAGAAAGAAAAGTTTCATAACCCATTTTAACCAGTATTATAAATATTTAATAGTGAGTAGCCATTAGAACTGTTGTGGTCTATTGAAATTAGTCACACACAGTTCTGAATATTTGCCAACATTGTAAACTTACACGCAGAAGTTCTGTCGTGTAAATGGTGAAAGTTTTTTCTAAGACCACAATCCATTATCTACATTGCCGCATTCGCGATCGGATCGAAATTGTAGTTTTTTTTATAAAAACTGTTTTACCTTAATCTGAAATGAAATGAAGCACGAGAGGTGTAACAATTGTGCTTGTGTTAGTAGCCGAAAGACAACCTGCGAGTAAATGAATGTTGTTAACATACTTTTGTTTTTGTTTCAAGCGAATTGACAAGAAACTCGCCCCTTTTTCCAAACAAGTTTCATACTGTCCTAGCCAAACACAAAATTCTTTTAGTTCTTCCTGACTTTTCTTGTTTACTTAGCTCCGTGAAGATTTTGGCTGCATCGAAAGTTAAAAAATGTTACTCAAACAAACCAGCTTCACTCACGAAGCGTGAAGGTTCATAGGTATTTAATTAACAAAGAGTTTATCCTTAATTATTGTCAACAAAAACTGGTGAACTGGGAGAAACGAGAACGGTTTCGAGGAGGGTAATTTCCAAGAGGGTTAGAGTTTCGGATAATAATTGACTATTCCTGACCCAAAGACCAAATTACAACCAGTTCCAGTGCTAACTTTGTTATAACACAGTAGTTTTTAATTTGAACAAAACTAAAAAAAATGGCTTCCTTAGTTGCATTTACCTAGGATATTGGAGTTTTATTCTATTGATCGGTTCCATCCATAGCAGACGAAATCGATGGGTAGTGGCAGGAGGCAAATCATCCCAACAACGATATACATAAGCTAGCTCGTTTATAACAAGTCGTGGAAAGTGATGGACCAAACATGATGCCCTGAGGGAGGCTCATGCTGAAAGCTAATGGACCCGCCTGGACGACTCTGGAGGTCGGGATGGAACCAACATGGCGCCAGCAGATCCTTCCTTGGGCGTTACCGCCTTCCACGGAGCTAGCAGGTGGTTGCGTCACCGCGGATGAGCGAACAGCGGCCATGTAAGGACTTGGTCGCTAACCTCCGCTGTCCCTGGCCTCTGTCCCCACAGCTGTTGCCGTCGCAGCATCTTCAGATATTTGATAATTGTCATGAGCCTGTACAGTACATAAGTAACCTCCACCTAACTGATTTTTTCATTCTGGTGGGCAATAATTTTAAGAGTAACACTATTCTTTAGCGTCAAGGTCAACCAACTGTTAAGTTAGTAGCGGAAAATAAACTGTTGCCTATGTAAATCAACCAATCTGCTGAATCTATTACTTTAAACTACAAAAACTAGATACATGCACATAAGAAAGTGAATTTCAACAAGACACATCTTGATGCGAGTATATCTATACGCAAGTTTTTCCATTTAACTGTTCCTTTTGAAAGTGTAGATGTTAACATTTTGATCCTTTCATGAAAGTTTAATAGTCAGACGGGTAGTTGTAGGTTTCAGCAAATTAGATAGACAAGGGCAGAGCACTACGGCCTTCGCCTAATCAGCCATCGTCCGCGGGTGTTTGAAATCCTCCATATACAGGATTTTAGTGATAACTTCATTACTCTCAATGGATGTCTAATAAAATATTTTTTTTTGGTTTACTTTGTAAGTAACTTATTCCATTTAAATCAGAGTGAACATTTCTGTAAAGACCTCTGATACAAATTCACCATATACGATTTATAATAATCTTCTTCAATTCTGAAATTAAATATTTATCCTGATACTACTTAATATAGTGCTTTCCTTTATTCCCTTAACAGTGATTAAACCCGGAATTTGTTGGTCACGTACTTATTAATCCGTTTTACAATCTTTCACAACTCGCGAACATTTAAGCAACACACTTTATAACAAACGTCAGTATCAGCCAAACTTCATACTTGATTACAATTCATCTATTTTCAATTAGTTTATTATTTAAGAGTATCGTGTCCATTTTATTCAGTCGGTCACAACCTACTGTACTGGAAACTCTTCCTCTTGTGTCTGTTTTTATTTATTCCCCTTCCTGCAAATGCAAGAAGCTTTCTGCTAATTGTCGGGTACCTCTGCTCAAATACATTTCAATACTAGCAGAGTTCCCGGCGTTGCCCGGTCTAGTTGGCGTTGATTTACCCAAACATTGTTTTTATTCACGCAATGAGAAACGTGTACCAAGTTTCATACAATTCGCAACATCCGTTTCCGGAATTAAAGCGAACCTAGATTCACCCGCAACCTACCAAGAAAGGAGCGGATTGTAGTTGATTTACCCGTGCACTTTTTTTACTGATCCGAAAAGATTCACCCGTACCAAGCTTCATTGATTTTCGTACTTGCCATTTCCGGTAGTAAACTAAACGGTGATTTAGCAGCACAGTTCTAAGGATGGGGTGGTTTAAATGCTTTGATATGGAGTGTCAGTTTTCATTTTAGTCCAGGTTACAATTTCAACATAATTAAGTCTGCTAATGATGCTGATCGAAAATCGAAACATGGACCGTACGTGCATTAAAAGATATCACATACGTAAAAATATATATCTGGAATGTGTCTGAAAGCTTGGGGTCAAAGTTAAAATTTAACGTTTGCCTTAAAACGCTACATTTATTTTACGAATAATCTAGCATTACCTGAAAACTGCTGAATCGATTATGACCGAGTTTTCACAGTATTAAAAATTAGATGTGTCTCTTTATGCTGATTCATCTGCCACTGGAGTTAACATTTTCTCATTATGCTACTTCATCTTGCATTGAAGCTCAATATTAAAGTCTACTTCGTGCCTGTACAGTGGAATATCAGGTATTCAGAATTATATATCAAGTATTCAGAACAAAGCGAGATATGAAAAAAAAATATATATTTCCAACACTAAAGACTTAATATAGAGTTCTATTGCTCTTAAAAACCGACATACCGATTAATCATTGTGAAGTGAATCAATATACTTTCTACTCCAAACGCCGTATATTTTAGCTGTGCGGATTCAGCCTTTTGTACAGATATCGAGAATGATTTACTGAAAAACATAATCGGTAGTAAAAAGAATGAAAGTCATATTAGTAGTATCTCAAATGCCAGGGGAATTGTAGTATTAGTTTACCTGTATGATTGAATATAATCTGTCCAGAATAGTATTATCATAAATAAATTAATGCTTTTATTGTGAACAGAACACTAAAGATGACAGCAAGAGACTTTGTAGTTGTACTGACAGAGATTGTGATCAAAGAAAATCTCTGTTGTTTTTTTCATTATTAGTTTCTGTCATTCAATACGGCCATCTGTCGCGTTTAAAAACTGAATATCCCGAATTAAAGGAAATAATATTGTAAGTTCTGTTTAGTGTGGAGGATACAAAATAGTTATTATTGTAACTGTTTTTATTGCTTTTTTTAAGGGCTATGATCAAAGGCATTGTAGTTGAGTGTTTAGTGCGAAGTAACCCAACATTAAGTCGCTCCATCTTTGGTATTTGTCACCATACCTTAAGAATTTCATTTAATGCTGCAGCGTTATGTAACGTTGAAATATGAGACATATCAAACAAATCAATTGAGATTCTAAGCTTTAAAATCTGCTCAGTAGTTTCTAAGTATTTATAGCACAAATTTATCCGGTTTTCGTTTTATATTTTAATACAATTCATCATTGCAGTAAGTGTTATGCTATTATATCCAATATGTCTTTTACCTTGGCTTTTTCAATAAGGAATAAAAACATGTAGGTTATAGTCGAAGAACCATTTCTTCCCAAGAATATTTTATTTTTCACTCGAAAACATGCACTTCAATAGAGTAGAAACCTACAACGGGCAGTTATTACACGACGGAGCAAAACAAAAGTAATATAAGTAGCGCAATACGAAGTAAAGTAACCTGACAATCTTTATAAAACGACTTCATCCTCTGCTGTGGCATCACAGTCTGAACAAATTCATGAACAGAAGGGTCATGGTGGCCGCATACGATGGACTGAAAGTAAAAAATAAATTCGCAAAATAAAGTATTAAATACAGCCAAATATGTAATAAATGATCAAGTTATTAAAGTCTCAAGTCTCTTCTAGAGTTTTAAAATTATTTAATTTTCGGCGTTCGGTAAAAGCAAGAAACTTCTTTATTTTCCGTTTACTATTGAAATTTGTAATAAGCAACCACAGCCAACCGTATTAAAAAATGTTTTAATCATAAAACAGTATAGTTTATGTGAAATTAAGTTCAGTGTATCCTAATGACTGTGGATTAGTGATATTTAACAAATCGAATAACCACTTAATCGTTTTCATTAGCCCTCATTTAAGAATGTTGGATGGTAACAGATAGTAGTGAAGAAAAAAATCGTGGCGCTGTGTTTGATTGAGAAGTAATGATAAGCATTGGAAAATCGTGTCTGTGTAAATTTAAAAAGCTGCTGGATGATGGCCGCTTATCATTTTTTCAGTTTATCTCCACTGCTGTCTTTGTTCCCACACAACAGTGAAGTCGAGATGGTTGCCTATCACCTGGCTGAGCCCATTTGATGTTACTGACAAAAAACCTAAAGCCAGTCGCTTACTTCCGTAACCTACGAACATGCAATCCAAGTGACAGGGAGAAATAAATACCACCAAAGAAATACATTTTATCCACTTGCTTAGGCAATTATCTTCAGAGTGTCGACCAACAAAAAAATGGAACCCATCAACAACCGATCTGTTTTCCGCAGTCTATTGTGTCCCATAAGGAGATATTTCTCTAACGGGGCAACACAGGGAGAATCAGTCACCTTTGATTTATCACGGCGACATTTCGTGATTGACGAGTAAACCTAAAGTACCAATGGACTCACTAATCCCGCTGTTTTTTAGTATACTTTCCGTAAATGTGTTCTTCATTTGATTCCTCAAAATGTCAACAGTTGCAAGAAGCGAAATTCATAAATAACCTGGTTTAATTTATTTATCTAAGAATCGTAGATTGTTTTTTTTTTTGTCGTGACATATCTGCGTACTTTTGTATGGTTTAAAAAATCATTAATGGCATTTCTGTATAGCGAGAGCTGTGGTCGGCTCAGTGATGCTTCTAGGATCTACAAAAAAATTTCAGTCAAGAATGCGCTGTATTGTTACTGTCTGTATAAAGTAAACAGAATTTGTAGGTTTAAGTAAGTAGCTCCCTACAATATAGGAAACTAAAATGCGACCTGATTTTTATTCGTGCCAGATTGTGTTTCAGGAGGTGTCTTAAAAGATCACGAAGACAAATAAACGAAACGAATAACTCAGCTGACGCCACACTAATTACAGGCGTTGCCTCGCTTGTAGCCAATGACGTAAATCCCATACGAAACTGCAGTTAATTGGTGTTTAGATTATGTGCAGCGTGCTATTAGGATTAGCACAGAGTGTGGGGCCGTGACGGGCTCATCCTTGGCCCACTGGCGTTTCGTCACCGCCAGGACTGGTCTGCACGACTCTCCAGCCTCTTCACACCTCCGTCACACGCCCAAGACACTGTGCACTCAATCGCACAGACAGCGAGGGCAGAGTTATTACTTCATCAACTCTAGTTTATTTCGTATAGCTTTACTTAAGCGCCGAAGAGTTATCATTCGAACTACGACTAAGGTACATTTCTGAGAGAGAACGGGAAGAATATAGCTCATTGGCTCTATTACGAAACTATACTAGCATTTGCCTGGACTGATGTACGGCATTAATGTAAAACTGAAGTCTAGAACACCAATCATACATTTGTAATAACCTCATTTGGTGGGGGTGGCTCTACCTTTTAGACACCCTGTATGGCGTCAGCAATTGAAACTTTTCTATCTTTCTCTATCAATATATCAATATTAAGCCTCGCACATGACATGTCTCAGGGGTTACAAGAATATGAAAGATGGGTAACAAAAGACATGAATTTATTCTACAAATTAAAAGACATCCAATTTTGACATGTGAAGTTTTACGGATGGTTAGCTCAGTTGAATATTTCAAAAAAGTATTTAGCTAATCAGGGTAGCTTCTCAGGGGTATTTTCCGGGCTCTTGATATGTTGCACTAAGTCTCACTTTTATAGGCACATTACCGTGTCCGCGCACTGCTCACTGCCGGCGACGGGAAATGATCCTCAGGCCCACGGAGGATGGCGGTGGTCTCGCAGTCCCTCCTCTCACCTCGACATACAGTCCAGAAGTGCTCGTCCCCACTCCCCCTCCGAGCAGCATTCCATGTAACAGGATACCAGAATATCCCAGTGGCGGGTCACTATTGTCTGTAGGTTGGCTGTCCCTGCTGTTATTGTCGACAGCGCAGCGAGTGGCTTGACGAAGGGGCTCGCGGCTTCCGCTCGGCGAAAAATAGCCCTCGCTTTATCTGCGCACACTGCGTCGCCTTGGAAACGCGACTTATTACACATTCGATCCGACGCCCATAAGACGTAATTCAAACAGCTAAGTGATTCCATATCCGCATTCTATTCGATGTTATTCACCTCATGAAATGTATTTTTCTAGTTCGTGTATCTATATGTAATTGCAAAATCTCTGTACCTTTGTGGATTGCTCAGTGACTCTTACTTGAGATTCAAAATAGTAAAATGAAATAGATTGCAAGATCGAATGAGAAGAATCGTAAAAAATCCTGCTTCGCTTCATAACAGGAAATTATTCGCTGCTTAATCATCAAAGTACACAAACAAATTTCAAAGGTTATATAATAAAGCTGTTAGCAGTTGCCACCAAATCAATCAGACGTGATATGCAGTTTATAGAAGAGGGCGTGATATTTGAAAATATTCATTTGAATTGGCTTACGCAAAACGAAAAAGATGGACTGATTACAATGTATACAGGACACAGGTCAACATAAGCTTTAGCTAAAACAAAAATGGATGGCTAATAAGCTCAAAGTTTTTTCTTCAATCCACTCTATTTTATATAATTTCAGAATCGAGGTAGCCAATGTAAATCAGAACTGAGAACATTCAGAAATAAGTGTGAACACAATACTGTGTTTTTTGGAGAATTGATAATTTTTCGTCCACTCAATATGATCACTCCTCAAACGGTAAAAAGAGTTCATACGAAGATATGAGTCACTTAAATAAGTACGTCTTTCGTAAGATGGCCTTTTATTTGAAATAATGCGAAATTGTAAAGACCGTATTGCAGCTTACGACGAATTTTTATCACCCATGGGTCCTACCGGCAACGTCAGTACAGTTTTCATCATGATTGACGCGGGTATCAAAATCTACTGTTGTTGCTCCCACTGAAGAAGTGTCTGCGTTTTGGGTGAAACAATCAAACGGCCACACAGATATGGGAATAACTCATTTTAAACAGTGTAAGAACTAATCAAGAAAGGAAGATAAAGGGAAAACATGGATAGTGGAAGGAACGTTGACGATTAATGTCAACTCAAATACAACGCCGTATTTAAATATCGTCACTATCTGCTTATTCCACCACAGTCACTGTCTCTGAGAAATTAATACAGTTTAAAATCATATGCCATGCAGTTTGCGAGAGACTATCGCGTAGTTCTAACGTTTTTTTTTTTTCCCGGCAGCTTTCACTAATAGGGATTAAAGTTTCAATTATCGGCCATTTTTCTTGCGGGTTCACTTCCCCTCTGTTACCTATGGACTCTGTACACATCGTTTAACTTCCTCCATTCAGCTCTCTCAGGAAGGATCAGGGGCAACAGCAGATCCTATATTTCATATGTATATTACCTGCTGTAAGCCTTTAGTATTTCATTTGTCCTGTCGTGATACTAATTTTTTCGGAAAAGATTGTTAATCACATGGAATCTGCACAGTTTGATTTCCAATGTTTCCTTCTTTTACATTAAGCGTATCAGTGCCTCTTCAACAAATAATGAATCTTCTTTTATTCTTTTAAAACCCACAAAACAATAAAAATAATCCTCCTTTCTTATAATATTTTTCTTCTCCAGCGATATTACTCCGCAGCGACTGACTGTTCCAGAGAGATTCCAACAACCAGTTCCTTGCTGCACTAGCTGTTTTTAACTCGTATCGAAAAAAACACACGCAAAATTTCATAACGATACGTGGATAATGTTCCTCGCCTATCTCTGCGTTGCCGATTCAATTGTTCTCTCTCGTTCAAGAAGAAAGAAAAGAAAAACCTGCAGATAGATTAGAAAATACCTTTCGAACATCTCTCAATGAATCCGTGGCTTCAGTACAGGCGGTTAGGAATACTAATTCAGCAGCCACGCCGATACTCACAACATTCAGGAAAGAAAATTAGATTCCTGACAGCTGCACTTACTTCTCCAGTGAATTCCTGATAGCTATGACATTGTGGTAATGAACAGGTGGAATTATTGATTAAAGAATGTTGAATTCAAGGTAAAAGGAAGTCCAGAACAGTTGGGCTGTTATTAAGTAGTGGGCCGACGCGACGCGACGGGGGAGGTTGCGGCACAGTGGCACGTTGTTTTCGTCACCGCCTCGCTTGCCGCGCCGACTCTCCCACGAGCCCGGGGATGCTCCTCCGAGTCCGGGCGTGGCCTGCAGAGGTCGCAGGGGTCACGCCGTGAGCAGCCGGTCCGTGGGAACAGGCCAGCCGCCGGCAAGGACGGCAACACAAAGTACACGTCATTCCGCCACCCACTACACAGCTCCAACACGATACGACATTTCTCTCGCTTTCATGCAGTCTTCATATTTATTTATTTATTTATAAATAAATAAATGCAGTCTTCATATCATACTAATTAGAGTAACGGCAGTAAGATCCCCAAATGTGGCTCTCGATTAGATTTTGCTGTTCACACTTTTTCAGCATCATACATTTAGGCCTTTTGAGTCCTAGTTTTAGTTTAACTTAAGTTATTATCGCTTCCTGGCCGCTAATCGTAACCCTTTTTTAACTATTTAATAATCACCTCTAAGACTTCATGAAATGTTCGATTTATAAATTTGTATGTTTGTTTATTTATTTATGATCACGTTCCGTTCTGTTGTCAACTGGACCATTACAAAAGATGTAACAAAAGCGACTGTTGTGGTATTTTTCTTGCTTCTTAGTATTCCACTTCTGATATTCTAGGCCGTTAGCGAGGACAAAACTGGAACCATCCCAGCTTTCGTATCGCAGTAACGAATGTATAGGGAAATCAGAAATCATGATGATCAATGTCGAGATTTGGATCTGCGCAGATTTTTAACTCGAGTGTAGAATGACTGTTCTTTATACGCCGGTTCGAAGTTAAAGCTTACCATTTCAATTTCAGTGTGCTCAGTGGAACTCTGAAACTTAATAATCATCAGTAGAAAATTTCATTTTTTCCTTGAACTTTATTATAGTTTTATAATAGCTGTGCAAAGGATTTTTTAAAAAAATTTAAATTCATTCGAAAATTGATCAGTTGGAATAATCCTGCAGGTTAGAACTGTGCTTTTCACAGTTGTGCAAAATATTAAAGAAAATTCGGATCCATCTGTAATCTAGTCAAACAGTAGCTACATTGACTTTGTCTGACTGAAAGACAATATTTTTTCCATAGATCATCCCTGAGTCCTCCAATGCCTAGTATTTTTCTTAATAAGAGTGTTATTGACTTAAAATCTGTTTCAGTTATTTTCTTTTCTTTCCTACAGCGTTCCGTCTTGTTATCAAAAGACCTCCAATTTTGTGGTTTCTGGAAAAACAACTCAGTACGTACGAAACAATCAACTTATCATTCGTCGAGAACTCATAGACTACCAAATCCCGTGTTTGGTATTTTGTTTAACCAAATTTTTTTCTCAAGGTTCAAATTCCTGCAGCTATATATACTTGTTCCTCCTCAGAACTTTTCTGAGATTTTAATAAAAAATTGTATTCTCCGGACGTTCGAATCGACACATTTTGAATATCCGCTACTAAATATCTCACAAAAATATGCAAAATTACGTTTTACACAGTTGGTATACCCATCTAGTGTCTTGCTACCTTGGTTTGTTTCCTATGGTTTCATTTACGTTCAGCTAAATACTAGGCTTTTTATATATTCTCGTAACTCTTTTCAACGATACCATCGAACAAAGTTTTAGATCTACCGGAATGCACCACCTAACGTCCAAGTGAGATTGCTAGCCGCATCGGAGGCCGTAGGAAGACTTTCCATTAGACGTGACGGGAGCCTTTAGTCGGGTGAAGACGATTCAAGGAAGAGTCTGGCAGGCGAAAGTGCCAGCCAGCTCCTCGTGCTTCTTGTTTTTCCTGTGGAGGCAGTGAAAGCCGCACAAACGGACAACGCCCGCCTGCTCCCAGTCACAAAAAGGACGACACGCCTGCGGCGAAACTCCCACAGTCAGTCGCCGGGGTATGACGGGTGAGGTGCAACTCATCAGCAAACTAATCGTAGTAATTCTTTCAGACGTAAGTTTCAAAATTACTAAAAACGAGTCCCGTCCTATGGTGATATTTATCGTTTCGTAGCTTCTTCTAGGTAACTTATTCTACTAGAGTGTCTTAAGAGTAATAAGACAATTCACTTAAATGTTATTTTAACTACCAAAAATAAAATAATTATACAACTACTTACATTTTATTACAGTCTTCGTACGTTCCGTTTATTATGGTTAAGTTTTTTTCTACTCTTTACTATTCCATTTCTTTTTGTTCTAACTCGAAATTTGTAAACAACAAAATTTTAATGGCGTTCAGAGTTTCCCTAACTTTTTGCTTTCCATCTAAAAGGTCTCAGTCTCTTGCAGTTGGGATAGTTTCTGCTTAAATTCTACATTCTAATCATCATCCGTGATTTCCTTCGCTGATACATACATGCGAAACCTGAATTTATATGGTATTAAGAGTACAGCCCTAGCTTACGCTCCTTTCAACGAATGCGGTTTCTGATGATTCTCCATATGATGTTTACAAGAGAGATAAATCATGCTTCTTCATCTGTTTTCTAGTGATAGCAAACAGCAAGTCTGCTAATCGTGACTAATTATTTTTCTATTTACTGTATTTATTTGTTGCTGTACAATTGGCAGAATATCAAGGCCACAAATATCATTTATGTTACTTTTGGTGAACCTGACTTGTATTCACCTTATTCGCGAAAATTATTTACATTTGTGACGTAGGTAATAACTTGCTTTATTATTACCTCGACGGCTGCGTTCAAATATAAATATATATATTTATTTTTTTCCCCGGCGTTGGAACACATGCAGAGGTCTTGTTGCAGTTCGTCAAAACTTTTATTTATTTATTTGAACTTCCGCTCGTTATTAGTAACCACGCACACGGTGTTTCTGTAGCGGTGTTTGCAACACAATATCTGAACACAACACTGTTCCGAACAGCGTCTCTGCTCCCTCTCCGGTCATTACACTAGGCATATTCGTTTAATTCCTATACAGTTTCCAGTACTTTAATCAAGTAGTTCTTGTTTCTTGTGTTATATTCACTTTACCCTTCCACACACAATACAAACGCATATTTGATCTCTAATTTTCTAACAGCCAGAAAATGCGTGAAATCGAGACTTTCAACAAATGATCGCATATCTCGTATAAATGTCATCTGAAGAATAGTTACATCTTACTATACCAATATTCTGTTGTGAAGCTCATAGCGTCGCCCAGTACTGTTCCAAGGTGATAGGCAAAGGCTCGTGTGGTCGTAATGACCCGGTGACAGGATTTTTATCTGCTGCACCATCCGCCACTGTCGTAACCGCCTTAGCTAACCCAATAATCTTACCGGATAAAGTGGACCTACCGTGGAATTCCAACCACGGAACCATTCTGGTGCACTTCACATTACACAGCAATAAGTGAAGGTTGAGTTAAGGGCCTTTTAAAAATCCCAGCCGTCTCCGGGATTCGAACCGGGGACATTTCCATCTCCACTCAGACGCCTTAACCACTGAGCCACCAGACAGCTCGTTGTAAGGCGATTTCGTATTTTGATTCTAGGAGAATACTAAGTTTTTATTATGCGTATATCAATGCTGGCCGGGGGACCAAGGATGGTAAGTCCGACATCATAGTGACAGAGCATCCCTGTCGTAGACGCTATGCTGGTGGAAGAACTCGTGTTGATATCTGTTAAATGCATAGCCTGTGTTCTGTATGGAAAGTGTACAGTATTGTTTGTGCGATGTGTAATTAATTAATTTTTTTGTTTGTTTATGGCTTTACACCTCGTCAACATCGAGGTCAATAGAGAAAATGACTGGGGTCGAGGAATGGAAAGGAATTCGGCCGTGGCTCTTTTGAAGGAATTCCCTCGAGTGACCTGGGAGAAACCAAGGAAAAATCAAATTTGGATAGCTCGACCGAGATTCGAACCCGCCTCCTCCCGATTGCGAGACCAGAGCGTGAACGCTCACGCACCACGCTCGGTAATTTATGAAATGGACATTGTAGACCATCCTAGCACTCGGGAAACCGCCTCAGAATCGTATCAGGACGGCCTGTAAATTAATCATCAGGTTTGAATTTGGATCCGTTGTATCTCGCAGAATCCCGTACGGCGTCGCTTTATCGCTTACAACCACGTAAGCGGGTAATATAAGGCTACGTCTACATTACCCTTCCACAAATTACGTTTTAATGCGCACGTATACAGATACTTCTCACTTTATTTCTGAGATCATCGTAAAGATACACGCATGAAAGACGTATACACATAAATGAATTATAATTATATACAGCAACACATTTAAACAGTTTGTATTCCTTTCGTTTGCGTTGTTAGCAATGCCCCAATTAATCAACAGTGGTGAGGAGTATCTGTTGTAGTGACGTGCTTCGTTCACTGGGCGGCAAGGTGGTGGTGTGACGTCAGAGCGGCGGGCTCCGCACGCGACAAGTGGCTGGCCGGGCATTAATCGCCCGGCACGACTTCCCTTCTCTAATTACGTCACGACGGGCCGGGCGAGTTCCCACGGGCTGGAGCGGTCCAGCCGGGAACACGGTGGAAACCACCTGCAAGCCATAGCTCTCCTTCCTCTCACGTCCCGTTAACGTTCACTTCCCCTGGTTTCTACGTTCCGTCTTACGTCTTTCTTGTATTTGGAACGGAATAACAAAATTCAGTTTCTGGCTTAATGGGTTTTTTTTTTCATATTTACTAAAATTTTTGGATTTGCTTCAATACATATTTTTTTCTACAGATAGTTCTGATTTGTAATGATGGTGTCTTATATTCTCCGATCGGGCTTTACTGTTCGTTTTCGGCTCTGTGTAGCTCCTCGTTTCTCGTTGGTTGGTACCAACAGTTTATCGGGCACTGGTTCGAGTATGACGTCATCGTTATTACTGTTGCGTTTGTCTTGTGTGGAAAGTAATAATTATGAAAGAACAGTAATTGAGTTGTATACGGGGTGTTACAAAAAGGTACGGCCAAACTTTCAGGAAACATTCCTCACACACAAACAAAGAAAATATGTTATGTGGACATGTGTCCGGAAACGCTTACTTTCCATGATAGAGCTCATATTGTGGACGGCTGTGATACAATACGCCATTCTCCAGGGCTGCATCAGCGCATCAGGGATTCCATGCGACGGAGGGTGGATGCATGTATCCTCGCTAACGGAGGACATTTTGAACATTTCCTGTAACAAAGTGTTTGAAGTCACGCTGGTACGTTCTGTTGCTGTGTGTTTCCATTCCATGTTTAATGTGATTTGAAGAGAAGTAATAAAATGAGCTCTAACATGGAAAGTAAGCGTTTCCGAACACATGTTCACATAACATATTTTCTTTGTTTGTGTGTGAGGAATGTTTCCTGAAAGTTTGGCCGTACCTTTTTGTAACACCCTGTATACACTGAAAAACTTGTTGCTGCTTGAATGACCACCAGTGCCTCAAGTGTTAAAGCGCGTGCTAAGGATAGACAACACAAGGAAGAAATATGTACCTTGCCGATAAGTCATTTGTATCGGTAAAAGATGGAAAATAATATATTTTTTAGGTCTTCGGTTGGACAGTTTTATCTAAAAAATATTATTACATCTATCTAGATGATATCCGACATTTCCAATCTTAACTCCGGCTCCAGTATTAACATATACAGCTATGAGTCGTCTGTCTGCTCTCCATGCGATGACGCAGCTGCATAGATAAAATCCCTCACTATCACTGCATAATTTTCTCATTGCATACAAGAAACCAGTATATAAAGAGAAACTATATAGTTCATACAGCTTATACTGAGTTTCAGGAGCCAAAGTATATAAAATAATAATAATAATAAACACACAAACACACACACACAGAGAGAGAGACAAAATTAAAAGTATTTTAACACATTAGAACATTTCGTTTGCTTCTTTACAGCGCATGTTTTATTTATCTGTACCTCCTTTTTAAAAACCTAATTCAGAATTATTCAGAGATACAGAATCCCTTAAAGCTTCACTAGTTTAAACAATCTTTAGATTTTGAAATATCTGTGCAATTATTAAACTATTTACTATTTTAGTTTTTCTTCTCTTATTTTTATGGCAGTGAACTGCACTACTGAGGGACAGATTCTGTTTGATTTTTTCGTATAAATTTGTAACTTAAACGAAAAATTACTGTCGCTATATTGTACATATTTTAAATCTGTGTTGGTAGTTGCCAATTACAGTATATTTACAGTATTCTCCATCTTATGCCAGTAAAACAGCGCAGGTCATATCAAAAAATATTGCAAAGAATTACCTATAAATTCGGTACTTACTTAATAGCGTAACATTAACATCCCCATTCAGAGATGGCAGCTTACCTGGAAAATATAGAAGCAAAAAATATTGATATTAATTTTTGCGAGTTTAATTCTTTTATCAATCATAAAATTACTTTTATATTTATCTCATTGCAACTCACTATCGACATTATTGATATTTACGATACCAACATACCAACATAACGGTTATCACAACTTATCCAATTTCGATGCCGAGAAAAGATCCTAGAAACACATGTTATTCTCACCACCGTTTCCTCCTGGTATCTCGTTTCAGTTTTTGACCATCTTAACGGTAAATTTTCCTTCATTTACTACACTAAGAATAGAGCTAAGAAATCACTTCGTTACACACGACACGTCCTTATGGGTAGAAATATGAAGCTTTCTAAAATATAAGTCAATGAACACAGGCGTTATTAATATTTGTTTGATTTTAAGCCATTTGAAACACTGTTCCCGAACCATAATAAGCAAACAGTAAGTGTTATGTATTGAAACAGAAATCTGTCAAATTTTCCACAGGTAACCCAACCAAACCATAACCGTAAAATGCTTCCGCAGCCCCTATTTAGATACACTATTACATATACTTCCTATGTTCAGGTCAATAAAACAAAACCACGCGAAGCAATTGCTTCAGGGAAATATTCCTCGATAATCTTCCTTTTTCTTTTTTTTTTTTTTTTTTTTTTAAAAAAACTTTGAGGTTTTTACATATGCCTAAATAGTCTAAAGACTCTTCTTGTACATTATTTTTTTCTAATAAATCGATTCTTTGTGATTAAAGTATCCAAAATTTGAAATATTCTCTCAACATCTGGAGGAGCCGCGTAAATTTACCTTGGAACATATTCGTTTTCAAATAAAGATTGATCAATCGGTAGGTGCTTAGAATCGACTGTTAGCAATATTGGGCTAAGAGAAAAATATAGGCGCTATATTAACAAAACCCAGTTTATCAAGAATCGTAGCACTGTCTACAGACATAAGATTTAACTTGTTTTTAGATACATTAAGCCGATCGATATATGTGACGAACCAGTCGTATTTTCCAAATCTAGACATCGATCACAAAAAAAGCAACTACAACTGGCTGCTGTAAAACCATAAAGCGTGTTACCTAACCGCGACACTATTCATATAGAAACCTTAAAAATAAACGGCCCAATAAAATTATAACAC
Source organism: Vandiemenella viatica (assembly GCA_031002005.1). Classification (NCBI taxonomy): domain Eukaryota; kingdom Metazoa; phylum Arthropoda; class Insecta; order Orthoptera; family Morabidae; genus Vandiemenella; species Vandiemenella viatica. Next base: position 47,141,419 of record CM061914.1, read on the forward strand.
GTATTAAAGCACATTATATGCACAGGTATCACAACTGGTGGCTGTTTTTTAAAAATAACGTAACAAACACCAAACCGGAATTCGTAATAATTGTTTTTAAGAACAAAATTATATCAAATACTTCTGCAAAATATGCCGTCTCCTTAGAGCTTTCCACACGCAACAGGCTGCTGACAGGTTCATTTTCTTGATTGATTATTACACACATTTTGGTGTGAAGATAAACGTTACGCACACAAACTGAAGAAATATGCCTGGGAACACGTGAAATCTTGGAAAGAGCTACTGTAAGCTTTTAAAAGTTTTCACGGTTATCCCGAAATCAGTCCCGATAATTGCAACAATCATGCCTTCAAAAGGCAATTGACAAATTTCTTCCCGTTCCTTGTCCCCAATCCAACCACACTCTAATGACCTCGACGTAGACGATAGGTAAAAAAAACTAGTGACTTTATTTAAGAGCATTAATTATACATTAACATATTCAATGAAATATGTTTGGAAAATTCCTTAAAGGATTGCTTTCAATGAAATACAGAAATTTAAAAGAGAATGCACATTACTGTCTGTCTATTTTTTAAATTTCTGTCACAGTTACACGCAAATATATAAGATGTTAAAAATATTCGACAAGGTTTCAAACAACCTGGTAATTTGAGGAATTAATTTTATGACGTCAGTTGCGCACCGTCAACAGCTTGAGTTTTACAGCTGCACTCTCCATTAGCGCACAGCCCTCGGGATGAGCGCATGGTGCAGCGAGTGTCCTGTGCGAACCAGTTTCTCCGCTTTTCCAGCATTGCACTCCGCTCAAATCGCGCGTACTTTGTGCTGATTTCTCTTAATTGTGGGTACATCAAATATTGTCACACATGACCACCGTCATCTATAAAAGGGTTTATGTATAACCCCGTGTTGTTCAAAGTGCCTGGTATCGCGTGCGAGGTTTTTTTTTTTTTATTATGGCTTTACGCCTCGTCGAGATCATTAGAGGAGAGAAAGGACTTGTGCAAGAAACGGAAAAGAAATCTGCCACGGCCTTTGAAGAAACCACCCGGCAGTCACTTGGTGTGATTTCGGACAAACCATGGAAACCAGAAATCTGGATGACCAGACTGGGATTTGAATCCGTGTCCTCGCGAATTCCAGATCCCAGAGTTACCACTCATCTACCAGGCTCAGTCGACCAAAGGCTCAGGTCGCACCTTTTTGATAACAATTAATGACTTCCGAACAAGTTTACACCATTATTGTTCCAAGAATTGCATACGAAACATGCGAATATAGTTTTAAGTTGCGTTGCCCTCGTGTTCGCATTATCTACACGCTGCTGAAATGTCTGAAGGGCAGTAACAAACTAGTTTAGTATGGAAATTAATTAGTTAGCTTTTTCCTAAAAACGTGCCATTGTTCTCTTAAATGTATACTACAAGAATATCACAACAATACATTAATTTTCCATAGATCCCAATATAAGAGACAAGCTCTGTGGAATGCGGCAAAATTGTCAATTTACAGGTAATTTCATAACAAAATAGGTAATTAGTAATTACACAGCCTACATGGTACATTATTACATTTGCAAAAATTACTTGCTATTATTATGTAAATACTTTAGATATAAATTCTTTGACGGAGTAGAAAGAGTTATCAATTAAAAATTATTTAATTTTTTCCTGAATTTAGTCTCATCATTTGCTAGACATTTAAGATATATTTAGAGCTTATTGAAAATTTGTAGCCCTGAATATCAGACCACTTTTTTAGCAGATGACAACGACTTGTAATCCTTGTGAAGATCATTTTTACTTCTAGTGCCGTAATTGTGTATTTTACCCTTTGATTCATATAGAGTATCATTTTATTCTTCATTCTGACTTGCGTATTTCTGGTTACACTGTAACTGACACAGTGTTATTTAGTTTTATAATTGTGCCATCACTGAACAATTGAAGCAAGACAACAACGCCAGTGTTTAAACTGCAATAATTAGAAATTCCACGTTAAACGTTTACCAAATCGTGTTTAGGCCTACAGATAAAATCTGACCTGAATCAAGTTCCTTACTTATAAATGGTGGAAAATCGAAATTCTTTTCAAGACTTTATTAAATTCTATAGTCTTTCCTTATTGCATTGATATATATATTGCATTGATAAATGTATTGCGGGTTTTCAAATGAACCATATATACCAAATTTTAAAATTATGGTCATGTATGCCGCACACCCCCTTATTTCAGTTACAGGAACCTGTATTATTTGGAAAAGAACTGAATTTTTTTCCAGCGATTATGCTTATGATATATTTGTATATGTTGGTAACACTGCAGGAATGTCAAGAGGAAGCTTGAAGATGAAGAAATGCACCAGAATGAATACTATGCTTCCGGAATGTTCTGAGGTACAATTTAATTGTACTCATATCTTCATTCGCAATTTCCCGCAAGTTGTATTTTTCAGAATTCGGGTACAAATATTTCCTAAAGTTTATAAAGCATTGCACTAATTTTTTTCCGTAACTTGCAATAATCCATACTTATGTAGTACACCTAAGCTTGATTGCAGTATCAACTAAATTATAGAAAAAATAAATTTTTTAGAGGAAGCATTTTAAAAAAAATGCATCGATTTCTTTGTAATTTTTTTTAATAACCTTAAACAGCTTCAAAATTATTCAAAATACTTTTAATTTGTTTAGAAAGTGTGCTGCATTACATGAAATAAACCAAAAAATTGTAAAGCATATACAATATAAACAATGCATGAAAGAAATGGGTGTTGATTTTTACATAACATTGAGCTGGAAAAGTATCCTGTACCCTTAAACAGTTTCATCATAGGTACAGTAAGTGAAGGAAAGGCGCTGAAACACTGATAATTTTCGTCACACGATTTCCTGTCGCCTTGCAGTTATAATATAGTGTTTTACAGTCTGCATACTTTAGCGAAATGTGTCCACGCAAAACTTTTTTTTTTGCTTGGGCTTTACGCCTTGTCGACACCGAGGTCATTAGAGGCGGGATGGGTTTGGGGACAAGGAACTGGAAGGAATTCGGCCATGGCATTTTTGAAGGTAGCATCCCGGCATTCACTGCAGTGATTCGGGGAAACCATGGAAAACCCAAATCTGGATGCCCGGACGGGGATTCGAACCCGCGTCCTCCCGAATGCGAGGCTAGAACGTTAACCGTTCACCCACCACGCTCGGTCCCACGCCAAACTGATTACTTTCTTCAATAAATTTGCCTGTAAGCAGATTTACTTCCATCCGAAACAAAATGTTTCTGTTTTGATTATCACGCAACAGATGTTGCATAAAACTAAAGAAAACCACCACGGTCTGCTTGGCGTAGTAAAAAGACACTTCTCCAATCTTCCCACGGGAAAAAGTGGCTGCGTTTGTGGTTCAGCGCAGGCAGCAGAGAGTTGGTTGCACCTCAGGCAGGGCGCTGATGGCCTCTTCAACGGCGGAGTGTCTTCAACTGAAGACTGCTCGGCCACATCACACACACACCACAGAGAGAGAGAGAGAGAGAGAGAGAGGGGGAGAGAGAGAGAGGGGGGGAGAGAATCGAGTACTCCAACAGAGCTCTCTCGATTGGCTTCTTATTCGCAGTAAACTAATGACAAACACATAAACCACAGCTCTGTAAAAAATGCGAATGGCAAAACAGTCAATTACTAGAAAGGCAGCAAACGACTTCTACCATTACAGTTCAATAAAAGTAATTAGGAATACACAGAAAATTGATATTTTTTGTAACATACAGAAGATGTAGAATTGCTTAGTTCTAGACTATGATAGAGCATTTTATTTTTTCTGTAGACGCTGCTAAGTAAGCGACAAACAACTGACAACAAAGTGAAGACTGCAAGTTTATAGAAACATTTACGTACTGATCACTATGACGATACGAGCTATACAGTTAGGTTTTGTACAAACTAAACTGGAACGCACAGAAGCTGCAGTTGTACAGTCGTATCATACTGAATCAGATCCTCCAATTTCACCATTCCAATACAATTTAAGCGTGGTTTAATTTACGAGGATAAGCAAAAAAATTATCTGCAGTAAATTTAATTAAATCGGCTTTTGAAAAAGTAAAATGCAGCATTTTTCGATATAATATGCTTACTACTCAATCATTTGATTTACTTGACAACAAGCTTTCGTATTTTCTTACTAACAACTTTGCAGACTGAAATTCGAACTGTGAATATACCACTGTTTTCACTTATTCATCGGAATTGACATTCGTCCTCGGAGTGCTAATTTTCAGGGAACTGGTATTTTTGTCAGAACTCTCTTAGACAGAAGGTAGTCTTATAGGTAAAATCCGAAATATGGCTTGGTTTGTTCAGAAATCCTCTCACTGTATCAATCTATCGCCTGATTGTTGAGGGTGTTTATATTTCAAACGCTGCCGTTTACTGACTTGCTTGTTGAGATGTATCTATGTCTCGTTACTACCAATAATTTCTTTTTTCTTTCTTTATTTTCCTTTTTTTTTAATGAAACTTTCACCTTCCTCCGTGTATCAATATAAATATAGGATGGTTACAAAATAAAGCCTCAACTTTTAAGACCCATTTTAATAAAATGAAAAAAATCTTTGTTGACCGACGACTTAAAAATAACACTGCAGAATTATAAATGCCGGTACCATAAATTCAGAAATCCTGAATGTGTCAGCTACGAGAAACGCGAGTGATATAAACTCAGTATGGAAACTCCTCCACCACTATTTTCAGCATGTCTGGTGTTAGACTTTTGAAGACTGTAGTTATTTTCTTTCAATGTAAGAGAGTAGCATAAAATCTTAAAGGTCTCGCCTAAAAGACAATATTTCAGAACACCCACTTCATAATGTTGTAGAATGGCAGTTTAATCAGTCTTCTTGCGGAGATATATTATTTTGAATTTGGGCTATTCATTTTTTAACCACAGTATACTGTAACGAGGATAGCAATGCTACCGACAAACCTTATAATCTACACTAATATTACAAACTTCAAAGTAACGCTGTCTCTCTCTTTGTTTGTTACATTTTCACAACTAAACGGCTAAACCGATCTTGGTAAAATTTGACAAGGAAATACTAAGTTTCACTAGGAAGGATACAGGATACTTTTTTGGGATAAATACCATATTTCGCCATGAAATTTTTAAAACTAACCAAACGGTGTCAATTGGGACTAGTGTTGTAAAAAAAATGTTTTTTTTTCTGACTTGAAATTTAAAAAAAAAAAAACTCTTTTTTTTTCTGGGCCACGTTTTTTTTTTCATTACTACTAAATCTCAAATTAAGGCATTTATCGTTTAATACGATTGTTTTAGAGTTTATACTAAGTACTTATCTTAATTTTTAAATCTACTATATTATTCTCGTTCAGTAGAAAAGAAAATTACGAAAATATTGGCAACATTGACTGAAGTTTTCTTTTACGAAGGGAATTTCCCGACGAGGCTAGGTTCAGCGAGAAGGAATCCCCGTTTCCCGTTGTTTGGATTGATACTCGCTATTTGAACTAGTGCTGTCAGCCCTACGAATTTATCTGTAGACCTACGGATATTTTCAAAACCTACGGATCTTTTGAAAAAATTAGGAATTTTAAATTTATCGAAAGTTTTTTGCCTCTTTTTATTACTTGTTGTGCTTTCCTTATATTCGTATATTTGTAAAACTCTCAGCGTGATAGTGATACTGAGTCATTAAATTGTCAGTAATTATAAATCGTTTGCTTGCAACCGTTGGCGTAAGCCAACGATTGAAAAGAAATAAAGCTCCTATTTTGTATGATAATAGATTTAAATTCAAACTTAAAAGACCGTAATACAAAATTATTGTCACAGTCATTATGCACAGTGTGTACTTTGCCCACAATTTAAAATTGCAATCTCAAAACTCTTTTACGTACAATACAAAAACAACCAGTAAAAGAAAATGTAACTATTTCTGAAGTTATGGATCTAGAGGAGACAGAAGAAGAAACAGAAAATCCTGTCACCGACCGAACTAGTGTTGGTAGTGCTGATACTAGTGAATGTGGCACTGACATAGAGGATGGATGAAAAAATTATGTTACCTATATAGATACATTTATGAATCATTATGTAAGACCTTATATGATTCAGTATGATTTAAAATACACACGTAAAATGTAAGTTACGTAAATAAAACTATAATTTATCAAATATATTGTTTTCTGAGAAAAAACAAGGGTGCTAAGGTTTTTATTCATGATTTTTTCATAAAGCTGATTTTTTTTTCAGTTTGCAACACTGTTTGATACGGATAGTGTATTTATGTCCCAGTAATGTTATAGCGGTATCGCAGGTTTTGTTTCTCTAGCAGTCAGTTTGTGTATAAACACCTTCTACCGCTCGTACACCTTTCTAAACCCAAACCTAGCAATAAAATCACGGGTAACAGTTAGTATAACATAAGAGCGCATAATTTTTATACTTGTCACTGTTTAGCTGTGGAAAAATCCTAAAAAGTCTACTAAAAGAAAATGGCGATTTTGGGGCTCGGAAAGTCAATGACGCCTAGTCCATTGCAGCCGAATGTAAAGGTACCTTAATTTTTATGTTACAAGCATAAAAAAATTGCCATGACGTATACTAGAAGCTTAGCGGGATTTTGATAATCCCGCAACACCGAAATGGCCGGATGAGAGTCTCAGTCGACGACTACCTTGACCAGGTGGTTTGCCTACAAGCACATCTCGCAACTTCGCTCTTCTAACTGGAACAAGGAATAAAGCCCAATGTTCAATCAAAGTATTCCCTGCCAAACAGTTAAATAAAGGCTGTCACAGAGAAAATTAATAGTTACAGCCTAACAGACATAAATCGGGACATCCTGCCGATAATTCTCAGATCTTCCGCACAGACGAAACCGATAACTACTCTCCGGGGAGGTCTAATTGTCGGTTGGAACAATTTATTGCTGAGAATTACAGCTGCGTATTTCTCTAACTGCGGATGGCGGCAGCTACCGGTCGCCTGTGCACAGTGCCTGCGGGCCTCATGAATATTCGGGTGTTGGTCCGGTAATTGAGTTTTATTCCCGATATTACGGCGGGCCTCGGGCCCAACCGCGAGAAGAGAATTACACAGCTAATGTCCTGTCATCAGGACCCGCACGGCACGCACCGCCGCAACACTTCCCAACTGTCCATCATCTCTCAGCGACAATAAGCAAATGCTAGAAAATTCACCAGTAAAGGTGTTTCTCCTTTTGATTCGGGCTTTAAAGCTAGTCAATATAGGTATCATTAGGGTGGAATTAAGAGGGATTTTGGCAATGATCTTTTGCAGGAACCAACCCGGCATCCGCCTGGAATGAATTCGGGAAGCCATGGAAAACAGAAATCAGAACGGCCAGACGGGGATTCGAACCTGCGACCAAGCGTGGTGGGTGAGGGTTAACGTTGCGGCCTCGCATTCGGGAGGCCGCGGGTTCGAATCCCCGTCCTGGCATCCAGATTTGGGCTTTCCATGGTTTTCCCAAATCACTCCAGGCGAATGCCGGGATGCTTTCTTCAAAAAGGCCATGGCCAAATTCCTTCCAGTTCATTGCCGCCTCTAATGACCTTAGCCGTCGACGAGGCGTAAAGCAATAAGTAAAAAAAAAAAAAAAGAAGAAAAGTCGAATCTGCGTCCAACCGAATCCCAGTTCCACGTGTTACCTCTCACCTTGGTTCACATCGCAACTTTTCCATAACAATTAGTGTCTTTCGCACAAGTTTATACTGACCATTATTGCCCCAAGAATTTTATACGGAACATATGCTGGCACAAATGGCCTTGCATGGATGAATATGATGAGAGCTGATTCAGATTCTGAGTATATTCACTACAGTTGAGTATTTTGGCAGGTTAGCTGCGGAAGTTCAAAAAGCGATACAGTGAAATCAGTTCAGCACTCACCTTTCTTGTTTGGAAGCGAGGTACTGAATGGAAGTTACCATCTCTATGACCCGGAGTGATACCTGAGGATCCATGGAGTCATAGTTACGTATGTAGAACGTTTACGGCGGTGAAAGAAATGTTGCGAGCCATGTTCTTCAGATGCAAAACTGAATTTGTAATGCGACAGATTTTTAATTTCCTTTTTACTTTAATAATTTCTTTCGCTGAATCACAAATTACTTCGTTTGAAACAAATAGTAACATACACAATTATGGTACTAAAACAAAAATGATCTTCACAATGATTACAAGTCGTTGTCATTTGTTCAACAAGGGGTCCGATATTCAGGGATACATATGTTCGATAAGTTCCCAACACTTATTAAATGGCTAGCAGATGATAAGATTAAATTCAGGAAAAAACTGAATATTTTTAGTTGACAACTTTTTCTACTCTGTTGAAAAATTTATTTCTAAGGTATCTACAAAATAACTGCCAGTAGTTTGTTTAAAAGTAGTTGACATAATTCGTGAACCATGTTTGCTATGACTGTACACCTTCTGGTGTATGAGTTATTTTACTATGCAATTGTTTAAATGTAAACTGACAACTTTCCACATCCCACAGAGCCAGTCTCTTATACTGGGATCAATGGAAAATGCATGTATTGTATTGTATTATAAACACTTTTCTGGTTATTGGGGAACCGGACACGAGTCCAGGTTTCGGTGTGCTAGCCGTTCTGATTGCGGTTTTTAGGCGGTTTCCCCTCAATCAACCAGGCGAATAATGTGACGATTCCCACCTCAAACTACACATTTTGCAACCAAAAAATAAATGCACTAAGTTAGGCGTTTCGCATACATATGGTAATATAAAACTTTCCCCCACCTCTGATGCCAAGTGTCATCTTTGTACTTGGTGGTCGACTGCTTAACGTCTCTTAACAGCGAGGTCTTTAGAGACGGGAAGAATGGGGGGCAAGGATTCGGAAGGAATTCGGCCATGGCCTTTTGAAGGAAGCATCCCGGCATTTGCCTGGAGCGATTTGGGAAACCATGGAAAACCCAAATCTGGATGCCCGGATGGGGATTCGAACCGCCGTCCTCCCGAATGCGAGGCCAGAACGCTAACCGTTACACCACCATCCTCGGTGGAAAACAGTAAGACTTATTTTGTCATGCAGAGTAATGTCATGGTCAGTCGTGCTGAAGCTGGTATCATCTTTACTTATGATGAATTCTGTGTCCAGTCGACTGCATTGTATTGTTGTGCCAGTTAGCGGTATAACGTTAACATTTACATTTCGAGTATCACGTCATCTTACAAGCTGTTTTCTTTCTTTTTTTTTTTTTTTTTTTTTTTTTTTTTTTGTTAATTAATTATTTCTGTTGATACTGTTTGGTGGGTAAACAGCAAGAAAACAGTAAAAAATCGAACGAAACACCTATAATATAAACGAAGGCAAGAGAAAATGAGGAGACACCGCCGCGCCGGTTGAAGGCACTTCCCGGATGAGGCGGGCGGCAGGGGCGTGCCGGGGAGGGGCCGCTGACCTTTACGCCGACACCTGCTCACCTTGGCGGTAAAGTGCGGCGCGCCCAGTCGCATCTTCGCGCAGACACGCCGAGGACGCCCTTCTCCTCCCACCGCCGCGCCGCGCCGCTTGAGCAACACACATACATCCTGCCTGCCTGCCTGCCCACCCTACTAGTCCTAACACTATCAGGGGCGCTGGCTTCTACGGCTCCTCGACTTCGAGATTGTTAGACTGTGGGCGGAACGAAATGGCGCTAGTTTTATGGCAGAACCATTTCGTTATTTTCGGGGAGTGTTCTCCTGAAATCACAGTAAAACGAATTTCGATAGCCCAACTGGTAATTTAAACAGGGATCCACCCGAACATGATCGCTCATATGTGAAGGGAGTCAAGGGAAGTGAGAACAAGGTTCGAAGCATTTTAAGATCAGTGAAAGATCGCACAGTTCCATTACAACAGAGCGCTGTGTATAAGATTCCCTTCCATTGTGGTCAGGTGTACATAGGTGAGACATGCCGAGCAGTCTCCGTTAAGGTGAATTAGAACATCTTCGGCGCGCGAGACTAGAAAAAACCACGAAATCGGCACTGGGGGAACATCATGTAGAAGGAGGACGTAAAATTCAGTCTGAGAAAACTACAATCGTTGCAAACTCAAAGGATTTTTTAGAACGAAAAATAAGGGAATATATAGAAATTTACAAAACTCCTAATAATTACAACAAAGGCGGCGGTTATGGTTTGAGTCAACTGTGGAAGTGTGTACTAGCATATGAACACGTTGTAACAACTGCAAGATCGAACCATAATGCACAAACATCTTTGGAACAGTAAATATTATTTGGCGTAGAAACAAAATCATCTCAGCCGGTGAAAATAATCAGTGAAACAAGTATCAAGTTTATCCATAAACCAGGCGGATAGATAGAGAGAAGCCCTGACGAAGGCTCCATGTTAGTGCCGAAACGTAGGCAATATCAACAAAAAACGCAGCGCAATCTCCGAAAAAAAGACAAGTAAGTGCAAACATTCAGGTCTTGGTATTCGATTGTGCCTGGGTTTAGTTCACTTAGATTTACCCTGGTTTCCTGAAATCACTTCAGGTGAAAGCTGAAATGCCTCCTCCATGAAGGCCGTTTCTATTTAAGTCCCGTACCTTGGCAATACTCAAAGTTCGGCTACAATAACCTCTGATCTGCAAGAGAAATATGGCTCTCCTAACCGCGCCACATAGGAGAATAAAGCAACTGACTCTTTAACACATTGTTTTTTATATCAGTTCGTGAGAATCAGTGCCACTGTACTCTAATCTCGAACAAAAGCTGCTTCATTTATAATTATTATGAAACTTGTATTTTATGCGAGACGTCTAAACTTAAGCAGCTCCAGTCCTTCATATGGATAGTGTTAATTAGATATTTTATAATAAATACAATTTTACCATAATTTTGAAATATTTTATATGAAACTAGCTGACTAGCTGTGACTTCATCTACGCGGTTCTTGATATTTGCGCTGTTAGTTCACAGACATATCACAGATATGTTGGTTAGGTATGATAAGGCAAACTAGCAAACAAGCTTCTCTCTGTTTCTTGCATCTGCTCCTCTCTCTAATTTACATTTAAGGAGAATTTATATACAGCGGACAGCCTTTCACAAAAGCCGATAGAACCGCAAGATCCTACTTGTAAATACTGATTGGTGTTTCATATAGGGTATAGGACTACTGAATCCAGTTCACCTCACTAGGGTTTATTTTAATGATGGCCGATAGTGCCAGGTCAATAAGGTATCCGCAGGCTCTGAGACGGATTAAGAATTTGCAAACTTGATACGAGTATTTTTTCGGATAGTGAAATATTATTACAGTGCGCAACATACAGAGTGGCTTTCATAGCTGAGGAGTCTTTGTGGTAAGGATTCTGGCTGCAGATGAAGATTTTAGATAGGCATATCCTTTGCTTTTCATTCTCCTCTGGAAATATGTGCCATAAACTATCGATAGTACTTTCTGCACGTAAATTTGTAGTTCTCGTTTAACCGATACGACTACGACAAACACGGAATCTTCTTCTTCACCATCTTTTCTCAACATTTTTGGGTCGGCTGCCTTTAGTGAGTTTTATTAATCGTTGGCATGGTCAAATTAGGAGCTTTGGTTTTACGTACGCATGCCCTCACTAACACCATACATTTTATACCTACTGTCAGGTCTTATAATGCACCATACGGGGAAGAGTGAAGTGTTGCCATTTTGTCTGTGAAATGTGTAACTATGTTCAGCGTACGATAAGTGAATTTTTTGGTTGTAAAATGTGTAGTTTATGAGGCGGATATTAAGGATCGTCCCGGCATTCGCCTTGATGGCTGCAGAAATCCGCCTAAAAACTGCAGTTAGGACGGCCAGTACGGTGCCAGGTACCAAGCGCGGTGGGTGAACAGTTAACGCTCTGGCCTCGTATTCGGGAGGACGCCGGTTCGAAATCCCCGTCCGAGCATCCAGATTTGGATTTTCCAGGGTTTCCCCAAATCACTCCAGGCGATTGCTGGGATGCTTCATTCAAAAGGCTATGGCAGAATTCCTTCCCGTTCCTTGCCCCCTCTCTCAATCCACTTCTAATGACCTCGACGTCGACGAGGCGTAAAGCCATAATTTTTTTTTTTAAAAAGTGCCAGGTCCGTTTGTACCTTCCCATATAGCGTACGGCGCCTCACCGCACTGAACCATACTGGCAGGTTACGACAAACACGGAATACAACTAAATTAAAACACTGTCTATAAGTTCTTCGCGGGTTTTCCGCCGGATTACATTTTCTAATGACAAGCTTTCGGTGACTTGCACTGCCGCCATCATCGGGTCCGATGATGGCGGCAGTGCAAGTCGCCGAAAGCTTCTCATTAGAAAATGTAATCCGGCGGCAAACCCGCGAAGAATTTGTATCAAAGATACGCCGGGAAAGACTTATCTTTCATACTGTCTATAAGTTCGCTGAATCACTCTTAAGGGTGTTCCAGGCAGTAACGCCTTGTGTGTCAACAGGGTTAGTTACCTCACTGGATGGAGCGGACTGGTAGTTCAATGGTTTAGGTGGTTGTTTTGAAAACTAAGGGTACCGGGTTCAAATCGCACCGAAGACAAGAACTTTTAAGAGTTGTCTTTGAACATATTAGTCACGCCAGGAAGCAGGGCGGTTCCATGGTTCGGATTCCGCGTTAAGGTATTGGCACAGCCACGACAGAAACGGAATGAACATCTTATGAAAATTTTGTCACAATACGTGATTAATGTGGGTTGCTTGTTAAAATAATAATTATTATTTAATGCATACGCCAATGCAACTGTTGTTGGTTTATATTTGTTCTCAGACGCGTTTTGCCTATCGTCGAGGTGTCTTCAGCGTACAATCTTATATTTAACATTTCTGTTTTGACGTGTGGCTGTTGATCACTTGTGTCCTCAACCAGCGAGCTGCTTCCAATATTGTACGTGCTTAATCAATGCTGTTGAGACCTCATGACTTCTCTGATAAGAGTCAATTTTGATGCAAATTTTTTTTTTTTTTTTGACTTTCACCATAGTTTTATAATTTCCACCAAAATTGACTCTATCAGAGAAGTCAAATGGTCTCAACAGCAGCGTGTAAACACGTACAATACTGGAAGCAGCACGTTGGTTGAGGACCAAACCTCAAAATAGAAATGTAAAATAAAAAATTGTACCCTGAAGATGGCTCGACGAGAGGCGAGATGCATCCGAGAATAAATATAATCCGACAATAGTTGAATTGACGTACTCATTAAGTTATAATTATTATTTTTTGTCACCGTGATACAAGGCCATAACTTTAACTCGTTGGTTCCAAGAGTAGTAAAGAACCCGTGGCTAAAGCAGCTGTCCAGCCGCATTCTAGGGAAATCCGTGAGCAGGTGGAAAAGCAATCCACCTTGACACGGCCCGCAGCACGGTACGGCACGGCACATCTCAATCGCGACTAGAGCGCTCCTGACGGCCGCGCCGCAAAGTGCCCGCTCTAATGAGAGGATTAATGAGAAAGCTGCTCGCAGTTAATGAGTAGTGCCGTACCGCCTTAATTACACCGGGTGGCAATCTGTACGGCGCGCCGCGTCACTTCATAATAACCATCAAAACTGCCGGCCACCGACTGTCGAGAAGAAGAAGACTAAATATCGGCACGCCAACCAGAAAAGACTGATTACGCACCGCCCAGTCCCGGGAGCAGCAAAAACAACAAAGCAGCATGTCTGCGGAAGCTCACAGATACAACTTACACAGTCAAACAATATGGTAGTTTAAGTATTCCGAGCTTTATTAACGCACCGTACGAGTTTTCAACTAACGTGATCCTTTCTGGATTATCCTGGCTTGCAAAATACGACGCCACAGTAACACACATCACAGATAGCTTATTTTGGGAAGGTGTGCGTAAGATGAGAGGAAAATACAAGCTCAAGTAAGGCCGGTGATGGAAACCGTGTTTGGTATTCAGTTTTAAGATCTGACATATAGGTCTCAAAGTTTTATTGCAAGAAGGGGATGTAATACTATTAGCCGAAGATTCCGCCCTATAAAGCGAAATAAAACCATTTACCGACACCATAGTAACATAAACATACTGTTTTTCTTCTTGTTACCTCCTTTAAACAATTTAAGTTAAATAGGAAGATTTTTTTTAAGTTTGTGGAAGATAATCTCGTTAAAATGTCATATTATAGGCTACTTTGAATATGATTTACAAATAGTGGCGAATGTGAATAGGAGTATTTGTAATAATTGTCAATTATTTTTAATACTGGATATTTAGTTAAATATGTATTATCAGCTGCAACAGTGGTTAGTACCACAGTTTAGGTTATTCTCAGTAATTACAAACTATTTATTATGTTCAAAGTTACAAGCGATACGTCTGAATTATCTGCATTAACATTTCAGAACTTAAAGATTTCGTTTGGAACGAAATTAAGAATATTGTATTTTTAGGAAGGTGTTTTAATAATAGCTGATTCGATTGGCCTGCAGCCTTTCGTATGTAGTTTACTGGAGCTGTTCGTATTTACAACTCAAGCCACCTTTGTAGTTTTCAAGAGGTTTCACTGTATATAGGTGTAGTAGTGTTCCACGAACAAACAGTCATCCGAATAGAGCCTAGTCGCACTGTTTTGGACTATCAAACAATATCTGTATGTGCTTTGGCTAGTTCAGGAAGCAGCCTGAAATGACACCGTATACACGATGACACGGATCTTAAATAAACATGAGTTTAAGCTAATCATTAATTTCATTATTTTGGGAAGCTTAAGGAAAGGCTCCGTGGAATATTGGTGACCGGAAAAAATAAACAACTTTGACGATGTAACATAAAAAGGCCCGAGGCCCGAATCAAACCGGTGACCCCTCCAATTATAGACCAGTACGTTATCCCCTACGCTGACGGGGTCGGATAGCCATATAACTAATTTCACTGTTCTTTAAACGGCAAAATTATCTGAGAGTTTAGTATTGATCTTCGTATTCATTTTTGGGCTGCAGTATATTGGAGAAGATATTTGGGGAAAATTAATATCAGGATCAGTTTTTAGGACAAAATGAGAGAAAGTTTAAGCAGAGTGGTAACTGTACACAGTTCACCGATGCGTCACACATTGTTCAGTTCTGTGCGACCTATTCCGTGAATTTCCAGGACATCGGACGTTCGTGCTTTTTCAACTCATTACAGATACTTTCAGTTCAATTAAAATAAATAATGGGTTATTTTACTAAGCCAAACCAAACCCGTTTCGAACACACATTCACACAATCTCTAATAACTTTTACTTAATAATATGTTAATTGTTACAGTACACATTTTCCTTTTTTTTTTAATTTACTTATGGCTTTACGTCTCGTCACCGTCGAGGCCATTAGAGGCGGGATGGACTGGGGACAAGGAACGAGAAGGAATTCGGTCATGGCCTTTTGAAGGAAGCATCCCGGCATTCGCCTGGAATGATTTGGGGAAACCATGGAAAACCCAAATCTGGATGCCCGGACGGGGATTCGAACCGTCGTCCTCCCGAATGCAAACACATTTTCTGTTTAGTTTCTCTCGCGTATCAGTATACGTAAACAGATACTGTCAAGATGGCGTCTCTGATTCCTACTCTCGTCAACAAAGCAATTTGGCCTCTCCGACAGTAGTAAAGCTTCACCGAATTGTTTGACTCTTGCTTCCTAACAGGTTCCAAGGCAATGCCGCCACTTTAGATTAATAAGCCATTGCTTAGTTGTGCGCTATTGTACCTTTATCTCTTTGGCGAGATGTATTCAAATCAACGAGGCATCGAGGCGGTATTACGAAGAAGAAAGAAGACAATTAGGAATTACTGGTCTCCAGTCCCTTACAGTTACACCGGCTCCTGTCATTAGAGGTGCTGTGCAGTTGCGAGGAGCTAAAACGAACAAATGGGCTGCTGGGGTCCTTGAGCAGCGGAATTGTATTCCATTACTGCCCAGCCTCGCCCCTGTAAGTCACAACTGGCCAATGTTAATTGCCGATTCGAATCTGAACAAGTGGAGGGGTTCAAGAGCGGTCCGCGTGGAGCGCTTAATTGCTACTTGTCTACGCAGTCCTTTCACTCGCGGCCACACTGCGTAATTCACGAGCTCCTGCGACTCCTTGCTTTGTCGTACCCACATCTGCACAGCGTGGCTCGTGTGATCTGACAACATGCTCCAGTGTTCACTAACGTGACGAATACCTACAGCTGAATCGTCACCACGGGGAAACGTGGGCGTAGGCCTGAGCTAACAAGAGATATCAGTACAAACAAGAGAAATTTTACTTAGGTACACTACGTTTCAACCACACAAAAGCTAATTACGACTATCAGCTGTGTCTCCATAGCACACGTGAAAATCATATACGTAATGTTCCATTAAAAATATGGTCCGAATCACGGTCCAACCATGATGATTTGGGTTTTCCGTGGTTTACCCGAATCACTCTAGGAGAATGCCGGGATGGTTCTTGTAAAAAGTCCATGGCTGAATTCCTTCCCGTTCCTTGTCCCCAGTCCTTTCCCGCCTCTAATGACCTCGAGGTAGACGAGGCGTAAAGCCAGAGAAAAAAAAATCAGTACTTATGGAAGATATTTGTGTTTCTAGAGGATCTGCATAATTGTAAAAGTTTCATTATTTCAGTAAGATACAGGAAAAACTATGGTATTATTATTTGAGGATTGAAAAACATTACTTGACGGCAGCTTCAAATGAACGAATTCTCCACCCACTCTAAACTTAAAGCTGTTACTTCTATGTGATACCTGAATCAGCCATTTTACGAATATTAATAAAAATTACACTCGTCAGTAAAACTCATGGAATTAGAGAAAGCGAACAGACCATACAGCTTTTATATATATATATAAAAAAAATAATAATAAAAAAATAGTGGGTCTCATAGGCTACTGACTTACTTCATTCTTCACTACGATTGCGGATGCATATTTTACCATAATTTAAATATATTTCCATCAGGTCTGAAGAGAAATTCCTATTAAAGACTTGAAGGATAATTACACTGCTGTTGCCTTTCAGTTTGCTATGTTGACGCCCATTGTTTATGACCCTTCTGGCCTCGCATTCGGGAGGACGGCGGTTAGAATCCCCGTTCGGGCATCCAGATTTGGGTTTTCCATGGTTTCCCCAAATCACTCCAGGTGAATGCCGGGATGCTTCCTTCAAAAGGCCATGGCCGAATTCCTTCCCATTCCTTGCCCCCCCCCCTCTCCCATCCTTTCCCGTCTTTAAAGACCTCGCTGTTAAGAGACATTAAGCTGTTAAAACAAAAGTTTATGACCTGTACCTTCAATTCACAAAATACTGATTTTCAGATCTACAAGTGTATAATGGAAAAAAAATAAATAACTGTCTGCATCTTTCATACTTCTGCCCTCTACTGATAAGTTTATCACGTCGGGATATGGGGTATAGAACCTGTGGGTAAAGAAGTGGGCGAGAGATCATATGCTGCAGCAAGCCGTCAGACTTGAAATATACATCAGTGATGCAGTATGTAGTCTAACATCAAATGTAGACTACATACTGCATAACTGATGTATTTTAACATCGAAAATAAAATCAGAACTATTTTTACACAATGAAGTGTCAAAAGAAAGATGAAAAAATTCAGATCGTGGCAGCACCGCGGAATAAACGTATACATGTGCAGTGCAGTGTAGAGGCTTTCATTTGTACTCTCGTGAGTAGTGTGAAAGGCTTCCTGAAGCGGCTATGGCCGCACGATATGAACGCGGAGTGGTAGCTGGCGCTAGCCGCATGGGACATTCCATTTCGAAAATTGTTCCTAAATTCACATTTCTCAATCTATAGTGTTAAGAGTTGCCGTGAATATTTAATTTCCGGCATTACCTGCCTCTATAGACAATGCAGTGGCCGACCGCTTCTACCTTAAGACCGAGATCAGCGACGGATCCGGTGAGGTGTCAGTGTAGTAGAGGACATATTTTAATTATTTTAGATTTTTATTTAGCTTCACCAAGCCTGAGCCTCGATTGCTTACGTGCGATAAAATGTTGTTTCGACAGAACGGAAACCGCTATCATTCAGCTCGGCATCTATGCCGACGCGTGGCTGAAATTACACACACAACTATGTTCACTTGGTAGCGAACAACTAGGAATCAGTGACAGATATGATAAAGGAGATGGAATGGGATTCATTACAAGACAGGAGGAGGATGAGGAGGGTCATGGGAGTGTAAAGGGCGTATACTGGCGATAAGGCATGGAAAGATATTGGAGTAGTGCATGGAAGGAAAAAGATGATCATGACCACAAGCTGGTACTCGATTTCATGCACAAGGGTGTGGGAAGATTTTCTTTTTTAGGTAAGGGTGTCAGGTTTTGGAATCAGTTACCACGTGAAATGATGAATAACTTATCGAAAACGTTTAAAGAATTTTAAGTTAAAATTTGTAGAGGGCAAATATAGGTGGCTGAAGGATAGGGGTAAATGGGTGTGTAGGTAAATTGCCACCGGAGAGTGTGCTCCATTGCAGTTAAATTAAATCTTTCTCACTTGTCTCTGATCTACGGAAGCGGCAAGCACTGCCTTGGATCCTCTATCGATCGATCGCCAATTGTACCCGCCAATTCTCGTTCGACTATTTGTCTTAGGATGTTTTCTATGACAAAAACCTAGCCTCGGCTCACATTACGTCGCGTGGAGTCCACAGATGTATTTTTACTTGTTACTGAACCATTAAGAATGTTGCCATAAGCATGAACTATAACGGCTTCAGTGTTTCATTCGGTTAGAGCATAAGAAACCCGTATGATTCTCCGATCCCATGCAGCCCAAAGTTCAGGTGTCAGTTAGAAGAACAGCAGTACAAGAAAACAATAAATGCTTCGCAAGACTTAGGAAAATATTAAGAAAACGAGTTTAAGCAAAGTACAGAATACTCACCACAGCCATCCGACAAATACAGACATCACAGTGTTGACGGACAGGCCACACTGCGTCAAAGAAAAGCAACACTCAATGTGGGACGAACTCTAGATGAAATTGCTTGGTCAGATCGCAGTTAGTAGGAGCTAGTGGTAAGGTTTGAGTGTGGCGCCGACCCCACGAGGCCTGTGGATCCAGACTGTCAGCAAGGCACTGTGCAAGCTGGTGGTGCCTCCATCCTGGTATGGGCTGTGTTTATATGGCATGGAATGGGACTTGTGATCAAACTGAATGGACCATTAACTGGAATTGGTTATGTTCAGCTACTTGGTGACCATTTTGCAGCCATTGATGGCCTTCATGCACCCGAACAACGATGGAATTTTCCAGGACGACCATTTGCCATGTCGCCGGCCCAAAATCGTTCATGATTGGTATGAGGAACATTTTGGAAAATTCTGACGAATAATTTGGCTACCTAGATTGCCACACATGAATCATGTAGAACATATCTGGGACATGATCGAAAGGTCAGTTTGCGTACAAAGCCCTGCCCTGGCAACACTTTCGCAGATATTGATCATTCCTGAGGAAGAATGGATGAACACTTCCTATGCAATAATGGATGAACACTTCCTCAGAGGACTTCCGACATTTTTTTGAGTCAATGCCACGTCGGATTGCTGCACCTCGTCGGGCAAAAGGGGGTACCACACGATATTAGGCGGTATACCATGACTTACATTACTTAGAGGGCATATGTAGTTTTTGAATGACAAAGACAAAATCTTCTGAAGAATCGTATGCTGAAAAGATTTTGTGAAACATACTCCCACAGTTCAATATCACCAATAATTCGGAAGAAGAAGTTAGTGACTAAACATAAAACGTGTCGTTAAGATCAACACTGACGACACTGCCTGAGCGTAGTGGACAGTTCAGTCATTATGTCCATTAACGATGTGGAACGAATTTCCGTATTCTTCATTGCTTCTGCTATCCTTACAGCGTTAAGTAACGTCAGTGCTACTTGATATACAGCTCATTAAACAGTCTCGCCAGGTGACTTATTATAGTCATTGGAGCACCTATAATGGGTTGTAAAGGTTCTTAGTGAGATTAGCGCATAATATCACTGAACAATAAATGTATCGCTGAGGTCAGGAATGGCATGAGTCAACATTTAAAAAAAAAATTACAGGAGACAAAAAAACTGGCAGTACTTCTTCCAGTAAAGGAATAAACAAGTTATTGGTACATATCGAAAGAGTCGCGCACAACGGACAATTTTAGGCCTTAAACGTAATATTTAGTGAAAAAATTGACGACTTTATACAAATTTAAATATTTTGGACTCATATCCTTTTGGAACTCAGTAGTTATTAAATAAGAAATAATCTCTGAAATAATAACTACCAGAATAATACTGTTTATTGGGTATAATAAACATAATTATTTTATGATCCGATTATGAGAAATTATTAAGAATTAGGACCTAAGGTTACACAAAACTGTAAGCTTTAGAAAACTGTAACTTGCGGAACCTTGGAAAAGGAATAACAAAATACACGGATTTCAGAAGATAGAATTTGCAAATTATTTCGAAACTGTAATTCCTCATCTCAAAAGGGGGAACAAAATCCCGTTTAGTTCCTTCCTCATCAGAGCAAATATGGTGGTCCTGAGTTGTGGTTGGCCAGCGCAACGAGTTATTGTAGAATGTCAGGTGGTGGTGTTCTTCGATGTGGGGCAGAGTTTGCCTTATATTGACAATCTTGTTGTCTTTATGCGATTTATCAGGAAAGGCTCTCGTAATAGGCAACTGCACTACCTGTGTGTTTGGTTTTAAAAAAGTCGTTTTTTTTATATATTCAGCCCCCCTATGAAGGTGTTTGAAGAGTATTGGAAAGCCATGTATGATGATGGATTAAGAATAGTTTTCTGTTCCTTGGCGTTTCCCCCCCCCCCCCCCATATGATTCTATCGAAATAAGATGGTTCACCATGTGTTGACTTCAAAAACTTGTTTGTTTCCAAGGACTCCAATCGGAATGTACTGTTCGCGGAAAGAATAATATCCTGGTAATGATCTGGAACATAAATCGAATCAAATTTCTTTATTTTTGTTTGATTATGCCAAAATTGTGATCATTGGGGAAGTAAGAGTGCCCCTGTGTTGGTTAACAGTCGGAGACTCATGCTCTTTCTGCACTCGTTCGATTTTTCTACACGCAATACGGGCTCTTCCTAAATTGAATACTCACGCCTTTTCTGCTCACAAGGACGTATTTACATCCAAACAATCGAGTTTTGCAAAAATGCGAATTAGCGAAATGGGGTGACTCATGCCCTTTCTAAACTCAGCGATTTTCAACTTTAATTATTCAAGTTGAAAACAGCATCCGACAGACATTGTTTGCCTACCACCATACGAATTCATTTTACTTTTAAGCCTCCGTCCACCAAAGCGACTCGAGATGAATGTGGTACAGTCACTTCAGGGGCCACGGTCGATTTCATTAACATTCCTCGGTAACAACGTAAAAGAGGTGGGGCTCTAATGATCAAGTCATATAGCACGCGAGGGGAAAAAAACGCTTAATAAGCAGGCAGACTGCGCTATTGTAGAGCTAACGGCAGTGAACAACAATGAGAATGTAAACAAGCCAGTGGTAGCCGTGTGTGGCACTGGGATGTGGTTTGCACGTTAACCTTTAACCGACACCATTTTCGCTTCGGAATGCGCGCGGAGTGCTTATTTACAGGCAGGTAATGCCCACTGAGTCTGTCCTAACTACGATCTCGTCTTTAATTGCAGAGCGGAGCAACAAGTACTTAATGGGAGGCTCACGCTTCTAAGCGGAAGAGGCTGCCTGCCTCAGGTAGCGCAGTGACCTACCCGTCGATTACGCTGCTCTCCTACACGACTCAATATCTCGTCTCGTAAATTTAAGGGAAAAGATCTGTTATGCACAGCTCTCCTGCTTTAATTTGCCGTCCGGCCTATAAACTGACCTTATTCGCACATTGCGCTGTCATCTGCAAACTACTAAAAGCAACAGAAGGTATCAAGCAACACTTGTTATGCACGGATCAGTAAGACAACTTAATCTGTCAAAAATGTGAATCAATGGGCCAACCATTACTAACATCCTGTTTCGAATTATCAAAAAAATGTTTAAAAAGTTCAGTAATTTCTACTAAACGTATATCTGAGCGCTTTTGATAGTATTTTACATCTTTCACGACATTCTCGTCGCAACACAAATTACAGTTACAATAACAAATTTTATTGGAAGATTTGGATAGAGAAAGATGTAGATAAGTTACGTAAAAAGTGTCCCAAAAAAACACTTGAGTCCGGATTATATGACATACAAGCCATTAAACAATTCTCTTGAAGAATTTGCAAATGTTTGAAAATAGCAAAAAAACTAGGTTTTTTGGGGGGGGAGCGGGGGGGGGGGAGGGTGTTAACAGAGGACATTTGTCTTTCAGCTTGGTCTTGTATTCTTTCCTCAGCATGTGCATCAGATTCTTGATTTCTAATGACTTTAGCTGCTCGTGCTCTGCTACAGCTGCTACGCCTTGGGTCTGATTTACGCCCTCGAGGCATGTCAAACAAGATGACAAAATATACTGATGCCAGAAACTTATTGGTAGGCACAAAATAATAGTTTGGTACAGAGAGAATCAGCTTCTATACTATATAATATGTTTTGTGAACAGATTATACGCTTTTTTTTTTAATTGAGAGGTATTTACAGACGGGAAAGGATAGGGGGCAAGGAATGGGAAAGAATTCGGTCATAGCCTTTTGAAGGAAGCATCCCGGCATTTGCGTGTAGTGATTTGGGAAACCATGGAAAACCAAAATCTGGATGCCCGGACAGGGATTCGAACCGGCGTCCTCCAGAATGCGAAGCGAGAACGCTAATCGTTACACCACCACCCTCGGTGTATATACATATACACTAAAAGACTTCCAGAGAAATACAGCCTGAGCGTCCGATATAACATTACACACCTACACACGCTATCCGTCTGTTTGGGAACATTCATTTAGTGTTCAAAATTTAATGACAAATGATGTTATTTATCCCGAAAAAAGTATCCTGTGTCCTTCCTAATAATACAAAGTATTTCCTTGTGAAATTTCATCAATATCGGTAAAGCAGTCAAAAAGTTAAAAAAGACAGAAAGTCAGAGTTACTTTCGCATTTATAATATTATTAGTGTAGATCATACACAATCTGACTGCGAGAGATACAAAGCCTGAGCGACAGATATAGCATAAAAAATAAAGCGCGTATGGCATTGTTGGGTCCAGAAGGATCGTTTGGCCGCTTACGTGATAGAGATTCGATTTGCAACATATTCCGCCTCGATCGTGGCTGGAAATACAGTGTAACGTGGAAAGCGAACAACGGAACGTCTGGGCGTGGCTCATAAGATCATAAAAAACTACTAAAAAATCCTGCTCCTGACGGGATCTGAACCCAGAACTGTTGATATTAAGCGCCTTAACCAATGAGCTACCAGCCGCTCTCCGGCATAGCAGGCTATGCGTCTGTCTATCTATCACTTCTCATTTTGTTTTCAAAATTTCATGACAAACTATATCATTCATACATCAAAAAGTATCCTATGTCCTTCCAATAGTATTTTCTTGTGAAATTTCATCAAGATCGGATTAATCGTTTAGCCATGAAAACACATTTATAATATTAGTATATATTAAAACCAATCGTAATATATCATGTTTGAATTACATATATCAGTAAGGCCAAATTACGCTGTGCCCCAATATAGCACATAATACATCGTGTAACTTGCACATCGACCCAGACTCATATGAACAACATCTTCTTATATGGGAGTCCAGCCGGATGGAGTCATAAAACGTTTTATGACTCCATCCGGCTGGACTCCCGTGAAACTTTCATTGAATCAATACGCCGGGAAAGTCTCCATTTACATATCTTCTTATATGCATTACTTATTTTTAGATTTGTATTATATTGATTTATACTATGTCCACCTGTTTATTCTGCCTTCCCTATTATTAGTCTGTGTCTTGTTTCTTCAGCCTACTAGTAATGAGTTAGTACCGTTTACTTCTTCAACCTTCAATAGCATTAGTTTATATCATTAAGTGATTCACTAGTTAAACATGAATATTATTAAGACTTCAGTTAGTATCTTACTCATAAATATTATTAAAATCTTCGAACTTAATTTGAGCCAAATTTCAATAAGTGTTGTATACCGTTAGTTTGTTTAAGGTGTTAATTATTTATTATAAACACCTGGTATGATGTAATAAAGGGCTTGACAGCCCTAATCTTGCCAGGCTAAATAAATCTTTAAATGAATATGTTACAAAAAGACGATCGAACATGGCTTTTATTTACTACTAAACATCTCTTGCATAAAACTATGAAATTTGAATAATTTAAGTCATAAATACAAAAGTCCTAACATTTTCAAATTACGTTGGCAATGATAGAAGTGATTTTTCGGTGGTGGTCTTGCCATTGCAATTCGTCCCTTGCTGCACTTTTCCACAATGGGTTTTCACCCGTCCAGAAGGACAAAAATCTAACCGAAAACGGTCCGTGAATCTTTAAGTGATTTCCATAATGAAATAAACGCCCTTCCGGAAGAACAATCACTCTTATAATCAAATTAAAATCTCCCGAAGCGCATGGAAGATGTGAGCCTGAAACTTGAAGATATGAGACGGTTGCAATGGGTTAGGTCGAGGAAAGGAAACCGTTCCAAGACAAGCTGCAAGTAGTCCTATAAACACCTTTATGAAGATGATTATACATGACCCGCTGGTTCAGATGGTTGCGGCAACGTTATAGTACTCGACTGCTGATATGGGGTTATCTGGCTCGAAAGCTGGTGGTGGAAGAAATTTTCATCTTAAGGAACTGGCCGGCAGGATAAGAGAAGTGGTGGTGAACAATTCCTAATCACCCAACTGCACACCAAATCTCTCTGCAGTGCGTATAAGGTGGGACGGTTCTTCCGGCGAATGGGGTCATTTAGTCTGGCCCCGTCGTGTCCTTCCGAAGAGTATGCCTGTATTTGCCGGCATACTGTTTCACCCTATCCTTTCTACCATCTTTCATTCATTCACACCACAAACAACATAATACACCAAACACAAATAAATCACAGTCGCCAACAAAAATATGTAAATACATAAATCACTGGGGGAATTCAAGAGGAAACCACTCCAACTTAAATTTTCTAAGGGAAGTACATACCAACCTAACGGATGAAGAAACAAGAAGACAATCGTGGTTACGCAGTTGAAAATTAAATTCATTTTCCATTTCCGTCACGCCTCACGGTCCTTTAAAAGAAATAACGTTGCCTACTGTATATATAAATTAACCTCTTTGTCGTGGCACCGAAAGCAACCGCGCACGATTCCCGAAAAGGCAGAACCTGCAGGAGTGGAAAACGAAGTAAAAGAGGATCGCCGTTGAGTTGTGGGGTCGGCCGTGAGGCGTTAATCACGTTAGCGTCCAGTTCTCCGTCGGCCGACATTTCTCGGCTATCTCATGTTCCCGGCCATACATCGCGGGAGAGTTGCAAACAGCTCACCTTGGCGAACCTTTTAGCACTCCACAACGGCGTGATCCACTTTGGACCATTAATCCCGTGGCCAAAGTGATCACTGAATCAGAAGCAGCAACAGCTCATCCGTTATTCATTCCAGCTAAAATGTCACTTATCACGACTCTCATTTCTTATCTTACAGCTTGAAATAAATACAAGGCATCCCTCGCTAATTCTTGCCAGCCGTTGTATCTCGTATATCTGTGAAGAAACACAGAGACCGCTTTAGGTGAAAATTAATTTTTTGGTAGCTTCTTCATGACAGGAGATCAGAACAAGAATTCAGTGTGTCTTTTATTAAAATAACAAATAAAACAAATACGATGCAGCACTTGACTGAATTTCCGCTCTAACGGCTAGTCTCATGTTGCTGCCAGCTTGTATTCTTTTGAGCAAGTGTTTCTTGCGTCAGAAGATTTTCAGCAACTCCATTCCTGGTGGTGTATTTTGCCAATAGCTTCATTACTCAACTGTAGATTAATTTTATCGAGAAAATTACACGTTATTATTTGATGTCCGATTAAGCTAGCGAAATGAAAAGAGCGCACGAAGAACATGGTAGAAACGCCGAATTCATTGTAAGGGCCTGGATTAAAAGCGAAAGGAAGGGGTAGCTATTCAGGTAAGGGTAAAATATTGTATCAACAGGCGATCTTTTTTAAGCATCGGAATTCAGCTAATAACGAGATATTATTCTGTGAGTGATTGTTCAATTTCTTAAATATACAGCAGAAACCGTCTCGACTTAATTTCCGTGAACGTTTTTAAATGACAGTGAAAATGGTTATAAAAGCAATCTACAATTTGAGATTTTTGCGAATATTGATGATAAATTCTGCAACTTAAAAATCTGAAATGATTCTGAAAATGTAAACTTGTTGCTATCGCGGGATGGTGAGAAGAATGACTAATAGAATTTGGCATCGGAACATGCTCTTTCTCTTTTTATTCTTGGCTTCATTAATCCCAGGCAATATTTACCAAACTTCTGCAAACAATAACTGGCGTGTGATTGAAGGCTTTCCTGGCGTGTCGCTGAAATATAATCTTCACGGGTTCTCCGCCGGATGGCCTGAAGATGGCGGCAGAGCACGCCGCCGAAACCTCGCCTTTCTTCAACACAATCCGACGGAGAACAGCATCAACCACCGAACCAGTGAGGATTGTATTTTAATACCTGGTGTTATTTTCCTTTCCTAAAATAGCTATACAATGCTCAGTAGAGATGGAAACGCTGACGTGATTCCGCAATTCGTCTGGCTCGCCATCTTGAATCCGTGGAAGAAGCTCCAGTGATGAACTTTCACCATAGATTTCCTGCACGCAAGGGAGTTAAGATACATCTATTTTTTTGCTGTTTCAAATAATTAAAACAGCCACTGGAAGGGCCCGAGAGCACACGATACACAACTACTCGAAAAGTGCTGAAAAGTCTTCCAGAATGCTTACGAACCGTTGCCTTTAGTATGTGGTGTAGGAGGCAACTACTTCGAAGCTGAATTGGGACGGCGGTCTCGGAAGTGCTCCACCAAGGCCAGCTAACAATAAATACGAAATTTAAACACTATCCTCTCTATAAATAAATATAAGTTTCTGTAATTTTATACAGAATCTTTGGCCTTACACAGTGAGCTTTTTAAGGCCTGCCAGCGTAAGATGAGCTACAGATCTCGTAGCAAGGATGATTCTCCAGTACTTTCATTGCAGCTGTTTAAACCACTACTGATATTAACTTTAGAAGTACTGAAACTATATGTTTTAACGGCAGTATAAATTAGAGAAAAATTTCTACGATATGCTCAATTCGAATAGATTTTTTTTTTTTTTTTTTTACTTATGGTTTTTCGCCTCGTCAACATTGAGGTCATTAGAGGCGAAATGGGACTGAGGACAGGGAACGGGAAGGCCATGGCCCTTTTGATGGAAGCATCCTAGCATTCGCCTGGAATCATTTGGGGAAACCATGGAAAACCCAAATCTGGATGCCCGGACGGGGATTCAAACCGCCGTCCTCTCGAATGCGAGGCCAGAGCGTTAACCGCTCACCCACCACGCTTGGCAATTCGAATTGAACTGAATTGAATTCTGAACACATGCACCGGTACAACTTTCCTACATTCATCTACAGTACTTCACCACATTATTCTGACCATTCTTCCGCGTGTATTACTCATTTGATTTATGTACATGTGTGAATTAAAATTTATGAGTGATTCTGTAAAAGTATTTTACGTTTATTCATCAACGCTACAAGATGTCAATAAAGTAGATAATTTATTTACATTTTCCTCCTGCCTGAAGGAATCCGTCAAGGTGCGCTTTTTCTACCGTCTGTGGTCTTTGACCTCAATCATTACACTCGACCTCTGGGCCGATTATAGGCAGCTGGCGACCCTCCGGATCGTAAACGGCGCGCATAAACACGGCTCCACCACACATTAACTGTAATGAAGCCGACCCCGGTAGCGCAGGGGCTAGCGAGCTGGCTTCGCGTTGCAGGGGTCGCCGGTTCGAGTTTGGCCTAAAGAATGGGTGGTTTTAATTAAGTGTTGTGTCCGTCCTGTGTTATCCCGTCACTTTTGATAGTCAATAACACGAGAAGATTATATGTACACAGTTGAAGAATAATAGAAGCACAGTTGCTGGCTGAAAGGCTACAAGGGCGTATGCCATAAAAATAAAATAAAACTGTAATTACCGAACAATGAACGCTTCCGTCCTCCCTGGACTCATTGACGATGCAAGTCAAACATCATAATATTACATACAATGAATAATATAATTGCTAAAAAAAGCCATATCATTCGAGAGCAAGTAAATTCGATGATAAGTGACTAGAGATAGTGGTGTTTTTTTTTTTTTTTTTAAAAAAAACAATACATATTAGGGAGCATCCACAAATAACGTGAGGTGTTTTTTCCGAATTTCGGGCCCCTCCCCTCTCTGGTGAGAATTTGTCAGATCTGGTCCAACCCCCCCCCTTTCCGGTGAGAAATGGTCGGTAGGACCCCCCCCCCCTAGAAATCGTCCGCGCACCTTTTTGAGATTTCTTTTTTAGGTGTGACCCACATTTTTCGACGAAATTCCCCCCCTCCCTAAAATCGTTTTTTTTAATAGCTCTAAAGTCCTCAAAAACCTCACGTGAGATTTCCGTTGACCCCCTCCCCCTTGGTGAGATTTCGCCGGACCCCTCCCCCCCCAATTTCACTTCACGTAATGTACGGACGCACCCTTAGCTTTAACGCCTCGACTGTCAGAACATAGCAATTCTAATTTTAAGCTGCATTTGTGCTGGTTGTTGCTCTTAGCAAGAACCAATCCTAGTTGTTTGGAAGAAGCCGATTTTAAAGTCTTGTCAAAAGCCCACTCGCTACCACGGACAAGCTAGTGTAAACAGTCTCCTTATAAGTAAATTTTCGTGGACGTTTTTGGATGAGATTGGAGATAGTTTTAACAGAACACTTTTATATTTGTCGAGAAAAATGGCGATAAATACTGCATCATAAAAAACAACCACTGAGCTGACAGACTGTTACAGATATGCTGTTAACTTTAACATGTAGGTGACGCGAATTCATAAGATTTTATCCTTCCATATATTGCCCAGCGCGCCTAAAGAAGTTTTCACTTCAAAAACTAAAAATATTAGTTGGTCGAATCTCCTCGAAGATGATGTATCAAGCTATTGTGTCAGAGGCAGGAATGCCAATTACTTTCCTCGGGGACCTACAGTAACGTAGAATAAGAAACATGGAACCTCCCGGCGTAGCTCATAATAATCAAATACAACTCCTAAAAATTCTTGCTCACCACGTGACTTGAACCCGCGACCGAAGAGAGAAACTTTCGGAAGTAAGCGTCTTAACCGCGCGCGGAGGTACCAGAACGCCTTGTTTTGAATTATACGTGTGCTAAGGACCATCAAAATCGGATAAAACTGTGGGTTTATATGAATAACGTTAACAGACATTAAGGTGATTGGAAAAAGGAAGAGAGGGTTTAGGTTTTTGTAAATCAAACGTAAACAGCGTTTTTCTATTTGTTTTATAATATACGTATGCGAAGTTCCATAAAAATCGTATAAAAACTCTGTGAGAACATACTTTCACTGCTGTCTGTGTGCAACACGTCATACTGCTATTACCCATCCAAAAAGCGTCCAAAACGCAAATGATAAGTGCAAAACGTCATAGCATGTCGGTGACGGAAAGTCACGAATTCATAGATTTACCCCCATCCAAAAATCGCCCAACTTGCCTAAGAAAGTTTTCACTTAAAAAATAACCTGGTCCCGTAAGCTGGGGATTTTACAGTGGGCCAGCGTCCCACTCATATAAAAAATATGAAATGCTAAAAAACTGAACAAAAAGCCTCGGAAAATTATATTAGGTTATCAAAACCAGTACAAGAATGGAAAATTAAAGGAAGGAGGAACCTGGCTCCAAAGTGTACAAACAGCAATGAAAAGATTTGGTGCAGACGAGGAAGATACAGAAGATCGAAGTACCTGGATAAATATTTTGAGAAGATAAAAGTCAAGAGGTTTTATTGTTATGTTGGAGTAAAATTTCTGTAGTGATGAAAATCTCTCTTAACAAAAAATGAAGACTGAAACACACTTAGAACGAATATACAGTACTTCGGATGAGCGTCGGTGACGGTTCGCCGTCTGCACGCGCGTTGAAGTCTCCCGGCGTGCAGGTGTTGTCGGCGAGAGGCGAGTGTGTCGCAACGCCGTGCGAGGTCGGCAGAGGAGCTGACCCCGGCGCGGCCCGGCCTCTGCTAGCCGCCATGTTTTATTAATGCCCACCAGCACTGCCCGCCGCGATGACCCCCGCCCGAGCCAACCGTAAATATTCATCACATCCCTGGCACCGAAAATGTTTCCCGTTTCATCCTCAATCTCCGATAAGGCTTTCCCATTCCAAACAAGCCTGAAAAATAACTTATTTTTCTACTGAAAGCAGGTTTTCAAATTCTCAACTAAAGTGAATACGTTAACGTCGTGCCGTCGCACATATTAGTGTTAAAAGTCGCAAGGAAGCCTCCGCAATTACAGGCAAGTAATGAGTCAGAAATTACGACCCAAAAGTGGTATTCCCTAAACAGGAAGTTCTTCTAGTCTACCTGTAAACTCTTAGAGAAAATTCCACCGTTACAGAACGATCTGATGAATAATAATAATAATAAAAAAAGGTCGAACTGTTCGGTAGCAAGTAAACTCCTATCGTTACGATGTAGCTCAAATGCTTGAAAATACTTGGGAACATAATGTTCAAGCATAGTTCTTTGAATTAGTTTGCATGATACAAGTAAAACTGCGTTTTAAGACTATGGTTTCTGACTACTTAGATCACCTACTTGATCACGGCGTGACTTGAGATCACAATATGAGCAGAAGCCCCTAATTTACGACTTCATAAATTCGGAAGTTTGTTTAAGGCTCTAGTAGTGGCGTCACTGAATAGCAGCAGTATATATTTTGGTTCAATTTGCATTTTTTTTTTTAAGTGAATAAATTGAATTACGCCTGCCAGCGTGTACACGCAAGAAATCAGACTTCTGTGGGTCTCACACACTTTTTCATATTTACTCAGTATATTTTTTTATGTTTCTTTCGCAGTCGAGTAGATGAACGGTATTATCTTTATTACGTTTGTACAATAAATACCGAGATGGGAGGAGGCCAATATTGGCCTCCTACCTATCATTCGGGAGGACCGGGGTTAAACTCGGTTCGGCCATCCTGTCTGAGGTTTTCCGTGGTTTCCCTCAGACACTTAGGCGAATGCTGGGATGGTTCCCTACAAGGCCACGGCCGACCTTCCATCCCCCTTCCCTCCCCGTAGTAGTAGATAGGCTGAAAAGAGTCCCCTATGACTCTCCAGCAGCCCGCCTCCCAGCCTTCTGCTGGGAGGAATGAAATGTAAAAAATACGAACTTTGTCCAAGTTACTGTAGTAAACAAGTGAAAATTATCAAAAAGTAAAAGAACACTTTACTAGACTATAGATTATCGGGCCTCAGTGTGTATTTTGTGTTTTACGCGATCTGGACGGGATATCTAGTTCGGTTGGTAAACATAGGATGAAGATAAATGCAAAGAAGAGACTGGTTATTAGATACAAACACAAAATAACTAAACATTGAATATGATTATAACGTGGGGAAAGAATTGCTTGTTGAAGACTTGAAATGTAAATATCTTGGCATTACATTTGATAACAAGTTCAACTGGGCAGTACACATTGGTCAGGTAGGAGGAAAAGGTTTCAAAATTCTGCACTCTTTGGAGAGAGAGAGAGAGTGTTGAGGCGATGTACGAGAGAAGTAAAGGAATTGGGTTGCAAAACTTTGGTCAGACCATTGCTTGGATATGGTAGTGTAGTATGGCACATTTTGAGTATCAAATACAGGAGTTTGAGAGGGTGCAAAAAAGAGCTGCTAGATTTGTTTCTGGAAATTACCGCTGCACGTACTCAGTAACAGATATGATAAAAGAGCTGGACTGGGATTCGTTAGAAGACAGGAGGAGGGTGAAGAGGGTCATGGGATAGTAAAAGGCGTATATTGATAACGAAAAAACGGAAAGATATTGGTGTAGAATGAAAAGTAAAGCATGGAAGGGAGAAGATGACCATGACCACAAGTTGGCACTCGATTTCAGGCACAAAAGTGTAGGAAGATTCTCTTTCTGAGGTAAGAGTGTCTCAAAATAAAATGCACTCTAAGAATGATAAAATTCTTGCTGTACTGTCAATTAATTACATCGTTCTGGCATCGCATTCCGAAGCACGTGAGTTCGAGTCGCGATCCGGCCATCTTGATTTAGGTTTTCCATGGTTTCCGCTGGATACTTCCTCCAAAAGGCCATCGCCGAATTCCTTCCCTTTCCTTGCCCCCAGTCCATTCCCGCCCCTAATGACCTCGATGTCGACGAGGCGTAAAGTCAGAAACAAAAAATAATAATTACTTCAAACTTATTCCAATTAAGATAAATCCTACTTTTCACTTAGCGTTCTGCATATGAGTATTCCAATCTGAAACTTAGTAAATAATATTTTAACTGGGTTTAATTTTCATTATCTATAACTTAAAATTGAGGCACATAATAATTTGAATAATTTAATTTTGAAGACATCAGTCCACAGACATCTTAAAATTCCACAGAGAAAACACGTATAATCTAATATCATCGTTATTTTACAACAGCACATGTGAAAAATAATACAGTGAAACATACAGCAGGTATAGAGCTTTAAATTTACAAGTACTAATTCATGAGCACAAGTTTAAGTAGATAGTTATGGAAGTCAACATAAACTATTTTTTTAAAAAATTGGTCTCAACTTTAAATGTTAGAATAATCTATGTTTATTAGTGAATTTTGTTTAAATAGAGGCATCCGAAAAAAGGAACAAGTGACGTAACCCCACAGTAACTTAAATTGGATTAAGATCGTAAGAACCGAATTTTTTTTATAGCCGAACGGATACTTCAAATGCAAGTATGATTTTCTACCCTAAATCATACTACTTCTCATAAAGAGAAAGGGCGACCAAACAAATTCCTCCATGTTTCTAAGTACTGTTGTTAAGTTTTTGTGTAAATGAAAGTGGAGGAAGGGAGACGTTGAAACTGGAATCAGTCTTTTCAAATTTCCTCTTCCCAAAAACCCAGAGAACGGAACCATGTTGAACATTCCCATACGAAGGAAAAATCAGCAGTGTTGTATACTGCGGAGAGGTTTGGTATTTAACAAAGGAATTTGGCATAACATGCGACGGTAAGAATCGCGATATATCGCCTCTGCTGCCCAGCTGGAAAAGTCCGAAATTTTTTCCGCTGTCGACGCTTGTGCCCCTTGGCATACTCCCGACGCCGTTAATAGTAGTGCTATGACATGAGCGAATCCGGTGTGTCACCTATACCGGCTAATACAGCCATTGCGGGATCAGACTTGGCACTGAAAGTGGTTATTGTATTTGTAACGCCTCTGGTAATAAGGCGATACTACGGAATTACTCTACTCATCTGTAAGACAGCCATGATCAGTGGTGCATTGATAAATTGATATGAAGACGTTCGGTAAAAGTCGGGCTTGAAATAGTTCACAGCTTTCCAGACTTTTTCACTTATTTAACAAAATAATTTACAATTACGACCACAGAGATGTTGTTAGATAATTGACTGCTTCACACATTTTTTTCTTTTTTTGCTTATGGCCTTGCGCCTTGACAACGTCGGCGTCATTAGAGGCAGGAATAGACTGGGGCAAGTAATGAGAAGCAATTCAGCCATGGACTTTTGAAGAAACCATCCTGGTATTAGCTTGGAATGATTTCGGAAAACCATGGAAAACCCAAATCTGGGTAGCGAGACGGGGATTCGAACCCGCATCCTCCCGAATGTGAGACCAGAGCTATACCGCTCACGCAACAAACACGGTATAATTTTTAGAAACAATTTCACAGTACACATAGAAAACACTTATCACACGTAATCAGAACGTTTATCAGAAACATGTAAATGTGGATGTCAAAGCTATCTCATCTTCTAAGAAGTATCGCCCATAAGCTCTCCGTGAATTACTTTATAATAATGACGTCCAATATCTCTCATTGCTGGTGACATAACGCTGGGAGGAAGGCGAGATGCTATACTTTTTTTTCTTTTTTATATGGCATTTGGCTACGAGGCCATACAGCCAGCACTATGTAATTTTTTAGTTTGCAAGTATGTATTGGATCACTCAGTGTATTATAGATTCTCTGTGGTATAGACGACACAAGACTAACACAACACTTAATTAAAACCACCCATGCCCGAGGCCGGACTCGAACCGGCGACCCCTGCAACGCGAGTCTAGCACGCTAACCCTACGCTGCCGGGGTCGGCGATGCTATACTTAGAGGAGCTCATTTTCTTTGTTGTCCGTTTTTATACGACATGTGGAGGAAAGCCTCTGGTAGTTACGAGCTGACCTCCGCAAACGGTAGTTGCGCACGCCCTGTAATTAGATTAGGATAAACGCCACGGGACGAGCCGGACAATTAGCTCGCTCACGCGACTTCTTATTATTGGCACAGAGAGTCGCAGAGTCGTTGACCCCATTCCGGACTTCCCAACAGCTTATGAAAACGTCTTCACACCGGAGCATATACAGTTTCAGCTTTGCACAATCTTTTTTTTCTGAAACTTGAAATCATTGAAGAAATTATTTTGTTAATTTTAAATTCCTTATTCTCACTACGGGTCAGGGAGCGTCCATTAAATACGTTGCTCGGTCTAGGGAGGGGAGGGGAGGGGAGGGGAGGGGAGGGCTACGTTGCGCTACGTAGGGGTGGGGGGTTCCGAGTCAGGCCATGTAGCTATCCATTCACATCGTTTTTCACAGTTAAAATGAGTTACAGAACACACAACAGCATGTGAATATTTATTTCCTTCATTTAATTATCTCCGTATGTAATTTATAATAGTCTGACGAGAGAAAACTGTACAAAATGACTTCCGGAACCAAAAAGGAAAAAAGCTACGTGTTAAGTGGGGGGGGGGGGAGGAATTCACAGGAGGCCAAAATGGAGCTACTTGGTTTATGGATGCTCCCTAATTTCGTTAGATAAGTTTATTTTAAAACTAGATTAAACAATACAAGTTGGGTTCACAAAACGAAAAACCAGCCGTTTGTACGATCAACATTATTTTTTTGAATTGGTTCTCTTATTAAGTCTTAGAAATACGTAGCCACCAGGGCACCTACTTATCTTTTTACTATCACTCACATTATCTTTTGTATTTAACTTTTTCAGTTCTAATAACTGACTACCCTGTTCCCCAGTTTTATTTATTCTCTTATTAAGATATTCGATTAGATAACAGAAAAGTTTTTCCGCCTTTATTTTTTTCATCCTTCTTCCTTTCGAACTATCTCGATCAATTTTTTCCTGTCATCAGTCCCTGGACCAGTTTGATGAAATCTTGCATCTCTTTCTATTCTAATCTCCTTGTTTCAACATAACCACTACAAGCTACATACTCAAATATAGTCTAATCTTTGTCTTCCTATACGGTTCTTTCCCTTTTCTGTTACCTCCACAAATAAATTACTCAATCTCGCATATCTTAAACTGTTACCCAATTTACTGTTTTCGATATTTTCCCTCCTCTGCCGTCCAAGGTAAGTTTTTCCGTTTCATTCCAACCCACGTCCCAGCCACTTCACATTTCTTTTCATATAACTTTCTCAATTTCTTTTTCCTGCCTGATGTAATGATACATTCCGTGCATTGTTTTGAGTCAGTACCTAGCATGGTATGTGAACAGTAACGATCTGGCCTCGCAGTCCAGAGGACGCAGGTTCTGATCTCCATCCGACCATTCAAATTTCGATTTACCAGAGTTTCTCGAAATCACTCCAGGCGAAGGTTGGTATCATGCCTTTAAAAGGCCATGGCCGAAATCCTTCCCGTTCCTGCCACCAGTTATTTCGCGCCTCGAATAACCCGGAGGTCAACGAGGCGTAAAGCCGCAAGCAAAAATTTCCAAGTCCGGGACCGGTATTTCCTTGTCAACCTCGCTGCATAGCTAACTCTACTGTCTTCAAAATCCACATTCAGTCTACCTATATCTGTAATGTTGTCAAGCTGGTACATTTAATTTTATCGAGTTGGCGGTGAAAGCATTGCTGTCTGTGTACAAATTCATTTACTTGTTCAATATATGTCTGATTCTCCATTTTTTAAACCAATAACACTTCTCTCTGATCGTTTGACCTAGTTTTCACTTGTAACCAAATGTATAGTGTGTTAGCGTAGCGATTATAAGCTTTTTGACTTGCGTATATCAGAGCCAGGATTCGTTTGATCAGATTTGCCATGGTTCCTCGTGCTCAAATAAGATGTATGTCTATAAACGTTTTCGACGTAGGTGACCTTTTTAGGCTCCTAATCGCAATTATAGTAACATTAATGCCAACGAACAGTAAAACACCAATTCTTCTATACGAGTAACAAGATGATCAGTGCGAAAATTTCTCGAATACGATCAGGTTTGTAATAGGATGAAAGAACAACCTCCACATTTGTAGTAATTGTTTGTTTGTTTACTGTTGTAGGTACGTAACAAAAGTTGACGCCAGTGAAGCAGTTTATTAATATCTCTGTGTTATGTGCTGCAGCTATCTAGCGGCTTGGTCTGAACTGTCTCAAACGCGCGACTTTCACAGTTATTACTTTTGTCCTTTAATGGTAAAATTCCCAAAAAAATACATTCTTAATTTATAAAGTTGCTTAAGTGGAGATCATAATCTTAAAAATTATACCTCATTTATTGATTTCAATTAGATATCAAAGGAGAAATGGTTCATAACAAATTAACACGTTATGGAAATAATTATACTTTTGCCTTTTAAGGGTCGAATTCAGATAAGTTCCTTTCTTAATATATGATGTCATCAAAGCGGAAACTTTAATTTTTTAAATGGTACTTCATTTGTCGATTTCTGTTAGGTATCCAGGCAGATAAATGGCTCGTGCCACAAAAAACAGCATTTTATAAATACTCACTTTTTACCCTTTAAGGGTCGAATTTGGAAAAATTACTTTCTTAAAATATTATGTGAACAAAGCGGGTATCTTAATCTTAAAAATTTATGCTAACTATTAAGGGAAATAATGGCTTGTGACAGAAAAAGCTTTTAGAATTAATATATATGATCCTTATCTAAGCTCACCTCAAGTGCTGTGGTACCTCTTCCGGTCTCGTCGAAAGCCGATAACAAAGACGGGTGAGGTGCAATCAGTACGGGAAAGGAAGCTGGGCTGTTATAGAGGGCAGCAGGCAAACGTCCGCGAGTAACCGACTTGACGAGTTAAGGAGCTCGGGGTGAATTCGCGATCAGAGTAATGACGGCTTTCCATTCTGAACGTGATTGGCCAATCCACGTCGGAGCGCATGGGAATTGAAACCCTCATTACGTGCACCCGCTCCCGACTGAGTGGGCTTCTCATTACCTAGTAACATCGCTGCTCACTACTCTCGTAAACAAACCGCACGCCTCAAGTTATAATTAGTCCGCATTCAATTAGGAAAAAATCTCTTCGATTTAGCTAAACTGATAAACAAATTAGAAGCCTAAAATGCTGTTGCGTGGTTTCAGTTCAGTTCCCATAACTTGCTTCAGTTGTAAACAAAAATGAAATAATCTAAAAATGTGTACGACATTAAATGACAGGTATAGAAACAAAACTGACCATACAGTAGGTTGCTATACGCCAGATCATCGTGTTTCAAATGCTTAATGTTCAATGCGAAAGGTGTATTAGCAGTATCATGCTATAACATTGCAGTGCATTAAATGTGGAGAAAAAAGAAGAAATTCCACTAAAGTGAATTTCAACTAAATAACCTGGACTCTATTGTTCGTGTGAGAGGATGTTGGATGGGTATTAGGAAGGTTTCCATTCTGAGGTCATACCAGACCGTTTATTTTCAGCAAACGACAAACTTTAGAGTAGACGAATATTCGAGAAGTGCCATTACTATTAGTATAGAAGTCTACATTTATCTGCCTAGTCATTAATAGATTATTTTTGATACTATTTTTCAAGTTTGGTGCCACACATTTATACCGTTTTGTTCTAGCTGTTAATGAAAAAATAATCAAGTTTTGTCTAACAATAGCTAATCTCCAGGGTATTGCTATGAACAATTCTATCGTGATAAGTACAAGGAGTATAAGTCACAATTTCTTCCTATCAATTTTTTTAAACTATGAATTCATGTCTATCATCTGAATATATGTATTAATAATAAAAGTCAGTGCCGAGTATTTCTTTGTAACAATTCAACATTGAACCTATTAGTATAAGTAAAGTCGCATTTTATCAGGTCTGTATAAAGAGTACAAGTCAAGTTATACAATGATATTTGGCTTAAACTACTTGTACTAATCCCGATATAATTATCGTTATCAAGCACGATTTATGCAGAAACACACAATTTTTTAAAATACAAATTTGGATACGACGATACTGCAATCGTTTACACAAATGAAAGAAAGACAGAAGTAGCGTTCGACCCCCACATACAGCGGTCAGTCATTTCAGGCACAAAGTTAATAGATGTCAATTATATTACACATGACCCACGCGTTTGACTGTTCACGTTAAATCACCGCCTTACACAAGAATAAGGGAAAGAGTTTCTTACCTCGGACCTAATGGACCGAATATACTGTTTGTTGAAACTTTTCGTGCTCTACGGTTCGTCATTAGAGACTGGAGGGCAAAGAGTGGGAAGGAATTTGACCATGGAATTCGCCAGGAGTAGGTTCAAGAAACCATGTAAAACCGAAATCTGAATGTCGGTCCGGGGATAATAAACGGTGTCCTTTCGAATGAAAGCCAAGCAATGCTTCTCACCTTCCCGATTTCCACCTCACTAAATACACTCGTAAATAAAATGTCACTTTTTTCGCAGGA
Source organism: Vandiemenella viatica (assembly GCA_031002005.1). Classification (NCBI taxonomy): domain Eukaryota; kingdom Metazoa; phylum Arthropoda; class Insecta; order Orthoptera; family Morabidae; genus Vandiemenella; species Vandiemenella viatica. Next base: position 47,180,465 of record CM061914.1, read on the forward strand.
CGTAACTACAACTGATTTGTCTGGTGGATGTCGAGTAGAATTGTTTGTGTTTGCCAGCGTGTGCGGAATACAGAGTGACCAGGTGGCCGGTACGAAAATTTGCGAATGATATACAATGAATAGCAAGGTAGGTGGTTTGTAGTAGGATGAATCAAGAAGTTGCAGCAATTGTTTACTTGTGAACTGAAACAGGTACGTGGCAAATCCCTAATAACTTCTTACGAAACAGTTACAAATGATGAAATATTTCCCGAACTGAAACAAAATTATTCAGGAAGCTCCTTACTCCGCAAACACTCACAGCGATATGTCGTGCTGCTATCTAGTGGTAATGCGATCACTCCTTACAGACGCCAGCAAAGCCTAGCAGCTTGGCTCTGAACTAATTCGTTTTGCAGGAATAATTGTTCACTTGAACAACTGAAATATCTAGCAGAAATGCAATTATAGCCCATAAGAAAATTTTGGTACATGCTGCTGCTATCTAGCGGTATGAGATCACTCCTCATCGACGCCAGCGAAGCCTAGCAGCTTGACTCTGAACTATCGCATACGGGTTGAATTTCGAAAAATTCCTTTCTTAATTAATGCTATTAGCAAAGTGAATAACTTAATCTTTAAAATAATATTTCATTTGCTATGAAATACTTTCCTCGCGTACTGATGCAATGAAATCTTCTCGGGTGTCCAGCCGAATGATGTTGAATAAACACGACGTTTCGACAGCTATCTCTGCTGTCTTCATCAGCGAATCAGCTTACGGCAGCCAGAAGAGACCTGAAACCTGATGAAGACAGCAGAGCAAGCAGTCGAAACGTCGTGTTTATACAACACCATCCGGCTGGACACCCGATAGGATTTCATTGCATCAGTACGCCAGGAAAATCTCCACTCACATATCAATATCTCATTTATCTACTTTGGTTAAGTAAGAAGGGAGAAAGAAAAAAAACCACACCTTTTAGAAATGATGTAAGTTATGGTTACATAGGCGCGCTTATACATCATCCAGAGACCGCGAATTTGTTGACATCAGTGGCTATTTTGGCAAGTTGGCCATACATGTTGAAACGCACAATGGCGTACGCCTCTTTCCGTGCGCGCAGCATTATGCTGATGGTAAAGTGAGTAGGAGAAAGCCGCTGGGCGCAGCTTAATTCGGCCGTGGTGTGGGTCACAGCAGTTGCCTCAGCAGAGCGGTCGCACGGGAACACAGAGCCATTTCGGTATCAGCGCCGTAACTCACCCGCACTTTAGAAATGCGTTTCCTCCGACGTAAAATGTGTGGGAAACAGTAATAAACGTCGAGTAGATAACCACCGCCACTCCTTATTATAATTGGATAAACCTAAGCTGACCGAATACCTACAAGGTTATACTTCTGATTAGCACGTCCGCCAAACAATCAAATTGTTCAACACCTTACAGTGAATGATCGAAGGTATGAATAGTTATTGGTGCTTTTCATATATTCTTCTGACTAGCATTTTCCCGCTGCTTCTCACGAACGACTAGTACCGAATGTAGTATATTAATTTTTGTAACGATTAACATAAATTAAATTCCATAATTTCGTTACGCTTATTGGAGTGTTAATCCTTGATGTAATAGTTCGACCAATTGTTATGGCTTTACGCATCGTCGACGTGGAGATCATTAGAGACGGGAAACGACTGGAGGAAAGGAACGGGAAGGAATTCGTCCTCGGCCTTTGAAGGAACCATCCCGGCATTAGCCTGGAGTGATTTCGGAACCAAAATCTGGATGGCTGGACAGTGATTTGAACCTGCATCCTCCCGAATACGAGGCCCGAACATTCGATCACCCATCACGCTTGGTTTCTATTAACGTTTCCTGTGTATTTTAACGTACTATATTTCAGAAAATTGAAGAAACAAATAATCAACAGAATCCAGAAGCTGTAGTATTTATCAGTAGTGCTTAATAGGCATCTAATTAAATAAAAGTGTTCATCTGAGATGCAGTGTGATCTGTGACGCCTAACTGTCCTCACTACGAACGAATTATCATTTCTTGATTCGTTAACCGGTCACGTAGAGTCGTAAGATAGATAACAGATTTTAAGCTAGACCATAAGCTTCCAAATAATCCATCCAAACCGGTTCTGTAGTTTTTGCGTGACGCCTGGAGAAACGGACAGACAGAACAAGCTTGCGTAAATATTTATAATGATAATGATATACAGCATTTTTAAAAAGACATTTAAACTCTATTTTTAAAAGAAGGTCGTGGAGTATATCATACAAAAAAAAAAAACCTTGTGGCTTTAATCTTTATATATATATATTTCTTCTGTCTGCGTGTATGTGACTGAATTCCTCCTAAATGGCTGGACTGATTTATATGAAATTTTATGTGTGTGATTAAGTTAATTCGAGAATGGTTTAGATTCACAATAGGATCTGGTAGGCAACACACATTTTTATCCGATTTAGATGGAACTTTGCACACGTATACTTTAAAACAAACAGAAAAAACACTGTCAACATTTGGTTTTCAGAAACTCTACCCCTCTTCCCCTTATTTTTGTAAAAGTTCTTTATACATACCCACAGTTGCACACATATACATTAAGACATAAAAATACTGTCTAAATTTGATTTTCAGAAACGCAACCCCTCTCTCCTTTCCACCCAATTAATTTTTGTCAATGTTCTTTATTCAAAGCTATCCGATTTTGAAGGAACTTTGCACACGATTACTTTAAAGTTTAAACCAAACAGAAAAGTACTGGCTACATTTGGTTTACAAAATGTCCAACCTTTCTCCTCCTTTACTCCGACCCATCTTATTTTCAAAAGTTGTTTATAGAAACTCACAGTTATCAAATTTCTGATGGAACACTGCACACGTATACTTTAAAACAAAGAGAATTGTATTGCCTACTTAGGTTTACAGAAACGCACCCACCCTCACCCATCACCCGTCTTAACTAAAAATTACACATCAAACCATTCAGTTTTTCGCGATGTCTTTCATTTATCTAGCACATGTAAATCTGCCTGTTTTGTATATGCATACCCAATTAAGAAACAAAAAGAGGCATTGTAACGCATGCCGGGCAAAGCTAGTTTTATATAAAATCGCAAGGAAAAAGGAAAACTGCCATGTGTAGAAATGTGACAGACTCAAAAGTCACCTAACAGAATCTATTCGTGCAAACTAGTAAACGTTGACTTCTTTTGCAAGATTATACTTTTTCTTTCATAAAATGAAGGGAAAAAATTAATGGAATAGCCATTTGTAGAGCAGATCCGCGAAAACGAACTGAATTCAGAAATTTTATCCCATTCCCGAAAACAACTTCTATTAACCAGGTAAGAATTCTCTTTAGGTATGGCGCAGTAATGGAATCATTACATGAAACTAAAATGACGGACTTGGGTGTGTATAGCACTAGACAGGCTCAGCTTCCCACAATATTGGCTACGCATTCCAATTCTTGAACTTTCGTATTGAGAATGGTCGGTAATGTGAGATACGAGTAGTATTGATACTTGTGTTCATATTGCCTCTTCGTTGCAGTAACCTGATATAAACCTGTTAAATTTATACAATGTAAATCGAGAAAATCTACTGTAATGCATTCAGATAATTAAGTGGACTTCTCACAGCGATGGTAGAAATAACTTTGAAAGTGGATAAAATGGTGGTACAGCATGGCGAGTGATATTACTGTGTTCTACTTACGCTATTACTGAAGCTACTACACTATGTTCTACATTAACGAAGGACTGCATGTCATTAAAATAAGTCATTGCGGTCATAATCACGCCAGCATATAAATGTTAATGAATGTAGAATGTGGTCGGTTATGTATAGTGTAATTTGTGAACATCGTATTTTAATTGCATTTTTTGGAGCATCTTTGGCAGCAAAGAATAAACCTGGCGCAGCAGACCCGAGACCAAGGCGAAGACGATGTACACGATTACTAAATGAGAAGGAAATCGACGTCATTAGAGGCGGGAAAGTAGTGAAGACAAGGAATGGTAGGGAATTTGGCCATGACTTTTTGAAGGAACCATCCCGGCATCTGCCTGGAGTGATTTGGGGAAACCATGGAAAACCCAAATCAGGATTCCCGAAGGGAATTCCAACCCGCGTCCTCCAAAATGCGAGGCCGGGACCGACATGGGAAGATGGCTTGATGATACAGAAGCAGCTAGAAGGAAGCTGCTAAAGGTATGGAAATTAAGTGAAAAGTTTATTTGTATAAAAGTTACATAAATGTAAAAGTTGTGTTGAGTAATTTGTAATATATGAAAAGCTGCAGACTAAAAGTATGTTAAAGATAAACTTGAAAAGTTTAGTTACGGTCATACAACTGATGGCATTCTTCAAGAAAAAGAAACAAGATATAAAGCAAGGTCGTGTATGTATTTTATTTCAGATAAAGAAAGCAAAAAGGAGGAGAGATTTACGATATTATAATTATAACCGGGGAGCTAAACTTAAAAGCCATTTATATCTAAAAATGCCGAATAATGTTTCTTATCTTGGGAGGAAGTAACTTAAGAAGATTTAAAAAGATGAAAGTAGCATAATTTTGAATTCCTTAAGACGCGATCATTGGTATTAAATGGTTAGCAGTTACATAAAAAGTTGCATAGAGTTGGAGCTTCCGAGGACAAGCTTATAAAGTAGTCTATAAAAACGTGGTAGTGGAAATATTTTGCTCCTGTCTAATACGTTCTGGGCGGATGGTGTAGTGTGTTTAGTTGATAAACATTGACAGGGAGTAGGGTAGCTGTATTAGTTTTAAAAAAAATTACAAACATAGATTTTCGAATGGTTATAAGGTCTAAAATATACTTATTCACAACCGAAGACCACAAATCACATAGCGTAACACAAAGAACCGGGAAGCACTTGTAAAAATATCAGTTCATTAAGGTATTAAATTGTAATCATTAGTGGCTTTGCACTGCGTATAAGCATCACATTCCATGTAAAAGAACCATTAGTTGATCTATGTGTTTATAAGTCTTTCAAGTAAACACGGAAAACCTTAACAGCTGTTACAAAATACCTTGTTTATGCTCCAAAACGGGAATCTTGAAAAATATCTGCCTCAAAGAAGGTTTATTCTAATTTTATGTTAATAAACAAACGTTGATCGAAAATAGTATTTAATTGCAGAGAGTGATTAACATAGAGTTTTCGTATAATTTCGTGTGTGCTTTTTGGCAGATAGTAACCATCATGGTATAGTGTGTCCAACAAATTTTGGTACCACCCTCATTAGAATTATTTTTACTCACGGTTTGTCGTGGTAGTTACGCTATGTGAAAGGTGGACTTCCGTTCTAAATATATATATTTTAGACAATATAACCATTCGAATGTCTACGTTTGTAATTTTTTAAACTAATACATCTACCATAATCCCTGTCCATGTTATCAACTAAACACCTTAACACATCCACCCGGAACGTGTTAAGACAGTTGCAAAATACTTCCACTACCGCAGTTTTTGTACTTTATAAGCTTATCCTCGGATGCTACAACACTACCGAACTATGCTAATCCGTTATTCAGCTGTTTAGTTTAACTAGTAATGAGGTTATAATCTATTATTCTCTCTCTTATATTGAGGCAAATAGCAGTTCGGTTCTTCAATTAATTGGTAAAACTCAAAAGAACAAAATTAAAAGAATCTCAGTTGCCTAGCGATAAAACGAACTTCACAGTGAGCTGATTCAATAAAATATAAACTTTTACTAAAGAAGAACTACGCGATTGGATAATATACTTCAGCGTGTAACTCTTCTAATCAGCACAATAGCATGTATGCGAGTAGCTTGCAATCTAAATTACAAACTAAGGATAATTCGGGACTTACTAACGAAGCATGATACTGGTTAAAGTAACCAAGAAATTATCTGTAAGAATTGCTGCAATTTTTAAATAATGTGATTTGCAGATTCTCTCATTAGAAGACCGAGAGACGGGTGTATCAGCTGTGCTAGGCGACAACGACCCCGAGCCCAATGGCACCTTTGTCTTTTTTAAATATGGCCTTCGGTCTTTGCGACCATTTAGCCAGCTCCAATTTATTTTTGTACCTACTTTTGTTTCGGGCTTTAATTATGATCTTGTGGACACTGCAGTGAGGACAACACAAGACGAACACAACAGTTAATTAAAATCACCCAATTACCACGAAGATGAGACTCCTGCGCTGCTATGTGTTCTCTGTCCTCCTGTATGGTGTTGTAACGTGGACGTTAACAGAAACTATCAGTAAAAGGCTAGAAGCTTTTGAAATGTGGCTATATCGAAGAATGATGAGAATACCGTGGACAGGCCATACCATAAATGCTGAAGTGCTCCGCAAAATGAAAAAGACATGGAAATACTGACCACCATAAAAACACGAAAGCTTCAGTACCTTGGCCACATCATGAGGAATAATAGCCGCTATGAACTCCTGCAATCAGTTCTCCGGGGGAAAATGCCAGGAAAGAGAAGTACTGGTAGAAGAAGAACTTCTTGGTTAAAATATCTAAGAATATGGACCTCCAACACAACTACGGAGTTAATCCGAGCATCAGCCAGCAGAGACGAGACAGCCAAGATGGTTGCTAAATCCGGAACGGAGAGGGACCAGAAGAAGAAGAATACCTGAGGCCGGACTCGAACCGGCGGCCCTTGCAATGCGAAGCCAGCGCGCTAGCCGCTACCCTGCCGGGGCCGGCCCACCTTTGCCTCAGTGATAGTTTGGAGAGATGGAAGTAGATGCGCGGGTCGCGACTGTAACGGTGACGAGTGACCTCAGTGAAGACGACACTCCCAGCCGACCACATTCTGGGGCGCGCGCACGGGCGTGGGAGAGCTGGACGCCTGGGGCGGTCCCAGCGCAAACCACCGCGCAGCTAAAACGGTTTATTCAGTTACCCTTCACCTCTCACTGAACACCTGGCACCATCTGTTCGTAATATCAGTGTCGGCGAAATGTATACTGTCTAAGCATTTCCCTGTAACAGGACTAATGTTTGATTCATAAGTCAAACCGGGATTCGGACAGTAGCAGGTATGGCAGATACAGTCACCTGTTTAATTATAGAATCTCTTCAAGTTTCAGTATTTAATAAGCGCCTAGGCGATTGCCTCATTTAGTCACGAGAGTGCTGTCAAAACAACGCAGCGTTTTACAATTCAACAAATATGAGTAAGTTGTAACGGTGCAACGGAAATTTCTTACGAAATATCATACAGAAATACCTACAGACAAGAAAGAGTCATCGACGCAGTCGCTGGTATCGATCGTGATATTTTGGAACATGTGTAACAGAAACTTCAATGCGGGTGTGATATCTGTCGTGTCACCAAATGTGCACATATTAAGCACCTGTAAGGTACATGAGAAACTTGACCGAGCGTAGTGGGTGAGCGGTAACGCTCCAGCCTAGTATTTGGGAGGACGTGGGTTCGAATCTTCCTTCCGGCCATACAGTGTTGAGCTTTCCATCGTTACCCCAGATCATTCCAGGCGAAAGCCTGGGTGCTTGGTTCAAAAGGAAATAGCTGAATTCCTTCCCAATCCTTTCCCTCAATCCTAACGCAAATCTAATGACCACGACGTCGATGAGGCGTAAAGCGAGGAAAAAAAGAAACTTGAAGAGATGGTGTACCTATAAATGCTGTACATATCATAACAAGCGTCCGAAGTCCCGGAGAGGCTTACGAATCACCGGTGCTACATTTATAAAAGCGTCATATCTCAAAAAGAGTTACTAGCGTTAAGATTAGTTTTATGGAAAGACAAACTTCTCCTTCGTACATTATTTCTCAAATCCCAAGCTGTTACAGGTATTATATTTTACATGTAGCATCCGTAACTGTACAGTTAGGTTTTTTTTGTGTGTGTTAAATGCCTAATATTACACTTGCATACTGGATGATAACTCTTTACTTTACAAACTAAACTTCGTGGATTTATGATTAAATACAATTCTTTATCAGACTAAACTTTTTAAAACCGTTGATAGAGCATAGAGAAGAGCCGCTCGATTCGTGACCGCTTGCTACAGTCCTTACGAAAGCGTCACAGAACTGATTAGTATACTAGGCTGGGAGATAGACGACGCACGTTTCGTTTAAACTCATTGGTAAAACATGTGTACTCCCACTTTCACTCACGAGTGTAGTGAAATACTTCGTCCACCAACCTATTTGAGCCGGAATGACAGGAAAGATAAGATTAGAGAAATAAGGTGCCGCAATGATTCTTATATGAATTCTTTTTTCCCTCGTACCATTAGGGATTCGAATGCACAACAAAGAGATTAGCTTTGGTGCTGAGCACCCTCTGCCACCCACAATTTTGTGAATTGCAGAGTATATATGTAGATGTAGCTTACTCAAAATTGCCCCCAGACGGTATGCAAAGCGATGGTGTTTATGGTTCATTTTCTATGCAAAATGGTTGAGCTAAAAATATATTTGCAGCAAAGAAGCGAAGCGTAGTAGGTGAGTGGTAACGCTCTGGCCTCACATACAGGAGGACACAGGTTCGAATCCCTGTCCAGGTATCCTGATTTCGGTTTTCCAAGTGTAACGTTCCCACCCCACCTTCTAATTAAGATAATTTATTTATTCATCGGACCTTTTTGCTGAAGATTGACTGCATTCTTTCCATCATTTAATCCAAGTAAAAGGGGCGGAACAATTTACAAAGAAAATAAAATTTAGGTAGATGCACCACACAGATTTGAACTTATATTCTGAAAAATTGTAAACTATGATGCACTATAGGTTTTCTGTTCAAACACATATATTGAATCCGCAAATCATCATCCTGATAAGACAATTACAACTTCCTTCTTCATATACTTAGTTTACTTTACAAACTGTGAGTAAGAGTGATGTATGGCAGATACACACAGAGAGAGAAACAGAAAATAATACGGGCTTACATCATGAACCCGCGTGGAGCGACATCGCGAACTTCCACCGCGTAGCACTGGACAAAAACTGGTCAAAGCTGAGAACCTATGGTCTCGTTGTGGGGCCTTATATAATATCCGCCTAGCGGCATTCGGGTGAGCTGATCTTCTTCTGGGAGGAATACTACCAACATTGGATTCTTACTTCCCCGTTGGCGGGAGGACCTCTCTGCCGAATGGGAGGGAACACAGAAATCCACCGATACTACCGCAACCGAGTGGTAACGTTTGTGTTTGTGGGGTGGCTACTGCACAATCCTTATCCCCACCAAACTCTCGGCGGGAGCAGAGTGCCCATGATAGTAGTCTGTAGCCACTTGAAAATCTTAGAATAAAAAAGCTTTCCACCTCACTCTCCCTACCTAATTGGAATTACTTAATCCTATTCTAATTAAATACTACTTCTTAAAGTTCCTAATTATGGCTTCAATGTCTTATGACATCACACAAGCTTTGCCTAAATCAATCCAGGCAAATGCCGGGATGTTTCATTCAAAAGGCCCTGCTCCGTGTCCCTTTTGCTTTCCCACCGCTAATGATCTTGACGTCGACAAGACGTAAATCCTTAAGCAATAAAAAGAGCTAATGTGAAGATGCCAAAGTTCGTTTCATTGCTCATAACAGAGGGTTGTTACTGGCCAGTGTTTTCGTGATTTGTACTGTACCTGAGTGTGGCAGCTGCGGCGAGTACCTCGGTACGTGCAGCACCACAGGCGGAGACTTGACGCTCAGGTCCACCGGCTCCAGCTGCACCGGGGGGGCCCGCCGCCTGCAACACATCACAGCGCACGTTCAAAAACTAATATCTACACACAAGTTGTGCCAAGTGTTAGCGGCAGGAATGAGAGTTGAGCTTCATCCGGTAACAGTTTATCCCGTAATACCATGATGGATGTCGAGCATAAAATCTCGCGGAAAAGAGGCCACTAATCTCCTGCTCTGAGGATCCCACGTAGCGTAGTAGTGCAGGTAGTTGGCCGGCTGCAGGTGGTCTTGGACGCCGGCCCTGGAAGTGAGCCAGGCACGCGCAGGGCATCCACTGCCACACGCACAGCAAGACCTCACTCGCAGAACTGGAATCGCCACACAAAGTTTCAGATACGTTGTCCGAACGGGTCACATCGAGTTCCTCAATGCTAACGCCGCCTGTTCCCCAACAGGATCTCGATCTTTAAAGCAATGGCCTTCGTTAATATTAAGAAAACAATAAAGAGCGGTCCATTCTTCCCACGCTGATTTGCGACTGTGAGACTTGGGAACTGAATGGGTTCAAGAAAGGCAAAACAATCCAAATGGATACAGAAACAGTGCTGGTTTTCGCTGTGAAAGACAAGGATAGACCGATCAACCAAACTTCAGTTAGTGACATCTTGGAGAAAACTGCCACCTTGAAACGGTATATAATTTATCAAACACATTTTTGTAACGAACGTAAAATAACAATGCCTAATTATTTAGTCTATTTTTATAATGAAACTTACATTCAACTTTTCCTAATTATTTTGTACACTCAGTCAAGGTAGAACAAAAAAAAAAAGTCTTTAAACCATCGTGCTATATATATATATAATGTTAACCTGTATAATGCGCCTTACATTCTTGTAAATTCAGTACACTGCTTACAAAACAGTTTAAATTTATTTATCTAATTTTTTACATCCTACTGAAGTTGACTTCCGTACATTTGAGAATATTCGAACGGTATCGTTCAATGGTCACCTGCTACTATACATGACTCCTCTGCGCAGTGAAGATTACAGATAAAAATGACGATCTTGCACAATGAAGGGACCACAGAGCTAAAAATATAGTGTTTTTCAGCGCATTGATCCATATATATAGTATCGTTGGGGACCATCTCCAGTTTGCCGGGTGTGATTTACGAGCTTTGGTTGTTGTATACGATCGTTTTCCACAGTCTCCTATCCAGAAAAGTTTCTTAGTCCGTGATATATTCCCAGTTCCAGCCTCTTCTCTCTATGTCCTCCTTCAGTTGGTCTGTCCGTCTTCTTCTTGGTCTTCCCACTGGTCTTTTGCCCACTATCCTTTCTTCCAAATAAGTTTTTTGTAGTCTTGTACTAGTCATTCTCTTGACATGCCCAAACCACCGAAGTCTTGATGACCTAAGTCTCTCTTCCATGGATTCCCTTAGCTCTAGATTTGATCTAATCTCGTCATTATGTGGTTAAGTCTAGCATTTATCCATAATTTTACTAAAGTAAACGCGAATTGCACTATTGGCCGGCAGATCCAAAAGGATTGTCCGCCCACCTGCGTGACACAGTATCGATTTGAGGCGCATCACGCCTCTGACATCGCTGGGACTACAGTTTAACGTGGAAACGTCTTGGTGTGGATGATATGATCAAACACAGTTCTTAAAAAATACTGGCGCCAATAGGTTTTGAAATCGGTACCGGACCCCGAACTTTCGAAAGCAAGCGTCGTAACAACTGATCCACCAGACCGCTCCCATAATTTCGCTACCGTTACCATTCAGAATAACCACTAGGATGCCCAGAGTCACGGCCTCTGAACTGGGAATTTATAACTAAGATTTTAGAAATGTAGGACGCTTTCTAATGACCCACACCGCGTGTTATCGAAAGCGCTGAAAACCAGTGACACTATTACATTTAATGAAGCTGGCCGCAGTGATGCGAGTTATATTTGGCACGGCTAATAGTGTAGCCAGTTCATTCCAGTGTCGCCTGCAGAACACAGGAACAGTGGCCCGATAGGAGGCGACGTTCACATCAGTATACAATGGTCTATCGATCTTAGCATAACTTTCCAATTGAAATGGAGGCGTAATGCAGTCAGTGGCGTTTGAAAAATGTGCGACACGATTAAAATACAGCTCGCGGACCGTCCCACATACAAGGCAAACAGCCGCCTACCTCAGAATCACAGCCAACAGTGCGCCATGCCTCGAATTCTGACTGCCTCTGCGTCTGCTGCTGCTTGGGGAGCGTGCACAAACTACGTGGCTCGGTCCAGGGGGGGGGGTGGCTGGAAAGCTACGCTGGGATACATGGGGGGAGGGTGGGGGGGTTCCGAGCCAAGCCACGTAGCTTACCTTTCATAAAATTTTTGACAGTTAAAATGATGAACAGAACTCACAACAGCATGTGAATATTTATTTCCCATAGTTAATTTTCTCCGTATGTAATTTACAATAGTCTGACAAGAGAAAACAGTACAAAATGTCTTCTGGAATCAAAAAGGAAAAAAGCTACGTGCCACGTGTGGAGGGGGGGGGGGATAGAGGCTAAAACCACGTAGGGCTACGTGGGGGGTAGGGGATTCACAGGAGGCCAAATTGGAGCTACTTGGTTATGCACGCTCCCTTGACAGAAGCTAGCTGAATGTCACCACTGACGCATCGAAGACAACCATCACCGGGTCAGATAACATATTACGATAGTATCCATAAGAAGCCACACGAATTTTGATATGATGCCGTCATATTTTCCTTGCCTAGTATCTTAATATGTGGCGATAAAAGTAAAACCTAGTTCACCAGATCCCGATACGCGATAGCAAAAGCTGGGTATCATAAATAATTAATCAGTTTTAAGTGCGATATTATAAACTTTTCCACTAATAGCTCAAGGAACAGAAAACCAAAATTAACTCTAAGACATGTACAGACACAAATATTGTTATTGCTATAAAATAAGGTCGGACCTAGGATAAAAACAATCTCCTTTGTCATTATTACTTGGCTTGAGCGTTCATCGATATGATTTAATTGTAAGTCCAATCAACTGTTTTTTGTTCCCAATGTTACGTAACAAGACTACAAATCATACATACATAACAAATAAGTAAATCTAAAATACACTAAACACTTAGGAGAACTCCTTTGAAATGACGAAACAGCTATTTTAATTACCCTATTCTAACAGAAAAAGTGTACGTTGTTTTATGAAAGCCGACGAACGATCTGGAATGTCTCACAAAAACATAGTCCCTTTCTTTATGATTTAAGCGTAATTAATAAACTTCAAATTTGAAGTTTCCGGATATAATGTCATGCAGGACGCACTATAAATAGCAGCTAATATAACTGTAGACACATCGGTTTCACTTCACATCAAACAAAATGCTGTTCAGTATCCAACAGGAAGTGCAAACATAGAAGCCGCACTTCCTCTATTCATTAGCTAACGTGTGTAGCCATTATTTTTTTTTAATTAGCAGAGAAATTCAAGAACGAGGAGACTCGAACAGCGAGAATTGTGACTTAATTATATTGCTTCCTCGTAATGATTTCCTGTTTTAGTAAACTTTAAGACACATAATTAAATGGACCTCAGTAAAACTGCATCTAACACAAGCCTGGTGCTTCCTGAATAAGTAAAATTTTCCAGGACGTTTAGGTAGGGTTACCAAATGAATGGTTCAAGAGTGAAGTATGCGAGCTTATGTTCCATTTATACGCGCTTTAACAAACTGTTTTATGAGCTCACATGAAAGCAGTCTGTAAATTATTTTCATTTTTTTTTTTTGTGTTGCTAAATTACAAAAGAAGTAAGCAGAAATATTACTCTACTTAGAAACGTAATGGAAACAGTTTACTGAACTGTATGAATTACGAGTTTATTTGCCTGTTACAAAATGTTATTTGCAGACTTAAATTGGAACAGAAGAGAAACATTCATATTTAACCGATTAAACAGCACTCTCTCCAATTTTTTTTCCCGATATGTAAAGCAGTTTACAGGAAAGATATTTAGATGTTTGAGTGTAATAATGAATTCCATAATGAAGGAAAACTAGCAACAATGTTGCATTAATTCTATCACCATGTATACTTGTATTTTTCTTGCTGGTTTCCAGACAGTGCAGGCATGACAGAATGGACACAACGTTTAATTAAACTCGAACCGGCGAATCATGAAATACTGTGGAAAGTTAGATAAAATGCTCACTGTCAAGGGATTAAAAAAAACATGGAACTATTGGAACATTTATGTTAATGTTGAATACTTTGACAGAGGAAACGTGTCTTCTCTATTTTAGCGAGAGCTTAGGGCAGTGGTTCCCAAATGGTGGTCCGCGGAACCCTGGGGTTCCGTGGAAGGGTCACAAGGGTTCCGTCCGAGAATTAAATAAAATGTTCGTAGAAAGGAATCATAACCGCGTCGTGAGAAGGCTATCATGGTACTGCTAACATTTGTGATGATTTACCGATGCCAGACTGGGTTTTCAGCTTACGCTTATAAAAATGGGGATCCGCCAAAAAATGTATGATCAATTAGGGTTCCGTGGCCAAAAAGAAATTGAGAACCGCTGGCTTAGGGAATAGTTCCAGTTAGCGGATGATGTATATCATACTCATTTAACATATTATATTTGATTCCACATGCTCCCTCATACGCAGCGTGTACAGTGGCTGTTAGAAGAACACAAATCACCTGCAAGTTAAAGAGATCGCTCTGTGTTGCATCTCCGTGTGAGGCAGGAAGAAGCGTTTGGCGCCATTAGCATTTAAATAGGAATCTGTTAACGACGCCCGCTCCTCGCGAAACAAGTTAGTCGCAGTTTAGTGCAGGTCCTGCTCTTTCACGCCTCTTCCCTCCCCCTTACTACAGGTGCTTTTTAAAACAACCCGACAGTGGCAGTAACTAGCACTCATGACTACACGCAGACATTTATGTTCTCGCCGCAGCACGCTAGAGGTGAGGGTGCTAACGGGAACAGCTTCAGTGCCTGGGCGAATCTACAGTTCCACAAATTGCTTTTCTTATTACCACACTTTTCAAGACATATTCCAGCAGCCACTCACATAAACTGTTTTACCTACAATAAAAACCAATTTTTTCACTGTCAGGTCACAACGAATTTTTAAGACTGATGTAAGTCGGCCAAAGAAAGATAACCATGATGTGATAGCGGGCAGTGTTACATTACCTAGTTCCAATGTTAGCTGTTAGTAACGGAATGCTCTCGCCAAACCAGCTGCCAACAGTCAGGTCATGTGTGGTTTACAACCCGAGGAAGCAGCAGCCGGCCTAGTTGCACAGGTAGGGAGGCCAATTTCCTTTTTGTGTCTGTCTTAAGTATTGTTGTACGTGTTTATACGACCGCTATTCTGTGTGTGTGTATATATATATGAAGAAGAGAGAAAGGGGAGGGAGAAATCCGGGATTTGCTCGTTCAGGCTCACTCTTCTAAGAGACATTTGGAGCAATGTTGCCACCTTAGCGATTTTGTAACTAGGTTTAGTGAATTTTGAAGTTGGATAGCGATATTCTTAAATATTTTATCGCTAAAAAAGTATTTGGTGATTTTTAGTGATATTCAACCTTGTACAGTTTAGAAAAATATACTTACAAGACTGCACAGTCATGACTAGTATAAAGCATTGTCAGGGATCAAAGACTAATTACATTAAAAAAAATTTGATCATGGATATAGCACTTTCATCTGTTTGAATCTCAAGTGCAAAAGACTTCACTACCCATCGATGTCATATATCCAAACTGAACTTCACTATCAAATTACGGAAAGAGATTAAGTAAAGACTTCCTACCAAATACATTATTTTCGAGAAAATGTGTCTTCTGAGTGAGGAAAATAATATACGCCAGCGCAAAGACAACAAAATAGTCAATCTTGCCTCAGAACTCAGATTCAATGATAAAAAAAGGGACAAACTCCTATAGCAATGGCTTGGTATTAATTTTGTTCAATAGAACAATGTCATTGAATTCTGTGCTTAAGTTCGAAATTACAAGAATGCTGCTGGAATAAATACCTTTGTGGAGTTATCTGATTTAGCCATAACCGCTTTATAATTTGCTCACTCGAATTGCGCAACAGAAAGGATTTTCAGTACAATCAAAATATATTGAGAAATAGGATGGCTGGAAATGCTCTTAATACCATTTTTGTTATAAGGCATCAGTTAAAAATTGTGAAAAAAACTAACACATTTATGTGCTTCTGGCTGATGTGATTGCTACAATTTGTAAAGATGCTAAATCTCTTTAAAATCTAAGAGGGACAATTCATCTCATCCTTCCACATCTCCAAATTCTGCAACTACAACGATAGAACAAGATGATGAAGAAGAAATACCGATTGAAGAATTTGATGTTTATTTTTAAAACAATGTTATGTAGAATTTAATGAAAATACTAATTATTAAAATATCTTTTATATTACTTACCTTACTATTTTCAGTTATTTAATTTAGCGATTTCTAGCGAATCTTTTAGTTCTAAATATCCCGTAATCTAGTGACTTTTGAGACCAGGGCTAGAGACTTTTGTTTTCGTAGGGTGGCTACACTGATTTGGAGTCCACCGTGTTTGATGTCCCTTCCTGAAAAATGAATCAATGGCAATGCTGTACTTCTGGGAGTTTTTAGATTTAACACTGGACTTAGTAAATAATCTGGTGATTGGGAATCGTGCAGTAGCCAGCCAAGTCCCTATGATGAAGGCTTCTTCCACAACCGTGTCAGGCGACGAATACCACCATGTTGTGTTTTTTTTTTTTTTTTTTTACTTATGGCTTTACGCCTCGTCGACGTCGAGATTATTAGAGGCGGGATGAGACTTGGGATTAGGGATTAGGAACGGGAACGAATTCAGCAATGGCCATTTGAAGGAAGCATCCTGGCAATTGCCTGGAGTGATTTGGGGAAACCATAGAAAACCCAAATCTGGATGCCCGGACGGGGATTCGAACCCACGTCCTCCCGAATGCGAGGCCAGAGCTTTAACCACTCACCCACCACGCTCGGTTTCATGTTGTCACAACCATCTTAGCCATCCGGTCGTGTCTACTGTTTATACCGCGTCTAAAATCTGAATTATATGTGGTTATCTTCATACCGCTTTCGGTCAGCTAGCCTTCCGAGAACGCATCTTGGAGCATACGATTCATTTTAACACACACTTTGCTTACTTTAGAGTAGAAACGCAAGTTGTTTTGTGCTTATAATTAAACCTTCCATGGGGAGAAACCATTTAAACATATAAATGTCATTGCACACCTGAATCGAAAAGAAAACACAATTCTGAGAATTTATTCGGAACAAATAATTCGTTAAAAAATTGTTACCAAAGTAGTTACTTCAAAAACGAAAACAGCGAGAAACGTACTTCATTTTTATAATTTACAATGCTTATGAATGCAATATTACACCATTCATTCTTAAAGTAAGAATTTCCTTATTTACAATTCACTAGGATAGGAGAAAATAAGTAAAAAAAGTCCAGTTTAAGCAACCACCTTCGCCAAAGTAAGAAACAAGTATATGGATATACTGGGAATTGAAATGTTGTTTTCTGGGATGCGATTCAATAATACCCACAATTAGCAGAAGACTATTTTAACATATTCTTTCCAGTTTCTTATAGTTTTAATTAACAAACGTAATGTATTAAATGCGCTTTTCTTTAAGAACCTGACATTTGTTTCAATTAACATTTTACTTAACTAGAAAATTATCTCGTTTTTAGAAGCTTTTGTCAGATTACAACATTAAAAAATTATCTACAACTACTCTTCATGCACTACCGATCACAACTTCTGTTTTTTCTGTATGTTGTCATTAAAAAGATTAGCTATAAATTTTAAAAAATTATCTTATTCACTTATGGTGAGATCAAATCTTGTGATCTAAAAATGCCTGATAAGGTTTAGCGTTGTGTGTTTTTACCTTGTCCTAAATGGCTTCACGCCTTGGCGACGTCGAAGTTATTAGAGGTGGGAAAGGAATGGGAAGGAATTCGTCCAGGGCCTTTTCGAAGAATCATCCCCGCGTTCATTGAAGGTATAATGGAAACCTCAGATGTGGATGGGAGGACGAATATTCGACCCGCGTCCTTCTCAATGCGAGGCCAGAACGTTATGCCTCACCCGCCAATCTCGGTTTCTAATTTGAATGAATATTCAGATTCTCAAAGATATCTTACACAATAGGTTTGTAATGGTTTATTATTTAATTTTTGCACTCTTGCAGTTAGAACCTCGTTGCAGTACTATCTCTCCTATTTGCATTGTCCTCAAATTTAATAGACCCTATCGTTTTGACTGATCCAGAGTTTTTACAATGACACGTGTCCCGTTTTGTTAGCGACTTTTGTACGGGCCTAGTTAGAGCGCTTGTAGCGCTACTGGCTGAAGACGCGAGGCGGGCAGATAGGTACTCTACAAGCAAGGCTCTGCCCCGCGTGGGAGAAAAGGCAAACGTGAAATGGCGCGACTGTGAACCGGGCACATGAATAATGCAGGCCTGAGAAGAGAAGAGGACACAGGCGCGGCTCAGTCTCAATTAGAAGGCAGACTACTCCCAGAAACACAACCCGACCGAGCAGTGGAAACACGGAACTACGCGCTGGCTCGGCCCGCGGTCAACTGCAAGAGTCTGGCTTTCACTGGTACACCTGTTATAGGGATGGCAAATCAACAGACTTAACTGAACGAGGAATTCCAAGCCTACTGAAAATCGACCACAAGGAATAACTGTGCCAATAATACCGCTTTCCGGATTTTCAGCTACATCCCACTGTACTCCTTGCATTGAACCAGATCTGCATGCGAAGTAGAGTATAAAAGTAAGGGGCATGACAGGAAATCAGAGATAACACACAGAAAGACAATAAAAAGGTGAGACCTCACTTCGTTTATTTTTGTTATCTTTTTGACGGTCTGGTCAGTCATTCTCCAGTACGCAACAATAAACACATCTGCAAAATATCTACTGATATTTGATTGTATTTGCTGTCATCAATCTCTCGATTGACTGGACGCAATACTTTGTCCGTTCCTATCTTGCGCTAACTTCTTCATCTCAACATACCCTTTACAACTTGCATCTTCAATTTCCTCCACTAACAAATTAACTAATCCCACATGTCCTAAAATGTGACCAGCCATTCTGTCTCTTCTTTCTGCAAGCTTCTTCCACAAACTTCTTTCCTCACCAATCATTTCCAAAACCCGTTCATTTCGTGCTTTATCTGTCCACTTAATTTTCAGCATCCTTCTGTAGCACTCATTTCAATTCCTTCAATTTTCCTTCTTTGTGAAATTCATGAAGTCCATGTCTCGTTTCCATAAAATTCTGTGCTCCACACATTTAAAAAGTATTTTATGAATCCTAGATCAATATCTGAAACTAAAAGATTTCTCTTTTTGATGATGGCTCTTTAATCTAGTGCTATTCTGCCTTTAATATGATTCCTGTTCGGCAATCAGTTAAAATTTAACATCCTAAGGCCTCGCATTCTGGAGGACGCAGGTTCGAATCCCCGTCCGGGCATCCAGATTTGGGTTTTCCATGGTAACCCAAATCACTCCAGGCAAATGCTGGGATACTTCCTTCTAAAGGCCGTGACCGAATTCCTTCCCATTCCTTGCCCCCCATCCTTTCCCGTCTCTTACCTCGCTGTTAAGAGACGTTAAGCAGTTAAAAAACATCATAAGTAGCAGAATACACTTACTTCTTATACCGCATCTGATGATATTTTTAATACTAATCTACCTACTATTATTACTATTATTTCTGCTACATTTCATGACTACAAAAGGGATATTTCATATATCTCGTCTTAAATTTCTAAATTCTTCTCCCCAGAGGACCGCGTACTTGTATTCGCGCAGGAAGAACTCTGTACTCGAATCGTTCCCCTGCGTCATAAACAAGACATTCTACTTCCCGAGAATTTTCCACTGGGTTACTCATTGGACAGCCTACTGATTATGCCTGTGGATCCGTTTTGGACTTTCAGCTTCGAAGAAACATCCTCGGCTTTGTCGGTAAAACGAAATTCGGTGGCTCATCGCGTAATCAAACATTAAAATCTTCCTCTAATAATAGGTAAAAATTCCTAATATAAGTTCGGATATGAAGAGCAGATTCTCTGAACATTCTTTCTTTTCTTTTTTTTTTTTTTAAAATTGTGCTGATTTTTTTAGGTCCAAGATAACATCCTTAGAGAAGTTGAACGTAAGGGAGTGAATACGGTGAGTTACTTGGACATCAAGTTTCAGTACAATACTGAGGCGCCCCACAGCAGTAGCTAGAAGGGCCTGAGATGTGCGGTAGACCACACGGCGTGTCTGTATCAGATGGAGGCCACGCGCCTGTACCAGCACGTGTCCCTCATGCAGACCAGTGTCTGCACGCGCCAACCAGATACCGCCACCTCCAGCCAGCATTGACGTCACAAAAACGCGCTAGCATGATTTCAACTTACGCTGGGTTTTTGATAGCCGTTCCAAAATTCTCTAATAGTCCCTCGGTTTTATGTGACAACAGACCTGGCTTCGCATGGTCAGTGATACACGTTACTTTACCAATGATCACCTCGCGCCGGAATCTATGTATACACACGCAGCATCCAACAGCAATCGAACCCTGCTAAGTGCTGATGTTACCAGAAATTACGCCACGTCGACCGTCGATGTCATTAGAGGAGAAATGGTCTGGGAGCAAAGAACGGGAAGAAATTCCGCCATTATCTTTTTAAAAGAACCATCCTGGCATTCGCCTGGAGTGATTTGGAGAAACCATGGAAAACCCAAATATGGATGGCCGCAAGGGGATTCGAGCCAGCGTCCTCCAGAATCTGAGCCCAGATAGTACTAGTGGGACTAATAACCAGCGAAGTGATATATATATATATAATGATGATTCACAGGAAATTCCATTAATATACATTGCAAAGCTCTCCTAAACCATTCACGCAAGTAACACAGTTATCAGTTCTGATAGACGTTAAAAGGACTGCTTCTTGGTATTTTTATTAGTGATTTTCAGCTATCTAGACTATACTTACTAACAAGTAAGGAGAGAAAGAACAGACAATTTTCCAGCTTTGTTTTATCACGAAACGTAGAAGGATTCAGCCTCTAGGATTCTACAAATTTGTTAGTTTCGAGGCAAAAGGGAGGACAAAATATTTAACAGCTGAATATGTTGTATACAAAGGTACAATGCTAAAGGTGCATCATAGTCTCTAATAAAGATGAAAATTTATGGTCAATGGAAATGATTTTGTGACTTTTGCACACATTTAAACAAGCTGATCTGAGACCGGAAAATTCTGAACTGGGTTTTAACTGAATGCGTTACGGAACTGTTCCTGTTTCAATTTATCGCTAAGGGCGGGGGTGAGGGGGGGGGGGGGAGGGGAGAAAGCGAGATGACATTTACATTGTAAAAGGTAGACAACGACGATTTCAAGCAAATTAATGAGAAATAGAGCTCGAAGTCTTGGTAAAACAGGTAGTACAGGTGCTTAAAAATATTCTAGTATTCTTGGTTGTAGTGACGACTTCCGGTACTAGTGACAATATCAAACACCACCAATCATTTTTATATTATTATTTTTTCTCTTTAATTAATGATATGTATGTATGAATAATTTTACTGTTATATGTAAATTAATTTGTGTATCGTAGGATTTCCACAAGCCGAAGTATGTATAGTCTTTCGGGTAGCGATAAATAGTTTAAGAATCTTTGGCTGGTAGCAGCTGGGCAAAAGGTGGCGCTCCTGCATTGTAGCTAGGCGCGCGTGGGAGACAGAATGTCTATAATATGGAAAGTTTGAAAATTTAATTTTGTATTTCGCAAGGAGTGCTATAAATAATGTTTAAATGTTGACTATGGCAACAGATACAGTGAAAAATAAATTTAGTGTCCTTTCTTTTCGAACAGGGATTTCCATTTCGTTCCCAGAAATAGTTTCCATCATTTCGGCGGATCTAAATTAATTAATTATTTTTTTATTTAAATACTATATAAGTAGCAGCTTGAATGTGCCTTCCCGTCCATAACACGCTGGGTTTCCTATATAGAGGCAATGTCGTGAAACCATCAAATTCTACCTGCGTCAGCTAATTAACGAAAGTTCATACACTCCACGAACAAATGCAGCCACTCTATTTGAAATAGCATGGGAGGAACTGTATCGAGTAGGAAGGGATCTTTGGAGACGCGCAGTCGCTGCCCAGCTTCCCGTGCGAGTGGTGGGCGGACCGAGCTCCTCGGGTCGACCCTTGACATTCGCGACGCCTGGGCGGCGCCGCGACGCGGGGAGGAGACAAGTGACCCAGCTGGAAGCCCATTGGCTGCGGCCGCCGCCGCCGCTGCGGGCGCCTTTCACCGGGAGAGAGCTACCAGAGGTCATAAAGAGCCTCTTAAATATTACATGCCCAAACAGAAACTGTGACGAGAGTTGGGGGAGAAAATTAATATAAGCACCCTGTCACACTTCCAACTACGCGAGTCACGAAATGGCTGATGCTACAAGATTTTCAACTGCCAAATGAATATTCACGAAGTATTATATTCGGCTAATAATTAAGTAATTGGCGTCATGGGTTTTGCTGATGACATTGTCCTACTAGCAGAACCGAATGATGGTATTGAGAAGATACAGAATGGCATGAACAACTACTGAAGGAAGAGGTAGGACTAAAAATAAATCAAAGCAAGACAAAAGTGGCGAAATGTAGTAGAAATGATAGCAATAATAGTATATTAAATATAAAAATAGGATCGGATGCGACAGAAGGAGTAAATGCCACTTAGGAAGTAAAATTACAACTGATGACCGAAGCAAAAGCGTTAAAAGTAGAATACCACTAGCGAATAGAGCCATTATGAAAAAGAAAAATCTTCTAGTATCAAATGTTAATCTAAGACTCAAACTCTTAAGCGTGCAGCTCTTTGTGATAGCGAACCATAGACTTTAGAAATACCTGAAAGAAGGAAAATTGAAGCATCTGAAATGTGGTGCTCTAGAAGGATGCTGAAAATTAAATGGACAGATAAAGTACAAAAACTAACGTGCTTTGGAAATGATGTGTGAGGAAGGAAATTTGTGGAAGAATCTTACAGATTGAAGAGACAGGATTCTGGGTTACGTTTTAAGGCACGCGGGAATGGTTAATGGGTTAGTTGAGGAAACAGTCAAAGGTAAGAACATTACAGGTAGACAGGGATTAGAATATATGAAGCAGATAATAATTCAAAACCAGTCGAGAAACTGATAATAGCAACAAAAAAAAGTGATTTGAAATATTCTGGATAAGAAGGTGGACACAGTGCATTTAAATAGAAAGAACTCTGCATAATAGCATTAAAAGGTGAAAGATAAACTGCAATGAAAATTGTTAGCTAATGGTTGAATGAGAGATAAGATACGTCGGAGACAGGTAATTGTAAGATTAAGTAGAAAACAGCTGTGTATTGCTGAATCCTATGGCTGAAATAAAAGCAATGAAGATGATAGGCGTTTAAACAGCCGGAAGAGCAAATACTTGAACTTGTATCCCGCCGACCTTGCCGTGAGCGCGTCTAGAATAGAAACAAGCTGTCCTTGCGAGCCAGCATTTGTCGCCGATCTAACAAACATCTGAGATAGATGCGTTAGAACCGAACTGTGTCCATGAGAAGCCGTATGATCTTCCAGTCGATACTGATTGAAATATCCACGCTGTTCTTCTCAGAACAGGTTTCTGAGTATTAAATGAATTCAAATATGACAGGAATAGTTACGCGGATCATACCTGTCAAATGTGATGTAACAATTTTTAAATAACCCAGTTTTGTCCAACACCGATGGAAAAATCTATCAAAACTCATAGAATAGAAACAGTTTCTATCTTTGAAAAGGCTATATAAACAGAAGTGAATGAAGAATTAAAAATTAGACTTTGGTTTATTATTGCACTGCTTCTGTTTACTTGTTCGGCTTTATGACATCATGCTGGCTTTTCATACGGCACGAACGGTCTGTATCAAGGGATCAGAATTACAAGCTTACATATCAAAATCGGTTGTACCAAGAATAACGGAAAAAAGCTGCAGCGGTTCTGAGAATTAAACCACCATCCTATCATCTCATACTGTACCATTTGTGATACAGTAAGTGTACAGGAAGATCAACAATTGAATCCTGAATTAGAACCTCGAAAATATAAAGCTGGTAAAGTTGTCAAAAAAAAGAGTAAACTCGCGTGGTCGTAATGTCCTGGTAACACGTGTTTTACCAGCTGCACAACCCGCTCCGATCGCAGGCGCCTAACCTTAATGCGCTATTCCTACCGGATATTGGGGACCCAAAGTTTAATGTGAAATACAAACCTCGGAAGCGTTCTGGAGTATTTCATATCACACAGCAACATACACCAGAGGTAAAAGTCGGATAAGAGCCTTTGAACATGCAGCTGAGACCGGGTTTCGAATCGGGGACCTTTCGATCTCCAGTCAGAGGTCTTGACCACGGAGACACCAGAACGCTCTGGCTGAAGTTGTATATTTGACGCGTTTTGAAATGAAGATTCTAAGCACAAAAATTAAGGGTCGACAAAGCTTTAAATACAGAAGATCGATCAAGCAACTACTGCAGAAGATGTTTTCATGTATCGTGGACAAACATTCTAAACATATAAACTTAACTCCCAACTGAATCCACACTCAAAAGAGCTTAGGCTGAAGAGGGTTTATGGAGTATGCTTACGTTTCCTGACGCGAAATTGTCACCACATACATCTGATTCTAAAACACCGAGCGTGGTGGGTGAACGGTTAACGTTCTGGCCTCGCATTCGGGAGGACGCGGGTTCGAATCCCCCTCCGGGCATCCAGATTTGGGATTTCCATGGTTTTCCCAAATCACTCCAGGCGAATACCGGGATGTTTCCTTCAAAAAGGCCATGGCCAAATTCCTTCCCGTTCCTTGTCCCCAGTCCCAACCCGCCTCTAATGGCCTTAGCCGTCGACGGGGCTAAAGCAATAAGTAAACAAAAAAAAAAAAAAGGATTCTAAAACAAGTTGAAGACACCATCACTATGGCCCATCTAGATACAATCTGCTGCAGGAAAATTTCGAACCCAAAAAGTTTGGCGTTTGGTTCAGAACAACTCTGAATATAATTACTTCATGTATTCGTCGATAATAATAATCATTTTTTATAGAATCCGAAGAGATTCTGTGAGCGAACTGAAAAGTTTATAGGTGTCAATTTTGACAGAATTTTATTTCATGACGTCATATTTGCTAGAGCCTAGCATTATCCTTGAATGAATTTGCGGTACACTTGTAACCTCCACAATCATCGTAGTCCAAGAAATTACCACTGAAATATTACCAGGAATTATTTACATAACATACACACCAACGGTATCATAAAAATTTCTGCATGCTCCAGGCAAAATGTACAGAGCAACAGGAAGAACAGTAATTGTCACGTGACCGACTACTGCTTGAAACCTCCACGGAGGTCCCGGGCGAACGGGTTTGTGAATGATACAGTAATTGCAAAATATTCGCCGTTCTGCCTGCAAGTTAAAACCCGATTTGGTTCTCTTGGCAAACGCTCGCGTTAATTATTTATCCAGTTCCCGCATTATACTACTAAGTAATTTCAACGAACTTGTTTTTACATTGCATGGAAAAAAACATAACGAATACACTCACACACAAAATTCAAATAACAGTTTTTGTCAAGAAACTGAACAGCTTAACGTTACATCGCATCTAAAAATGTGATGCGATACTCTTAGAGCCCAAAGAACATGGAATTGTATACATTCCAACTGCCTGCCATTGAACTTCTTACAAGAAAAACCGATTCCCTAACATATCAAAATTCACACAGTTAGAAACATTATTAGTGATGCTTTCAATCATTTGACAGTTAAAAACTAAATACAAACATAATCACACAGCATTCCATAAATTTTCCAAAGATATTCCGTGGTCATGAATATTTTGCAGCTCCAAAAATTAAAACATTTACGTTCGAGATTTTAACCAGAAATCGCAAAAGACAGGTGGATTTTAATCAAAAAGCACACAAGGCAGGTGGATTTTTCTGTACTTTTTCCTTCTATTATTATGTTCACACTTATGGTTCAAAAGTCATTTTTCGGTAGCTAAGGTCAAATAAACGATTATGTTACGTCTTGCAGGTACATTTATTAAGCAGTTGACTAGTAAAAATAGATAAAGATCACATTAATTTCTCCTTATCGCATAAGTATTTACATTATTTGAATGTTTCTGTCTGTGTTGATAATTTTGACGTTGAAACCATTAGAATTATTCAATTTTTTATAAAGGTGAATAACACGCCAATGCAACTGAATTTTTGTTTTATTTTGGTGTCGTAAGCGTTTCGCTCTATTTCAAGAGCATCATCAGCGACATCTGTTAGATATTTATTCATTTGGTTAGCTACATTTGGTTTAAAGAACAATAAAAAGAAGGGGTGAAATTAAATTTACTTACATACATTCTATGGACCTGTGAAAAACATGGCGTGGTATTTACTCTATCGTGTTTTGATTACGATAGTAACAGAAAATAATAGTGTTGATGTGAAATTTGGTCAGTGCAGTGTAGTGATTTATACATTCAGATGTTTTCTACAAAACCTACACAGAGAAGCTAACCCTGATGATGAGTAAAATGTAAAAAAGTAACATGTTAGTAAATTTAATTTCACCCCTACTTTTTATTGTTCTTTAAACCAAATGCAGCTAACCAAATGAATAAATATCTAACAGATGTCGCTGATGATGCTCTTGAAATAGAGCGAAACGCGTACGACACCAAAATAAAACAAAAATTCAATTGCTTTGGCGTGTTATTCACCTTTATAAAAAATTGATTAACTTGCAATTGAGGAAATGGCCCACAATATCCAGTTATTAGAATTATTAGTTAAACGAAAGGTAAGGGGGCATAATTTTCTAGGTCATTTTGAAACATTCGGTATCAATTTTTGATGAATGTGTTAAGATAAGCATTTTTTAATTGAGAAGCAATCTATGACTTAGATAACAGCTATATCCGGGAGTGAATTTGGATGTGCAAAAAATTTGCTAACACTGCATTATTACACTTTGGAAATCCGTACGCATATGTCAGTAATTCAGATATGTTGTTTTAGCATAATAGAGGACCTTGGGTACAATGTCGTTCAAGCAACAAACTGAAAATTCTTGGCCATACATGTCTTCAATTTTTATCTTTTCAGTTTCAAACAAAGATACAGAGTTTGATGCAACGGAAATTGCTTTCAGTGTTCTTACATAAAGAATCGTTCAACATTTATGTACTATTTTATACCCTTGCAGTTCGTTGTGGAAGTGAATTAGGAATGATTTAACATGGACAACAGCCGGTTAGAGCAGTCCGGATGGACAGATGTGGCCCATAAAACGTAACTTTTGTCTGCGGTCGACCTTCTCCAAGTTAAAAGCTGCGGTAAATCAATCTTTAGCCATTCTTTTATATTATTTTTTCGCTCAAACTCTTGTGTAACAAAGAGCTAGCAAGACAGTGTCAGCTGAAGGAAAAAAAGACACGTCGCATAAGAAATGAGAATTAGCATTGAAATGATTTCGTAAAATATGCCGGATGTATGAAGTGTAGCTGCAGTAGTCTGGGCCACGCGACTAATGTCCAAGGACAGTTACGGCGTGTTCAGGCATAACTACAACTATATTTCGTGACAGCCCGACTCGGCGTAGCTCAAACGACTAGCTCGCACCACCGTCAAATTCATATTGCTTGTGGATTGTATTTTCTGTCGCGGTTGGAGATACAAAGGTGCGTAGAGAGGTTAATATGACAGCCATTGTCTAGAACAGGGGTGGCCAAACCGCGGCCCGCTTTGTATATTTTTCCGGCCCGCAAGATTCATCACACTTTTAAAAAATATTTTTTTTATAATAACCAAAGTATTGAAAACCATTGTATTAAAAAAAAATTCATCACACTTTTAAAAAATATATTTGTTTTATAATAGCTAAAGTATTGAAAACCAATGTATTAAAAAAATACATTATTTGTGCATCCACATTTTCAAAATTTATTTCATTTACATATTGTTTATATATAATTTTTAGTATTATATATTTCTTTAAAATGTGCTTTCAGTGTCGCTATTATTAAATTATCTATGTTTAAAAGTAAGAATAATAGTAAAAACAATAATAATAACTCATTATGTTTCAATTCTTCACTCAAAAAAAAAAAAATTCTATTGTGGGTCTAAATCTAATACGGGGATATATAATTTTATATGCGCCTCGCGGAGTTATGCATTTCCAAAGTGGCCCGCAAGATCATTTGGGTTGGCCACCCCTGGTCTAGAATGTACAGACCGTGCAATCCGTAGCTGGAGGACGTGGAATGTAACAGACATACAGACTGAATGAATAACTAAGGAAAAAAAACGGCGTAAATATCCGAATAGTTCATTTGATTAGAAACAGAAATACCTAGCAGCAGACCAACAGACTTCATACGTTCCTAATACCATGGTCGCATCTCTCGTTTCGGATCAGAGCAGAAAAATTACTAAAATAGGCACCGTTCAGTGAATTGTAGCGACATTGGAGAGTCCACTGGCATTTGAATTAGGAACACTTTTACTTATTTTAAAGAAATAATCTGAAAACTTATTTTGACGTCGGTAGTTTCAATTTCATTTTTCAGTACTGTCAATGGCAGCTTAAATGGTATAAACAGAGAGATTAGAGCAAAGAAAGTAACCTTTTACTTATAGGAATCAAGTAAATACCTCCAACCATCCTACAAAAGTTTAACACGTGTCGGTAATAACAAGAACAATATTATGTTAGATAAACGGGTTATGCAATCCATATAGAAGGAAATGACTTAGTACTTCTCAAGAAAGAATCAAGTCTGCAGAAAAGGAAGTAGTAGGAATATGTGAGACCCAAACGTCTCCACAGATATTGCAACATTGTGCACATGTAGCATATTGGAATATTTTTATGGCCTTTAAAGTAGACTTTCAACCGCGGATTTTTGTTTTGTATTTGTTTGCTCGCGTGAAATAAAACTCTGGGCCCGCTTTAGCCGGTGGAATTTTCGGATTAGGTTAAAGGACGACACATATGAAATGCGCCCCAAATCTAAACTACCTTGCGGAGTCTGTCGTCCAGAAATTGCTTTGCACGAAACTGATCGGCCTTTTTTTTGCATACGGCTCTACGCCTCGTCGACGTCGAGGTCATTAGAGGCGGGAAAGGGCTGGAGGCAAGGAGAGGGAAAGAATGCGGAAATGGCCTTTTGAAGTAACTATCCCGGCATTCGCCTGGAGTGATTTGGCGAAACCATGGAAAATCCAAATCTTGACGCCCGGACCGGGATTCGAACCCGCGTCCTCCCGAATGCGCAGCCAGAGCGTTCCTGCTAACGCACCACGTTTGGTCCCAATATTCATTACATGGTGATTACTGATTAGATTCATCAGGTTTTCTCACTAGGCTAGAAACAAGATTCTGGTGCACAGAACCCTTGAGAGAAATATCTTAGCCTTAATATATACAACTTCAGGGATATTTTTAAACTGACTATTCCTAAAAAAAAATACTGAGTGCGCCACAATAAGGAGTCGAGTATAGTCCATTTGTCGAAACATTTTGCTCGAAAAAGTCAATTACGTATGCTTCTGCACGCTGAGTGTTTTTGGCGGCCACACGTGGTCGCCTCGGTCGAGGTGATTTACAAACCGCCGGACTGCCCAGTTATGAATTTCCCGGTCGCCGGTACAAATTATCCCGACCGGTATGACGCCACACCCCGGTCCGGCGACATATGGCCACCTTGCACGAGACGAGGGGAAAAAAAAGGCGCGACGAGAAAGAAAATCCCGCAGCGTCCGGATAATAAATACGTTGGTTGTAATGGGCCGAGGGAGCTTATGCTGGGCCATTAAGCCACTCGAGTCCCGGCGATTCCACTGTTTAACAACATATGTTGCCATCCTTGTAAAACCCTCCGATTAATTTGATCCAGACTTGCGAGATGAAGTACTCAGATGATGTTACTGATATATTGACATGTGGAATCAACTGTTGCGACAGGTAGAACGGATATTTTTAGAAGAGTGGAGGCAAAGAAAAATGTGATCGGGAGGAAGTTACATGCTCCAAAGATAAAAGAACATGGCCAGGCCTGTGTTCCCAACAGACGAGGTTTTATAGGCGCTAACAAGTTGTTTCATTTCGTGAGAGTTAGCTTTCCTCATCCGGCATTGCAGAGACGACATTCGACACAGGTTATGGGAACAAATGGCAGTGTAGCAAGGTGAGTAGCTACAATGGGTAGTTTGGCCAGTATTCAACACAAACTTAGCAACTCCGCGGATGTCTGAATGCACCGTTCCAAACGTATAGTCCAGTTTGAAGCACCAGTAGCGCGTTGCAAAGCCAGGAAGCGCTTTGACGTCTGCTAGGATTACAGGTTTTCGAGTGAAATACAGGTAGTGAGAAAAGGAGGCTTAATATGAAGAATATATGGAGCTCTAAGGTCTTAAGATGAATATCATCAGCTATGTTTCGCGTTGATACTGTACTGTCAGAGCAATGTGGCTAACATAGAAGAAGCGAAAAGATCGTGATATAACATTCAAACATCACTGGTAGTGTGCGATATCGTTAACACACTGTGATGACACCGGTGTCTAGACACTTGATTAGCTGGTTAGAACCAAAGTGGTTGAAGAAATATTCATCATTCGGAACTTGGAGCGCAATGTAGCAGAAGTGGTGTTTTCACGAATTCTAATTTCCAGATTGTGTGTATGGTGTTTTTTTTTTTTTTTTTTTTTACTGCTTTACGCCTCGTCGACGCCTAAGGTCATTAGAGGCGGGATGGGGTTGGGGACAAGGAACGGGAAGGAATTTGGCCATGGCCTTTTTGAAGGAAGCATCCCGGCATTCGCCTGGAGTGATTTGGGGAAACCATGGAAAACCCAAATCTGGATGCCCGGACGGGGATTCGAACCGGCTTCCTCCCGAAACCAGATTGTGCTTCATACTCCTGTGTTAAATTCCAAACCTCTCAACAATTCGTACGGGCTGAGGGCATACGAAATTAACGCTAGTGATTTATCCGTCAGACTGGGACATTAAATTAGGCGACATTTTTAGTATCTTTTGGGAGAATAGTTTGGGAGCGCCCGGCATAACTTTAATGATCTTCCTGCTTTAATTTCCCATTCACAACACAAACAACACATTAAAATCAGCACACTCCATCAGTGACCCACACATATAACAAGAAAAATACTTTTCACACCGAGGAAGGCGAGGGGACACCGCATCAGTTCAAATGCTATCAAGTGAACAGACCTTCGATACCGGACGCTTAGACTTTCTACCATTAGCTAATTATAAGGGACAACTGCCATGGTCACGGAGGCTGTAAAATATGCTAATGGCGTATGAAACCGGTCGGAATAACCGTCAAATTGTCCAGAAGAGAACAGCAAAGCCTCTGCTTAAATTGTGCCTAGTTTTACCAAAAAGGAAAATGTATTTAAGAAGTATAATTCGGTAATATCAACCACAATAGTAAACCGACCAGATCTTTAAGAAAGAACTGCGATTAAGAGAATGTGAATCAATCGCCATATAACCTCAGTATTTACGATCACCGAATGAGAGGGAACAGAATCTGTAGCGTCAACAAACATACATAATTTATACATTCAAGGCGTTGTAAGAAGAAATATGAATTTCGCAGTCGCTTTTGAAGAAGCCAAGGCATCTTAATAAGCACATTGTGTCCTAACACACCTCATCCTCCCAGGTTGACTTCAATCTACTCCCAGACATTCGTTTATTACAGGTGAGTATACTTAAATGGCAAACCATACGTATTTAGGTACAGTTCTTTCTTCAACAGCCCAAATCCTAAAGGAACAGATCACATTTTCGTAAGACTTCCCTAGTTTCTCTATTTGTGTCTAGATTTTCTTCGACAACGACTTGTCCCTACGAAAATACCGAATTGTTCTTCTTGTCGAATTTCATGGTCTATTCCGTCTTGCTGTGTGATCTTTCTGTTCTTAATGAAGGTGGCGATTTTCAGTGGAACATTTCATTTCATTCTCAGATTAATTCAACAGCCAATATGGCTCTTCTTTTTTTATGATTTTACGCCTCGTCGACATCGTGGTCATTAGAGATGGGAAAGGACTGGGAAAGGATCTAGAAGGGATTCGGCCATGTACTTTTGAAGGAAGCATCTCCGCATTCGCCTGGAGTGATTTGGCGAAAACGTGGAAGACCCAAATCTGGATGCCCGGAGCTCTTCTTTTAAATGTATTAGTGTTTCAATATATTTTGTTGTTTTTATGTCTATGAAGTAATCGAATCAAAACAAAATGTTCATTTAAAGTTGAGTAGAAATACTGGGTTCCTAACGTTTTGATGTTTATACTATTGAAATTAAATATAACCTAAGATATCCTTCTTTTTTAAAATAAATTAATATAACTCATTTCTCACTATCGAAGGAAAGTTAATGAAGTTTTCACTTAACAGCCGAAAATAAGATGGTATCTCATGCTCTTGAACTCAGGTCGCAGGTTAATATTGCTCATGAAGGATCTTTCCAGCGTCTTATAAAAATGGATCCTAGTATTGATAACCGTATCCACTTTTCAGTTTAATTGAGCTGTGAGTTTATTCTTGAACAGGAAACCTCCGATGATAGATGAGAGTGGGACGGCCGATATCGGAGATGCGATGGAGGAGCTGGTTTCATCGTGTCCGGGTACTGATGTCACGACCCGCCGAGGTCGAGATCTCAGGTCACAGTGGGCGTACTGTTAGGGAACGACCATCAAGGCCCGGGGTCAAGAAACAGAGAAACAAAACCAATTAACGATAAACAGCAGTCGCGTGTATTTCACTTACGTTGAAGACAGCTGCAAAAACACAATGAATTTCGTTTAGCCAGGATATTTATAACTTTTGAGAGCAACCCATATTGTATATTAGTAAGGTTCATCTGGCCATAGTTGAAGAACATCTGCAGCTCTAAAAGTCCAATTAAAACCGCTACGTAAATATCTAATAAATGAATTTTATATTTTGTAAAACTTAATTTGTTATTTAAGCTTACCATTCCATGCTGTTCATCAATGTAAAATAAACTATGAGAATAGGTTCGCGCGTAAAATCAATGCATGGTTGTTCACAGGCGAGGTCCCCCCCCCCCCTATCCTGGAATACACTAGAATTGTGTTGGTTACAAGCTATACCAAATCCATAAAAAAATGTAATTTTTTATACTGCGATAGCAAACCAGTGAACCAGAATTTCTTAAACTTCTAGTACTTGTTTCTCAGTTGTCTCTTCCCATCTAGAGCTCTTTGACAACCTACTTCCTTGATTCTAGTAAACACTTTTAAGTACCATATCCGTTAATTTCCTGTTTTTCTCCCATCTGAGGAGGCAGTAATGAGCAGATGTACAATTGCACCAGAAATAGAATCCACACGTACAACCAGACCATCGCGGTTTTCAACAACGATGAACCGACAAGAATATTAATTAAACAGCATATATACAACTGCGTTTAATACGGCTTAGTACCATCAATTATAAGGAAAACTTAACAACACTCTGGTTTTTACTACTAAATTATTAAAGCAATATGTAGTGCTCGTAAAGATTTGTGAGAGATAGTATTAGCCTCTTACAACCTAGTGTCAATCGCTCCCTTACAAGGCTCTAGCGACTGAACAGTATCCGGTATAAAGAGTCATACACCGTTTTCTGACGGCCTTACGAGGGCGGAAGAGTGGCGAGTAGTCAAAGACCTCCTTTTTTGGTTGATCCAGCGACCAGTCACAGATTCCACAAGTCCACCATGGACAAAATATTAAAATATCTCCCTGTTCTGAAAAATACAACGGTGTCAAAAAATCGATTATTGTGTGATATACTCAGAATTAGATGGAATACATTCTAGCAGATTAGTTGGAAAGTCATGCATGTGTCACAGTTAAGATGTCGCCTAGCTGGCTTAGAATATTTTTCTTCCTTACGTGACAAGGAATTGGAATGGAATGTTCGACTCGCTGCAACATTACATGTAGAGTCAGACGAGGAGATAAAACTGTACTGCAAAGTAATGTTGTAAATGAAGATGACAGTATCTACTTACGGTGATTAATCAAATCAAACCGTTAAGCGGACAACATCCATTTGTTAAACATCCTTAGTGCATGTCGTTTAGTAGGAAACGGAGGAAAGTGGGTATGTTTACAGAGAGGAAACATTTTTCGTCATTCGTGAGAGATCATCCACAACGATTGTGAATACATTCACCGAACTGTTGCACAAGCTAATAAGGACAAATAATTCTTGAGTTCAGAGACAGAACGCACCGACTTGACACAAGTAGCCCTGTATACGTAGATACTTTATTGGCCGGCCTGCACTTATTTCGTGATATTCCACACGAAGAAGTTTAAGAAGTCGTGCATCATACTGACCATATGGCGGTCAGGCCAGAGTTACAGCGAATCTCAGTCGCAAATCGCGAGCGCCTGACAGTCCACTCGCTTTAGCTTTATTTGGGAGCGTCACTGGACTCTGGCTGCCTTGTTACAACCACTTGCAGCGCTACAGCAGAAACAAAAAAGAACCCGAGGACAGCTAAGGAATTTCAGTTGTGTAGTTACTTTTTCCAAAGAAGCACTGATGTCGAAATGTGAAAACGCAGGGATGGAGTAATATATCCTAAATACAGCTGTAATATAAGAATGAGCTACCTGTAAACTGACAGAACAATGATTTTCATATTTGATGATGTACTATATTAAATCATGGACACTTGTGTAACATTAATCTCTTCTTCTTGATCATAAAGGTTTGACTTTCATGCAGGACTGTTACTGTGAAATTATTGGCAATTTTTTTTTTTAATTCGTTTTCCTCTTAGATTTGTTTAAAATTACTACTTAGATTTCAGAAACTGTTAACGCAACCATCAGCTACGAAGGCATGCTTCAAATACATTAAAGTACTTAAAGGGTCGGATAGGGAATCATTACCTTTGTTCCTGAGCTCTATGCAGTACAGATCATTTCATTTTCTTGCAGTAGGCAGTGCAAAGACAGTAATGTTAGCTCCTTCTTTCTATATGTTCTTAACAGAATTTTCTTTATTAACTCTCTGTGTTCGAGTTTTCTAATATGGAAGTTTAAGAGCAATCAAGTTTGCACCAATGCGGAGGGCAACCTAAAAGTCGGTCTGGGTTATCAAACACTGTCACCTTCATCTCCTCAGTGGACTAAAAAATCTTCATTAAGAAGTAACATCTCAAACAATGCCGCTTTTAGCATGATCTGTTCCTCTCATTTTACGCTGAAATATCTAAGGGAATTAGACCATATGCAGTGTTCGGCGTTAAGTCACGAGACGAGCTTCTCGAGTTCATTGGAACAATGGCAGTTCAAACAGATTGCATGTAACTTGACATGTAGTATGAGCAGTTTTGAGGGTACTATGTGGTGTGATGTCAGCCTACGAGGTAAACGACCTCTCTATTTCTAGAAGTTCATGTTAAATCATATTTGTATATGTGTCAAATATTTGTGATTGCATCCACTGATTATGCTTCTGGCGTTTAGAGAGGTAAAGAGGAACGGACATTATTTGGGTTTCTATTTGATAAGATAGAGAAAGAGAAATGAAGACGTTAAATTTTGGAAGAATGACCAAAAATTTATTTTGTAGGCTGAAGGAGCCTGTTTTAGCATTTGAAAGTTCCAACCAGAGGACATGAAGAAGTACGATTGTATTAATAAATTGTTGTTAGTGTTATAGATAGAGTATCACAATGCAGCCACGAATACGGAATTGACATTAATATAAATAAGACAAAAGCAATGGTCATTGGCAAAAACAACAACTCCCAATGCCATATTATGATTAACCAGAAGATCATTGAATGTGTATCAAGGTATACGTATCTTGGCACCACAGTAAACAGCCAATGGAATCCATCTGATGAAATAATGTCACGTATTGGTAAAGCAACGGCTACTTTCAATAAAATGAATAACCTTTATAAAAGTCGTAATTTATCGATTACCACGAAGATGAGACTCCTGTGCTGCTGTGTGTTCTCTGTACTCCTGTATGGCGTTGAAACGTGGACATTAACGGAAACTATCAGTAAAAGCTTAAATGTGGCTGTATCGAAGAATGTTGAGAATACCATGGACGGACCAACCACAAATGCTGAAGTGCTCGGCAAAATTAAAAAAAGATATGTAAATACTAACCACCATAAAAACACGAAAGCTTCAGTACCTTGGCCACATCATGAGGAATAATAGCCGCTATGAACTCCTGCAGTCTATTCTGCGGGGGAAAATACCAGGAGAGAGAAGTGCTGGTAGAAGAAGAAGTTCTTGGTTAAAAAAATCTAATAATATGGACCTCCAAGACAACTACAGAGTTAATCCGAGCATCAACCAGCAGAGACGAGACAGCCAAGATGGTTGCTAACATCCGGAACGGATACGGACCAGAAGAAGAAGAAGTGCTTTAACGCAGATATATGTATTGAGACCGAACTGAAGACAGTAACCGATAATAGTTGTCGAATTGTAAAACTTGAATAAACCATTAATATAGTCTTCTCGGGTGACTAGCCGAGTGAGGAGGGTGTTTACACACGATATAGCGGAATCTCTGTCGCCATCTTCCGGTGAAGTCTTCACCAGAAGATGGCGACAGAAGTTCCGATCGCCGAAATAGCCTGTGAAAACACCCTGCTCAATCTGCTAGTCACCCGAGAATGTATTAATTATTATCAACGCCAAGAGAAACTTCGATCTTTTGAATAAACAATTTGATTAGAAGTTAGTAAAAGCATTGCGTTTTGTTGAGAGAACAGAGAAGTGTAAAATATATGATTGTTTCGTTAGTGATAAAAATTTTTTTTTACCCATGGCTTTACGCCTCGTCGACATAGAGGTCATTAGAGGCGGGATGGAACTGGGGACACAGAACGGGAAGGAATTCGGCCATGGCAGAATTCATTCCTATTCCTTGTCCCAAATCCACTCCCGCCTCTAAGTACCTCAATGTCGACGATGCATAAAGCCATTAAAAAAAAAAAAGTTACGTCAGTGCCGGTCTGCTTGGTGGCGTATGACAGGAGAGTTTAGCGAGTGTGAAGCTGACGCCTTTCCTTTGTGGAGCAACACCCCCCGGCCGTCCACTGTGCGCCGCGTGACACAGCTGCACGCTCACTCGCGTTGGGCAACGGCCGTCCCCGCTATCGTGGTCACCGCCGGCGACTGCATCAAGTACTGTATTAAACCGAGCAGCCGGCCTTATCGGCCCGGCCTCACACTCCAAACCGCGTCGCGTCACCGACCAGCTCTCTTCAAAACTTTTCTCTACTTCCATCAGAATATGGTATTCGAGCTCAAACGAAGATTCCGAGGTGAAAATTTTGCAACTGACTCACGACTAACAACTAATTAGTATGCGAAAGTGTCAGAAACGTGCATTTCGACAGTGATAGCTATGTCTGTCATGTAACGAGACAGAGCTCATACAGTCAATGAAGGAACGTCCATATACTACGTGGCTCCGTCTGGGGGGGGGGAGATGTTGGCTAGAAAGCTACGCTGAGCTACGTGGGGGGGGGGGGAGGGGTGTATCCAAGCCAAGCCTCGTAGCTTTTCATTCATATTATTTGTCACAGTTAAAATAAGGTACAAATCACACAACAGCATGTGAATGTTTATTTCCGTCATTAATTATCTCCATACGTGATTTAGGATAGTCTGACAAGAGAAAAACAGTACAAAATATGTTCTGGAATCAATAGGAAGGAAAGCTACTTGCCACGCAGAGGGTGGGGTGGGGAATAGAGGCAAAAGCCACGTCAGGCTACGGGGGGGAGGGGGATTCACAGCAGGCCAAAATTAAGCTACGTGGTTTATGGACGCTCCCTAAACAGCGCGCTGCAGCGTGGCAATTGGACTGCAATATGTTTACACGCGAACTTTAGGTATGGTTGAGCGATGCAGCTGAATGCCTATATGTAAATAATGGGAAGACCCCACACGGACAAGAATTCATGAATGAAAAGGAGTAAGTGAGCAATTAGGGAGCGTGCACAAACTACGTGGTTCGGTCCAGGGAGGGGGGGGGGGGGGTTTGGCTGGAAGGTTACGCGTGGCTACGTGGGGGGAGGGAGGGTTCCGAGCCAGGCCACGTTCCTTTCATAACATTTTTTACCGTTGAAATGAGGAACAGAACTCTCAACAGCTTGTGAATATTTATTTCCCTCAGTCAATTATCTCCGTATGTAATTTACAATAGTCTGACATGAGAAAACAGTACAAAATGTCTTTTGGAATCAAAAAGGAAAAAAGCTACGTGCTACGTGGGGGAGGAGGGGGGATAGAGGCAAAAGCCACGTAGGGTTACGTGGGGTGGGGGAGGTTTATAGGGGGCCAAAATAGAGATACGTTGTTTATGCACGATCCCTTATCTGTAAACACTTAGCTGATCCTCTTATGTGTATTTGTCATCATGGTATAAATACGCCAATTGACGAGGATTCACGACCGGATAACGGCACGAAAACTCCCGATCTAACACGAACAAGATTTGCGAATCTCCGTGCAAGAAAACTTGGAAATTTTGGTGACATGAATGAGGGTGAGTGCGTGTTACCCAATATAACCTTATTTTAAAACATGTGACTTGCTGTAGTTGAAATTCTGTTCACATGAGGAGCCAGAAAATGCTGCTATTGGCGAGTCGAGTGGACACTGGAGGGGAAGAGAGATGAGAAGGCATCTGTCAACGAAAGAGACGAGGTCTTGTGAAGGTCACGAATCGTGAGTACATCAAACTACCAGACTTCGAGTTCTGAATGTTTGTAACCAGGCAGTCTTTGCTTGGTATCAAAGGCAGCCAACTGTTGAGCTCGCTTAAGGTCGCGTGCGTTGACGACTGTTGGTAACGGCTACTACTGCAATTAAAACGGTTAAGTGCCCCATCGTTCGTCGGACACAGTGTTTCGCACAAGTCACTGTTTGCACGTATGATTCACTCGTGTTCATCACCATGTAACGCTTTGAGTAGGGAAATCATATAGTTGAGAGTCCCATCCTCTACCGACGTGCTGAGTTTAGATACAGCAGAGAGCAAAGAAAACTTTTTCTAGAGATAATGAACTTTAGTGACCACGCTGTTTAATTACTGTAATGAACGGTGAGCCCAATAACACTGCGTGTCTACTTGAAAATCATTCTTGTATACATTTCAAATCCTTTTATTGATATCTGGAGGTAATCAATTTTTTTAAATGTTAAAATCAAAATGTAACGTTTTATTCGATTTTTAGTATTTAACGGCCTCTTTTGTAGGACAAGATTTTGATTTTTTTGTTGTAATATATCTAACGTTAAACACCTTTGTGTGTTGGTCATATGATTTTATGCAACAAATAATCAGGTTATGACCAATGTCTACCTCGTACAGCTATGCTTTATATATTTACACCTCTTTCGTAATTAGTTAAATATTCAATTAAGTAAATATTCATTACTTAATAATTAAAAATTAGCCGCACTAAACCCATTTTCATGACGGTCAATAAACATATATCGCGATTCGCAAGCTGAAGTCATGTCAAGGCCTGATCTCTCAACGGTAAATGGGCATAAATGGCGCAGTATTGTCGCTTGGGGCTGGTATTCGGGAGGTCTTAGGTTGAACTTCTTTTCCGTGAATCCAGATTTAGATTTTCCATGGTTTCCCGAAATCACTTCAGGTGAATGACGGGATGGTTCCCTCAGAAGGCCATGATCGAATTCCTTCTCGTTCCTTGCCATCCATCCTCTAACGGTTCTAATGATCACGACGTCAACGAGCTATAAGACCGGAAATCATCATCTTCTCCTGGCTTAGGCTGTTAGTATGGACCAAACCAAGCGATTGCATACATAGATAAACAGAATGTGGTGCAAGTAAATCATGTTACAAATGGTAATCTAGTGGTGCTGACGATGATGAACTATGGAATACGTGCGTTTTCGAATGCATTGGCATCTGACTTGCTGCTGCTCATCAGCATCAACTTTACAGCGTGTTCTCACCGCATACGCTCTGCATAGGTTTGATTTTCAATACAGGCCTTTCAAGCACTGTGTGTTGATAAGAAACTGAACACCACTATCTCTACTATTTGCTAAGGATGTCCCGGATCAGGAGCTTTCTTCAACACAGGTAAATGTGGCATGTTTGGCCAGGAGACCCCGAATGGTTGTTTCCATTTGTGGCGCCGCTGTCATGCCTTGACCTACACTTTAACGTGGAATTACGAACCAAGGAGCACAGGCTCATACGAAGAACGTACGAAATTCTTGCAAGATGTAGTACTTACATGATATTACAGACAAATATTGGCTTGTGCAATAGTTAGACCTGATTTCTAGAATAGTGGCGGCAAGGAAGTTGTATGCTTTATAATTAACAATAAGTAACCATCTCAGCAAGACCTTCATTTTCGGAATCAATTCTACTCTTCGTCAATTTTTATTATTATAGTATTCCTCCAATTTGCTTCCCACCAGTTTAAAAAAAAGGGGGGGGGGATGGCAATAGTTTTTTATTTATTTATTTGCCAGTATTCCGATGGTGTTTATCCTTTCATATTTTATTCATAAGATGTAGAAGTCTTGATTTAATTGTTTCATCACAATATTTAAATAGTTCCATATCAAGACCATTGTCTCGAGGAGGCTTATTGTTTCTGATACTTTTTAATATACTTTGAAATTCCTGGTTTATGATTGAATCTTTAAAGTATTTTTTATCAGTCTCTCAACTGTAGAAGATTTTGTTGTTTTCGCAGTCGTCATATTAATAAAAATTGCTTACGGGATTAACGCTGAGTTGAAATACTCCTCAGGCTTAGGTCTTCTTCAGGGGCCGTCTACCGAATCTGCTACAGACTGGGATTTGCTGGAGACTCGGATGGCTGGTTTTACTGTCGATTGTCTGAACCTAAACCCTGGTCGAAACGTCGGGAAGAAGAAGAAGGAGGAGTATTTCAACGCAGTCTCTCGACTGGTTTGATGCATTCCTCCATCCCTTCCTTTTCATCTCCATGTTCCCTTTACAACTCCCGTACTCAATTATCTGCCCCACATATTTTGATCTTTGTCTTTCTCTACAGTTCTTCACTTTGGACTGTTCCCTCTACTAGCAAATTAACCAGTCCCGCATGTCTCAAAATATGACCAACCATTCTGTCTTTCTGTTAGATTTTACTACAAACTTCTTTCCTCACCCATCATCTCCAAAACTCATTCATTTCGTACTTTATCTGTCCACTTAATTTTCAGAATCCTTCTATAACACCACATTTCAAATCCTTCAATTTTACTTCTTTGTGGTATTCCTAAAGTCCGTGCTTCGCTACTATAATATTGTATGCTATAGGCATAAAGTTTTAAACAAATTTTCCGTATCCTAGAGGAGTATTTGAAACTAAAAGATTTCTCTTTTCATGATGGCTCTTTTTGCTAGGGCTAATCTGCTTTTAACATCATTCCTGCTTCGGCCATCAATTTTAATTTTACTTTCTAAGTTGTTAGTTATATAAGGTTGGACTAAATTACTTTCATTCTTGAAACATAAATTTCGAAATTATTGTAGCCACATTGTTTTGCCTATGACATTTATTTTCGTTCGTTATTGGTTCCAGGTTATTTAAAATTTTAGGGTTTGGCTTTTTTCGGTCTTTTTCTAACACAGAAACGAAGATGTCCAAAACTTATTTGTGGACTTACTTTGTAACTCTTTTTGCAATGGCCATCTTTTCCGGATTCTGCGTCAAAATGAAATAAGAGGAATATATGACCTTAACTACCCAAAAGAGTACTTAGCACCCATTGGTGGCAATATATCCGAAGCAATACTTTAGAGTGCGACCCATGCTCTTTAAAGATTACAGGCTGGAGAAATTTTCTCACACGTTGGGTCTGGGTCAGATCGTTTTGGCCTTATGCGGGCTACAAGACCTTCGACCCAACCACTTGCTGAGCGATTACACGGCGCGATAAAAACAATAATGTCGCAGAGCAAACACGAATCTGTGCGGTTGCGCTAACGGTTCTCTCTCATATTTAGGGTCTCGCAGTGGTAATGAACGCAAGAAAGTTGCTCAACAAATGTCCCCAGGCGAAAACGTTTGTAACGAAATGCTATTAACTTCGTATTGTTTTTCTAAGTAGGACACTGTTGTTTTTGACATTTAACCCAATTATCCTTTGATTACTGGAATCAGTATGGAACGATTGTTTCGAAATAACTGTTGTAAGAAAACAATGCGGGCTTGTTCTGATTTGATTCAGTGGCTCTTAACGATGTGGAACAACTACAAGTTCAGAGAATGGTCATTTTTTTTTTTCCAGCATATCCTTGGGGGCGTCCATTAATTACGTGAGGTGAAATAGGGGGGGAGGGGCTCCAGCGAAATCTCACCAGGGGGGGGGGGTCTACGGAAATCTCACGTGAGGTTTTGTGAAAAAATGTTTGGACTGTGGAGCTAAAAAAAAAAGGTCTCCAAATTGCATGAAAGTAGATTTTAGGGGGTATTTTCGTCGAAAAGTGGGGGTGTAACCGGATTTTGAAAGGTGAGACCTAAAAAAATAAAAAAGGTCTCAAAAAGTTTCGAGGGCGAGTTCTGGGGAGGGAGGGGGCCCTCACGGACCAGGAGAGGGTTCGGCCAGATCTCACGAAATCTCACCAGAGGGGGGGGGGGGTGCGGAAATCCGTAAAAACACCTCACGTAATTTATGGATGTCCCCCTTTGAAAAAGATACCGTGTTGTCAGATTAGCTTCATTTAAAATGAAATAAAGAGTTTGAAAAAAATCCTTGCACAATGATGTAAACATAAAGACCGTCCGCATTATAAGGAATGCTCAACAGTGACTGCAACCTTAATCCCCCGTCATTTGACCTACATTATTTTGGAGCACTGCGCACTGAACCTCAAAATTCTACAATAAAGTCGAGTGTTTGCTACGACACGCAAACTAAAAGTATATGCAGCAATTAACTTGCTTCAAAGCTAGAAAAGAAAAACGTCAAACAAGTCACAACCGGAACGCTGAAACTAATTACGGCCTGTTTCCCGTTAGTGGCCATGTTTGTAGTCGTTATCGTATTAATAAGAAGTAATGATTATTGAGTAAAATAACTATTATTCTGACCTAAAATAAATAACAAAAACATTATAATTTTAAGATAAGTAGGCCTATATTGATACGTAATGCCACGTAACGCATTAGTAAATGAAGTAGGGAAAAGTCCTACGAAACCTGTGTCATATTTATATTATCAATAACAAACAATACTATCCAACAGCTCGTTTCGTTACTGCTGTTTTTTAATACATAACTGGCTCATCCAGTAGTAAAAGATGATTTTATTGTTGCCCAAGCACCTGGATCAGTGGTTTATTAGCTAAGAAAATATACGGATTTTGAATAGTGGAACGTGGGGATTTAAGATGGAAGATGACAAATAAGACACCAAATATTGAAAAATCAGTGTAATTATACCAAATAGAAACTAAAAGAATGGCGGAACAGAGGGAGGCGTGGAGGGCTGTCACTGTGCGTGGACCTGCTGTATAGCAGAGAACCCTTCATGATACCAAATTCGTCCCTGTAATTAATATTATTTTTCTTAATATATATTTGTTAATCAAACTGTGAATAATACACCAATACTATTCATAATTTTAATAAAGTAATTTTAGAAATATTTCCTTGATATTATATATTTTCTATTGTACACTTTACTTAAAAGGTGTATCATCGAATCACTGTTTCAAAGAACGGATTACGAGCCATAACAGTTGGAGCTCTATGGCCCATGTTCTTTACTACAAAAAGGGAACGACGAGTAATTTTTTATTCTAAAAGGATGCGGTAAGCCGAAAAAGGTTGGAAATCTATGATGTAGACCAGGGGTCCCCAAAGTGGTCGGTATCGACCCCTGGGGGTCGATAAGAGTTCTCCGGGGGTCGATTAATACCCGGGGGTCGAAAGGGGGTCGATTGATAATAAAGAGGATCAGTTAAATGGTCTAGGAAAAAAATGGGAATATTCCAACAAAAATCCAAAATTACTGACTACCCCCGTTATAATTTGGGTTTTACCTAAGCCTGCGTCGCTTTAGGTACGTGTTAAGGAGATAACATACTGGAGCGGAGAGCATAGCAACGACGAGAGCGAAGAACAAAGCAGCGAAAACAAATAAACCAATTGTATTGTTGCTGTTACTCATACTGGGGCGCAAAGCGTTGAGGTAATAATGGGGCAAAGCTTAGCGTTCAAACTGTTTGATTTCGCCGCTTTATTCTTCACTCGCATTGCTGGTTTGCTAGTGGTTGTTCCTGTGA
Source organism: Vandiemenella viatica (assembly GCA_031002005.1). Lineage (NCBI taxonomy): Eukaryota > Metazoa > Arthropoda > Insecta > Orthoptera > Morabidae > Vandiemenella > Vandiemenella viatica. The sequence goes on from CM061914.1 coordinate 47,224,708, forward strand.
GAAACGAATGTAGACCAATTTACGAATTGTGTCTCTTCTAAGGTCCGTCTTTGGGGTAAGAAAGAAGTTCAACATCACAATTATTTTATTTTAGCTAAGCTACGTGATGAACTCAACAAGTATTAAAACTTTATTTTTTATTTACTTTGGGTATTTAAGCATTTTATATTCGGGAGGACGCTGGTTCGAATCACCGTCCAGGCATCCGGATTTGGGTTTTCCATGGTTTCCCCAAATCACTCAAGGCTAATGCCGGGATGATTCCTCCAAAAAGCCATGGCCGAATTCCTTCCAGTTCCTTCTCCGCAGTTCCATCCCGCCTCTAATGACCACGCTGTCGACGAGACGTAAAGCCACCAGGGAGGGGGGGGGGGGGGAGGAGAACGCTCCTGGTTCATTATACACAAGTTGCACTGTTAAATTCTAGTATGGTTTCCACTCTATGTATTGTATATCTAAATGTAGATATCTAAATGTAGATTACATAGATGATATCGTAATATACCGAAAACCATTAAATTTAGATACTTCTTTTTTTTCCTATCTAATTCTATTGAATAGGTTACTTTTAGATGTAATTATAATTCCTTCAAGTCGAGATATCCATTGTTAGAAAAAGTAGCAACAATGCACTCTGAGTAAGAACAGGCAGTTCTTTATAGCTCGTGCGGTAATAAGTTGCGTCTCTTACTGCTGCTGTTTTGTTGTGCTGCGATCGTATCGTGTTGTTCATATTATAAATCTGAGTTTAATACCTACGATGTCGTCTACCAGTGCTAAGAAGAAATGCAGACAATATTCACACGAGTATTTGAAATATGGTTTTGTGCTATCTTCTGCTAATGAAACTATTCCTATGTGCTTGTTATGTGAAAAACTTTCAGCAATGATGCTATGAAGCCGGCGAAAATAAAAGACCACTTGGAAAGGATTCATTCTGATAAGAAAAACAAAGATTTTGAGTATTTCAAAATGCTAAAAGAGAAATTGAGAATTCCGCCAAATTAAAGTACATATCTGAAGTCATCTGCTAGCGCTGATAGTGAAGGAGGACTGAGGACATCCTACAGGATCTCTCTTAACATAGCAAAGAAAGGCAAACCGTACACAATTGGTGAAGAGATTATAGTACCAGCTATAAAAGATGTAATTGAAAATATTATGAAGAAAGACTCTCAACTATTTTTGAAGTGCATACCATTGAGTGCAAATACTGTGCAGCGACGTATAGAGGAAATGGCCGATGATGTGGAAAGAACTTTGACCTCTGAGCTCCAGCATTGTAAGTTTGCTATTCAACTTGACGAATCAACTTTCGGAAGTTCAAATCTTCTCATGGTTTATGTTAGGTTCCATAGTCCATCCCTGAATGACACTGTTGATGAATTTCGTTTTGCTAAATATCTTCAAACTGATTCAAAAGGTGAGACAATTTTTTTATGTTTGCAAGATTATTTGAACAAGCACAACATTCCTTTCGGGAATATTACTGCAGTAGCTTCTGACGGTGCACCTGCTATGGTAGGCCGTTATAGAGGATTTTTCGTCTTTCTGAAGGAAAAGGTTCCTAATGTACGTACCGTTCACTGTGTCCTACACAGGCAGCATCTTGTAGCCAAAAAATTGAGTGGCGACCTGCATGATACTCTAAAAGTGTGCATTACGTCAATTAATAAAATTAAAGCTCATCCTCTCAATTCCCGATTGTTTGCGAAGTTATGCGAAGAAAATGATGAACCTTTCAATCAATTACTTTTGCACACTGAGGTAAGGTGGTTGGCAAGAGGTGATAGTTTGCAGAGGTTTGTTGACTTGTACGACTCGTCCTGCAGAGGTTTCTTTAAGAATGTGGATCCATTACTATATGACGAGTTAAAACAGTGCAGAACCATCTTGTTCTATTTGGCAGATCTTTATTCGAAATTTAACGAAGTACAGAAGCGTTTGCAAGGAAAAAATGTTACAATTTTTCAAGCTCGAACAATTATAATGTCCTTTCAACTAAAAATGGACCTGTTAAAATCTTCACTGGTCCGTAAAATTTTAAATATTTTTCAAACTTTCGACTACTAAAGAAAATGAAGAGATACCCGACCGTGATTTGGAGATATATATTAACTTCTCGATAAATTAAGAGAAGACTTCAAAGCACGTTTCGAAGACTTGGAGAACATGCATGTTCCTGAATGGTTGCTTCTCATTGATGTTAACATAATGAAGGTAATGAACGTGGTCTTAGAAGATGAACTGATTGAAATATGCGTAGATCTGGAAGCTAAAGCGTTGTTTAAAAATAAAAACCTCAGCGGAAATTTGGAGCAATAACAATATTGCTACAAAATACCCAAGCTCATAGCAGAAGACGAATCTTCTTACTTGCATTCCCAATTTCGTTGAAGCTGGCTTTAGCCACCGCGAACGTTATTTTAACAAAACAGAGAAACAGACCGAACTTGGAAAACCGTGGTGATTTGCGACTAAACTTACCAATTTTTCAACCGAACATCAGTAATCTTGATGCTGCCCTTCAGACCCATCCATCTCACTAATATCAAAAAGGTATGTTAATGAAACGTATGTTAACATATTTTTAATGTATTCAATAGTAGTCGTTAAAATGGCAGATGTTCTTTTCATCGAATATAATTTATTTAAATTTCCAATGATTATTTTGTGTTTTAAATTTTATGACACTTACGGTTATAGGCTAGTTTCCATCTATCTATAATTTTTTAATTATTTTTTACGATTATAATAACAGTGTAAAATATCCCTTTTTGTTATTGTTGGGTGGATTTTTTAAGGTGTGGGAACTATAAATACTTTCTTTGGGTGTTATGCAAGTCTCCTTATCGCTTAGCATCAAAAATGCTAAAAATGATTTAAAATTTTCATCAGTGGCGGATCCAGGAATTTTTCGAGCCGGGGCAAAAACTGTAGGAATGCCGCCCCTTGCAACGTTATTTGAGCTCCCATTTTTGCCGTCTGATCCCAAGTGTCGCCACCTCGATTGTCGGCCAAACACATTGTTGTCGCCGCCCGGCGCCAGTGTAGTAGTAGAGCCAAAAAAAATTTCCGCGACTTAAATCGCCGCCCTTCAAACATGATTTTGCCGCCCCCTTGAAGTTGGCATCCCGGTGTACACCCCCCCCCCCCCAGATCCGGCACTGGTTTTTATTAAACGTTTAATCTGGGGGTCGATGAGAAGACAAATGTTCTATGAGGGGGTCGACGTGATAAAAAGTTTGGGGACCCCTGATGTAGACGGTTCTACCTTTTACGCAATGAAAAGTGATTGCCAGAGACGAGTGGTTGAGCACCAGGCAATTGAAATATTGACGGAACTCTGTAAAGGTAGAAGGCAGTGCTGAGGTGAAAAGGGGACGCATCCCAGTTTTGTCTTTCCTTTTTTTTTTTTTTTTACTTATGGTTTTACGCCTCGTCAACGTCGAGGTCATTATAGGCGGGATGGGACTGGCGACGAGGAACGGGAAGGAATTTGGTCATGGCCTTCTGAAGGAAACATCCCGGCATTCGCCTAGAGTGATTTGGGGAAACCATGTAAACCCAAATCTGGATGCCGGACGTGGATTCGAACCGGCGTCGTCCCACATGCGAGGCCAGAGCGTTAACTGCTCACCCACAACGCTCGGCGCCGGTTTTGTCCTTCGTTTGGAAAGCGACAGGTGCCGACCGCGGCGGGCAGGGCAGGACCGTATCTGGGACGGCGAATCGATCAATGGCTGTTGGCCTGTGACAGCGGCGAGCACGTTCGCCAAGCAGGTGGAATAAATCGGCCGCTACGCGCGTTCGACTCGGTCCATTTGGCTCGGGAGGTGCGGAGCGGGCGTAGACCGCACGCTGGCCTCCACGACACTGCCCACCTTCCGCGTGAGAGAGAGAGGTGGAGAACGTGAGGAGCACATCCTGTCCGGTGATTCCGGATCCTCGTCGCGTCACGCCAGCCAATCAACCTTGCCTCGAGATTAATGGCGCTCCTCAGTGTGCACTATCACCAACACGAACGCTTATTTCTGACTTCAGTGACAGCAACGGCCATTCAAGTCAATACATTGATATTCAAGTGTCGAAACTTGTATCGTTC
>CM061914.1:47229812-47398037 GCA_031002005.1 Vandiemenella viatica
TCCTTCGTTTAAGTGTTTGTTTGGCAAACCTAATTTTTTTAATTCCATGAAAATCTGGCCAGTCACCAGGGTCGCTTGAATATCCTTTATTTAAGATTTCACTGTAGTATAGTCCTATAGTTTTCATGTAAATGGGAATAGGTTTAGCAGAAAAGTTTCGTTTGTCAACGGTGGGAATTAACGTAAAATCATGTTTTTCTCGCATGAGATGAAGATTTTATTTGTTTTGTCAATACTTTAAAAAAAAATAATAATAATTTTTGATCATCAAAGTTTCTCTAGCACGGGTGCAAATTTAGATAGCACACTCTAAAGGTTTGCGAGAATTTTTGTGTTAATTTTACTTTTTTAAAATAATAATAACAATTGTATGTTGTAATTGATTAGTTCATAGACTCAGCCAGAGGTTAGTGTTGATAAAAAATGTATGTTGTATATAAATCATTAGATTAAGCAAAAGATTTGTTTTTAAAAACCGTTAACTGAGAACTGAAGTGCAAATTTTTGGGACATAAAACCACGGACTTTCAGTTTTCTTAGTCAAGAAAGACTTCAGCCAGTGGTTTGGGGCTATGTAATGTCCAGCCTCTGCTGTTTTCAATATTTTGTCGCCTCTCAATATATTTCGCTCAGCCGGTTTTGTGAGACGGCGGAGTGTGTAATTCCAGCGAGGCGGCAGGTTGACAGCGTGGCTAAATCCTTTGTCAGTTGGACCCAGGTATAGAGGACCCCCGCCCCCGGGAGCCGGGAGGGGGTGAGTGGACAGGCAGTAGCGGGGGACACTTCGGGCTAAGATCCCGCATTGTACGCACGTGTGTTGTATACTGGATTAACCGGTGGATCCCGGAAGACCACACACGTCTGGTGTGTGCGTGATGGACAACAACGTGGACGCCACGTTTTGTCACGGCATAGTGCTGTCGTGATTGTTTTTCTACGTGTGGGAAACGTTCCAAGGAACGTCTGTTTCGAAGGAGACCGCTCCAGTTTGTAGCATGCAGCCACCGTCTCGACGAAACTGATAAGTCACAATTTAATTTGAGTCTTTTAGCCCCATTTTCTTGGCAGTGAAACACTATTGAACTGATCGACGCTAGCCGGGAACAATTTAAGAATTAAAAGCATTACATTTGCTGGCTGAGTCCATTTTTTTGATGTAATGTTAAACAACTTGTATTTTTTTGTGTTTTAGTTTATGAATGTAACATTTCCCTTTTTGTAATTAGAGGGTGTCATTTAAATTTTAGCATGTTTTTTTGCAATTAAAAAAATGTTAAAACAACTTTTTTTTGTTAATAATTAAATCTTTCATCTCATGCCATAAAAAAATGTTTTCTCGGCATAACGAACCCAGACATTTCAACTTGAAGCCGCGACCGAAGAGAGAAACTTTCGGAAGTAAGCGTCTTAACCGCGGAGGTACCAGAACGCCTTGTTTTGAATTATACGAGTGCTAAGGACCATCAAAATCGGATAAAAACTGTGGGTTTATATGAATAACGTTAACAGAAATTAAGGTGAAGGGTAAAGGAAGAGAGGGTTTAGGTTTTTGTAAATCAAACGTAAACAGCGTTTTTCTATTTGTTTTATAATATACGTATGCGAAGTTCCATCAAAATCGTATAAAAACTCTGTGAGAACATACTTTCACTGCTGTCTGTGTGCAACACGTCATACTGCTATTACCCATCCAAAAAGCGTCCAAAACGCAAATGATAAGTGCAAAACGTCATAGCGTGACGAAAAGTCACGAATTCATAGATTTACCCCCATCCAAAAATCGCCCAACTTGCCTAAGAAAGTTTTCACTTAAAAAATAACCTGGTCCCGTAAGCTGGGGATTTTACAGTGGGCCAGCGTCCCACTCATGTAAAAAATATGAAATGCTAAAAAACAGAACAAAATGCCTCGGAAAATTATATAAGGATATCAAAACCAGTACAAGAATGGAAAATTAAAGGAAGGAGGAACCTGGCTCCAAAGTGTACAAACAGCAATGAAAAAATTTGGTGCAGACGAGGAAGATACACAAGACCGAAGTACCTAGATAAATATTTTGAGAAGGTAAAAGTAAAGTATGCCTGCTGTGTTCAGAGATTTTATTGTTATGTTGGAGTAAAATTTCTGTAGTGATGAAAATCTCTCTTAACAAAAAATGAAGATTGAAACACACTTAGAACGAACGTAACATTGCTTGTACTTTGGATGAGCGTCGGTGACGGTTCGCCGTCTGCACGCGCGTTGAAGTCTCCCGGCGTGCAGGTGTTGTCGGCGAGAGGCGAGTGTGTCGCAACGCCGTGCGAGGTCGGCAGAGGAGCTGACCCCGGCGCGGCCCGGCCCGGCCCGGCCTCTGCTAGCCGCCATGTTTTATTAATGCCCACCAGCACTGCCCGCCGCGATGACCCCCGCCCGAGCCAACCGTAAATATTCATCACATCTCTGGCACCGAAAATGTTTCCCGTTTCATCCTCAATCTCCGATAAGGCTTTCCCATTCCAAACAAGCCTGAAAAATAACTTATTTTTCTACTGAAAGCAGGTTTTCAAATTCTCAACTAAAGTGAATACCGTTAACGTCGTGCCGTCGCACATATTAGTGTTAAAAGTCGCAAGGAATCCTCCGCAATTACAGGCAAGTAATGAGTCAGAAATTACGACCCAAAAGTGGTATTCCCTAAACAGGAAGTTCTTCTAGTCTACCTGTAAACTCTTAGAGAAAATTCCACCGTTACAGAACGATCTGATGATTAATAATAATAAAAAAAAGGTCGAACTGTCCGGTAGCAAGTAAACTCCTATCGTTACGATGTAGCTCGAATGCTTGAAAATACTTGGGAACATAATGTTCAAGCAAAGTTCTTTGCATTAGTTTGCATGATACAAGTAAACCTGCGTTTTAAGACTACGACTTCTGACTAGTGAGATCACCTACTTGATCACTGCGTGACTTGAGATCACAATATGAGCAGAAGCCCCTGATTTACGACTTCATAAATTCGGAAGTTTGTTTAAGGCTCTAGCAGTGGCCTCACTGAATAGCAGCAGTATATATTTTCATTCAATTTGCATTTTTTTGAAAAGTGAATAAACTGAATTACGCCTATCAGCGTGTACACGCAAGAAATCAGACTTCTGTGGGTCATACACACTTTTTCATATTTACTCAGTATATTTTTTTATGTTTCTTTCGCAGTCGAGTGGATGAACGGTATTATCTTTATTACGTTTGTACAGTAAATAGGAACTTTGTCCAAGTTACTGTAGTAAACAAGTGAAAATTATCAAAAAGTAAAAGAACACTTTACTAGACTACAGATTATCGGGCCTCAGTGTGTATTTTGTGTTTTACGCGATCTGGACGGGATATCTAGTTGGGTTGGTAAACATGGGATGAAGATAAATGCTAAGAAGAGACTGGTTATTAGATACAAACACAAAATAACTAAACGTTGAATATGATTATAACGTGGGGAAAGAATTGCTTGATGAAGACTTGAAATGTAAATATCTTGGCATTACATTTGATAACAAGCTCAACTGGGCAGGACACATTGGTCAGGTAGGAGGAAAAGATTTCAAAATTCTGCACTCTTTGGAGAGAGTGATGAGGCGATGTACGAGAGAAGTAAAGGAATTGGGTTGCAAAACTTTGGTCAGACCATTGCTTGGATATGGTAGTGTAGTATGGCACATTTTGAGTATCAAATACAGGAGTTTGAGAGGGTGCAAAAAAGAGCTGCTAGATTTGTTTCTGGAAATTACCGCTGCACGTACTCAGTAACAGATATGATAAAAGAGCTGGACTGGGATTCGTTAGAAGACAGGAGGAGGGTGAAGATGGTCATGGGATAGTAAAAGGCGTATATTGATAATGAGAAACGGAAAGATATTGGTGTAGAATGAAAAGTAAAGCATGGAAGGGAGATGATGACCATGACCACAAGTTGGCACTCGATTTCAGGCACAAAAGTGTAGGAAGATTCTCTTTCTGAGGTAAGAGTGTCTTAAAATAAAATGTGAAATACTTGCTGTATTGTCAATTAATTACATCGTTCTGGCATCGTATTCCGAATGACGTGAGTTCGAGTCGCGATCGGGCCATCTTGATTTAGGTTTCCCATGGTTTCCGCTGGATACTTCCTCCAAAAGGCCATCGCCGAATTCCTTCCCTTTCCTTGCCCCCACTCCTTTCCCGCCACTAATGACCTCGACTTCGACGTCGACGAGGCGTAAAGTCAAAAACAAAACAAAAAATAATTTCTTGAAACTTATTCAAATTAAGATAAATCCTACTTTTCACTTAGCGTTCTGCATATGAGTATGCCAATCTGAAACTTAGTAAATCATATTTTAACTGGGTTTAATTTTCATTATCTATAACTTAAAATTGAGGCACATAATAATTTGAATAATTTAATTTTGAAGACATCTCAAAATTCCACAGGTAAAACATGTATAATCTAATATCATCGTTATTTCACAACAGCACATGTGAAAAATAATACAGTCAAACATACAGCAGGTATATAGCTTTAAATTTACAAGTACTAATTCATTAGCACAAGTTTAAGTAGATAGTTATGGAAGTCAACATAACCCATTTATAAAAAAAAATAAAAAAAAATTGGTCTCCACTTTCAACGTTAGAATAATCTATGTTTATTAGTGAATTTTGTTTAAATAGAGGCATCCAAAAAAAGGAACAAGCTACGTAAGCCCACAGTAACTTAAATTGGATTAAGATCGTAAGAACCTAAATTTTTTTTATAGCCGAACGGATACTTCAAATGCAAGTATGATTTTCTACCCTAAGACGCCTATAGAAATCATACTAGTTCTCATACAGAGAAACGGCGACCAAACAAATTCCCCCATGTATCTGAGTACTGTTGTTAAGTTTTTGTGTAAATGAAAGTGGAAGAAGGGAGACGTTGAAACTGAAGTCAGTCTTTTCAGATTTCCTCTTCCCATAAAAACCCAGAGAACGCAACCATGTTGAACGCTCCCATACGAAGGAAAAATCAGCAGTGTTGTATTACTGCGGAGAGGTTTGGTATTTAACCAAAGAATTTGGCATAAAATGCGACGGTAAGAATCGCGGTCTACCGCCTCTCCTGCCAGCTGGAAAAGTCCGAAATTTTTTTCCGCTATCGACGCTTGTGCCCCTTGGCATACTCCCGACGCCGTTAATAGTAGTGCTATGAGCTGAACGAATCCGATGTGTCACCTATACCGGCGAATACAGCCATTGCGGGATCAGACTTGGCACTGAAAGTGGTTATTGTATTCGTAACGCCTCTGGTAATAAGGCGATACTACGGAATTACTCTACTCATCTGTAAGACAGCCATGATCAGTGGTGCATTGATAAATTGATATGAAGACGTTCGGTAAAAGTCGGGCTTGAAATAGTTCACAGCTATCCAGACTTTTTCACTTATTAACAAAATAATTTACAATTACGACCACAGAGATGTTGTTAGATAATTGACTGCTTCACACAATTTTTTCTTTTTTTGCTTATGGCCTTGCGCCTTGACAACGTCGGCGTCATTAGAGGCAGGAATAGACTGGGGCAAGTAATGAGAAGCAATCCAGCCATGGACTTTTGAAGAAACCATCCTGGTATTAGCTTGGAATGATTTCGGAAAACCATGGAAACCCCAAATCTGGGTAGCGAGACGGGGATTCGAACCCGCATCCTCCCGAATGTGAGACCAGAGCTATACCGCTCATGCACCAAACACGGTATAATTTTTAGAAACAATTTCACAGTACACATAGAAAACACTTATCACACGTAATCAGAACGTTTATCAAAAACATGTAAATGTGGATTTTAAAGCTATCTTATCTTCTAAGAAGTATCGCCCGTCAGCTCTCCGTGAATTACTTTATAATAATGACGTCCAATATCTCTCATTGCTGGTGACATAACGCTGGGAGGAAGGCGAGATGCTGTACTTAGAGGAGCTCATTTTCTTTGTTGTCCGTTTTTATACGACATGTGGAGGAAAGCCTCTGGTAGTTACGAGCTGACCTCCGCAAACGGTAGCTGCGCACGCCCTGTAATTAGATTAGGATAAACGCCACGGGACGAGCAGGACAATTAGATCGCTCACGCGACTTCTTATTATTGGCACAGGGGGTCGCAGAGTCGTTGACCCCATTCCGGACTTCCCAACAGCTTATGAAAACATCTTCACACAGTATACAGTTTCAGCTTTGCACAATCTTTTTCTTCTGAAACTTAAAATCATTGAAAAAATTATTTTGTTAATTTTAAATTCCTTATTCTCAATACTGGTAAGGGAGCGTATATAAATACGTTGCTCGGTTAGGGAGGGGAGGGGAGGGGAGGGGAGGGCTACGTTGCGCTACGTAGGGGTGGGGGGTTCCGAGTCAGGCCATGTAGCTTTTCATTCACATCATTTTTCACAGTTAAAATGAGTTACAGAACACACAACAGCATGTGAATATTTATTTCCTTCATTTAATATCTCCGTATGTAATTTACAATAGTGTGACGAGAGAAAACTGTACAAAGTGTCTTCTGGAACCAAAAAGGAAAAAAGCTACGTGCTAAGTGGTGGGGGGGGGGGGAATTCACAGGAGGCCAAAATAAAACTACTTGGTTTATGGATGTTCCCTAATTTCGTTAGGTAAGTTTATTTTAAAATCAGATTAAACAATACAAGTTGGGTTCAAAAAAGGAAAAACCAGCCGTTTGTACAACCAACATTTTTTTTTTGAATTGGTTCTCTCACTAAGTCTTAGAAATTCGTAGCCACCAGCACACCCACTTATCTTTTTATTTTCACTCACATTATCTTTTGTATTTAACTTTTTCAGTTCTAATAACTGACTACCCTGTTCCCCCGTTTTCTTTATTCTCTTATTAAGATGTTCGATAACAGACTAGTTCTTCTGTCTTTATTTCATTCATCCTTCTTCCGTTCGAACTATCTATCGATTTTTTTTTTTCTGTCATCGGTATCTCTTCTGGTTTGATGCAATCTTGCATCTCTTTCTATTCTGAACTAATATCTTTGTCTCAGTATACCCACTACAAGCTACATACTCAAATATAGTCTAATCTTTGTCTTCCCCTAAGGTTCTTTCCCTTTTCTGTTACCTCCACAAATAAATTACTCAATCTCGCATATCTTAAATTGTTATCCAATTTACTGTTTCCGATATTTTCCCCTCCTCTGCCGTCCAAGGTAAGCTTTCCGTTTCATTCGAACCCACGTCCCGGTCACTTCTCATTTCTTTTTATATAACTTCCTCAAATGTCTGGTGCAATGATACATTCCGTGCATTGTTCTGAGTCAGTACTTAGCATGGTATGTGAACAGTAACGATCTGGCCTCGCAGTCGGGAGGACTAAGGTTCTGATCCCCCATCCGGCCATTCAGATTTCGATTTCCCAGAGTTTCTCGAAATCACTCCAGGCGAAGGTTGGTATTATTCCTTTAAAAGGCCATGGCCGAATTCCTTCCCGTTCCTGCCACCAGTTACTTCGCGCCTCGAATAACCCCGAGGTCAACGAGGCGTAAAGCAGCAAGCAAAAAATTCCAAGTCAGTGATGGGTATTTCCTTATCAGCATTGCTGCATAGCTGCCTCTCCTGTATTCAAAAACCACATTAAAACTACTTCTATCTGAAATTTTGTCAAGCCGGTACATTTAATTTTATCGAGTTGACGGTGAAAGCATTGCTGTCTGTGTACAAATTCACTTACTTGTTCAATATCTGTCTTATTCACCATTTTTTAAAACACTAACACTTCTCTCTGATCGTTTGACCAAGTTTTCACTTGTAACCAAATGTATAGAGTGTTAGCCCAGCGACTATAAGCTTTTTGACTTGCGAATATCAGAGCCAGGATTCGTTTGATCAGATTTGCCATGGTTCCTCGTGCTCAAATAAGGTATATGTCTATAAACGTTCTCGACGTAGGTGATCTTTTTAGGCTCCTAATCGCAATTATAGTAACATTAATGCCAACGAACAGTAAAACACCAATTCTTCTATACGAGTAACTAGATGATCCGTGCGAAAATTTCTCCAATACGATCAGGTGTGTAATAGGATAAAAGAAGAACCGCCTCATTTGTAGCGATTGTTTGTTTGTTTAACGATACAGGTACGTAACAAAAGTTGACGCCAGTGAAGCAGTTTATTAATATCTCTGTATTATGTGCTGCTGCCACCGAGCGGGGCGGTGTAACGGTTAGCGTTCTCGCCTCGCATTCGGGAGGACGGCGGTTCGAATCCCCGTCCGGGCATCCAGATTTGGGTTTTCCATGGTTTCCCAAATCACTCCAGGCAAATGCCGGGATGCTTCCTTCAAAAGGCCATGGCCGAATTCCTTCCCATTCCTTGCTCCCATCCTTGCCCCCCATCCTTTCCCGTCTCTAAAGACCTCGCTGTTGAGAGATGTAAAGCAGTTAAAAAAAAAAAAAATGTGCTGCACTATCTAGCGGCTTGGTTCTGAAATGTTTCATACGCGCGACTTTCACAGTTATTACTTTTGTCCTTTAATGGTCAATTTCCCAAAATATTCGTTCTTAATTTGTAAAGTTGCTTAAGTGCAGATGTTAATCTTATACCTCATTTATTGATTCCGATTAGGTATCAAAGGAGAAAATGTTTCATAACGAATTAACACGTTATGGAAATAATGATACTTTTGCCCTTTAAGCGTCGAATTCAGAAAAGTTCCTTTCTTAATATTTGATGTCATCAAAGCGAAGACTTTAATCTTTAAAATGTTACTTCATTTATCGATTTCTGCTAGGTATCCAGGCAGATAAATGGCTTGTTCCACAAAAAACCGCATTTTATAAATACTGACATTTTTACCCTTTAAGGGTCGAATTTGGAAACATTACTTTCTTAAAATATTATGTGAACAAAGCGGGTATCTTAATCTTAAAAATTTATGTTAACTATTAAGGGAAATAATGGCTTGTGACAGAAAAAGCTTTTAGAATTAATATATATATGATCCTTATCTAAACTCACCTCAAATGCTGTGGTACCTCTTCCGGTCTCGTTGAAAGCCGATAACAAAGACGGGTGAGGTGCAATCAGTACGGGAAAGGAAGCTGGGCTGTTATAGAGGGCAGCAGGCAAACGTCCGCGAGTAACCGACTTGACGAGTTAAGGAGCTCGGGGTGAATTCGCGATCAGAGTAATGACGGCTTTCCATTCTGAACGTGATTGGCCAATCCACGTCGGAGCGCATGGGAATTGAAACCCTCATTACGTGCACCCGCTCCCGACTGAGTGGGCTTCTCATTACATAGTACCATCGCTGCTCACTACTCTCGTAAACAAACCGCACGCCTCAAGTTATAATTAGTCCGCAATGAATTAGGAAAAAATTTCTTCGATTTAGCTAAACTGATAAACAAATTAGAAGCCTAAAATACCCACACCAAGTGTAATGCTGTTGCGTGGTTTCAGTTCAGTTCCCATAACTTGCTTCAGTTGTAAACAAAAATGAAAGAATCTAAAAAAAAGTGCTAGAAACGAAAGACATTAAACGACAGGTATAGAAACAAAAATGACCAGACAGTTGGTTGCTATACGTCAGATCACCGTGTTTCAAATACTTAATGTTCAATGCGAAATGTGTATTAGCAGTATCATGCTATAACATTGCAGTGCATTAAGTGTGGAGAAAAAATAAGATATTACACTAAGGTGAATTTCAACTAAATAACCTGGACTCTATCGTTCGTGTGAGAAGAATGCTGGGTGAGTATTAGGAAGGTTTCCATTCTGAGGTCGTACCAAACCGTTTATATTCTGTATATAACAAACTTTAGAGCAGATGAGTATTCGAGAAGTATCATTACTATTGATATAGAACTCTGCATTTATCTGCCTAGTCATTAATGGATTATTTTTTGATACTATTTTGCAATTTTGGTACCACACATTTATACCGTTTTGTTCTAGCTGTTAATGAAAAAATAATCAAGTTTTGTCTAACAATAGCTAATCTCCAGGGTATTGCTATGAACAATTCTATCGTGATAAGTACAAGGAGTATAAGTCACAATTTCTTCCTATCAATTTTTTTAAACTATGAATTCATGTCTATCATCTGAATATATGTATTAATAATAAAAGTCAGTGCCGAGTATTTCTTTGTAACAATTCAACATTGAACCTATTAGTATAAGTAAAGTGGCATTTTATCAGGTTTCTATAAAGAGTACAAGTCTAGTCATACAATTATATTTGACTTAAACTACTTGTACTAATCCCGACATAATTATCGTTATCAAGCACGATTTATGCAGAAACACACAATTTTTTAAAATACAAATTTGGATACGACGATACTGCAATCGTTTACACAAATGAAAGAAAGACGGAAGTAGCGTTCGACCCGCACATACAGCGGTCAGTCATTTCAGGCACAAAGTTAATAGATATCAATTATATTACACCCGTTTGACTGTTCACGTTAAATCACCGCCTTACACAAGAATAAGGGAAAGAGTTTCTTACCTCGGGCCTAATGGACCGAATATACTGTTTGTTGAAACTTTTCGTGCTCTACGGTTCGTCATTAGAGACTGGAGGGCAAAGAGTGGGAAGGAATTTGACCATGGAATTCGCCAGGAGTAGGTTCAAGAAACCATGTAAAACCGAAATCTGAATGTCGGTCCGGGGATAGGAAACGGTGTCCTTCCGAATGCAGGCCAAGCAGTGCTTCTCAGCTTCCCGATTTCCACCTCACTAATTATACTCGTAAATAAAATGTCACTTATTTCGCAGAATGTAACCAGAACGGATTTGTCTGGTGGATGTCGAGTAGAATTGTTTGTGTTTGCCAGCGTGTGCGGAATACAGAGTGACCTGGTGGCCGGTACGAAAATTCGCGTATGATATACAGTGAATAGCGAGGTAGGTGGTTTGTATTAGGATGAATCAAGAACCGGTTCATTTGTAGACTTGTGAACTGAAACAGGTACGTGGCAAATCACTGATAACTTCTTACGAAACAGTTACAAATGATGAAATATTTCCCGAACAGAAAACAAAACTATTCACGAAGCTCCTTACTCCGCAAACACTCACAGCGATATGTCGTGCTGCTATCTAGCGGAATGAGATTACTCCTTATCAACGCCATCGAAGCCTAGCAGCTTGGCTCTGAACTATCGCATACGGATTGAATTTCGAAAAATTCCTTTCTTAATTAATGCTATTAGCAAAGTGAATAACTTAATCTTTAAAATAATATTTCATTTGCTATGAAATACTTTCCTGGCGTACTGATGCAATGAAATCCTCTCGGGTGTCCAGCCGGATGATGTTGAATAAACACGACGTTTCGACTGCTTGCTCTGCTGTCTTCATCAGCGAATCAGCTCACGGCAGCCAGAAGAGACCTGAAACCTGATGAAGACAGCAGAGCAAGCAGTCGAAACGTCGTGTTTATACAACACCATCCGGCTGGACACCCGAGAGGATTTCATTGCATCAGTACGCCAGGAAAGTCTCCACTCACATATCAATATCTCATTTATCTACTTTGGTTAAGTAGGAAGGGAGAAAGAAAGAAAAAAAAACACCTTTTAGAAATGATATATGTTATGGTTACATAGGCGCGCTTATACATCATCCAGAGACCGCGAATTTGTTGACATCAGTGGCTATTTTGGCAAGTTGGCCATATATGTTGAAACGCACAATGGCGCACGCCTCTTTCCGTGCGCGCAGCATTATGCTGATGGTAAAGTGAGTAGGAGAAAGCCGCTGGGCGCAGCTTAATTCGGCCGTGGTGTGGGTCACAGCAGTTGCCTCAGCAGAGCGGTCGCACGGGAACACAGAGCCATTTCGGTATCAGCGCCGTAACTCACCCGCACTTTAGAAATTCGTTTCCTCCGACGTAAAATGTGTGGGAAACAGTAATAAAGGTCGAGTAGATAACCACCGCCACTCCTTATTATAATTGGATAAACCTAAGCTGACCGAATACCTACAAGGTTATACTTCTGATTACCACGTCCGCCAAACAATCAAATTGTTCAACACCTTACAGTGAATGATCGAAGGTATGAATGGTTATTGGTTTGGAAATGTTTTTCATATATTCTTCTGACTAGCATTTTCCCGCTGCTTCTCACGAACGACGTTGTGTTTGCCTTTTGTATCTCTACTAGTACCGAATGTAGTATATTAATTTTTGTCACGATTAACATAAATTAAATTCCATAATTTCGTTACGCTTATTGGAGTGTTAATCCTTGATGTAATAGTTCGACCAACTTTTATGGCTTTACGCATCGTCGACTTGGAGATCATTAGAGGCGGGAAAGGACTGGAGGCAAGGAACGGGAAGGAATTCGTCCTCGGCCTTTGAAGGAACCATCCCGCCATTAGCCTGGAGTGATTTCGGAACCAAAATCTGGATGGCTGGACGGTGATTTGAACCTGCATCCTCCCGAATACGAGGCCCGAACATTCGATCACCCATCACGCTTGGTTTCTATTACCGTTTCCTGTGTATTTTAACGTACTATATTTCAGAAAATTGAAGAAACAAATAATCAACAGAATCCAGAAGCTGTAGTATTTATCAGTAGTGCTTAATAGGCATCTAATTAAATAAAGAGTGTTCATCTGAGATGCAGTGTGATCTGTGACACCTAACTGTCCTCACTACGAACGACTTATCATTTCTTGATCCGTCAGCGGGTCATGTAGAGTCGTAAAATAGATAACAGGTTTTAAGCTAGACCATAAGCTTCCAAACAATCCATCCAAACCGGTTCTCTAGTTTTAGCGTGATGCCTGGAGAAACGGATAGACAGAACCAGCTTGCTTAAATATTTATAATGGTATAGATATACTGGATTTTTTAAAAAAGAATTGAAAGTCTTTTTTTAGAAGAAGGTCGTGGAGTACATTATAACAAAAAAACCCTTGTGGCTTTAATTTATATATACGTGTGTGTGTGTGTGTGTGTGTGTGTGTGTGTGTGTGTGTGTGTCTGTGTGTATATTTCTTCTGTCCGTGTGTATGTGACTGAACTCTTCTTAAACGGCTGTACTGATTTTTATAAAATTGTGTGTGTATGATTAAGTGGATTCGACAATGGTCTAGATATTCACAATTCGATCTGGTAGGCACCCCCTCTCCCTCTTTACAAACCATAATTTTTTACGAATTCACATTTTTATCTGATTTCGATGGAACTTTGCACACGTATACTTTAAAATAAACAGAAGAATACTGTCAACATTTGGTTTTCAGAAACCCTATCCCTCTCCCCCTTATTTTTGTAAACGTTCTTTATACATACCAACAGCTGCACACATATACATTAAAACATAAAAAATAGTCTATATTTGATCTTCAAAAGCCCAACCCTTCTCTCTCTTTCCACCCCATTATTTTTTTTTAAATGTTCTTTATTCAAAGCTATCCGATTTTGAAGGAGCTTTGCACACGTATACTTTAAAGCAAACAGAAAAGTTCTGTCTACATTGGGTTTACAAAAGTCCAACCCCTCTTCCCCTTTACTCCATCCCATCTTAATTTCAAAAGTTGTTTATAGAAACTCCCTTTTTATAATTTTTTTTGATGGAACACTGCACACGTTTACTTTAAAACAAAGATAAATGTATTGCCTTCATTAGGTTTACAAAAACCTACCCACTGTCACCCATCATCCTTCTTAAACAAAATTTACACATGAAACTATTCAGTTTTTCGCGATGTCTTTCATTTATTTAGTAAATGTAAATCTGCCTGTTTTGTATATGCATACCTAATCAAGAAAGAAAAAGAGGCATTGCAACGCATGCCGGGCAAAATTAGTTTTATATAAAATCGCGAGGAAAAAGGAAAACTGGCATGTGTAGAAATGTGACAGACTCAAAAGTCACCTAACAGAATCTATTCGTGGAAACTAGTAAACGTTGACTTCTTTTGCAAGATTATACTTTTTCTTTCATAAAATGAAGGGAAAAATTAATGGAAATAGCCATTTCTAGAGCAGATCCGCGAAAACGAACTGAATTCATAAATTTTATCCCATTCCCGAAAACCACTTCTATCAACCAGGTAAGAATTCTCTTTAGGTATGGCGCAGTAATGGAATCATGAAACTAAAATGACGGACTTGGGTGTGAATAACGCTAGGCAGGCTCAACTTCCCACAATATTGGCTTCGCATTTCAGTTCTTGAACTCTGATGCAAACGCTGGCTTCATATTGAGAGTGGTCGGTAATGTGGAGTAGTATTGATACTTGTGTTCATATTGCCTCTTCGCTGCATTAACCTGACATAAACCTGTTAAATTTATTCAATGTAAATCGAGAAAATCTACTGTAATGCATTCAGATAATTAATTGGAATTCTCACAGCGATGGTACAAATAACTTTGAAAGTGGATAAAATGGTGGTACTCAATGGTGAGTGATATGACTGTGTTTTACTTACGCTATTACTGAATCAGTGAGCAGAGGCTACTTCACTATGTTCTACGCTAAAGAAGGTTGCATGTCATTAAAATAAGTCGTTGCGGTTATAATCACGCCAGCATATAAATGGTTATGAATGTAGAATGTGGTCGGTTATGTATACTGTAATTTGTGAATATCATATTTTGATTGTATTTTTTGGAGCATTTTTGGCAGTAAAGAATAAACCTGGCGCAGCAGACCCGAGACCAAGGCGAAGACGATGTACACGATTACTAAATGAGAAGGAAATCGACGTCATTAGAGGCGGGAAAGTAGTGGAGACAAGGAATGGTAGGGAATTAGGCCATGACTTTTTGAAGGAACCATCCCTGCATTTGCCTGGAGTGATTTGGGGAAACCATGGAAAACCCAAATCTGGATTACCGGAAGGGAATTCCAACCCGCGTCCTCCAAAATGCGAGGCCGGGAGCGACATAGAAAGATGGCTTGATGACACAGAAGCAGCTAGAAGGAAGGTGCTAAAGTTAAGGAAATCAAGTGAAAAGTTTATTTGTATAAAAGTTACGTGTATGTAATTTGGAATATCTGAAAAGCTGCAGACTAAAAGTATGTTAAAGATAAACTTGAAAAGTTTAGTTGCGGTCATACAACCTATGGCATTCTTCAAGAAAAAGAAACAAGAAATAAAGCAAGGTCGTGTATGTATTTTATTTCAGATAAAAAAAACAAAAAAGAGGAAAGATTTACGATATTATAATTATAACCGGGGAGCTTATCTTAGAAGCCATTTATATCTAAAAAATGTCATATAATGTTTATCATCTTCGGAGGAAGTTACTTAAGAAGATTTAAAAAGATGAAAGTAGCATAATTTTGAATTCCTTAAGACGCGATCATTGGTATTAAATGGTTAGGAGTTACATAAAAAGTTGCATAGAGTTGGAGCTTCCGAGGACAAGCTTATAAAGTACAAAAAACGTGGTAGTGGAAATATTTTGCTCCTGTCTAACACGTTCTGGGCGGATGTTGTAGTGTGTTTAGTTGATTAACACTGACAGGGAGTAGGGTAGCTGTATTAGTTTAAAAAAATAACAAACATAGATTTTCGAATGGTTGTAAGGTTTAAAATATACTTATTCAGAACCGAAGTCCACAACTCACATAGCGTAACATAAAGAACCGGGAAGCACTTGTAAAAATATCAGTTCATTAAGGTATTAAATTGTAATCATTAGTGGCTTTGCACTGCGTATAAGCATCACATTCCATGTAAAAGAACCATTAGTTGATCTGTGTGTTTATAAGTCTTTCAAGTAAACACGGAAAACCTTAACAGCTGTTACAAAATACCTTGTTTATGCTCCAAAACGGGAATCTTGAAAAATATCTGCCTCAAAGAAGGTTTATTCTAATTTTATGTTAATAAACAAACGTTGATCGAAAATAGTATTTAATTGCAGAGAGTGATTAACATAGAGTTTTCGTATAATTTCGTGTGTGCTTTTTGGCAGATAGTACCATCATGGTATACTGTGTCCAACAAATTTTTGTACCACCCTCATTAGAATTATTTTTACTCACGGCTTGTCGTAATAGTTACGCTATGTGAAAGGTGGACTTCCGTTCTAAATATGTATATTTTAGACCATATAACCATTCGAATGTCTACGTTTGTAATTTTTTAAACTAATACATCTACCATAATCCCTGTCCATGTAATCAACTAAACACCTTAACACATCCACCCGGAACGTGTTAAGACAGTTGCAAAATACTTCCACTACCGCAGTTTTTGTACTTTATAAGCTTATCCTCGGAAGCTACAACACTACCGAACTATGCTAATCCGTTATTCAGCTGTTTAGTTTAACTATTAATGAGGTTATAATCTGTTATTCTCTCTCTTATATTGAGGCAAATAGCAGTTCGGTTCTTCAATTAATTGGTAAAACTCAAAAGAACAAAATTAAAAGAATCTCAGTTGCCTAGCGATAAAACGAACTTCACAGTGAGCTGATTCAATAAAATATAAACTTTTACTAAAGAAGAACTACGAGATTGGATAATATACTTCAGCGCTTAACTCTTCTAATCAGCACAATAGCATGTATGCGAGTAGCTTGCAATCTAAATTACAAACTAAGGATAATTCGGGACTTACTAACGAAGCATGATACTGGTTAAAGTAACCAAGAAATTATCTGAAAGAATTGCTGCAATTTTTAAATAATGTGATTTGCGGATTTTCTCATTAGAAGACCGAGAAACGGGTGTATCAGCTGTGCTAGGCGACAACGACCCCGAGCCCAATGGCACCTTTGTCTTTTTTAAATATGGCCTTCGGTCTTTGCGACCATTTAGCCAGGTCCAATTTATTTTTGTACCTACTTTTGTTTGGGGCTTTAATTATGATCTTGTGGACACTACAGTGAGGACAACACAAGACGAACACAACAGTTAATTAAAATCACCCAATTACCACGAAGATGAGACTCCTGCGCTGCTATGTGTTCTCTGTCCTCCTGTATGGCGTTGTAATGTGGACATTAACAGAAACTATCAGTAAAAGGCTAGAAGCTTTTGAAATGTGGCTATATCGAAGAATGATGAGAATACCGTGGACAGGCCATACCATAAATGCTGAAGTGCTCCGCAAAATGAAAAAGACATGGAAATACTGACCACCATAAAAACACGAAAGCTTCAGTACCTTGGCCACATCATGAGGAATAATAGCCGCTATGAACTCCTGCAATCAGTTCTCCGGGGGAAAATGCCAGGAAAGAGAAGTACTGGTAGAATAAGAACTTCTTGGTTAAAATATCTAAGAATATGGACCTCCAACACAACTACGGAGTTAATCCGAGCATCAGCGAGCAGAGACGAGACAGCCAAGATGGTTGCTAAATTCGGAACGGAGAGGGACCAGAAGAAGAAGAATACCTGAGGTCGGACTCGAACCGGCGACCCTTGCAATGCGAAGCCAGCGCGCTAGCCGCTACACTGCCGGGGCCGGCCCCCCTTTGCCTCAGTGATAGTTTGGAGAGATGGAAGTAGATGCGCGGGTCGCGACTGTAACGGTGACGGCTGACCTGAGTGAAGACGACACTCCCAGCCGACCACATTCTGGGGCGCGCGCACGGGCGTGGGAGAGCTGGACGCCTGGGGCGGTCCCAGCGCAAACCACCGCGCAGCTAAAACGGTTTATTCAGTTACCCTTCACCTCTCACTGAACACCTGGCACCATCGGTTCGTAATATCAGTGTCGGCGAAAAGTATACTGTCTAAGCATTTCCCTGTAACAGGACTAATGTTTGATTCATAAGTCAAACCGGGATTCGGACAGTAGCAGGTATGGCAGATACAGTCACCTGTTTAATTATAGAATCTCTTCAAGTTTCAGTATTTAATAAGCGCCTAGGCGTATTGCCTCATTTAGTCACGAGAGCGCTGTCAAAACAACGCAGCGTTTTACAATTCAACAAATATGATTAAGTTGTAACGGTGCAACGGAAATTTCTTACGAAATATCATACAGAAATAGCTATAGACAAGAAAGAGTCATCAACGCAGTCGCTGGTATCGATCGTGATATTTTGGAACATGTGTAACAGAAACTTCAATGCGGGTTTGATATCTGTCGTGTCACCAAATGTGCACATATTAAGCACCTGTAAGGTACATGAGAAACTTGACCGAGCGTAGTGGGTGAGCGGTAACGCTCCAGCCTAGTATTTGGGAGGACGTGGGTTCGAATCTTCCTTCCAGCCATACAGGGTTGGGCTTTCCATCGTTACCCCAGATCATTCCAGGCGAAAGCCTGGGTGCTTGGTTCAAAAGGAAATAGCTGAATTCCTTCCCAATCCTTTCCCTCAATCCTAACGCAAATCTAATGACCACGACGTCGATGAGGCGTAAAGCGAGGAAAAAAAGAAACTTGAAGAGATGGTGTACCTATAAATGCTGTACATATCATAACAAGCGTCCGAAGTCCCGGAGAGGCTTACGAATCACCGGTGCTACATTTATAAAAGCGTCATATCTCAAAAAGAGTTACTAGCGTTAAGATTAGTTTTATGGAAAGACAAACTTCTCCTTCGTACATTATTTCTCAAATCCCAAGCTGTTACAGGTATTATATTTTACATGTAGCATCCGTAACTGTACAGTTAGGTTTTTTTGTGTTAAATGCCTAATATTACACTTGCATACTTGGATGATAACTCTTTACTTTACAAACTAAACTTCGTGGATTTATGATTAAATACAATTCTTTATCAGACTAAACTTTTTAAAACCGTTGATAGAGCATAGAGAAGAGCCGCTCGATTCGTGACCGCTTGCTACAGTCCTTACGAAAGCGTCACAGAACTGATTAGTATACTAGGCTGGGAGATAGACGACGCACGTTTCGTTTAAACTCATTGGTAAAACATGTGTACTCCCACTTTCACTCACGAGTGTAGTGAAATACTTCGTCCACCAACCTATTTGAGCCGGAATGACAGGAAAGATAAGATTAGAGAAATAAGGTGCCGCAATGATTCTTATATGAATTCTTTTTTCCCTCGTACCATTAGGGATTGGAATGCACAACAAAGAGATTAGCTTTGGTGCTGAGCACCCTCTGCCACCCACAATTTTGTGAATTGCAGAGTATATATGTAGATGTAGCTTACTCAAAATTGCCCCCAGACGGTATGCAAAGCGATGGTGTTTATGGTTCATTTTCTATGCAAAATGGTTGAGCTAAAAATATATTTGCAGCAAAGAAGCGAAGCGTAGTAGGTGAGTGGTAACGCTCTGGCCTCACATACAGGAGGACACAGGTTCGAATCCCTGTCCAGGTATCCTGATTTCGGTTTTCCAAGTGTAACGTTCCCACCCCACCTTCTAATTAATTTCAGGATAATTTATTTATGATTTATCATCGGACCTTTTTGCTGAAGATTGACTGCATTCTTTCCATCATTTAATCCAAGTAAAAGGGGCGGAACAATTACAAAGAAAAATAAAATTTAGGTAGATGCACCACACAGATTTGAACTTATATTCTGAAAAATTGTAAACTATGATGCACTATAGGTTTTCTGTTCAAACACATATATTGAATCCGCAAATCATCATCCTGATAAGACAATTACAACTTCCGTCTTCATATACTTAGTTTACTTTACAAACTGTGAGTAAGAGTGATGTATGGCAGATACACACAGAGAGAGAAACAGAAAATAATACGGGCTTACATCATGAACCCGCGTGGAGCGACATCGCGAACTTCCACCGCGTAGCACTGGACAAAAACTGGTCAAAGCTGAGAACCTATGGTCTCGTTGTGGGGCCTTATATAATATCCGCCTAGCGGCATTCGGGTGAGCTGATCTTCTTCTGGGAGGAGTACTACCAACATTGGATTCTTACTTCCCCGTTGGCGGGAGGACCTCTCTGCCGAATGGGAGGGAACACAGAAATCCACCGATACTACCGCAACCGAGTGGTAACGTTTGTGTTTGTGGGGTGGCTACTGCACAATCCTTATCCCCACCAAACTCTCGGCGGGAGCAGAGTGCCCATGATAGTAGTCTGTAGCCACTTGAAAATCTTAGAATAAAAAAGCCTCACTCTCCCTACCTAATTGGAATTACTTAATCCTATTCTAATTAAATACTACTTCTAAAGTTCCTAATTATGGCTTCAAATGTCTTATGACATCACACAAGCTTTGCCTAAATCAATCCAGGCAAATGCCGGGATGTTTCATTCAAAAGGCCCTGCTCCGTGTCCCTTTTGCTTTCCCACCGCTAATGATCTTGACGTCGACAAGACGTAAATCCTTAAGCAATAAAAAGAGCTACAGCGAAGTCAAATGTGAAGATGCCAAAGTTCGTTTCATTGCTCATAACAGAGGGTTGTTACTGGCCAGTGTTTTCGTGACGAGTACTGTACCTGAGTGTGGCAGCTGCGGCGAGTACCTCGGTACGTGCAGCACCACAGGCGGAGACTTGACGCTCAGGTCCACCGGCTCCAGCTGCACCGGGGGGCCCGCCGCCTGCAACACATCACAGCGCACGTTTAAAAACACAAACTAACATCTACACACAAGTTGTGCCAAGTGTTAGCGGCAGGAATGAGAGTTGAGCTTCATTCGGTAACAGTTTATCCCGTAATACCATGATGGATGTAGAGCATAAAATCTCACGGAAAAGAGGCCACTAATCTCCTGCTCTGAGGATCCCATGTAGCGTAGTAGTGCAGGTAGTTGGCCGGCTGCAGGTGGTCTTGGACGCCGGCCCTGGAAGTGAGCCAGGCACGCGCAGGGCATCCACTGCCACACGCACAGCAAGACCTCACTCGCAGAACTGGAATCGCCACACAAAGTTTCAGATACGTAGTCCGAACGGGTCACATCGAGTTCCTCAACGCTAACTCCGCCTGTTCCCCAACAGGATCTCGATCTTTAAAGCAATGGCCTTCGTTAATATTAAGAAAACAATTGTTCCCACGCTGATTTACGACTGCGAGACTTGGGAACTGAATGGGTTCACGAAAGACAAAACAATCGAAATGGATACAGAAACAGTGCTGGTTTTCGCTGTGAAAGACAAGGATAGACCGATCAACCAAACTTCAGTTAATGACATCTTGGAGAAAACTGCCACCTTGAAACGGTATATAATTTATCAAACACATTTTTGTAACGAACGTAAAATAACAATGCCTAATTATTTAGTCTACTTTTTATAATGAAACTTTCATTCAAGTTTTGCTAATTATTTTGTACACTCAGTCAAGGAAGAACAAAAAACAGACTTTAAACCATCGTGCTATATATATATAACATGTTAACCTTTAAAATGCGTCTTACATTTTTGTAAATTCAGTACACTGCTTACAAAACAGTTTAAATTTATTTCTCTAATTTTTTTACATCCTACTGAAGTTGACTTCCGTACATCTGAGAATATTCGAACGATTCAATGGTCACCTGATCCTCCTCTGCGCAGAGAAGATTACAGATAAAAATGACGATCTTCCACAATGAAGGGACCACAGAGCTAAAAATATAGTGTTTTTCAGCGCATTGATCCATATACATAGTATCGTTGGGGACCATCTCTAGTCTCCCGGGTGTGGTTTACGAGCTTTGGTTGTTGTATGCGATCGTTTTCCACTGTCTCCTATCCAGAAAAGTTTCTTAGTCCGTCATATATTGCCAGTTCCAGCCCCTTCTCTCTACGTCCTCCTTCAGTTGGTCTGTCCATCTTCTTCTTGGTCTTCCCACTGGTCTTTGCTCACTATCCTTTCTTCCAAATAAGTTTTTGGTAGTCTTGTACTAGTCATTCTCTTGATATGCCCAAACCACCGAAGTCTTGATGACCTAAGTCTCTCTTCCATGGATTCCCTTAGCTCTAGATTTGATCTAATCTCGTCATTCTTTATGTGTTCAAGTCTAGCATTTATCCATAATTTTACTATAGTAAACGCGAATTGCACTATTGGCTGGCAGATCCAAAAGGATTGTTCGCCCACCTGCGTGACACAGTATCGATTTGAGGCGCATCACGCCTCTGACGTGGCTGGGACTACAGTTTAACGTGGAAACGTCCTGGTGTGGATGATATGTTCAAACACAGTTCTTAAAAAAAATACTGGCTCCACTAGGTTTTGAAATCGGTACCGGACCCCGAACTTTCGAAAGCAAGCCTCTTAACAACTGATCCACCAGGGCGCTCCCATAATTTCGCTACCGTTACCATTCAGAATAACCACTAGGATGCCCAGAGTCACGGCCTCGAAACTGGAGATTTATAACTAAGATTTTAGAAATGTAGGACGCTTTCTAATGACGCACACCGCGTGTTATCAAAAGCGCTGAAAACCAGTGACACTATTACATTTAATGAAGCTGGCCGCAGTGATGCGAGTTATATTTGGCACGCCTAATAGTGTAGCCAGTTCACTCCAGTGTCGCCTGCAGAACACAGGAACAGTGGCCCGATAGGAGGCGACGTTCACATCAGTATACAATGGTCTATCGATCTTAGCATAACTTTCCAATTGAAATGGAGGCGTAATGCAGTCAGTGGCGTTTGAAAAATGTGCGACACGATTAAAATACAGCTCGCGGACCGTCCCACATACAAGGCAAACAGCCGCCTACCTCAGAATCACAGCCAACAGTGCGCCATGCCTCGAATTCTGACTGCCTCTGCGTCTGCTGCTGCTTGGGGAGCGTGCACAAACTACGTGGCTCGGTCCAGGGGGGGGGGGGTTGGCTGGAAGGCTACGCTAGGATACATGGGGGGGGAGGGGGGGTTCCGAGCCAAGCCACGTAGCCTTCCTTTCATAACATTTTTGACAGTTAAAATGAGGAACAGAACTCACAACAGCATGTGAATATTTATTTCCCATAGTTAATTATCTCCGTATGTAATTTACAATAGTCTGAAAAGAGAAAACAGTACAAAATGTCTTCTGGAATCAAAAAGGAAAAAAGCTACGTGCCACGTGGGGAGGGGGGGGGGATAGAGGCAAAAACCACGTAGGGCTACGTGGGAGGGAGAGGATTACAGGAGGCCAAATTGGAGCTACTTGGTTATGCACGCTCCCTTGACAGAAGCTACCTGAATGTCACCACTGACGCATCGAAGACAACCATCGCCGGGTCAGATAACATATTACGATAGTATCCATAAGAAGCCACACGAATTTTGTTATGATGCCGTCATATTTTCCTTGCCTAGTATCTTAATATGTGGCGATAAAAGTAAAACCTAGTTCACCAGATCCTGATACGCGATAGCAAAAGCTGGGTATCATAAATAATTACCCAGTTTTAAGTGCGATATTATAAACTTTTCCACTAATGGCTCAAGGGACAGAAAACCGAAATTAACTCTGAGACATGTACAGACACAAATACTGTTATTGCTGTAAAATATGGTCGGAGCTAGGATAAAAACAATCTCCTTTGTCATTATTACTTGAGCTTGAGAGTTCATCGATATGATTTTATTGTAAGCCCAGTCAACTGTTTTTTGTTCCCACTGCTACGTCACAAGACTACAAATCTTACATACATAACATATAAGTAAATCTAAAATACACTAAACACTTAGGGGAACTCCTTTGAAATGACGAAACAGCTATTTTAATTACCCTATTCTAACAGAAAAAGTGTACGTTGTTTTATGAAAGCCGATGGACGATCTGGAATGTCTCACAAGGACATAATCCCTTTCTTTATCATTTAAGAGTAAATAATAAACTTCAAATTTAGTTTCCGGATATAATGCCATGCAGGTCACACTACAAATAGCAGCTAATATAACTGTAGACACATTGGTTTCGCTTCACACCAAACAAAATGCTGTTCACTTCAGACAGGCATCACAGTTTATTGGTGACTCCAGTAATGCAGTGTCCAACAGGGAGTGCAACTATAGAAGCCGCACTTCCTCTATTCGTTAGCTAACGCGTGTAGTTATTATTATTTTTTTAAAAAAATTAGCAAAGAAATTCACGAACGAAGAGACTCGAACAGCGAGAATTACTTCCTCGTAAAGATTTATTATTTTAGTAAGCTCTAAGACACATAATTCAATGGACCTCAGTAAATCTGCATCTAACACAAGCCTGGTGCTTCATGAATCAGTAAAAGTCTTCAGGGCGTTTAGGTAGGGTTACCAAATCAATGGTTCAAGAGTGAAGTATGCGAGATTATGTGCAATTTATACGCCCTTTAACAAACTGTTTTATGAGCTCACATGAAAGCAGTCTGTAAATTATTATTTTCCTTTTTTTGTTGTTGCTAAATTTCAAAGAAGTAAGCAGAAACTCTACTCAGAAACGTAATGGAAACAGTTTACTGAACTGTATGAAGTACGAGTTTATTTGCCTGTTATAAAATGTTATTTGCAGACTTAAATTGGAACAGAAGAGAAACATTCACATTTAACCGATTAAACAGCACTCTCTCGAATTAATTGCTTTCCTGTAAAGCAGTTTACAGGAAAGATATTTAGATGTTTGAGTGCAATAATGAATTCCATAATGAAAGAAAAATAGCAACGGTGTTGTATTAATTCTATCACCATGTATACTTGTATTTTTCTTGCTGGTTTCCAGACAGTGCAGGAATGACAGAATGGACACAACGTTTAATTAAAAATGCATGTGCCCTAAGCGAGACTCGAACCAGCGAATCTTGAAATACTGAGGAAAGTTAGATAAAATGCTAACTGTCAAGGGATTAAAAAAACGTGGAACTGTTGGAGCATTTATGTTAATGTTGAGTACTTTGACAGAGGAAACGTGTCTTCTCTATTTTAGCGAGAGCTTAGGGCAGTGGTTCCCATATGGTGGTCCGCGGAACCCTGGGGTTCCGTGGAAGGGTCACAAGGGTTCCTTCCGAGAATCAAATAAAATGTTCGTTGAAAGGAATCATAACCGCGCCGTGAGAAGGCTATCATGGTTCTGCTAACGTTTGTGATGACTTGCCGATGCCAGACTGGGTTTTCAGCTTACGCTTATAAGAATGGGGATACGTCAAAAAATATATGATCAATTAGGGTTCCGTGGCCAAAAAGAAATTGGGAACCGCTGGCTTAGGGAATAGTTCTAGTTAGCGGATGATGTATATCATATTCATTTAACCTATTATAGTTGATACCACATGCTCCCTCATACGAAGCGTGTACAGTGGCTGTTAGAAGAACACAAATCACCTGCAAGTTAAAGAGATCGCTCTGTGTTGCATCTCCGTGTGAGGCAGGAAGAAGCGTTTGGCGCCATTAGCATTTAAATAGGAATCTGTTAACGACGCCCGCTCCTCGCGAAACAAGTTAGTCGCAGTTTAGTGCAGGTCCTGCTCTTTCACGCCTCTTCCCTCCCCCTTACTACAGGTGCTTTTTAAAACAACCCGACAGTGGCAGTAACTAGCACTCATGACTACACGCAGACATTTATGTTCTCGCCGCAGCATACTAGAGGTGAGGGTGCTAACGGGAACAGCTACAGTGCCTGGGCGAATCTGTACTTCCACAAATTGCTTTTCTTATTACCACACTTTTCAAGACATATTCCAGCAGCCACTCACATGAAACTGTTTTACCTACAATAAAAACCAATTTTTTCACTGTCAGGTCACAACGAATTTTTTAAGACTGATGTTAAGTCGGCCAAAGAAAGACAACCACGATGTGTCAGCGGGCAGTGTTACATTACCTCGTTCCAAAGTTTGCTGTTAGTAACGGAATGCTCTCGCCAAACCAGCTGCCAACAGTCAGGTCATGTGTGGTTTACAACCCGAGGAAGCAGCAGCCGACCTAGTTGCACAGGTAGGGAGGCCAATTTCCTTTTTGTGTCTGTCTTGAGTATTGTTGTACGTGTTTATACGACCGCTATTCTGTGTGTGTGTATATATATATATATATATGAAGAAGAGAGAAAGGGGAGGTAGAAATCCGGGACTTGCTCGTTCAGGCTCACTCTTCTTTGGAGCAATGTTGCCACTTTAGCGATTTTGTAGCTAGGTTTAGTGAATTTTGAAGTTGGATAGCGATATTCTTAAATATTTTATCGCTAAAAAAATATTTGGTGATTTTTAGTGATATTCAACCTTGTAGAGTTTAGAAAAATATACTTACAAGACTGCACAGCCATGACTAGTATAAAGCATTGTCAGGGATCAAAGACAAATTACATAAAAAAATCTTTGACCATGGATATAGCACTTTCATCTGTTTGAATCTCAAGTGCAAAAGACTTCACTACCCATCGATGTCATATATCCAAACTGAACTTCACTATCAAATTACGGAAAGAGATTAAGTAAAGACTTCCTACCAAATACATTATTTTCGAGAAAATGTGTCTTCTGAGTGAGGAAAATAATATACGCCAGGGCAAAGACAACAAAATAGTTGATCTTGCCTCAGAACTCAGATTCAATGATAAAAAAGGGGACAAACTCCTATAGCAATGGCTTGGTATTAATTTTGTTCAATAGAACAATGTCATTGAATTCTGTGCTTAAGTTCGAAATTACAAGAATGCTGCTGGAATAAATACCTTTTTGGAGTTATCTGATTTAGCCATAACTGATTTATAATTTGCTCACTCGAACTGCGCAACAGAAAGTATTTTCAGTACAATTAAAATATATTGAGAAATAGGATGGCTGGAAATACTCTTAATACCATTTTTGTTATAAGGCATCAGTTAAAAATTGTGAAAAAAAACTAACACATTTATAAGCTTCTGGCTGATGTGATTGCTACAATTTGTAAAGATGCTAAATCTCTTTAAAATCTAAGAGGGACATTTCATCTCATCCTTCCACATCTGCAAATTCTGCAACTACAACGATAGAACAAGATGATGAAGAAGAAATACCGATTGAAGAATTTGATGTTGATTTTTAAAACAATGTTATGTAGAATTTAATGAAAATACTAATTATTAAAATATCTTTTATATTACTTACCTTACTATTTTCAGTTATTTAATTTAGCGATTTCTAGCGAATCTTTTAGTTCTAAATATCCCGTAATCTAGTGAGTTTTGAGACCAGGTCTAGAGACTTTTGTTTTCGTAGGGTGGCTACACTGATTTGGAGTCCACCGTGTTTGATGTCCCTACCTGAAAGATGAATCAACGGCAATGCTGTACTTCTGAGAGTTTTTAGATTTAACACTGGACTTAGTAAATAATCTGGTGATTGGGAATCGTGCAGTAGCCGGCCAAGTCCCTATGATGAAGGCTTCTTCCACAACCGTGTCAGGCGACGAATACCACCATGTTGTCTTTTTTTTTTTTTTTACTTATGGCTTTACGCCTCGTCGACGTCGAGATCATTAGAGGCGGGATGGGACTTGGGACTGGGGATTAGGAACGGGAACGAATTCAGCAATGGCCATTTGAAGGAAGCATCCCGGCATTTGCCTGGAGTGATTTGGGGAAACCATAGAAAACCCAAATCTGTATGCCCGGACGGGGATTCGAACCCACGTCCTCCCGAATGCGAGGCCAGAACGTTAACCGCTCACCCATCACGCTCGGTTTCATGTTGTCACAACCATCTTAGCCATCCGGTCGTGTCTACTGTCTATACCGCGTCTAAAATCTGAATTATATGTGGTTATCTTCATACCGCTTTCGGTCAGCTAGCCTTCCGAGAACGCATCTTGGAGCATACGATTACATTTTAACACACACTTTGCTTACTTAGAGTAGAAACGCAAGTTGTTTTGTGCTTATAATTAAACATTGGGAGAAATCATTTAAACATATTAATGTCATTGCATACCTGAACCGAAAAGAAAACACAATTCTGAGGGTTTATTCGCAACAAATAATTCGTTAAAAAATTGTTACCAAAGTAGTTACTTCAAAAACGAAAACAACGAGAAACGTACTTCATTTTTATAATTTACAATGCTTATGAATGCAATATTACACCATTCATTCTTAAAGTAAGGATTACCTTATTTACAATTCACTAGGTTAGGGGAAAATAAGTAACAAAAAAAAAAGAAAAAAAGATCAGTTTAAGCAATCACCTTCGAAAAAGTAAGAAACAAGTATATGGCTATACTGGGAATTGAAATGATGTCTTCTGGGATGTGATTCAATAATATCTACAATTAGCAGAAGACTATTTTAACATACTCTTTCCAGTTTCTTATAGTTTTAATTAACAAACGTAATGTATTAAATGCGCTTCTCTTTAAGAACCTGACATTTGTTTCAATTAACATTTTACTTAACTAGAAAATTATCTCATTTTTAGAAGCTTTTGTCAGATTACAACATTAAAAAATTATCTACAACTACTCTTCATGCACTACCGATCACAACTTCTGTTTTTTCTGTATGTTGTCATTAAAAAGATAAGCTATAAATTTTAAAAAATGTCTCTTATTCACTTATGGTGAGATCAAATCTTGTGATCTAAAAATGCCTGATAAGGTTTAGCGTTGTGTGTTTTTACCTTGTCCTAAATGGATTTCTTTGTTTTGTTTATGGGTTCACGCCTTGGCGACGTCGAAGTTATTAGAGATGGGAAAGGAATGGGAAGGAATTCGTCCAGGGCCTTTTCGAAGAATCATCCCCGCATTCATTGAAGGAATAATGGAAACCTCAGATGTGGATGGGATGACGAAGATTCGAACCCGCGTCCTTCTCAATGCGAGGCCAGAACGTTACGCCTCACCCGCCAATCTCGATTTCTAATTTGAATGAATATTCAGATTTTTAAAGATATCATACATAATAGGTTTGTAATGGTTTATTATTTAATTTTTCCACTCTTGCAGTTAGAACCTCGTTGCAGTACTATCTCTCCTATTTGCATTGTCCTCAAATTTAATAGCCCCTATCGTTTTGACTGATCCAGAGTTTTTACAATGACACGTGTCCTGTTTTGTTAGCGACTTTTGTACGGGCCTAGTTAGAGCGCTTGTAGCGCTACTGGCTGAAGTCATGAGGCGGGCAGATAGGTACTCTACAAGCAAGGCTCTGCCCCGCATGGGAGAAAAGGCAAACGTGAAATGGCGCGACTGTGAACCGGGCACATGAATAATGCAGGCCTGAGAAGAGAAGAGGACACAGGCGCGGCTCAGTCTCAATTAGAAGGCAGACTACTCCCAGAAACACAACCCGACCGAGCAGTGGAAACACGGAACTACGCGCTGGCTCGGCCCGCGGTCAACTGCAAGCGCCTGGCTTTCACTGGTACACCTGTTATAGCACGGATTCTCGCCCTCGGGATGGCAAATCAACAGACTTAACTAACGAGGAATTCCAAGCCTACTGAAAATCGACCACAAGGAATAACTATACCAATAATACCGCTTTCTGGATTTGCAGCTACATCCCACCAGATCTTCATGTAAAGTAGAGTGTACAAGTAAGGTGTATGACAGGAAGTCAGATATAAAACACAGAAAGACACAAAGAGGTGAGACCTAACTACGGTTATTTTTGTTATCTTTTTAACGGTCTGGTCTCCAGTACACAACAATAAACACATCTGCAAAATATCTACCGATATTTGATTGTATTTGCTGTCATCAATCTCTCGACTGGACGCAATACTTTGTCCGTTCCTATCTTGAGCTAACTTCTTCATCTCAACATACCCTTTACAACTCACATCTTCAATTTCCTCCACTAACAAATTAACTAATCCCACATGTCTTAAAATGTGACCAGCCATCCTGTCTCTTCTTTCTGTAAGCTTCTTCCACAAACTTCTTTCCTCACCCATCATTTCCAAAACCCGTTCATTTCGTGCTTTATCTGTCCACTTAATTTTCAGCATCCTTCTATAGCACTCATTTCAATTCCTTCAATTTTCCTTCTTTGTGAAATTCCTGAAGTCCATGTCACGCTTCCATAAAATTCTGTGCTCCACACATAGAGTTTTAAAAAGTTTTTTTTATGAGTCCTAGATCAATATCTGAAACTAAAAGATTTCTCTTTTTGATGATGGCTCTTTAATCTAGTGCTATTCTGCCTTTAATATGATTCCTGTTCGGCAATCAGTTAAAATTTAACATCCTAAGGCCTCGCATTCTGGAGGACGCAGGTTCGAATCCCCGTCCGGGCATCAAGATTTGGGTTTTCCATGGTTTCCCAAATCACTCCAGGAAAATGCTGGGATACTTCCTTCTAAAGGCCGTGACCGAATTCCTTCCCATTCCTTGCCCCCCATCCTTTCCCGTCTCTTACCTCGCTGTTAAGAGACGTTAAGCAGTTAAAAAACATCATAAGTAGCAGAATACACTTACTTCTTATACCGCATCTGATGATATTTTTAATACTAATCTACCAACTATTATTACTATCATTTCTGCTACATTTCATGACTACGAAAGGGATACTTCATATATCTCGTCTTAAATTTCTAAATTCTTCTCCCCAGAGCACCGCGTACTTGTATTCGCGCAGGAAGAACTCTGTATTCGAATCGTTCCTCTGCGTCACAAACAAGACGTTCTACTTCCCAAGAATTTTCCACTGGGTTACTCATTGGACAGCCTACTGATTATGACTGTGGATCAGTTTTGGACTTTCAGCTTCGAAGAAACATCCTCGGCTTTGTCGGTAAAACGAAATTCGGTGGCTCATCGCGTAATCTATCATTAAAGTCTTCCTCTAATAAGAGGAAAAAATTCCTAATATAAGTTCGGATATGAAGAACAGATTCTCTGAACATTCTTTCTTTTCTTTTTTTTAAATAGTACTGATTTTTTTAGGTCCAAGATAACATCCTTAGAGAAGTTGAACGTATGGGCGTGAATACGGTTAGTTACTTGGACATCAAGTTTCAGTACAATACTGAAGCGCCCCAGAGTGTACAAGAGTTGCTAGGAGGGCCTGAGATGTGCGGTAGACCACACGGCGTGTCTGTATCAGATGGAGGCCACGCGCCTGTACCAGCACGTGTCCCTCATGCAGACCAGTGTCTGCACACGCCAACCAGATACCGCCGCCTCCAGCCAACATTGACGTCACAAAAACGCGTTAGCATGATTTCAACTTACACCAAGGTTTTGATAGCCGTTCGTAAATTCTGTAATAGTCCCTCGGTTTTATGTGACAACCGACCTGGATTCGAATGGTCAGTGATACGCATTACTGTACCAATGACTACCTCGTGCCTGAATCTATGCATGCACACACACGCAGCATCCAACAGCATGCACTGGTAATCGAACCCTGCTAAGTGCTGATGTTACCAGAAATTACGCCTCGTCGACCATCGATGTCATTAGAGGATAAATAGTCTGGGAGCAAAGAACGGGAAGAAATTCTGCCATTATATTTTGAAAACAACCATCCTGGCATTCGCCTGGAGTGATTTGGAGAAACCACGGAAAACCCAAATATGGATGGCCGCAAGGGGATTCGAGCCAGCGTCCTCCAGAATCTGAGCCCAGAGAGTACTAGTGGGACTAATAATCAGTGAAGTGATACATATATATATATATATATATATATATATATATATATATATATATATATATATATATATATATATATATATATATATATATATTAGTGATGATTCACAGGAAATTCCATTAGTATAAACTGCAAAGCTCTCCTAAACCATTCACGCAAGTAACACAGTTATCAGTTCTGACAGACGTTAAAAGGACTTCATCTTGGCATTTTTTATTAGTGATTTTGAGCTAGCTAGATTATACTTACTAACAAGTATGGAGAGAAAAACAGACATTTTTCCAGCTTTTTTTTTTTCGTTTATGACGAAATGTAAAAGGACGCAGCCTCCAGGATTCTGACACAATTGTCTTAATTTCGTGGCAGAAGGGAGGACAAAATATTCAGCAGCAGAATATGTTGTATACAAAGGTGCATTATTATTGTCTCTAGCAAAAATGAAAAGTTGTGGTCAATGAAAATGCTTTTATGACTTTTGCACACATTTAAACAAGCTGCTCTGAGATGGGAAAATTCTGAACTACTTTTTAACTGAATACGTTACGGAACTGTTCCTGTTTCGATTTATCGCTAAGAGAGGGAGTGGGAGAGGGGGAAGGGGGAAGCGAGATGACATTTACATTTTATAAGGTAGACAACGTCGATTTCAAGCAAATTAGTGAGAAACAGAGCTGGAAGTCTTGATAGAACAGGCCGTACAGCTGCTTAAAAATATTCTAGTTTTCTTGCTTGTAGCGACGACTTACGGCACTAGTGACAATATCAAACCCACCAATAATTTTTATATTATTATTTTTTCTCTTTAATTAATGATATATGATTATGAATAATTGTACTGTTATATGTACCGTAGTTTGTATAGTCTTTCGGGTAGCGATAAATAGTGTCAGAATCTTTGGCAGGTAGCAGCTGGGCAAAAGGTCGCTCCTGCATTGTAGCTAGGCGCGCGTGGAAGACAGAATGTCTATAATATGGAAAGTTTGAAAATTTAATTTTCTGTTTCGCAAGGAGTGCTATAAATAATGTTTAAATGTTGACTATGGTAACAGATACAGTGAAAAATAAATCTAGTGATCTCTCTTTTCGATCAGGGATTTTTACTTCGTTCCAACAAATAGTTCCATCATTTCGGCGGATCTAAATTAATTAATTATTATTTTTATTTAAATACTGTATGAGCAGGAGCTTGAATGTGCCTTCTCGTCCATAACACGCTGGGTTTCCTATATAGAGTCAATGTCGTGAAACCATCAAATTCTACCTGTCGTCAGCTAATTAACGAAAGTTCATACACTCCACGAACAAGTGCAGCCACTTTATTTGAAATAGCATCGGAGGAACTGTATCCAGCCGCAAGGGATTTTTGGAGGTGCGCAGTCGCTGCCCAGCTTCCTGTGCGAGTGGTGGGCGGACCGAGCTCCTCGAGTCGACCCTTGACATTCGCGACGCCTGGGCGGCGCCGCGACGCGGGGAGGAGACAAGTGACCCAGCTGGAAGCCCATTGGCTGCGGCCGTCGCCGCCGCTGCGGGCGCCTTTCACCGGGAGAGAGCTACCAGAGGTCATAAAGAGCCTCTTAAGTATTACATGCCCAAACAGAAACTGTGACGAGAGTTGGGGGAGAAAATTAATATAAGCACCCTGTCACACTTCCAACTACGCGAGTCACGAAATGGCTGATGCTAGATGATTTTCCACTGCCAAATGAATATTCACGAAGTATTATATTCGGTTAATAATTAAGTAATTGGCGTCATGGGTTTTGCTGATGACATTGTCCTATTAGCAGAACAGACTGATGATACAGAGAAGTTACTGAATGGCATGAACAAACTGCTGAAGTTTGGACCAAAAATAAATCAAAGCAAGACAAAAGTGATGAAATGTAGTAGAAATGATAGCAATAATAGTATATTAAA
The DNA here is from genome assembly GCA_031002005.1 of Vandiemenella viatica. Classification (NCBI taxonomy): domain Eukaryota; kingdom Metazoa; phylum Arthropoda; class Insecta; order Orthoptera; family Morabidae; genus Vandiemenella; species Vandiemenella viatica. The sequence goes on from CM061914.1 coordinate 47,263,160, forward strand.
TATAAAAATAGGATCGGATGTGACAGAAGGAGTAAATGCCACTTAGGAAGTAAAATTACAACTGATGACCGAAGCAAAAGCGTTAAAAGTAGAATACCACTAGCGAAAAGAGCCATTATGAAATAGAAAAATCTTCTAGTATCAAATGTTAATCTAAGACTCAAAGTCTTAAGTGTGCAGCTCTTTGTGATAGCGAACCATAGACTTTAGAAATACCTGAAAGAAGGAAAATTGAAGCATCTGAAATGTGGTGCTTTAGAAGGATACTGAAAATTAAATGGACAGATAAAGTACAAAAACTAACGAGTTTTGGAAATGATGAGTGAGGAAGGAAAATTCTGGAAGAATCTTACAGATTGAAGAGACAGGATTGTGGGTTACGTTTTAAGGCACGCGGAAATTGTTAATAGGTTAGTTGAGGAAACAGTGGAAGGTAAGAACTTTAGAGGTAGACAGAGATTAGAATATAGGAAGCAGATAATAATTGAAAACCAGTCGAGAGACTGATAACAGCAAAAAAAAAAGTGGTTTGAAATATTCTGGATAAGAAGGTTAATAGTGGACACAGTGCATTTAAATAGAAAGAACTCTGCATAATAGCATTAAAAGGTGAAAGATAAAATCCAATGAAAGATGTTAGCTAATGGTTGAATGAGAGATAAGATACGTCGGAGACAGGTAATTGTAAGATTAAGTAGAAAACAGCTGTGTATTGCTGAATCCTATGGCTGAAATAAAAGCAATGAAGATGATAGGCGTTTTAAACAGCCGGAAGAGCAAATACTCGAACTTGTATCCCGCCGACCTTGCCGTGAGCGCGTCTAGAATAGAAACAAGCTGTCCTTGCGAGCCAGCATTTGTCGCCGATCTAACTAACATCTGAGATAGATGCGTTAGAACGGAACTGTGTCCATGAGTAGCCGTATGATCTTCCAGTCGATACTGACAGAAACATCCACGCTGTTCTTCTCAGAACAGGTTTTCTGAGTATTAAATGAATTCCATGCAATATGAGAGTAATAGATACGCGGATCATGACTGTCAAATGTGATGTGACAATTTTTAAATAACCCAGTTTTCTCCAACAACGAGGGAAAAATCTATCAAAACTCACAGAATAGAAACAGTTTCTATCTTCGAAAAGTCTGTATAAACACAAGTGAATGAAGAATGAACAATTACACTTTGGTTTATTATTCCACTGCCTCGGATTCTTTGTTCGAACTTCTGACATCGTGCTGGCTTTTCAAAGGACACGAACTGTCTGTATCAAGGGATCTGAATCATACAAGCTTACTCATCAAAAGCGGTTGTACTATAAGGGAAAAAAGCTGCAGCGGTTCTGAGAATTAAACCACAAGCCTATCATCTCATTCTGTACCATTTGCGATACAGTAAGTGTACAGGAAGATCAACAATTGAATCCTGAATTAGAACCACGAAAATATAAAGCTGGTAAAAGTTGACAAAAAAAGTAAACTCGCGTGGTTGTAATGTCCTGGTAACAGCGTTTCTTACCAGCTGCACAACCCGCTCCTATCGCAGGCGCCTAAGGGGGCGTCCATAAATTACGTGAGGTGAAATAGGGAGGGGGGGGGCCGGCGAAATCTCACCAAGGGGGAGGGGGGGGGGCAACGGAAATCGCACGTGAGGTTTTGGAAAAAATTTGTGTAAAATTGCGAGGGCGATTTCTATTGGGGGGGAGGGGGGTCAGGAATTCCAGAAAAACACCTCACGTAATTTATGGATGCCCCCTAACCTAATACGATAGTCCTACCGGATATTGGGGACCTAAAGTTTAATGTGAAATACAAACCTCGGAAGCGTTCTGGCGTATTTCATATTACACAGCAAGATGCATCAGAGGTAAAAGTCAGTTATTTAGGGCCTTTGAACATCCAGCTGAGACCGGGTTTCGAATCGGGGACCTTTCGATCTCCAGTCAGAGATCTTAACCACGGAGACGCTCTGGCTGAAGTTGTATATTTGACGCGTTTTGAAATGAAGATTCTAAGCACAAAAATTAAGGGTCGACAAAGCTTTAAATACAGAAGATCGATCAACCAACTACTGCAGAAGATGTATTCATGTATCGTGGACAAAAATTCTAAACATATAAACTTAACTCCCAACTGAATCCACACTCAAAAGAGGGTTTATGGACTGTGCCTACGTTTCCTGACGCGGAATTGTCACCACATACAGCTGATTCTAAAACACCGAGCGTGGTGGGTGAACGGTTAACGTTCTGGCCTCGCATTCGGGAGGACGCGGGTTCGAATCCCCCTCCGGCCATCCAGATTTGGGATTTACATGGTTTCCCAAATCACTCCAGGCGAATGCGGAGATGTTTCCTTCAAAAAGGCCATGGCCGAATTCCTTCCCGTTCCTTGTCCCCAGTCCCAACCCGCCTCCAATGGCCTTAGCCGTCGACGGGGCTAAAAAAAAAAGAAAGAAAAAAAAAAGAAGATTCTAAAACAAGTTGAAGACACCATTACTATGGCCCATCTAGATACAATCTGCTGCAGGAAAATTTCGAACCCAAAAAGTTTGGCATTTAGTTCAGAACAACTCTGAATATAATTACTTCATGTATTTGTCGATAATAATAATCATTTTTTATAGAATCCGAAGAGATTCTGTGAGCGAAATGAAAAGTTTATAGGTGTCAATTTTGACAGAATTTGATTTCATGACGTCATATTTGCTAGAGCCTAGCATTATCCTTGAATGAATTTGCGGTACACTTGTAACCTCCACAATCATCGTAGTCCAAGAAATTACCACTGAAATATTACCAGGAATTATTTTCATAACGTACACACCAACGGTATCATAAAAATTTCTGCATGCTTCAGGCCAAATGTACAGAGCAACAGGAAGAACAGTTGTCACGTGACCGACTACTGCTTGAAACCTCCACGGAGGTCGCGGGTGAACGGGTTTGTGAATGATACAGTAATTGCAAAATATTCGCCGTTCTGCCTGCAAGTTAAAACCCGATTTGGTTCTCTTGGCAAACGCTCGCGTTAATTATTTATCCAGTTCCCGCATTATACTACTAAGTAATTTCAACGAACTTGTTTTTACATTGCATGGAAAAAAACATAACGAATACACTCACACACAAAATTCAAATAACAGTTTTTGTCAAGAAACTGAACAGCTTAACGTTACATCGCATCTAAAAATGTGATGCGATACTCTTAGAGCCCAAAGAACATGGAATTGTATACATTCCAACTGCCTGCCATTGAACTTCTTACAAGAAAAACCGATTCCCTAACATATCAAAATTCACACAGTTAGAAACATTATTAGTGATGCTTTCAATCATTTGACAGTTAAAAACTAAATACAAACATAATCACACAGGATTCCATAAATTTTCCAAAGATATTCCGTGGTCATGAATATTTTGCAGCTCCAAAAATTAAAACATTTACGTTCGAGATTTTAATCAGAAATCGCACAAGACAGGTGGATTTTAATCAAAAAGCACACAAGACAGGTGGATTTTTCTGTACTTTTTCCTTCTATTATTGTTTTCACACTTATAGTTCAAAAGTCATTTTTCGGTAGCTAAGGTCAAATAAACGATTATGTTATGTCTTGCAGATACATTTATTAAGTAGTTGACTAGTAAATATAGATAAAGATCACATTAATTTCTCCTTATCGCATAAGTATTTACATTATTTGAATGTTTCTGTCTGTGTTGATAATTTTGACGTTGAAACCATTAGAATTATTCAATTTTTTATAAAGGTGAATAACACGCCAATGCAATTGAATTTTTGTTTTATTTTGGTGTCGTACGAGTTTCGCTCTATTTCAGGAGCATCATCAGCGACATCTGTTAGATATTTATTCATTTGGTTAGCTACATTTGGTTTAAAGAACAATAAAAAGTAGGGGTGAAATTAAATTTACTTACATACATTCTATGGACCTGTGAAAAACATGGCGTGGTATTTACTCTATCGTGTTTTGATTACGATAGTAACAGCAAATAATAGTGTTAATGTGAAATTTGGTCAGTGCAGTGTAGTGATTTATACATTCAGATGTAAAAAAGTAACATGTAAGTAAATTTAATTTCACCCCTACTTTTTATTGTTCTTTAAAACAAATGCAGCTAACAAATGAATAAATATCTAACAGATGTCGCTGATGATGCTCTTGAAATAGAGCGAAACGCGTACGACACCAAACTAAAACAAAAATTCAATTGCATTGGCGTGTTATTCACCTTTATAAAAAATTGAATAACTTGCAATTGAGGAAATGGCCCACAATATCCAGTTATTAGAATTATTAGTTAAACGAAAGGTAAGGGGGCATAATTTTCTAGGTCATTTTGAAACATTCGGTATCAATTTTTGATGAATGTGTTAAGATAAGCATTTTTTAATTGAGAAGCAATCTATGACTTAGATAACAGCTATATCCGGGCGTGAATATGGATGTGCAAAAAATTTGCTAACACTGCATTATTACACTTTGGAAATACGTACGCATAAGTCAGTAATTCAAATATGTTGTTTTAGCATAATAGAGGACCTTGGGTACAATGTTGTTGAAGCAACAAACTGAAAATTCTTGGCCATACATGTCTTCAATTTTTATCTTTTCAGTTTCAAACAAAGATACAGAGTTTGATGCAACGGAATTTGCTTCCAGTGTTCTTACATAAAGAATCCGTTCAACATTTATATACTATTTTATACTCTTGTAGTTCGTTGTGCAAGTGAATTAGGAATGATTTAACATGGACAACATCGTCGAAATTAACAGCCGGTTAGAGCAGTCCGGATGGACAGATGTGGCCCATAAAACGTAACTTTTGTCTGCGGTCGACCTTCTCCAAGTTAAAAGCTGCGGTAAATCAATCTTTAGCCATTCTTTTATATTATTTTTTCGCTCAAACTCTTGTGTAACAAAGAGCTAGCAAGACAGCGTCAGCTGAAGGAAAAAAAAAGACACGTCGCATAAGAAATGAGAATTAGCATTGAAATGATTTCGTAAAATATGCCGGTCGTATGAAGTGTAGCTGCAGTAGTCTGGGCCGCGCGACTAATGTCCAAGGACAGTTACGGCGTGTTCAGGCATAACTACAACTATATTTCGTGACAGCCCGACTCGGCGTAGCTCAAACGACTAGCTCGCACCGCCGTCAAAATCATACTGCTTGTGGATTGTATTTTCTGTCGCAGTTGGAGATACAAAGGTGCGTAGAGAGGTTAATACGACAGCGATTGTCTAGAACAGGGGTGGCCAACTCGAGCCCGTGAGATTCATCACACTTTTTAAAAAAATATATTTGTTTTATAATAGCCAAAGTTCTGAAAACCAATTTATTAAAAAAATCATTATTTTTGCATCCATATTTTCAAAATTTATTTTTTATTTATATAATTTTTATATATAATTTTTAGTGTTATATATTTCTTTAAAATGTGTTTTTAGAGTCACTATTATTATATTATCTATGATTACAAGTAAGAATAATAGTAAAAACAATAATAATAACTCATTATGTTTCAATTCTTCACTCCAAAAAAAAAAAAATGTCTATTGTGGGTCTAAATCTAATAAGGGGATATATAATTTTATATGCGGCCCGCGGAGTTATGATTCATTTCCAAACTGGCCAGCAAGATCATTTGGGTTGGCCACCCTTGGTCTAGAATGTACAGACCGTGCAATCCGTTGCTGGAGGACGTGGAATGTATCAGACATACAGACTGAATGAATAATTAAAAAAAAAAAAACAGCGTAAACATCAGAATAGTTCATTTGATTAGAAACAGAAATACCTTGCAGCAGACCAACAGACTTCATACGTTCCTAATACCATGGTAGCCGGCCTCGGTAGCGTAGAGGCTAGAGTGCTAGCTCCGCGTACCGAAGGTCGCCGGTTCGAGTCCGGCCGAGGGCATGGGTGTTTACTGTTGTGTCTGTGAATGTTTTGTCCGTGTTGTAGTGTCCTTGTGTCAATACTTGATAGCAACAAATCACCTTGAGCTGGCTGTATGGCCCAGTAGCCGAATGCCATTAAAATAATAATAATAATAATATACCATGGTCGCATCTCTCGTTTCGGATCAGAGCAGAAAAATTACTAAAATAGACACCGTTCAGTGAATTGTAGCGGCATTGGAGAGTCCTACTGGCACTTGAATTAGGACCACTTTTATTTATTTTAAAGAAATAATCTGAAGTCTATAGTCTATAGTTTCAATTTCATTTTTCAGTACTGTCAATGGCAGCTTAAATGGTATAAAAAGATAGGTTTGAGCAGAGAAAGTAACCTTTTACTTATGGGAATCAAGTAAATATCTCCAACCATCCTACAAAAGTTTAACACGTGTCGGTAATAACAAGAAGAATATTAAGTTAGATAAACGGGTTACGCAATCCATATAGAAGGAAATGACTTAGTACTTCTCACGAAAGAATCAAGTCTGCATAAAAGGAAGTAGTAGGAATATGTGAGACCCAAACGTCTCCACAGATATTGCAACATTGTGCACATGTAGCACATTGGAATATTTTTATGGCCTTTAAAGTAGACTCTCAACCGCGGATTTTTGTTTTGTATTTTTTTGCTCGCGTGAAATAAAACTCTGGGCCCGCTTTAGCCCGTGGAATTTTCGGATTAGGTTAAAGGACGACACATACGAAATGCGCCCCAAATCTAAACTACCTTGCGGAGTCTGTCGCCCAGAAATTGCTTTGCACGAAACTGATCGGTTAAAAAATTAAGGCCTTTTTTTGCATACGGCTCTACGCCTCGTCGACGTCGAGGTCATTATAGGCGGGAAAGGGCTGGAGGCAAGGAGAGGGAAAGAATGCGGAAATGGCCTTTTGAAGGAACTATCCCGGCATTCGCCTGGAGTGATTTGGCGAAACCATGGAAAATCCAAATCTTGACGCCCGGACCGGGATTCGAACCCGCGTCCTCCCGAATCCGCAGCCAGAGCGTTCCTGCTAACGCACCACGTTTGGTCCCAATATTCATTACATGGTGATTACTGACTAGATACATCAGGTTTTCTCACTAGGCTAGAAACAAGATTCTGGTGCACAGAACAGAACCCTTGAGAGAAATATCTTAGCCTTAATACGAGGCGCGTCCAAAAAGTAAGTTCCGTTTGAATTTATCTCCGCTGCAGCGCTGCGATTGCAGTTCCGCACATGCGCTGTAGACGATGTGTATCAAGGGGAAGAACGTGTGCCATTTGGAGATCGCTGTCAGATACGTACGCTTTTTTGTGCTTGTTTGAAATGTCGGCGTTGATTGAAAATCCCGCCGCCTGTGAAATCAGGTCTGCGATTCGGTTTCTGAATGCGAGGAAAGTGAAACCAAGTGAAATTTATCGGCAAATTTGCGATGTTTACGGACCAAATGCGATGAGTGATTCGATGGTGAGAAGATGGGTCCGACAGTTCAATGGCGGGCGTAGTGATGTGCAAGATGAAGAACGAAGTGGGCGTCAACCTTTGGTTACAGAAGACTTTCATCTGTTCTTACATCTCAAGTCTTTCCTTGGCGGTCATCACTTCACCAATGACGACGTGCTGAAAGAGACTGTTTCCAACTGGTTGAAGACACAGGCGGCAGATTTCTATGAAGAAGGTATACAAAACCTGGTGCCACGCTATGACAAATGCCTGCAAAATTTCGGCAGTTATGTGGAAACGTAGTTTAAGAGTTGTAGAATTTTGTGCAATAAAAATTTCTTCTGTATCTGTGTACAATTTCATTTTATTACCAAACGGAACTTACTTTCTGGACGCGCCTCGTATATACAACTTCAGGGATATTTTTAAACTGACTATTCCTAAAAAAAATATTGAGTGCGCCACAATAAGGCGTCGAGTATAGTCCATTTGTCGAAACATTTTGCTTGAAAAAGTCAATTACGTATGCTTCTGCACGCTGAGTGTTTTTGGCGGCCACACGTGGTCGCCTCGGTCGAGGTGATTTACAAACCGCCGGACTGGCCAGTTATGAATTTCCCGTGTCGCCGGTACAAATTATCCCGACCGGTATGACGCCACACCCCGGTCCGGCGACATATGGCCACCTTGCACGAGACGAGGGGGAAAAAAAAGGCGCGACGAGAAAGAAAATCCCGCAGCGTCCGGATAATAAATACGTTGGTTGTAATGGGCCGAGGGAGCTTATGCTGGGCCATTAAGCCACTCGAGTCCCGCCGATTCCACTGTTTAACAACATATGTTGCCATCCTTGTAAAACCCTCCGATTAATTTGATCCAGACTTGCGAGATGAAGTACTCAGATGATGTTACTGATATATTGACATGTAGACTCAACAGTTGCGATAGGTAGACCGGATATTTTTAGAAGAGTGGAGGCAAAAAAAATGTGATCGGGAGGAAGTTACATGCTCCAAAGATAAAAGAACATGGCCAGGCCTGTGTTCCCAACAGACCAGGTGATTATTAAGCCGATAAAGGGTTTTATAGGCGTTAAAAAGCTGTTTTATTTCGTGAGAGTTAGCTTTTCTCATCCGGCATTGCAGAGACGACATTCGACACAGGTTATGGGAACAAATGGCAGTGTAGCAAGGTGAGTAGCTACAATGGGTAGTTTGGCCAGTATTCAACACAAACTTAGCAACTCCGCGGATGTCTGAATGCACCGTTCCAAACGTATAGTCCAGTTTGAAGCACCAATACCGCGTTGCAAAGCCAGGAAGCGCTCAGGACGTCTGCTACGATTACATGTTTTCGAGTGAAATATAGGTAGTGAGAAAAGGAAGCTTAATCTGAAGAATATATGGAGCTTTAAGGTCTTAAGATGCAATATCCTCATCTATGTTTCGCGTTGATACTGTACTATCAGAGCAATGTGGCTAACATAGAAGAAGCGAAAAGATCCTGATATAACATTCAAACATCACTGGTAGCGTGCGATATCGTTAACACACTGTGATGACACCGGTGTCTAGACACTGGATTAGCTGGTTAGAACCAAAGTGGTTGAAGAAATATTCATCATTCGGAACTTGGAGCGCAATGTAGCAGAAGTGGTGTTTTCACGAATTCTAATTTCCAGATTGTGTGTGTGGTTTTTTTTTTTTTTTTTTTTTTTTTTTTTTTTTTTTTTTTTTACTGCTTTACGCCTCGTCGACGCCTAAGGTCATTAGAGGCGGGATGGGACTGGGGACAAGGAACGGGAAGGAATTCGGCCATGGCCTTTTTGAAGGAAGCATCCCGGCATTCGCCTGGAGTGATTTGGGGAAACCATGGAAAACCCAAATTTGGATGCCCGGACGGGGATTCGAACCCGCTTCCTCCCGAAACGAGAGAGTGCTTCATATTCCTGTGTTAAATTCCAAACCTCTCAACAATTCGTACGGGCTGAGGGCATACGAAATTAACGCTGGTGATTTATCCGTCAGACAGGGACATTAAATTAGGCGACATTTGTAGTATCTTTCGGGAGAATAGTTAGGGAGCGCCCGGCATAACTTTAATGATCTTCCTGCTTTAATTTCCCCTTCACAACACAAACAACACATTAAAATCAGCACACTCCATCAGTGACCCACACATATAACAAGAAAAATACTTTTCACACCGAGGAAAGTGAGGGGACGCCGCCTCAGTTCAAATGCTATCGAGTAAACAGACCTTCGATACCGGACGCTTAGACTTTCTACCCTTTGCTAATTATAAGGGACAACTGCCATGGTCACGGAGGCTGTAAAATATGCTAATGGCGGATGAAACCGGTCGGAATAACCGTCAAATTGTCCAGAAGAGAACAGCAAAGCCTCTGCTTAAATTGTGCCTAGTTTTACCAAAAATGAAAATGTATTTAAGAAGTATAATTCGGAAATATCAACCGCAATAGTAAACCGACCAGTTCTTTAAGAAAGAACTGCGATTAAAAGAATATGAATCAATCGCCATGTAACCTCAGTATTTACGATCACCGAATGAGAGGTAACAGAATCTGTAGCGTTAACAAACATACATAATTTCTACATTCAAGGCGTTGTAAGAAGAAATATTAATTTCGCAGTCGCTTTTGAAGGTGCGAAGGCATTTAATAGGCACATACCGAGCGTGGCGGTGTAACGGTTAGCGTTCTCGCCTCGCATTCGGGAGGACGGCGGTTCGAATCCCCGTCCGGGCATCCAGATTTGGGTTTTCCATGGTTTCCCAAATCACTCCAGGCAAATGCCGGGATGCTTCCTTCAAAATGCCATGGCCGAATTCCTTCCAAATTCCTTGCCCCCCATCCTTTCCCGTCTCTAAAGACCTCGCCGTTGAGAGACATAAAGCAGTTAAAAAAAAATAGGCACATTGTGTACTAACACGCCTGATTCTCCCAGGTTGACTTCAATCTACTCGCAGACATTCGTTTATTACACGTGAGTATACTTTAATGGCAAACCTTACGTATTTAGGTACAGTTCTTTCATTAATAGCCCAAATCCTAATAAACAGATCATATTTTAGTAAGACTTTCCTAGTTTCTCTATTTGTGTCCAGATTTTCTTCGATAACGACTTGTCCCTACGAAAATACCGAATTGTTCTTCTTGTTGAATCTCATGATCTATCTCGTCTTGTTGTGTGATCTTTCAGGTCTTACTGAAGGCGGTGATTTTCAGTGGAACATTTCATTTCATTCTCGTATTAATTCAACAGCCAATATGGCTATTCATTTTTATAGCTTTACGCCTCGTCGACATCGAGGTTATTAGAGGCGGGAAAGGACTGGGGGCAAGGATCGGGAAGGATTTCGGCCATGGCCTTTTGAAGGAAGCGTTCCCGCATTCGCCTGGAGTGATTTGGAGAAACTGTGGAACACCCAAATCTGGATAGCCGGAGCTCTTCTTTTAAAGGTATTAGTGTTTCAATATATTTCGTTGTTTTGAGGTCTATGAAGTAATCGAATCAAAACAAAATGTTCATTTAAAGTTGAGTAGAAATACTGTGTTCCTAATGTTTTGATCTATATACCGTTGAAATGGAATATAACCTGAGATATCCTTCTGTTTTTAAATAAATAAATATAACGAATTTCTGACTATCGAAGGAAAGTTAATGAAGTTTTCACTTAACAGCCGAAAAGAAGATGGTATCTCAAGCTCTTCAACTCAGGTCGCAGGTTAATATTGCTCATGAAGGATCTTTCCAGCGTCTTATGAAATTGGATCCCAGTATTGATAACCGTATCCACTTTGCAGTTTAATTCAGCTGTGAGTTTATTCTTGAACAGGAAACCTCCGATGATAGATGAAAGTGGGACGGCCGATATCGGAGATGCGATGAGGAGCTGGTTTCGTCGTGTCCGGGTACTGATGTCACGACCCACCGGGGTCGAGATCTCAGGTCACAGGGGGCGTACTGTTAGGGAACGACCATCAAGGCCCGGGGTCAAGAAACAGAGAAACAAAACCAATTAACGATAAACAGCAGTCGCATGTATTTCACTTACGTTGAAGACACCTGCAAAAACACAATGTACTTAGTTTAGCCAGGATATTTATAACTTTTAAGAGTAACCGATACTGTATATTAGCAAGGTTCATCTGGCCATAGTTGAAGAACATCTGCAGCTCTAAAAGTCCAATTAAAAGCGCTAAGTAAATATCTAATAAATGAAGTTTAGCCTATATTTTTGTAATACTTAATTTGTTATTTAAGCTTACCATTCCATGCTGTTCAGCAATGTAAAATAAACTATGAGAATAGGTTCGCGCGTAAAATCAATGCATGGTTGTTCACAGGCGAGGTTCCCCCCCCCCCCCCATCATGGAATACACTAGAATTGTGTTGGTTACAAGTTATACCAAATCCATAAAAAAATGTAATTTTTTATACTGCGATATCAAACCAGACAATCAGAATATCATAAACTTCTAGTACTTGTTTCTCAGTTGTCTCTTCCCATCTAGAGCTCTTTGACAACCTACTTCCTTGGTTCTAGTAAACAAAGTACTATATCCGTTAATTTCCTGTTTTTCTCCCATCTGAGAAGACAGTAATGAGCAGATGTACAATTGCACCAGAAATAGAATCCACATGTACAACCAGACAAGCGCGGTTTTCAACAACGATGAACCGACAAGAATATTAATTAAACAGCTAATATACAACTGCGTTAAATACGGCTTAGTACCATGAATTATAAGGAAAACTTAACAACACTCTGGTTTTTACTACTAAATTATTAAAGCAATATGTAGTGCTCGTAAAGATTTGTGAGAGATAGTATTAGCCTCTTACAACCTAGTGTCAATCCCTCCCTTACAAGGCTCTGGCGACTGAACAATATCCGGTATAAAGAGTCATACACCGTTTTCTGACTGCCTTACGAGGGCGGAAGAGTGGCGAGTAGTCAAAGACCTCCTTTTTTGGTTGATAATTGAATACAGCGACCAGTCACAGATTCCACAAGTCCACCATGGACAAAATATTAAAATATCTCCTTGTTCTGAAAAATACAACGATGTCAAAAAATCGATTATTGTGTGATATACTCAGAATTAGATGGAATACATTCTAGTAGATTAGTTGGAAAGTCATGCATATGTCACAGTTAAGATGTCGCCTAGCTGGCTTAGAATATTTTTCTTCCTTCCGTTACAAGGAATTGGAATGGAATGTTCGACTCGCTGCAACATTACATGTAGAGTCAGACGAGGAGATAAAACTGTACTGCAAAGTAATGTTGTAAATGAAGATGACAGTATCTACTTACGGTGATTAAACAAATCAAACCGTTAAGCGGACAACATCCATTTGTTAAACATCCTTAGTGCATGTCGTTTAGTACGAAACGGAGGAAAGTGGGTATGTTTACGGAGAGGAAACATTTTTCATCATTCGTGAGAGATCATCCACAACGATTGTGAATACATTCTCAGAACTGTTGCACAAGCTAATAAGGACAAATAATTCTTGAATTCAGAGACAGAACGCACCGACTTGACACAAGTAGCCCTGTATACGTAGATACTTTATTGGCCGGTCTGCACTTTTTTCGTGATATTCCACACGAAGAAGTTTAAGAAATCGTGCATCATACCGACCATATGGCGGTCCGGCCAGAGTTACAGCGAATCTCAGTCGCAAATCGCGAACGCCTGACAGTCCACTCGCTTTAGCTTTATTTGGGAGCGTCACTGGACTCTGGCTGCCTTGTTCCAACCACTTGCAGCGCTACAGCAGAAACAAAAAAGAACCCGAGGACAGCTAAGGAATTTCAGTTGTGTAGTTACTTTTTCCAAAGAAGCACTGATGTCGAAATGTGAAAACGCAGGGATGGAGTAATATATCCTAAATACAGCTGTAAACTGACAGAACAATGATTTTCATATTTTATGATGTACTGTATTAAATCATGGACACTTGTGTAACATTAATCTCTTCTTCCTGATCGTAAAGGATTGACTTTCATGCAGGACTGTTACTGTGAAATTATTGGCAATTTTTTTTTAAATTCGTTTTCCTCTTAGATTTGTTTAAAATTACTACTTACATTTCAGAAACTGTTAACGCAACCATCAGCTACGAAGGCATGCTTCAAATACATGAAAGTACTTAAAGGGTCAGATAGGGAATCAATACATTTGTTCCTGCGCTCTATGCAGTGCAGGTCATTCCATTTTCTTGCAGTAGGCAGTGCAAAGACAGTAATGTTAGCTCCTTCTTTCTATATGTTCTTAACAGGATTTTCTTTATTAACTCTCTGTGTTGGAGTTTCCTAACATGGAAGTTTAAGGCAGGAATTCTTCACGGGTCTTCTGCCGGATAAGATCTTTTAAACACGACGTTTCGGCAGTCACCTCCACTGCCTTCATCTGGTGAGCTGTCATCGCGAAGTGACATTCGGTGCCGAACCGTCGCGGCAGCTACTTCGCGATGACAGCTCGCCAGATGAAGGCAGCGGAGATGACTGCCGAAACGTCGTGTTTAAAAGATTTTATCCGGCAGAAGACCCGTGAAGAATTCCTGTCTACCATACGCCGGGAAAAACTTAATTGTCACATGGAAGTTTAAGAGCAGTCAAAGTTTGCACCAATACGGAGGGCAACCTAAAAGTCGGTCTGGGTATCAAACACTGTCACCTTCATCTCCTCAGTGGACTAAAAAATCTTCATTAAGAAGTAACATCTCAAACAATGCCGCTTTTAGCATGATCTGTTCCTCTCATTTTACGCTGAAATCTCTACGGGAATGAGACCATATGCGGTGTTCGGCGTTAAGGCACGAGACGAGCTTCTCGAGTTCATTGGAACAATGGCAGTTCAAAAAGATTGCATGTAACTTGACATGTAGTGTGAGCAGTTTTGAGGGTACTATGTGGTGTGATGTCAGCGTACGAGGTAAACGACCTCTCTACTTCTAGGCGCTCATGTTAAATCATATTCGTATATGTGTCACATATTTGTGATTGCATCAACTGACTATGCTACTTGCGTCTAGAGAGGTAAGGGGAAAAGGAGAATCTTTGGATTTCTTTTTGATAAGAAAGAGGAATGAAGACGTTAAATTTTGGAAGAATGGCCGAAAATTTATATTGGTAGGCTGAAGGAACCTGCTGTAGTATTTGAAAGTACAAACCAGAGGACATGAAGGAGTATGATTGTATTAATAAATTGTTGTTAGTGTTATAGATAGAGTATCACAATGCAGCCACGAATAAGGAATTGACATTAATATAAATAAGACAAAACTAACGGTCATTGGCAAAAATAACAACTCCCAATACCATGTTATGATTAACCAGATCATTGAATGTGTATTAAGGTATACGTATCTTGGCACCACAGTAAACAGCCAATGGGATCCATCTGATCAAATAAAGTCACGTATTGGTAAAGCAACGGCTACTTTCAATAAAATGAATAAACTTTTACAAAGTCGTAATTTATCAATTACCACGAAGATGAGACTCCTGTGCTGCTATGTGTTCTCCGTCCTCCTGTAAGGCGTTGAAACGTGGACATTAACAGAAACTATCAGTGAAAGGCTAGAAGCTTTTTAAATGTGGCTATATCGAAGAATGTTGAGAATACCATGGACGGATCACACCACAAATGCTGAAGTGCTCCGCAAAATGAAGAAAGACATGGAAATACTGACCACCATAAAAACACGAAAGCTTCAGTACCTTGGCCACATCATGAGGAATGATAGCCGTTATGAACTCCTGCAATCTGTTTTCCATGGGAAAATACCAGGAAAGAGAAGTGCTGGTAGAAGATGAACTTCCTGGTTAAAAAAATCTAAGAATATGGACCTACAACACAACTACGGAGTTAATCCGAGCATCAACCAGCAGAGACGAGACAGCCAAGATGGTTGCTAACATCCGGAACGGATAGGGACCAGAAGAAGTGTTTTAACGCAGATATATGTATTGAAACCGAACTGAAGACAGTAACCGATAATAGTTGTCGAATTGTGAATAAACCATTAATATAGTCTTCTCGGGTGACTAGCCGAGTGAACAGGGTGTTTTCACACGATATATCGGAAACTCTGCCGTCATCTTCCGGTGAAGTCTTCACCAGAAGATGGCGACAGTGAATCGATCGCCGAAATATCCTGTGAAAACACCCTGCTCAATCGGCTAGTCACACGAGAAGACTATATTGATTATCAACTTCGATCTTTTGAATAAACAATTTGATTAGAAGTTAGTAAAATCATTGCGGTTGGTTGAGAGAAAAGCGTAGTGTGAAATATATGATTGTTTCGTTAATGGTAAAAAAATTTTTTTACCATGGCTTTACGGCTCGTCGACATCGAGGTCATTAGAGGCGGGATGGAACTGGGGACACGGAACGGGAAGGAATTCGGCCATGGCAGAATTCGTTCCTATTCCTTGTCCCAAATCCACTCTCGCCTCTAAGTACCTCAATGTCGACGATGCATAAAGCCATTAAAAAAAAAAGTTACGTCAGTGCCGGTGTGCTTGGTGGCGTATGACAGGAGAGTTTCGCGAGTGTGAAGCTGACGCCTTTCCTTTGTGGAGCAACACCCGCTGGCCGTCCACTGTACGGCGCGTGACGGAGCTGCACGCTCACTCGCGTTGGGCAACGGCCGTCCCCGCTGTCGTGGTCACCGCCGGCGACTACATCAAGTACCGTATTAAACCGAGCAGCCGGCCTTATCAGCCCGGCCTCACACTCCTAGTGATGATTCGATACAAGTAAATACGAGTAAGTACTCGATACTTTGTTTCGATACCGAGTACTTTTCGTATTCGAATTACTTCATTCGATACATACTCGGTATCGGAAGAAAAATACTTGTATCGAATAGAAAGTATCGAAACGCACCCGGTGTTAAATTCTAAACGCATCAACCCTTTTACGTCACTCGGCCGCGCCTACCAAATTAATTTCCCTCTGACGTCACGTTGGTAGCATTGAAAGTCAAACAAAATCAGTCTTAGAATAGGCAACTGCCTCAGAGTTTGTTTTAGGTCCCCATTTCATTGTAATAAAGTCGTACTTCGCTATGGCTGGCCTATTGTCGCTCCCGCGCAGCACCACACAAAAACTTAAATATATGGTTCAGAGCAACTAAGTAGCCAATGTGAATCCAAAGAAGACGCTGCTTCAGATATCTTTTTACAGGAATATGACTTATGGAAACACCACAAAGAGCTAGCCCACGGCCACAAAAAGAAAACGCACCGTAGTGACAGTCTCTCTCTACTTGGGGAGCGTTCATAAACCACGTAGCTTCATTTTGGCCTCTTTGAACCCCCCTCCCCCTCCGCCTACGTAGCCCGACGTGGCTTTTGTCTCTACCCTTCCCCCTCCCCATGAAGCACGTAGCTGTTTTCCCTATTGATTCCAGAAGACATTTTGTACTGTTCTCTTGTCAGACTATCGTAAATTACAAATGATGGTAATTAAATGACGGAAATAAATATAAACATGCTGTTGAGTGTTCTGTACCTCATTTTAAATGTGACAAATAATATGAATAAATTGCTACGTGGTCTGGTTCGGAACTAGCCCACTCCCCCCTACGTAACTCTCCAGCAAACTCCTCTCCCTTCCCCCTAGACCCAGCTACGTACTTTATGGACCTTCACTTGTCAAACACTGTAACGTCTCTAAAAAGCAATTCGTTTGCAGAATGGGAAGAAATGAAACTTATATTTCCTTGTCTGTATAAATACGCACAGCAGCGTCAGTACCGAGTGAATGTTTGTTTTGTAAGGCAGGTGAAACAATGACAAACACAAGAAACAAGCTGTCCCCAAAATATTTGCATTTTAGCAAAACCTTCCAAAAGCGAACTTTCTAGTTTAAAAGTGTTAAAATTATAATAAATAAATATTTAAAATAGGACAAAACCTTCAAAGTTTGATTACTATGTGCGCTTTATTATAATTTATTTGATTTTGTTTCACTAGGCAAATAAAATAAATAATTTAGCAAAATTTCACGTATATTCTTACATTTCGACATTATTTAAAAAAAAGTATCGATATGAGTAAGTATCGATACTTTTACAGTACTCATATGAGTAAGTATCCTAAGACAATTTGAGTACTACTCATTTAAGTAGGTATCGATACTTTGATGATATCGGAACATCACTACACACTCCAAACCGCGTCGCGTCACCGACGAGCTCTCTTCAAAACTTTTCTCTTCTTCCGTCTGAATATGGCATTCGAGCTCAAACGAAGATTCCGAAGTGAAAAATTTGAAACTGACTCACGACTAACAACGAATTAGTATGCGAAAGTGTCAGAAACGCGCAGTTCCACAGTGATAGCTATGTCTGTCGTGTAACGAGACAGACAATGAAGGAGCGTCCATATACTACGTGGCTCCTTCTGGGGGGGGGGAGATGTTGGCTAGAAAGCTACGCTGAGCTACGTGGGGGGGGGGGAGGAGGGGGTGTATCCAAGCCAAGCCTCGTAGCTTTTCATTCATATTATTTGTCACAGTTAAAATAAGGTACAAAACACACAACAGCATGTGAATGTTTATTTCAGTCATTAATTATCTCCATACGTGATTTAGGATAGTCTGACAAGAGAAAAAAGTACAAAATATGTTCTGGAATCAATAGAGAGGAAAGCTACTTGCCACGCAGAGGGTGGGGTGGGGGATAGAGGCAAAAGCCACGTCAGGCTACGTGAGGGAGGGGGTTCACAGCAGGCCAAAATTAAGCTACGTGGTTTATGGACGCTCCCTAAACAGCGTGGCAATTGGACTGCAGTATGTTTTGCAATTACACGCGAACTTTAGGTATGGTTGAGCGGTGCAGCTGAATGCCTGTATGTAAATAATGGGAATGAAAAGGAGTAAGTGAGCCATTAGGGAGCGTGCACAAACTACGTGGTTCGGTCCAGGGGGGGGGGGGGTTGCTGGAAGGTTACGCGGGCTACGTGGGGGGAGGGAGGGTTCCGAGCCAGCCCATGTTCCTTTCATAACATTTGTTACCGTTAAAATGAGTAACAGAACTCTCAACAGCTTGTAAATATTTATTTCCCTCAGTCAATTATCTCCGCATGTAATTTACAACAGTCTGACATGAGAAAACAGTACAAAATGTACTGGAATCAAAAAGGAAAAAAGCTACGTGCTACGTGGGGGAGGAGGGGGGATAGAGGCAAAAGCCACGTAGGGTTACGTGGGGTGGGGGAGGTTTATAGGGGGCCAAAATAGAGATACGTTGTTTATGCACGATCCCTTATCTGTAAACACTTAGCTGATCCTCTTATGTGTATTTGTCATCATGGTATAAATACGCCAATTGACGAGGATTCACGACCGGATAACGGCACGAAAACTCCCGATCTAACACGAACAAGATTTGCGAATCTCCGTGCAGAAAACTTGGAAATTTTGGTGACATGAATGAGGGTGAGTGCGTGTTACCCAATATAACCTTATTTTAAAACATGTGACTTGCTGTAGTTGAAATTCTGTTCACATGAGGAGCCAGAAAATGCTGCTATTGGCGAGTCGAGTGGACACTGGAGGGGAAGAGAGATGAGAAGGCATCTGTCAACGCTAGAGACGAGGTATTGTGAACGTCACGAATCGTGAGCTGGTAGTACATCAAACTACCAGACTTCGAGTTCTGAATGTTTGTAACCAGGCAGTCTTTGCTTGGTATCAAAGGGAGCCAACTGTTGAGCTCGCATAAGGTCGCGTGCGTTGACGACTGTTGGTAACGGCTACTGCTGCAATTAAAACGGTGAAGTGCTCCATCGTTCGTCGGACACAGTGTTTCGCACAAGTCACTGTTTGCACGTATGATTCACTCGTGTTCATCACCATGTAACGCTTTGAGTAGAGAAATCATATAGTTGAGAGTCCCATCCTCTACCGACGTGCAGAGTTTAGATACAGCAGAGAGCAAAGAAAACTTTTATCAGAGATAATGAACTTTAGTGACCACGCTGTTTAATTACTGCAATGAACGGTGAGTCCAATAATACTGCATGTCTACTTCCATTGAAAATCATTCTCTTATAAATTTCATGCCCTTTTCTTCTCTTCGATATCGGCCATCTAAGGACCACGAAAAGTAATCCCGTGATTCATTTCGATGCTTCTTTTCTTGACTTACAATAGTTCTTCATCCTCTCTCTTTGCTGTTTTCTCCTTTCTTCTGTCCATATGTTGCTGCATTTCCTCTCCTCCTTCTCCTCAAAACCCTTGAAATTTTGGATTAATATCCTAAAAGTTGCTCTATCTTGTATTAAATCTTCTGTTATTCCGATCTCAATCATATCTTTCTTTACTCCTTGGATCCACTGGTTGTCCCTTCTTACTCTTGTAAACATGATTGATTTTTTTTAAGTCTATTGTGTTATCCATGCCCTTTTATTAATATCTGCAGGTAATCAATTTTTGTAAAGTCATGATAAAATAAAAAATGTAATATTTTATTCAGTTTTTAGTATTTAACGGCCTCTTTTGTGGGACAGGATTTTGAGTTTTTGGTTGTTTAGTTATATATCTAACGTTAAATACCTTTGTGTGAGTTGGCCATATGATTTTATGAAATAAATAATCAAGTTATGACCAATGTCTACCTCGTACAGATATGCTTTATAAATTTATACCTCTTTCGTAATTAGTTAAATATTCAATTAAGTCAATATTCATTACTTAATAATTAAAAATTAGCCGCACTAAACCCATTTTCTTGACGGTCAATAAACACATATCGCGATTCACAAACTGAAGTCATGTCAAGGCCTAATCTCTCAACGGTAAACGGGCATAAATGGCGCAGTATTGTCGCTTGGACCCAGAATTCGGGAGGTCTTATTTTGAACTTCTTTTCCGTTAATCCAGATTTAGATTTTCCCGAAATCTCTACAGGTGAATGACGGGATGGTTCCCTCAAAAGGCCATGACCGAATTCCTTCTCGTTCCTTGCCATCCATCCTCTAACGGTTCTAATGATCATGACGTCAACGAGCTATAAGACCTGAAATCATCTTCTTCTCCTGGCTTATCCTGTTAGTATGGACCAAACCAAGGGATTGCATACATAGCTAAACAGAATGCGGTGCGAGTAAATCATGTTACAGATGGTAATCTAGTGGTGCTGACGATGATGAACTATGGAATACGTGCGTTTTCGAATGCATTGGCATCTGACTTGCTGCTGCTCATCAGCATCAACTTTACAGCGTGTTCTCACCGCATACGCTCTGCATAGGTTTGATTTTCAATACAGGCCTTTCAAGCACTGTGTGTTGATAAGAAACTGAACACCACTATCTCTACTATTTGCTAAGGATGTCCCGGATCAGGAGCTTTCTTCAACACAGGTAAATGTGGCATTTTTGGTATGTTTTGCCAGGAGACTCCGAATGGTTGTTTCCATTTGTGGCGCCGCTGTCATGCCTTGACCTACACTTTAACGTGGAATTACGAACCAAGGAGCACAGACTCATACGAAGAACGTACGAATTTCTCGCGAGATGATGTACTTAAATGATATTACTGACAAATATTGGCTTGTGCAATAGTTATATCTGATTTCTAGAAGAGTGGTGGCAAGGAAGTTGTATGCGTTATAATAAACGATTTCAGAGTAAAGTAACCATCAGAGCAAGACCTTCATTTTCGGAATCAATCCTCGTCTTCGTAAATTTTTATTATTATAATATTCCTCCAACTTGCTTCCCACCAGTTTTACAAAAAATTTATACTCATTGTGCAGTATAAATTTTCACAGCCTTTACACCTTCTTGTCAAAAAAAAGGGATGTGGTGGGATGGCAATAGTTTCCTTTTTTTTGCCAGGATTCCGATGATGTTTATCCTTTCATATTTTATTCGTAAGATGTAGAAGGCTTGATTTAAGTGTTTCATCACAATATTTAAAGAGTTCCGAGTTCCATATCGGTTTATTGTTTTTGGTACTTTTTAATAAAGATTTTTTTTTTACAAGTCTCTCGACTGTAAAAGATTTTGTTGTTTTCGCAGCCGTCATATTAATTGCTTACGGGATTAACGCTGCGTTGAAATACTCCTCATTGTTCTTCTTCCCGACGTTTCGACCAGGACTTAGGTCTTCTTCAGGGGCCGTCTACCGAATCTGCTACAGACGGGATCTGCTGGAGACTGGGGTGGCTGGTCGATTGTCTGGACCTACTTAAGCCCTGGTCAAAATGTCGGGAAGAAGAATAATGAGGAGTATTTCAATGCAATCTCTCGACTGGTTTGATGCAATCCTCCATCCCTTCCTTTTCATCTCCATGTACCCTTTACAACCCCCGTACTCAATTATCTGCCCCAAATAGGGGCCTATTTTAATCTCTGTCTTTCTCTATAGTTGTTCCCTTTGGACTGTTCCCTGTACTAACAAATTAACCAATCCCACATGTCTCAAAATATGACCTACAATTCTGTCTTTCTGTTAGACTCTACAACAAACTTCTTTCCTCACCCATCATCTCCAAAACTCATTCATTTCGTACTTTATCTGTCCACTTAATTTTCAGAATCCTTGTATAACACCACATTTCAAATCCTTCAATTTTCCTTTTTTGTGGTATTCCTAAAGTCCGTGCTTCGCTACTAAAATGTTATATGCTATAGGCATAAAGTTTTTAAAAAATCTTTCCGTATTCTAGATGAGTATTTGACACTAAAAGATTTATCTTTTCATGAAGGCTTTTTTTGCTAGTGCTAGTCTACTTTTAACATCATTCCTGCTTCGGCCGTCAATTTTAATTTTACTTTGTAAGTTATTAGTTATATAAGGTTGGACTAAATTACTTTCATTTTCGAAACAAAAATTTCTAAATTATTGTAGCCACGTTGTTTTGCCTATGACATTTATTTTCGTTCGTTATTGGTTCCAGGTTATTTAAAATTTTAGGGTATGGCTTTTTTGGGTCTTTTCTAACCCAGAAACGAAGATGTCCAAACCTTATTTGTGGACTTACTTTGTAGCTCTTTTTGCAATGGCCATCTTTCCCGGATCCTGCTTCAAAATGAAATAAGAGGAATATATTACCTTAACTACCCAAAAGAGTACTTAGCACCCATTGGTGGCAATATATCCGAAGCAATACTTTACAGTACGACCCATGCTCTTTAAAGATTACAGGCTGGAGAAATTTTCTCACACGTTGGGTCTGGGTCAGATCGTTTTGGCCTTATGCGGGCTACAAGACCTTCGACCCAACCACTTGCTGAGCGATTACACGGCGCGATAAAAACAATAATGTCGCAGAGCAAACACGAATCTGTGCGGTTGCGCTAACGGTTCTCTCTCATATTTAGGGTCTCGCAGTGGTAATGAACGCAAGAAAGTTGCTCAACAAATGTCCCCAGGCGAAAACGTTTGTAACGAAATGCTATTAACTTCGTATTGTTTTTCTAAGTAGGACACTGCTGTTTTTTGACATTTAACCCAATTATCCTTTGATTACTGGAATCAGCATGGAACGATTGTTTCGAAATAACTGTTGTAAGAAAACAATGCGGACTTGTTCTGATTTCATTCAGTGGCTCTTAACGATGTGGAACAGCCACAAGTTCAGAGAATTGTAATTTTTTTTTCAGCGTATCCTGGGGGCATCCATTAATTACGTGAAGTGAAATAGGGGGGGAGGGGCTCCAGCGAAATCTACCAAGGGGTGGGGGGGATCTACGGAAATTTCATGTGAGGTTTTGTGAAAAAATGTTTGGACTGTGGAGATAAAAAAAAAAGGTCTCCAAATTGCATGAAAGTCGATTTTAGGGGGTATTTTCGTCGAAAAGTGGGGGTCTAACCCGATTTTTAAAGATGAGACCTAAAAAAAAGGGTCTCCAAAAGTTTCGAGGGCGAGTTCGAGAGGGGTGGAGTCCGGAAATCCGGAAAAACACCTCACGTAATTTATGGATGCCCCCCTTTGAAAAAGATAACGTTCTGTCAGATTAGCTTCATTTAAAATGAAATAAAGAGTTTGAAAAAAATCCTTGCACAATGATGTAAACATAAAGACCGTCCACATTATAAGGAATGCTCAACAGTGACTGCAACCTTAATCCCCCGTCATTTGACCTACATTATTTTTAACCACTGCACACTGAACCTCAAAATTCTACAATAAAGTCGAGAGTTTGCTACGACACTCAACCTAAAAGTATCTGCAGCAATTAACTTGTTTTCAAGCTAGAAAAGAAAAACGTCAAACAAGTCACAACCGGAACGCTGAAACTAAATACGGCCTGTTTCCTGTTAGTGGCCATGTTTGTAGTCGTTATCGTACTAATAAGAAGTAATGATTCTTGAGTAAAATAACTAGTATTCTGACCTAAAATAAATAACAAAAACATTATAATTTTAAGATAAGTAAATGAAGTAGGGAAAAGTAATAATGTTTATATCACCAATAACAAACAACCCTATCCAACAGCTCATTTCATTACTGCTGCTTTTTAATGCATAAGTGGCTCATCCCGTAATAAAAGATGATTTTATTGTTGCCCAATCACCTGGATCAGAGGTTTATTAGCCAAGAAAATAAACTGCTTTTGAATAGTGGAACGTGGGTTTTTAAGATGGCTGATGACAAATAAGACACCAAATATTTAAAAATCAGAGTAATTATACCAATTCATCCCTGTAATTAATATTATTTTTCCTAATATATATTTGTTAATCAAACTTTATTTATGTTTTTAATAAAGTAATTTAAGAAATAGTTCCTTGATATTATATATTTTCTATTGTACAATTTACTTAAGAGGCTTGTCTTCGAATCACTGTGTCATAGAATGGATTACGATCCAAAACAGTTGGAGCACTATGGCCCACGTTCTTTATTACAAAAAGGGAAGGACGTGTAATTTTCTTTCTAAA
Source organism: Vandiemenella viatica (assembly GCA_031002005.1). NCBI lineage: Eukaryota > Metazoa > Arthropoda > Insecta > Orthoptera > Morabidae > Vandiemenella > Vandiemenella viatica. Next base: position 47,287,512 of record CM061914.1, read on the forward strand.
AGGGGGGCGGTAAGCTGAAAAAGGTTGGGAATCTATGATGTAGATGTTTCAACCTTTCACACAAAGGAAACTTATTGCCAGAGACTAGTAGTTGAGCACCAAGCAGTTGAAATGTTGACGGAACTCTGTGACGGTAGAAGGCAGTGCTGAAGTGAAAGGGGACGCATCCCAGTTTTGTCTTTCTTTTTTTTTTACTTATGGCTTTACACCTCGTCAACGTCGAGGTCATTATTGGCGGGATGGGACTGGCGACAAGGAACGGGAAGGAATTTGGCCATGGCCTTTTGAAGGAAACAGCCCGGCACTCGCCTAGAGTGATTTGTGGAAACCATGTAAACCCAAATCTGGATGCCAGACGGGGATTCGAACCGGCGTCGTCCCGCATGCGAGGCCAGAGCGTTAACCGCTCACCCACAACGCTCGGCGCCGGTTTTGTCCTTCGTTTGGAAAGCGACAGGTGCCGACCGCGGCGGGCAGGGCAGGACCGTATCTGGGACGGCGAATCGATCAATGGCTGTTGGCCTGTGACAGCGGCGAGCACGTTCGCCAAGCAGGTGGAATAAATCGGCCGCTACGCGCGTTCGACTCGGTCCATTTGGCTCGGGAGGTGCGGAGCGGGCGTAGACCGCACGCTGGCCTCCACGACACTGGCCACCTTCCGCGTGTCCTGCTCTATCGAGAGAGAGGTGGAGAACGTGAGGAGCACATCCTGTCCGGTGATTCCGGATCCTCGTCGCGTCACGCCAGCCAATCAACCTTGCCTCGAGATTAATGGCGCTCCTCAGTGTGCACTATCACCAACACGAACGCTTATTTCTGACTTCAGTGACAGCAAGGACATTCAAGTCGATACATTGATATTCAAATGAACCCTCTACAAATGCTGATCCGCCCATACACAGTTTAAAGTGGTTAGCCAAATTAGTTTGGTCGAACCTTTGTATCGTTCGTAAACAATATATCATAGTCGATTTCTTGTCCATCCCTTCGATATTTTTCTTGTTCTTTTCTTTACATTTGGTCTTTACGACTACATCCAGCAAAGAAATTAGCAAAAGGAACCAGAAGGTAAAAAGTCATGGCTTTTATGAGAAGAACAATATCGTCGTTCACCTTTAGTGATTTTGAAAACTCAAGTGTTAATTGCTGAAGTGAAAATCAAACCGAGTGCTCGATATTATTGGGCCTTTACGCTACCGTCCTCCTAACAGGCTCTGTCATTCCTGGGGAATAAATCTTTAATAAATTTCGTGTTCGGATTCTACGTTAAACTGTAGGCCCCAGAGGACCAACCTTCGGGTTGTGGACTAAGTTAGTTTTCTGTAATCGTAGGATTTCCCGGCGAATCTGCTGCTTGACGATTTCTCGGACATGCGGCCGTTCAACGATCCAACGATCAATTGATCCTGCCGCATGCCCGAGAAACCTTCAAATAAGTTAATTTTATTGCAATAATAACCCTAGGCTGCAATGCAGTTGATACGGACGAATAGTATTTATTGGGTCAGAACTGCTGTCTAATAATTCTAACTAAAGATGATCGAGTTGTTTCGGAAGTGACTTAAAGAGACCACAATCTAAACGTCAATAGCCTCGTCACATTCGGTTACAGGTTAACTATATGAAATCAATATTTTTCAGAAAGCCAAGAGTCTTTACCAACTGACAACGCATCCTTAGCTTACAGTTGTGTTTTGCGACTCCATCGTATGGAACGTACTGGCAAGAATCGTGGTGTAAAATAATACATGAGCAATGGATAAACAACATTTTGATTTAACTGTGATACAGATAACCAAAAGAGATATTTAAAACAAACATAACACGGCGCAACCAGAATTTGAAGTTACCACACGAAAGATGATGATTTTCATGAACGCGTTGAACTGAAAATACCCTCACCTGATTAGAGATCGGAGCCCAGGTACGAAGACAGGAAACAAATATAGCAATCTGAACCGATAAACTGGGAACTATATGAGCAATATGAATAATGATCTGTGTTCTTCATAAACTGGTAACGTTTGACAAATTATGATAAATTCAGATATTGAATGAGGCAGTTAAAAGTATGGTGACCTTCAATGGTTCAGTGGCGGAACTCCTATAAGAGACTCATGCGACCAGGTATGGAAGAAGGGCGCCTAGATCCTTTCTTCTGTGGTCTAAGTAGTTGCACGACTGATGACTGTAGTTGAGTATCGAAAGATAAAGGAACGAAAGGGAAGAAACCCGATGTTTGACTATTCAGGCCTACTCTTCCGAAAGACACTTGTAGTCCGCCATGTTTCATGTACTCATCCGATGGACGAATCAGCATCCGCAATTTCGTATGCACTCACTCTATTATGAACTGTGAGAAGGTATGGAATTTAAGCAGTGACTTTATTGCACAGTCTGGTGATTAGGAGTCGTGCATCTTCACCTTTTACACCATGCTCGCCAAGTCTTCTTCCGCCACTGCGGTTCGAACCAACTAACTACGTGGCATGCCATGTTGGCGTAGCTACTTTAGGAAACGAGAAGGGCTAACCCTTCTCGTTTATCGTGCTAACACAGCTGACAGAATGATCACACTGTGAGTAACCGATTTGGCGCTGCCATCCTTGGTTCCATGCTGTCAGGTATGAAGGGTTTAAGGACGCCGTTCAGTTCTATCTCTGAGAGGGGGAAAGGGTTGAAAACTGACACCTTGTGTTTGCGAGGAAATGACTAGCCTGTAGTGTGTGGTGAGCTATCTGAGCAACTGGAAGCAGATTCAGTTTCGTTGGGTTGATATCAGCCAATGGATATTATACAAGTCAGAAGGTGGAGAAACTTGCTAAAAGGAAATTTGACATTTGAAAATATATAAACGGAATAAATGACATAGTTCTGGACCACTGCTGACGGAGCCCTGACTATCAGATTAGTTTATAAACTACTTTTAGCGGTAGCTGCCGAGCGTGGTGCGAAAGCGGTAATTTTCTGGCCTCGCATTGGGGAGGATACGGGTTCAAATACCCATCCGCCCATGGTTTCCCTAAATCACTGCAGGCCAATGATTTCCCTCAAAAGACCATTACCGAAATCATTCCCACTTCTTGCTCCACACCCCAATCTTTTTCTGACGCTGAAGATGTCGACATCAACTATACATAAGGTCATGAGGAAATAAAATGCTGTTTAAACTATGATATAATACGAGAAACTGAACATTCTGGACGCATAGCGTGAACGAATCACAGAAACAGGTCGAATCTTTACAAGACGGTGAATAAGTGCCATCCCACAAGTGGAGGCAGAAACTGATCAGTCACAGAGGACATCCCGGTCTTTGTTTTCATAGTTTATCTCAAACACTACTGGCGAGTACCAAAACGATTATTTCTTATAAGCTCCTAGATGCCTGGTCCGCTGTACCTACCGCGATGTGATGATACGAAATAAAAGGACGGTTTTCCTGATTAAAAAAATAAACAACTGAGCCTCTTTTCAACAGACGGCACTAGTCTTTACTTTGGCTGACCTGGAGTCTTTGGCGAGGCAGAGGGACTAAAAACTGATGCGCATCCACTTGCTGGCCGGGCAGGCGGCTGGCTCCTTATTCAAGGAGGGGCCTGCTATAAAAAGAAGCAACAGGTGGTGTTTGCATAACCTTGACACTAATCCGGATACGACAGCTCTCACTCGTCTCTCTGCTACCTGCACGCAATGCGCAATACAAAAACAGACCAATGAGTGCTTCAAGTTACTCGTTCCACTTGCGTTTCCAGCAACATATCGCTCGTATAATTGTATTTTGGAAATTCCGGAAAGTGTAATAAAAGCTTTTTAACTGTGGAAGACTGAACTTATGATGCCCGTTGTGTTTCAAATCGACCACTTATCAATCATTGGTAACGTTAGGCGCATTATTCAATTTTTTTCAGTTTTCGACGCCAATGTAACTTAAAGATTAATGCAAATATTCGTCTAATGTGATTGCTGGTGCCATACTGAGCGAGCGACTAGTAGTTCATATTAAACCTGCTGTCTTCGGTTCAGCATCAATGCAATGCGAGCCAATTCCTTCCATTGACTGCTCGGTCACTTGCCTAACTTACTGGTTAACAAAGGCACATGCGCCATAACCCTTCAAAAGCTACAGTCGTCTTTCAAGGTGTCGAAGTTTGTATTATACTCGATGAATCAGACAAGTCCTGCATGACATCTCGGGAATTTTTAGTAGAGTTATCCGTTGCCTTCCCCAGAGTGAACAATGTTATTAATTGTTGCTGTAGGGCTGTCTGTGGATCAGTATGATTTTAAATGCTGCGTATAATCAGTCGTTATCGTTGTGTATGACAGATGGAAGAAGATGGAGGGTGAAATCAGATGCTCGCCTAATACTCTTCCGAAGAACACAAGAGGAGGCTCCAACTTTTACTTCCACATCGACATCAGTGACGTACGATCTCTCTCTATGCTGAATGCCATGTTTTAGCAAACTAGACAATAAAACTTCTATCTGTATAAATACTCTAACTGTATTGCTTTATCAATCTTGCAAAAGTCATGATTTTCCTCGTTCGTCTTTCGGGTTGATAGTCTCATAATAAAGGATATATACTAAGCATCCCAGTTTTGTAAAAATTATGACATGCATAACTGCACAATGTTTCTAATTTAAAATCAACTATCCATAACCATTTTGTTTCAGAAAATGAAGTGAATACAATCTGTAGAGTGTAGAGTTGACTAAGAACAACATCTCTTAACTTTTTGCCACTAAACAACCACAAGACTTGGCCTATTCTTACAAAAATTGTTTTGTTAAATAATAATCGTTGTATGGCTACAAACAACGCAAGTATTTGAAATCTTAAAATTTACAACTTCATTTCGTAATAATTCCTAGCGAACCAATTTTGTGGATGGAGAATCTAGTGTCATTAAAATACTTTTTTCAATGTTTGTTTATCATCCAAAAACCGTTCTATATTTCAAAGTGAACCAATAGACTAAAGTATCCTAGAAATTAACATAGAGGCCATAGGAGGATTTGTGAGCTTTACAAAGAGTTCTATGCAAGCAGTTCTTGGTTTTGCACTGCTCATAATACCAACAGCTCCTTTATGAGTATGACTACTTTTTCACTTCGGAAAGAAAACTGAATAAAATTAAGAGCACACCTGGCTTTTTTTTTTTTTTTTTTTTTTTTTTTTTTTTTTTTTTTTTTTTTTTTTTTTTTTTTTTAGAAAACACATTTGGTTCAGTAGTAATGTTATATTTTCTTGCAGTTTAAGTTTCGAAACCGAAGGAATTTTATCACCTTTACTTATAAAATCTACTTATCTGTAATTTTTAAGTCAGTTTTCTTTTGCAAAATTTCTTTTTATAATCTTTCTGGGAGTGCTCTCTCTCTAGATCCCACCAACCGTTACTGTGCTTGGCTCGACAGGTGATTGACGAGGCATCTGTACGTTTCTAGCGAAGAGGAATTCCGATAGCTTAGATATAGCCATTCTACTTATTTATTTTGTGTTTAATACTACATGAAACTTACGAAAACTTATTATATATGGACAACGCCCTCAAGTGGCAGGTGAAAAGGCCGTTACGTTAGGATCGCCAGCCATAACCTCTAACCCCTACAGCTTGACATCGAAATCCCAATCCAGGCAACCGCCTTCGGTGAAGCCGAGTTTAATTTTTCCAGACTTCCAAGGAAAGTACGGAGTGGGAAATACTGCACAATGTGCAACACAGTTTGTGCTATCTCACCGCTGTCCAGAACGGCGAATCGCCCAGCCCCAGGAGTCGAGAGTTCTCCCCGTGCTGCTTCTAATACGATTTAACTTATTCCAAATACGTCGAGGCAGGTAATACTGTGAGCAGGGAATGTACTAGTAATTAACCTAATTTTAAAGTACTGAAAGTACTGGAAGAGAAAGGTAGAGTAGGCAGCTTTGTGTCTGACCGTTGGCACAGAAACTGAACAGGCTAAAGCCCGACAGCCATCTGGTGCAGACGTGAACAGGGGACCACCGGAATCGTGAGACACATCCTCCGGACAGACAGGTAACCTCTGCAGAAAATACTGGCGACCATCAGGGAAGCAGTACGTAGACCAGCTGACAAGCGCACAGATCACGGAGCGAAGAGGAATGGGTGTTGGTAGTTACGGTCGCAGGAGTTACTGCTGTTCCGAGGACATCCGTCCTGCGGTCACGGGCCATTTAGTTCTCGCTGAGCGCTCACCACTGAGCGTATCTCTCCCAAGCTGGCGTCGCGCTCGCATCGGACAAGTACGTGACGCTATCCAAAGTATTCAGGGAAAAGTCGGTAAAATCATGTACATCCTAGCTGGATCTTATTGACCTGCCACACCATCATAGCTGTTTCCCCTCGCGAACACCAATCCCAGCACTTCTGCCACGTATGAAAAAGCTTCCGTAATGGTGAACGTGTTTAGTGCTAGCTGCGATTAAGCTTCAACCATCCACTTAGTGGAAAAACTTTTCCTCTCCGTCTCCATTTTCATTCTGAGAGAGAATTAAAATGGAGACTGAGAGGAAATCTGTGTCACATTTAAGTGATACTGCTTTGCAGCAATTCTTCGCATGCGCAGTTCTTCTGACAGAATGCTTTGACTTGTCGCAAGACCTTATAGTTAAATTATAGCGGTTGTGATAAAAGCGCCGTATAGTTCAATTCCCTATAGACAACTGCATCTACAACAATCTTAGACGGCTACTAACAATGTCTCCAAGGTCGTACGAATAGAAGCAGTGCTACTAAGGTTCCATCTCCGACGACAGAGTTGACTTCAATACAAGTTGACGTTCGTATCTCTGAAGATATGTTGATACCATTCATCAAGGATTCTCCGCGGTATGGATTTGACGAAGGGCACGCAATTCAACCCCGCTTCAAAGCGACGATCTGCGGTGTTTCCTCAGGCTAAGTACACACTTGTATACAAAGTCGAGCGATCGTCTATAGACATGTTAGGAACTGTCTATAGATATGTATACAGACAATGTATATAGACAGTCTAGAGACTTTGTCGCGTGTACACACTTGAAAGCCTTGTTGCTCGTTAGTTGCTAATATGGCTGACTTTGTTGGGATCGCTGCTTGCGAAGTTCTAATCATGCACAATGAAAAGAAGCGTTGGCGGAGACGTGAAATTTTTTACTAACACCACATAATAATTTTTCCGTTAGTAGGTTGTTATTATTAATAAAATCATCTGTATTTTAGTAAAATTGTTTTCTGTTCCATATCCATGTATAAAAATTAAATGAAACAGATTTTAATGTACTTACAATGGTTTCTGCACTTCCTGATTCACTATTTTTGTCTTCATCGCAGTCTATGCTTCTATACCCCTTGATTCTAAACCTTGCAGTAAAAATAAGTGTTCGTATGCGAACCAAGCATTCCTTACAAGAGATACGCCATTCTTCTTCACCTGATTTATTTTTTTATGCTCCCGATGAGAAGCTGTTTTCAAATTTTGGAGTTTTTTTTCTTCCTACATTGCCTACGGATACTGCATATTTTTTGGCAGCTCTTTAATAACTATTTTCTTCTTGTATAGGAACAAAGTCTTTCTCGGCGTTGAGAATGGATGTAGTCTTCTCGGGAGACTAGCCGAGTAAGTAAGGTGTTTCCACACGATATTTCGGCGATTTGAGGCTCCGTCGCCAACGCCATCTTCTTGGTTCGAATTTTATATTCGGGATTAGTCATTTCCCACAAACAAGATGTCAAGTAAAAATCTTCTATTAACGATAACACTTTCTCTGTAGGACACATCTTGACAGTAAAAATTAAGAAAATCGACCAAGCCTTCTCCAGAGCTCACCGAGAATAACTGACGACAAAGTCTCCCAAAACGTCCACATCGCGAAATATTGCGCAACATTGTCTAACAATTGTCTCATGTCTCCCATTTAGAACGGGATACCAAAGTTCTGCGATTTTGTTCTAAAAGCGTGTCTATAGACATGAATTTGTCTTTCGATTGTCTATATACGATCGCTCGATTTCTTATAGACATTGTCCAGATACAAGCAAGAATCGCTGGACTTTGTATACGCTGGTAGCGTGGTGGTAACACTGATCCACGGAGCTGGCCGGCCAGGTGGCTGCCTGGGCCTCGTAGCCCCAAGCCGGTCACGCACCATTTGACTCGTCAGCGGCGACCGAGCGGATCCGATCCGAGCCGTGAATTGGCGGCCGGCGAGAGCTTAAGGACGTTTCGTGAAACGGTTCCAATTTCTTCACTTGCACCATGTCTCGCTCGCTACATCTCGTAACACTGGAACCGAGTTATTTTAGAATCCGTGGGCGAACACACGAGGAACTCCATAAAGAAGTCCCATTTAGATGGTCACTGTACTATGATAATGATCAACATTCCATTACCCTCTCCCTTAAACAAATTGTTCTGAGTCGAGATGGTGACACTGACGTCCCAATTTCCAAGTCGATAACATCACAAATTTTTGATCCGAAGCAACAATCAATTTCCGAAGCAACTTTGACTGGTCGTAAAAATCACGTTATTCTTGGTATATAGTCCCCTTAAAAGTCTGTTAGCTGATAGATCGTTTCACTTTTGTCCGAGTTTAAGAACAGTCAAGTAATTAGGCTGTAGCCACCAGTTCGAGAAGTTTATTCCTGTGTTTGACTGTGATAATAGGTACACAGTTCAGACCAGGGGTCGATCTAAGGGGGTGGGGGGTGGCAAGGGGGCTAAAGCTCCCCCCAATCCTCCCCAAAATTATCTAGGTCCACTCCCGACATCGTAATTTTGGAGACCCTTTTTTTCCCTGGTTCAGAACATTCTGTTTACTACTGCACTTATGTCATTTGCTTCCTAAATAGTAAGAACACTTTTTACGGCCAAGGAAGTGCTTACAATTTATTGCCATCGCTTTAAAACTTTACAACTATTACTCCCTTCTCCGCGACAGATGTGAAGGAAAACAGCTTTTGCCCACATGATACCAGAAACATCAACAGGTAGTCATTATTGGACCATAATTGCAACCAGTATCGGAGTTTCAAGAGCGCACGTATGGAAAAAAATGTACCAAGTCCTCAACAAATGGTTGCGATATGTTCTGTCAATTGCTGCCCACCTACCGTAATTGGAATGGAGAACACTTACATCTGAGTGTCCACACGGAAGCAATGTACAGTAAACGGCGAGCAGCCTCTTGCTTCTGCCCGTACACTACCGCCGACATGACCAGTTGGCCAGCCTACAATTGTGGGAATGCCGCTATTTGAACACGTGCGCATGCTCCAGCCGCAGACATAAGGCCGCGTAATCTCCTTTTTTTCTTGCCACCACGACTCCCGACCGCAGCGTTTGAATCCTTGCGGTCCCCGGCAGATTGATCCGCCGGTTGTGTGTGTACCGCCGCGTTCCGGTTGCAATTTGTCGGAGGAGGCAGTTACTGCAGATGGCGGCGGCCACAGCGGCATTGCGGTCACTTAATGGCGTCTCGGCACAAAATGGCGGCATGTCACTACGCACGAGTGTCTGCGGTCTCGTTCCGTACCAGCGAACGGTTTGTCCTCAATGTCTCAGCCGGAAGGACACTGCTGACTTTTCTTTACATTAGGCGAGTTCTGCACACGTCCGCAGCTACCAACCGCTTCGAGAGCCAACCGCAGTCGACAGCTACGCCATCAGATTTAATAACCATAAGAATATAAAGCCCATGTCAGGACGAATAATGAAAACTTAGCACTGCATGAAAATGACTGAACGGGGTTCATGTATTTTTAGATGGAAGTTTGGAACAATTACGGAACAGGCCTGTCCAAATCGGGAAGCTCGAGAAAAAAGACGACAAATTTTCATGTTCTAAATCTAATTAGCTTAGGTATTTTTTCCCCTATATACTGAATAAATGTTCCGACCACTTTCTTTAAAAACAGTATGCTGTTTCAAACGCGTGCAATGCAGAAATGCCGAATGACGGCATTATTGAGAACACTTCGATAACGAACAAGTTTAAAAATCCAAGGCGCATTTTTACAAGATTATAAGGAATAGATGGCAAGAGTGCGGATTTATTTGTTTGTATTGGGCAGAAGAAAATAGTAGGCACCTATAAGACGTTCGATTTTTTATTTGGTATTGGATCTTGGAAGTAGTTAGCTGACGTTACAACAGGAAAAACACAACGTAGTATCTTAGCCCATAAGGCCAATCCCCACAACATCTACGTCCGCACACGGACAAATGAACTATGAAATTACATAAATCTGATAAAACAAGTGCATTAGTTGAAAAAATTATGAACACTCAGCACACACAAAAAATACTAAATCATGAGACAAATAAATGATATCTCATCATCAAAGCAATATTATATAGAGTTGATATTCAAAGTGGGTACACTGTTTTGACATGCTGCGTAATACGTAACTACTCTGATGACTACAGGGCGAGTGGGGAAAAGGGTATGAGTGATAAAAATTTTGCAAATTGTTCATTGTTATTACCGGCGAACTAAAAAAAATAAAAGAAACAAATTAGATTTACTTTTTAATTTGTGCTATACTACTCGTCAACGTCTGTGCCATCAAAGCCGTTAGTATCTTAAGGGGGAGGGAATTCGGCAATGTTCTTACGAAGATCTCTGCAATTCCCTAGAGCGATTTCTGGAAATCGAGAAAAACTGAACGCCATATGGCCAGAAGGAGGCTGGACCACCCTTCAGTCCTCTCCATTATGTCAGATAGCCCCTTCTAAGTCCTCAGCTTTCGACAAGACGCAAAATCCCAATAAAAAGAAACAAAGAAAATGTAGAATACATAAGGGCATAAGTCTTAAAAAGCGACTGTATGAGGGCTGGGTAGTAGGTTCATCGAAGATGAAGGCCTGGAACTGCCCGCGGTACTACGTCAATTTTTAAAAATGGCTTTTGACATCTTAGGCCATACAGCCAGCCTGGTGAATTTTTTCTAGCTAATTAGACACACCACAGGACGGACATGACATTCAGGCACAACACTTTAACACCCTAGCCCGCGGCTGGACTCGAACCGGCGACCTTCGGCACGTGGAGCTAGCACTCCAGTCCCTACGCTACCGAGGCTGGCTACTACGTCAATTGATTACGGAGATGAAGCGATGAACGCGAGGCACTTGTCGTTGCCCCCAGATCTGGCTCCGAGGCCTCGAAAAGGAATACGGATCTGCACCTCTGCGAGTGTTGGGACTGTATCAGAAGCTGGGTGTCTGTTGTTTAAGCGCAGCACCGCTGACTACAGCTCCGCAGTCTGAAACATTGCAGCAATAACAGCCGGGCGGGTTGTGCTCGTGAAACACTTTTGCAATTGGGCTCCGATAGATCGGAACGGTCGTTTGTCACGATCGGCGAAAATTACCGTCCTCCTCCTGCTGCGTTCCGTTTAGTGTTATTTCGCAAGCGACGGTGGGAACCGAGGGCCGCCGACCTCCCCAATCTCTATTAAATCCCTCCCCAGCCACAGGACGAAATAAACTGCCCACAGCAGTACTCCACAGGCTATCAGAACCTACCTGAAACACTTCGTGTCAACCAATCCACACAACTCACACAGGTTTACGTAGAAAGCAAAAACAATCAGCACATCTTAAATGCACCACTGTACATATTGTTGAAAGTTCCGAAGTTTCTCATTTTTCCAATGCACCACTCTGCAATAACTTATATTAAGTTATCCCGTTTGCTCACGAGTACAAAGTTAACAATTCAGTTGTTGACACGGTCGATTCCCTGAAGTATCTAGGCGTAACAATACAAAGCAACATGAAATGGGACTTGCACATAACTTCTGTCATAGGCAAAGCTAATTCTAAACTACATTTTATAGGTCGTATTTTGAGAAGCTGTAATGCTCATACAAAGGAAATAGCGTACAAAACACTAGTGCGTCCGCATTTGGAATACTGTTGTGCAATTTGGGATCCGTATCGCAAGGGATTGATTGACACGTTAGAGAAAGTACAGAGGAGAGCCGCTCGATTCGTGACCGCTAGTTACAGTCCTTATGTAAGTGTCACAGAGCTGATACGTGGGTTAGGCTGGGATTGTTTGGCGGACAGACGACGTCGTTTTCGTTTAAATTTGTTGGAGAATATGCGAAAATCTCTAATTTACGAGTGCAACGAAATACTTCTTCCGCCAACCTATTTAGGTCGCAATGACAGAAGGGATAAGATTCGAGAGATAAGATGCCATACTGATACATTTATGTATTCTTTCTTTCCTCGTTCTATTCGGGATTGGAATACTCTAAAATAGGATTGGTGCTTAGCACCCTCTGCCACCCACAGTAATTGTGAATTGCAGAGTATAGATGTAGATGTAGATGTAGATCCAGCTTGTAAGAATTCAAACTTGCCTCGTCGCTAAGACCCCATGAAAATGTGAAGGTGCATAGTTGCAAAACATTATACACTGTACCAAAATCCTGTGTTGTATCCCAAGGAATGGGAAGGAATTCGGCCACGACCTTTTTGAAGGAAGCATCCCGGCATTCACCTGGAATGATTTGGGGAAACCATGGAAAACCCAAATCTGGATGCCCGGACCAGCGTCCTCCCGAATGCGAGGCCAGAACGTTAACCGTTCACCCACCACACGCGATGCCAGTGTGGAAAGAGAGCACATGACACTGTTGATACGTCAGGACCTTGAGTTTGGCTGGCGCTTAGTTACTGCGGAAGAATAAAAGCGTCGTGGGTGAGCGGTAACACTTTGGCCTCGGATCAGAGGACACGAATCCCCGTCCTCTCATCCTGAGTTGGGTTTTCCATTGTTTTGCAAAATCACTCCAGCCGAACACTGGGATGGTTCCCTCAAAAAGCCATGGCCTAATTCCTTCCCATTCCTTGTCCCTAGTGCCTTCCTGCCTTCAATGACCTGGTGTAGACGAGACAGTAAGCCATAAAAAAGGACGATCAGACATTAAAAAACATTCATCACAGTCATTTCCAGGTTTGGGCGCTCCTTGAAATGGAATTGGCCACCCTACCTATGTATCTTGGTCTTACGGACATCATTGTGGACAAGTAGGGTGAGAAACTTAAATCAACTTTCTTCATGAATGTATAATTGGTTCTGATTTGTAACTTTCCGTCTGTGATGCCGTCGTTTCTTGGTTTGCGTAAATCAAACAGAACAGACGTATTATTAAATGCTTAAAAACCATCTTTTGCAAAGTTCTATTACAGCTATACGTTTTGAAATTCTAAACATTATATATGATTTTGTTCGGTTTATTTGTCTATGGAAATATTGAATTATGATATTCTGCATACTTAAATAAATCTTGTTTTCGCCTAGGTTCGTGTGTTTCTCGGAATCCGAACATAAAGCATCCATTTCTCTTGTATCGTCAATAGATCAGCTATCTACTGGTCAAGTCGAAAGAGTGCAGTAGGCTGACCAATTCTTAAATACTGTGAACTACAGGCTTCGGCGGATTTGTTAATTGTGTGTGACGTCATCGAGTTCTCGTGACGAGGCGCAACATTAATAAACACGTTGTCAAATGCAGGCGGTGGGCCTTCAGGCTGGCGTTTAGGTGACGAATGCCAGCAGGCAGCCAACCACTACTTACCCGGCAAGAAATATGCATATTACCACCAGCGTCAGATTTATGGAGCTAAATATCGATGATTGGCCAGCGTCTTGGATGCGGATACAAAACAAGAATTTGCATCTCCCACTGCTAATGGAAAAGAAAGAAAACATGTGTCGGGGAACACAAAAAAGGAAGAAAAAAAAATCTGGAAATTGTGAGCGAGCAGTGATAGCCACTCGCCATCCAGCGACAGCTGTAATTGCAACGCTCAGCGCCGCCCGCGGCGACCGGCGGAACTGCATGCCGCATGCTAATACGACTGGATCGTGCCGCGTATTATCTCTGTCTGAAGACCACTTAGTAAAGCAACACGGGCGCGAACAAACGAAAGGGGACGCCGAGTTAGCCACAGAGACGTAATCTAGTTTCCTGCACAATGTTTAAGTGCCACCCTACTTGTTGCAGGCAGACTATAGTTACAGAGAATCTTTGTGTGTCCCAGCAGGCGGAATCTGCAATAGTTCAAGAACCACCCCTTGTTACTGAGCAACAATAAAGGATGTTCTATTTGAAGGCATGAAGACGTGTAACCGATAAACAAAGTGCTACAGATTTTAGTCAAGAAAAAAAATCTGTCTCCTGATAATATGGCCACATAAGATATCGTCCATAAACCATGTGGTCCGGTGGGTGAAAAGGGGTGAGGGGTTGGGTAGAAAGCTGTACAAGACTACGCTGGTCTACGTGAGGGGAAATGAGTCCGATCCAAGCTACGTAGTTTTTTAATGATATTTGGCACAGGTAAAAAGAGACGGAACAATTTCGTCATTTAATTTCATCCGTACTTTAGAAACGCTAAATTCTCCCAGTGTTGTGCCGTGTGTGACTTTAAATCAGGTATGGGCAACCTTTGCTTAGCTGAGGGCGTAATTTCGGGACTTAATCAGGTCGCGGGCCGTAGGTAAGAAAGAAGTAGATAGTAGTGAATAAAAAGGCGATAAAAACTCACACATTTTTTATTTACTAGAATTACAATAGGATAATCAAACATACAAAAGCAAATTAACAAAAACAGATAGAAAAATCAAATGAAAATTAATGGGAGACTTGAGTTTGAAGCGTTATTTGAAATTTCCGAATCTCTCGCGGGCCGGACTGAAGTTGGTGGAGGGCCGGATCCGGCCCGGGGGCTGGGGGTTGTCCATATATGCTTTAAATCATGGTGCTATAGTAACACGGTGTCAGAGCGTTTGGACTAGCCGACATGCACCTGCGCGTTTAAACTACACCGATACACCATGGCGATATCGCGTTAACAATACTAGACACGCTGTAACTAGACTCAAAATTCGGATCGAGTGTTGTGGGTGAGAGGATACGCTCTGGCCTCGCGTTTGAGAGGACGCGGGTTCAATCTCGGCCCACTCTTGCAGATTTGTGTTTCCAAGGTTTCACCAAATCATTCTACACCAATGCTGGGTTGATTCCTTCAAAAAACGACGTCATGTCCGAATTTCTTCCCGTTCCTTGCCTTCGTTGTATTGTCACATGCCTACCTGTTACTGCAAATGAGAATGCTAGTCGTATTCTAGTGAATCCCCCTCCACGCCCCGTGGTTTTGTAGACCGTGCCATGCCGCCGAATTGTACGGATCAGCACGCGCCATAGGCTGGCACTCACCACCTCGAAGCCACTTCACCAGCACGCTGCCTAGGGTCGTTTCAGCTACCCGGGCGTTTGATGTTTACCGACTGGGCGGCGGGTACGGGCGCACCATCCCTGCCAGCCGAGGCGGCTCCCTTCCCCCCGCCCGCTGTTCATAGCTATACCGGCAAATGCACGGTACGTGGGAAACCACCTTTATATTTCTAAGGGAGCGTCCATTAATTACGTGAGATGTCTTTCCGGAATTCCGGACCGCCCCCCCCCCCCTTTTCTGGTGAGACTTCGTAAGATCTGGCCGGACCTCCCTCTCTAAAAATGACGTGAGATTTTGAAGTTTTGACGGAGGAACCTCCCCTCCACCCCTACTAATCGAACTCGCAACTTTATGAGACCCTTTTTTTTTTTAGGTCTCATGCTTCCAAAGGCGGTTATACCCCCCTAAGGTCGGGTTTTGGACCAAATACCCCTCCTAAAGTTGACTTTCGCGTCATTTGTAGACCTTTGTTTTTTTATTTCTACCAAGCTGCAAAAATTTGAAAACCTCACGTGAGATTTCCGTTGACTCCCCCTCCTCCTTGGTGAGGTTTCGTGAGATTTCGTCGGACCCCCCTCTCCCCCCCCCCCCTATTTCACCTCACGTCATTAATGAGCGCCCCATAAACAGTGTGAATGGCACAAGACAAACCCAACCCTTAAACGAGAACGTCCATGCCCGAAGCAGATTCGAACTGACAGGTTCTGCTACGCAGCCGATGTCTGTTAAAATCTGTTACATTTCAGTCCAGTAACCACAAGCAAGAAAATTTGAAGTACTTGAAATGTGGAGGATAGAAGGACGGAGAAAATCAAGTGGACGGATAAAGTGCGAAATGAACGTGTTTAGTAAATGATGTCGAGGAAAATGATTGTGGAAGAGTCTAGCAGAACGAGAGACACAAGGGTGGGTCATATTTTGAGAAATGCGCGATTGGTGAATTTGTTAGTGGAGGAAATAGTTGATGGAAAGAATTGTAAAGGCAGATATTAGAATATATGAAGGAGATAATTGAGGACGTGGATTGTAAGAGATATGTTGAGATGAAGAGGTTAGCGTATGACAGGAAGATATGGAGGATTGCATCAAACCAGTCGAGAGACTGATGACAGAAAAAAAGGTCCTACTATCAGCAGTTTTGAGGTCGCCTGTTTGGTTGAGATAGCAGCAGATGGAGCTCCTGTAACGTGAGGCACGCATATTTAGTGTTTTTACGCAGCCACCTGCGAGCTGCCAGCGACCTGTGTGGCAGCAACGGGACAAGGACCCGTCTTTCCTCGGAAGCCGCTGAGCCGCTATTACCAATTAAAGCGAGCACTAGTCCGCTGCAATTTCGGATTCGTCATATGGCGGCGGGCGGAGGCACAAGTTTAAGGTCTCCCGCTTTTTGCTGCGTCCAACTGAGACAACTATTACGCGGGTCCGCTCAGGGACCACATTCTGCTTCCTGGCTGCAAAGACTGTGCTGCAGAAAACAGTCTAAAGGAGGAGCAGCTGGGAGGTTGAAAAAACGAAGTGGCGCACACAATTGCATTAAATCCACAATCAAATCCACCATAACTGCCCATTAAGTGGGAGTGCTCATTTTCATACGGCACCACATCCAATATTTGGTTTTTAACTAGTTATACCCATTCATTTCTGTGACAGGTTTTGTTATTCCTACATGTAAATTTTCTTCGCAAACAGAATAACACTGAGATCTCCAAAGCTATTTGATTCACAAACTAAGTTTCCTCAGTTTGAACAAATGCCAGTCTAATAACTTCGCCGGTGTTAGTATTCCAAGGTTCCCAATCACTGGTTAGTCACAAAACATAGTATTAACACCGTCCACTGCACTGAATTTTCAAAGGAACATGAAACATTTGGGTCAATCATATTTTTTTAGTTTGCCATTTCATTTTGTGTATGGTGATACTAATAGCTATTTTATTACCAACGATTTGCCAGCACATGTACGTTCACCTTAGATACATATTTGACTAATTTGTCTAAGTGAGGTGAAAACTGACTGAAGAAAATAGTTTCTGATGTTCATTTCAATGTTCGCGTTGATTTACTTCGGCTGAGATTACGAAAATTCTTCTAAGCCATCAAAATTTCAATAAAATCTAGTTATAATTATTCCCAACAACAAATCTATGTTTGTTATATCGATCAGCAAGTTTATAACAACAACATTACATTGAATACAACAGAATCTATGGCTTGACCACAGTTTCTAGGGAATTTTCCTGAATGAGCCCCAACGAACTAATCTTGATTCTGGCAGAAAAGCACAATCTGAAGTAGTTGAAAAGACGAACCTAACGGCTATATTGCATGAGTCGCATTCGTTCAAACAGTAATCTAGCAACGACATTTTTACTGTGTCTAAATACAAAAATACATTCATGAAAACATTTGGACACTTTCTCATAAAAATTATCTGTAAATTCAGTCACGGTACTAATCCCTAACAGATACGAATTGATCAAATCCAGAAAATACCAATATAGCCGCCACCAAGAAAGTAAGCACGTTGCTTGAGATGAAGCTTGTTTTCCATCTTGTGTGGAGTTCTACATCACTAATTATTATTCGTCATGTTTGCAATCCAAAACCATACAACGCTTAGAGACCAACAAAAACTAGAGGCGATGAGGATTACACAGGATTTGCCGAAAACTGCTGCAGCAGACGAACATTCTCATAAAAACGGCCCAGTGCTGACAGACTAACAAGCTTCCTAATTATTATGTTTAGACGTGCGTGCTGACAGCAAGCGAATAAGAAACGGATAAGGTTCCTTTATTTTTCGAACCGATCTAACTACGGTACTCAGCAAATTAACCATGGATTATGCCACTAAAACACAGGGGGGTGACAAGAGTTTTAAGTTCAAACTCTGGCTTGACTTGCGTTGAACTAGAAACAAGAAGAGTTATTACTTTTCTTCATATATATACACTGAAGAGCCAAAGAAACTGGTACACCTGCCTAATATCGTGTAGGTCCCCGCGAGCACGCAGAAGTGCCGCAACACGACGTGGCATGGACTCGACTGATGTCTGAAGTAGTACTGGAAGGAATTGACACCATGCATCCTGCAGGGCTGTGCATAAATTCGTAAGAGTATCAGAGGGTGGAAATCTCTTCTGAACGGCACGTTGCAAGGCATCCAAGATATGCCCGATAATGTTCATGTCTGGCGAGTTTGGTGGCCAGCGAAGGTGTTTAAACTCGGAAGAGTGTTCCTGGAGCCACTCTGTAGCAATTCTGAACGTGTGGGGTGTCGCATTGTCCTGCTGGAATTGCCCAAGTCCGTCGGAATGCACAATGGACATGAATGGATGCTGGTGATCAGCCAGGATGCGTTCGTAGGTGTCACCTGTCAGAGTCGTATCTAGACGTATCAGGGGGTCCCATGTCACTCCAACTGCACACGCCCCACACCATTACAGAGCCTCCACCAGCTTGAACAGTCCCCTGCTGACAGGTCCATGAATTCATGAGGTTGTCTCCATACCAGTACACGTCCATCTGCTCGATACAATCGGAAACGAGACTCGTCAGATTAGGCAATATGTTTCCAATCATCAACAGTCGAATGTTGGCGGGGCCTGGCGAGGCGTAAAGCTTTGTGTCGTGCACTCAGCAAGGGTACACGAGTGGGCCTTCGGCTCCGAAAGCCCATATCGATGATGTTTCGTTGAATGGTTCACACGCTGACACTCGTTGATGGCCCAGCCTTGAAATTCGCATCAATTTGCGGAAGGGTTGCACTTCTGTCACGTTGAACGATTCTCTTCAGTCGTCGTTGGTTCCATTCTTGCAGAATCTTTTTCCAGCCATAGCGATGTCGGAGATTTGATGTTATATCGGATTCCCGATATTCACAGTGCACTCGTGAAATAGCCGTACGGGAAAATCCTCACCTCATCGCTACCTCGGAGATGCTGTGTCCCATCTCTCGTGCGCCGACTATAACACCTCGTTCAAACCCACTTAAATCGTGATAACCTGCCCTTGTAGCAGCAGTAACTAATCTAACACCTGTTGTCTTATATAGGCGTTGCCGAACGCAGCGCCATACTCTGAATGTTTACATATCTCTGTGTTTGCATTCGCATGCTTATACCAGTTTCTTTGGCTCTTCAGTGTAAATCAAACTTTACTGCACATAAACGTCAAATTAGGATCATGTGAAAATTACAGTAGAAACCAGCGTGTCCAATGTAAACTCTTTTTCACGGTAGGAGCCTTAGTATTGATCTGCCAGTAATATCTTTCAGTGTCAACCGAAATCAGAACCTAAGCCAAAATGCTTTTTGTTAGAACTTTGGAAGTTATGTACACTAGCGCATCAGGCGCACGTAGTGTCAAATCGATGGTCATCATTGACTAAAACGAGGTACACCCTGTGAACTAAAGTGATAAAAGTCGGGGTAGACGGATATCGTGGACCAGATCGTCCACAAGTGTTGTTACGAAAACGAAACGGTGAGAGGAGAACACTGGATTTAAACTCTTAAGAATTAAAAGTTTGCTTCATACACTGAAAGGAAATGTCGAATAAACAATTGATGTCAAATGGCTCTAAGAAGTATAAATAATATATATATATATATGTATACAATAGAAGTTCTTAGGATTGAAGTTGTGAGGGCACATCAACAATTCATTTAGAATGGAAACAGACTTGAGTCCAGTTTAGCATTCTTGTGTGGCATTAGTTA
Source organism: Vandiemenella viatica (assembly GCA_031002005.1). Classification (NCBI taxonomy): domain Eukaryota; kingdom Metazoa; phylum Arthropoda; class Insecta; order Orthoptera; family Morabidae; genus Vandiemenella; species Vandiemenella viatica. Next base: position 47,307,498 of record CM061914.1, read on the forward strand.
AACTACAGGACGTTAACATTAACTAATTACGCAAATGAACTGGACGTTTCACAATTGAGTGAGGTAGTGAAGAGACATCGTTAGATTCTCAGTGCAGAAATACAGACGAGATGGTAAATACATGGTTGCTCCAAACTGTTATATCGATCTAACCACAAATTATACAGTTCCATTTTGCACTTCAAAATAAAGATAAATGAAAAAGATTGAAATCATTTAAAGAATTCTTCTGACCTCTTTCTCCTCAATTGTCCAACTTCTTACTTACTCGTGCTGCCTATACATTCCAACGGAAGGTTGGGTAAACAAACCTAGCAGGAAACTACATGGATGAACGAACAGGAGTTCGAGGCAACGGGGAGCCTCCAGTGAAAATCCAATCGCTTTGATGATCATATGTGTTATAACGAACATTTCGCAGCGGTACGACTACTATTTTTCTTAAGATACGATAAAGAATTTGGCTTTTCCGAAACATCTCTAGGTGAAACTGCCGAATTCGTTCGCGTATCTCCAGTCCTCTATTTATTCTAATGAAAGGCAAAAAAAAAAAAAAAAAGTTGAAAACTAAGATGAATATTACATACGAAATCAATGGATACAGACAAAAAAGAAATTTGACAACGCATATCCGGAATTCGTAGGATCGTAAGCATTTCTATTATAAAATCCAACTCATAATGAAAACTATAAATAGTCGATTTACTCTCATTGACGTATCACAGGAAAAGGAACACAAGAAAAACTGTGACCACCTAGCTTCGAGAAATATAAGGCTTTGCTTAATAAAGAATAAAAGCATTTGAAATTAGAAGTGACGCCAAACGGATTGTTTCCACAGTCATGAAGTATCAGCCCACATTGCTTGTCAATTTCATCTCCTGGCTGCAACATTACACATGAAGTAATAGTTACACATACTCACACATGCCCGTATTTTCGTCAATACCCTCCCCGACACGCCGATATCACAGATAAATGACGTAAGCGTAGACCAATATCCATCCCGATGCCGAAAAGTTTGCCTGCCTGCTACAATTGTGTACATAGGTGAAATAGTCTAGGACTGAATGAGTTCCGCAAATATAACAAATCTTAGCGCACACCAACTATTTGCTGCAAATCCTCTTCTACCCGTCTGAGGTATTCAGCAATAACATGCAGTCATAACAGTGGTATCATGACTTCAACGACAATAAATCGGAAGAATACCACAACATAAGCATGGAATCGCAAATTTAACAAACCGCTGAAAACAACATCCACCTATCTACACCAGAAACGAGAGCAAATTATGGATAATTTGTATCTCTCCACAGTATACTTACTCTTGTTGAACTACTTAGTTTCTGCTAAGAACGTTCCTAATATTAAAAATAAATGGAAATTACCTCAAACGACAACGTAAATTCAGCAATCGCCATTCACAAAGCCAAATTCTGTATTCCTTCTCGGCTTCATCAATATTTAAACCTTCGTGGTTTAATTATTCGTGTTTAATCTCAGAATAAGTTGTGGATTTGATAGTACTATAAACAAACCTTTGAACAAAACAGATCAAAATGGTCAGCCACTAACTATTGTGGATGTTTCCTAAAATGAACAGTGGCATTTGTTCCTTACCCAAATATCTCATCTAACTTCGTAACAATGATAACATTAGACAACATTTCGTCTGATGGGAGCTACTGCAGTTAAAGATGCTCTGCATTCCCGCTGAGTGCGACGCAGCCGACGAATGGGGTTTGCGTCCAAACGTCAAAGTCGGCAGCAGTAAAGTCGGCAGCCGAGAGCACGTAGAGACTTCCGTCAGACCGCACCAGACGTGAGGAGCAGGTGAACTGGACTCAGTATCCATCCTTGTGGAACAGCAGCGAGACAAAGGTTTCAATCCCCACTGACGAGCTTGACGCCTGAGGAGGCGACAGTACCAAAACAATGCCACGCTAGCGCATAGGTCGTTCCTCAAAAGAACATGATACTTACGCACCCACTGTTAAAGAAACAATTAAATTCGGCAAAGGCATTAATGGAACTTACTTGATCTCTCCTCTCGTACTATTCCATTCTGCGTATGACGAATTTAATTAACATACAGGGTGTCTCCAAAATACTTTTACAAACATTAGGAGCAGGTTGCTCACATCAAAAAAAAAAAAAAATCCATATAACATATCTCTGAAAATCCTTAGTTTTTTAGTTACACATTATCTATGAGTGACACACTATCTGTTTTACATTTCAGCTTATTGATGTCCACAAAATTTCTGCCTTCTATGTGCATAGTCTATGTAATTTTCTCTACATACCAACATAGTTCTTCATTTTTCCTCTTCCATCAAGTAGGCCTACCACCTTTTCCCTTTATTGGTTAAGATTTACCTTAAGATTTTACTCTATTTTTTTTCCCTAACTCCATTTTCTTATTCAACACCAGGTATTCGGAGCTGAACATTGCCTCCGTGTTGACAACTGTTGTATAATGTCCGCTCTTTGTTTTGATGGAGACCGCTTTCTTGTTGCTCTGTTTTGGATTAGTCTAAATCAGGGATAGCCAACCCAAATGGTCTGGCGAGCCAGTTTGGAAATACATGATAACTCCGCGGGCCGCATATAAAATTATATATCCCCATATTAGATTTAGACACACTAAAGACTTTTTTGGAGCGAAAATTGAAACGTAATGAATTATTATAATTGTATTTACTATTATTCTTACATGTAAACATAGATAATATAATAATAATGATACCAACCGCACATTTTAAATAAATATATAATACTAAAAATGATATATATAAATGAAATACATTTTGAAAATATGGATGCACAAATAATATATTTTTTAACATTGGTTTTCACCACTTTGGCCATTATAAAATAAATATATTTTGTAAAAGTGTGATGAATCTCGCGGACCGGAAAAATATTCAAGGCGTGCCGCGGGTTGGCCACCCCTGCTCTAAATGCTAGTTCCATCTTTCTAGCTTCCTTATGTAGCCCATTGGGTTGGATCCATTCACGCAAATATTTACATTTTTCGATCGTCATAATTTTTTCCAAATTTCGTTTTGATATGTTTTTCATTATTGTGTTTGCATTCTACATACTTTGTTTTACATGTGAGATCGTGATTCCTTTGTATGTGCTTTACAGTTCAAAATTAGTCCTATGAATCGCAGTCTAGAATTAGCTGTACCTATGTCCGAAGTTATATGCTGGTTCCGTTTCACGTTGGTTTTAAGAATACGCCAAAATACATTAGGGTATCAACCAAGTCAACAACTGAACTGTTTACTTTATGCTCGTGAACAAACAGATTTTTTTTGTTAGTTATGCACAAGATTATAAGCTAATTGACAACTGTAACACTACAGTTTTTCGCTTTGTAGCTTGGGGCTTCAAAATATCGACCAAAACTTACGTCACAGCCTGCTACAGGAGTTTGATAGTGCTATTAGTCACAGCCACATACCGTGCCAAATAAGAGTTTTTTTTCCTTCGGCTGATGAAGCTCCCTTCCTACACTGGTTCTCCCGTAAGACGCCTAGGACCCTAGTCGGCCCCTAAGAAGATAATCTGGCTATTAGGAGGCAGGGAACGGGAAAAACACCGCCATCACGGCCATTAGGCAAATTACCCGCGTGCGTTGTCAACACGGGCGGAGCGGCCGCACAAAAACTGGAAAACCGACGGACGGTGACCGGCCGAAACGGCAACAGCCTCCGGCTGGCCAAACAACGAACCACCACTTCCCAGAGTCACAAAACGACAATATGTCGAACTCACGAGTAGCACCTGTCAAACGCGAGATACTTAGGAAGGCAGGGATCCGTAAGTTCCGAACATTTGTGGTCTTAATAACGATTTCTGTTCGTATATTTAATTTCACACACATTATTTTATTGATACGTGAGCGTTAACATTCTGGAGAATGTGTCTTAGACTGCTATCCGCTCCTGCTAATTTCGATTAATATTATTCTCGAATCATAAACATCAAATAAACAGTTAAAACATTGTGCAGATTAACAACTTTAAACATATTTCGCCCAGTACTTCGCAACCTCAAGTGCATTCGATATTGCTCGGAACAGGTCATCTTGGTTGCAGCATGATGGGCACATGAGGCACTCGAGTATATGGTTCAATGTTTGGTCCTCACGACACTTGCACTTAATACTGGTAGAATCAGTATAAACACAATTCACTAGGTTTTCCTTGGACCTGCTCACTCCAGATCGCAATCGATTTAAGGACAGCCAAACGTTCCAGTCCTTTGCGTGACCAGGTGGCAAGCGCTCTGCAACTGCTAGTGGTCCCGAGATGTTAAGGACATTCATTGTCCACAACTGTACTTTTGCCTTTTCAGGTGACCCAATTAGTTCCCACGATGATGTTCTGAGGAAGTTTTTCCTGGATTTGAGTCTCTGGGCTGGTGGTATATGGACGTGCAGTGGATGAGCGCTTTCCCGTCCTACTTTTGTCCTCTCCTTGTTCGTAGCCACTGCTCTCCAGATACTGGGTGGTGCAATCCCCTAAAGCTGGTAAAGCCTGTCAACTGGGGTAGACTTTAGGCAGCCTGTCACTAGTCTACAGGTGTTATTGAGGGCTACATCCACCTGTTAGGTGCGAGATGATGAGTAACAAACTGGTCATGCATAATATACTATTACTATTACTCCGCGATTCACTTAAAGTGTGTGGCGGAGGGTGCATTGCACCTATCCGGAAAGATAATGGCTTGGAAGTAGAGGTGGCCAAAGTGATTCACTAAAAAGAGCGGTGTTTCATTTGATCACTCTACGAAAAGAACTAGTTCTTTTGAACGGTTCACTAGCTCACTTGCTCAGTTATATTTGAGACTTTTTTTATGTGCTACCCCTCAGAATCGGGTTACTCCCTCACTTTTCGATGAAAATACCCTTAAATCGGCCTTGATGCAATTAGTAGACTTTTTTTTTTTTTTTTTAGTTCAACAGTCCACAAAGCCCACGTGAACAAGCTCTTCTCTTGATCTTCGGAAATAGCCGACTTCTGACCGACTCACCTAGAAGAACTACCACTCGCGAACGACCCATCTCTACTTGGAAGGGTTATTAGGGATATGGCAGGAGGCGCCCATGGGCTACTGTGAGGAACCATCCCAGCATTCCCGTGGAGTGATCTGGGAAAACCATGGAAAACCCAGATCAGGATGGCCGGAGAGTTTTAACGAAAGCTACTCTTGTCGGATTTTCAGTTTACTCGCCCGGTAAATCCTTTCTATTCCATTCCCTGATCGCTCGCGGATTCATCATTCCGAGATACGAAAGTTGCTGGTAGCAATATTTGTTTGCTGTCATTCTGAAATATGTCAGTCGTGAATTTTTCAATTACCTTCCGTCGAGAGCAACACCTTCGGCGTTCCAGGTCTTCCCAACCTAACTCCTTCAACATCGCACTTACGCTTTCCCTCCAACTATACATATATAAGAGGGTGAATCAAATATAAACAAAACTTTATTTTTAAAAATATTATTTTTATTTTAAGCGCAAAAAAGTACATATCTTATTTTTCTACGTAATCTCCTGCTTTAGAAACACATTTTTCCCAGCGGATAGGCAGCTTCCCAATTCCTTCCATGTAGAAAGATGCAGGTCGTTTCTGCAGCCAATTGCGCACGTAGGCTTCCACCTCAGCATCACTGTTGAATTTTTGGCCTCCCAAAGCTTCCTTGAGAGGACCAAACACATGAAAGTCACAGGGTGACAGGTCTGGACTGTAAGGAGGGTGGTCCAGTGTCTCCCACCCCAGTTTCTCCAATTTTTCCCTGGTTAAGGCTGCTGTGTGGGGGCGAGCATTGTCATGGAGAATAACCACTTTCCTCATCGGTAGGTCTCGTCTTTTGCGGCGATATGCAAGTCGGACCTCACTCAAAATGTCGCAGTAGTAGGCCGCATTGATTGTCCTGCGCTCATGCAAAAAATCGAGGTGCAGCAAACCACGCTGGTCAAAAAAAACCGTAGCCAAAACCTTGCCAGCCGATAGTCGTGACTTGGCTTTCACTGGTCCAGGTTCTCCTTTGTTTCTCCACTCCATACTCGCTTGTTTGGACTCAGGGGTGTAGTGGTGCACCCAAGTTTCATCACAGGTGATGATGTGAGTCAGAAATGGGTCCCCTTCTTCCCGAAATCGTGCCAGAAGACGCTCACACACCTGAAGTCGATTCAATTCTGTTCTGCTGTGAGAAGGCGAGGAACCCACCTGGCGCACACCTTACGGTACCCAAGCTCCTCTGTGAGTATGGAGTAAGTGCTCCCATAACTTATTCCGACCTTACTTGCAATTTCAGAAGTGGTAAGACGCTTGTCATCTTCAATAAGCCGTCTAACACAGCTCATGTTGTTCTCTGTAATGCTGGTGCGGGGTCTGCGATTATGGCTCTCATTTTCAACATGATGACGACCATCCACAAACTGTTTATGCCATGCAAACACTCTGGCTCGCGACAGTGTCTCTTTCCCGAGCTGGGCAGTCAATCTCCTCAAGATTTCTGCCGGTTTTACGCCTTCTGCAGCGAGAAACTTGATTATAACACGTTGCGCAATCGACGAGTGTACCTCTTGCTCCGACATCGTGACGGTTGGCACTGAGCGAGTCGAGGGGGGGGGGCTAACGGTCTTCCCCCACTCCTGACAAACCTACCTATCGCCAAACGAAGCGGGAACGTTCTCCCACCACTATTGCGCCCGAACGGCCGAAAGTCTTGTTTATATTTGATTCACCCTCGTATATATACACCTGTCACGAATCAGGCGGCTCTTCTTTGGACCTTCTCTAATGCCTCCATTAACCCCTTTTGATGGGGACCCCATACATAACAACAATATTCTAAGTGAGGCCGCACTAGTGACTTGTATGCATTCGATTTAACTTGCGGAGTACATTGTTTTAAATTACGACCTAGAAATCGAAGCATACGATTTGCTTTCCCAATTACATTCTCGATATGCTCAATCCACGACAAATTATTACGAATTTTTACCCCTAGGTATTTAGCGGAATCTACCGTTCTAAGGACAGTACCATTAATTGTATATTCAGAGCTAAATGGTGTCACCTTTTTACTTACACGCATGACTTGGCACTTTTTAGCGTTTAATTCCAACTGCCAACGTTTACATCACGCAATTATTTTCATAATATCGTCTTGTAACAACGCGCAGTCTTCCTGGGTTTTGATTTCACGATAAATTCTAGCATCATCGGCAAATAATTCTGCTACAGAGTAACAAAGGGCCATTGCTAATGTACGTATAGTTTGCGGTTGACTGCCCTACTGCGACCCATCTAGTTTTCGCAGTAAGTTGTTTATCTAAATTTCTCCATGCAAATACTGGAATCAAGCTTTCCCGGCTATATTCACCCGTCCACTACTAGAAATTACAAATTTTATTATAAAAAGAGCAATAACCTTAAATAAAATTTGAAGAACAAAATACGCTGGAACAATGTATTTTCCCTACCACATGGCTTCTTCTAACCACTGAAAGTGTAGCAGACGTTAAAATACAAGGTAGATAGATATTGATGTGATTGAGTTTGGACTCACCTCTCTGGAGGTCGGATGCATCGGGCTGGACGGAGGTCGTGGTGCGCTGGGCAGCCACCTCTTCGCCTGGGACTCGCTCTCATCCTGAAACACAACCACACACAGCGTTCAGCCTGGACTCCACCTCCTGCAAAGATCATGTCACTTTACTTACATTGGCTAAGTAATAAGCATATAACGTGAGAGAAGGTTGCGAGTAAATCACACTCCGATGAAGCTCACACTCTGACGTACATAAAACACATTGAATCGGTTGCAACGGAAGTCATTTTGCGAATGCAGATGCGGAGGTTCAGTGTTTGACCTCCGTGGATGCGGATGTTTTACGGAAGCAGATGTGGGAAAAAAATTATAGTTACTTAGATTTTAAATTTTTATGACTAATAAACTTAAAATCAAAATAAGTATACTTTTTATCATTGCATTTTACATAAGCATAGCCTATTTCCATATAATACTACCATTTTGATTTATTTTATGCCTCATCTTTCAACAAAAAAAGTGGTATGTTGTCACAAGTGAACTAAATTATATACATAACTACGCTCTCCTCAACAAAACAGTCTTTGTCATATTAATTTTGGAGAGTTCGAGGCTCGACTAATTCGATGTGACGCTTTCGATATTTGATGGAGTGATAATAATTATAAAGAATTCAGTTGTTTCGATCCAAACAGTTTTTGTTTATTGTATATTATTTTAATCCACTAAGGATTACATCCGAATATGCAGGTTCTTTTTAGGCAATGATAATCACAAACACCCGATTTACGCTTCTACACCGATAGCTAACATCTCTTGAGTAAATATTTCCATAGCAACCTATATCGTCTTGATTTTCTCTAAGAGTGTATATTATTAATTTTCATCTCTGCTCAAGGAGCTAAATATAATGTTCTTTAATCTTTTTAAAAAATATTTCCGCTATGCCACATGCCTCCTCAAGTTTACCATGGCTTTGCTTTATTTATTTTATTTATTTATTTATCAATCTTGTTCCATGGATCCCTGCTGAGGAAGTACCTCTGGGATGTGAAACATGTCATTGTTGATACATATACACATAATATGAGTCATATCATAGTAAATATATATATATATATATACATATTTTACAAATACAAGAAATAATAATAAACATACATTTTTGCAACTGAGTTTTGCTAACGTCATAATGAGTACAATTAATTATTTTCTTCAAATTCTTGAATGGAGTAGAAGGAGTTGCCAATAAGATAATCTCTAAGTTTTTGTTTGAATACATCTTTATTATCTGAAAGCTGTTTTATACGATTAGGTAGTTTATTAAACAGATGTATCCCAGAATAATTAACTCCTCTTTGTACTAATGACAGAGATGTTTGTGTTTTATGCAAGTTATTTCTGTTTCTTGTATTGAAACTGTGTACCTGTGAATTAGGTGTAAACAGGTTAAAATTTTCTATGACAAAGCTCATGAGAGAATATATATACTGAGAATACATTGTAAGAATATTGAGTTTCTTAAAGAGTTGTCTGCAAGAAGTTCTTGGTTTTACCCTACACAGAAACATTTAAAAGACATCGGTAAACTTATAAGAGTAACCTTGCATCTCGTGATCCCCATCCCATTTCTCTTATCCCTAGTAGAATATTTACAAATATTTTACAACACACTCTATTCTTAATACTAACATAACAAAATAAACTAAAAAACATTTCAGAAAATATACACAAATGCAAGACCTGTCATGGTCGCCATGTGACGCTATCTTATATTTGATGGACTGATTATAATTATAAAGAATTCGGTTCTTTCGATCCAAACATTTTTTGTTTATTTTATATTATTTTAATCCACTAGGGATTACATCCGAATATGCAGATTCTTTTTAGGCAATGATAATCACGAACACCCGATCTACGCTTCTACACCGATAGCTAACATCTCATGAGTATTTATTTCCATAGCAACCTATATCATGTTGCTTTTCTCTAAGAGTATATATTATTAATTTTCATCTCTGCTCAAGGAGCTAAATATAATGTTCTTTAATCTTTTTAAAAAATATCTCCGTTATGTCACATCGAGCGATAAGCACGAGGCCACACCGCTCTAGCAGCCCATTCATGGTCCAACTTGTATAATTACGGTGATCCGATTTTCGGATGTAGGACTCTTGCTGGACCGTGAAAGGCGTTGAACGACGTGTTGGACGTTGTTGGGCACCCAGACAACCCATGCGGGTCCGTGCAGTCCACGAGCTATAGCGTAGGATCGTTATTGGAGCGAACATCCTACAAGCATGCGGTGAGGAAATGGTGTGCGGCGAGAGAGAACGAGTGGGAAGCACTGCTTGAAACATCTTGTTGGACCCCTTCTAGTAGCGTGAATGGGTGAGCGCATCCTACGGTAGTTCTACACGGGAGCCTTACAAGTTGGACCATGAATAGGTCGCTTTACTTTACACACAATTTCAAACTTGTAAGTTCGCCGCTTAGGTAACAACACCGTTCAGTTCATTGTTACTTTTATCGCAGGATCGTAAGAAAAAAATAACAAAGTTGTTGTTAATTTAACAAAGACTGGCTGAATTTCTATTTAAAGAAAAAATATATATATAATATAAACAGAACTTCCGTTATACATTCGTGTTAAAAACTGCGGATGCCAATGAGGATGCGGAGGTAGAATTTCATGCGAAAGTTCCGCGCATGTGGATGCATTCCTAGTTTTCAGTTTCTCTGTTATAAACACAAAGTAAAACAGGAACTGCCCTTTGATTACGGAATAATGTTCATAGCCACGGAAGCCTTCACCTAATATTTGTTAAATATAAGTATGAAAATTTGCATAGAAACATGAAAACCACTTAATTGGGCAGAGTGAAAAAGTTACTTTTTTTCTGTTCCCGGAAAACTATTAAGCTGCAATATTAAATTGTGGCCAGTGTCATGCACCTTATCAGATTCTGACACAAAACTTCCCTTTACTCTCGAACCATCCTTTTTCTGGCTTACTAATTTTTGGTAATTATACCTGCTCGGTTTATATCTGTCGCTACGTACACAACCGCCAAAACACCAGTTTCAGACGTATGAAAAACCTGTATCAAGGCGGTGAGATCTATGATCACTTGTGGCCAAATCTAACAGGTAAAAAGAGAAAGAGAAAAGAAAAGCTTCGAGAGGCACAGTAGCTTCCACAACCGACCAATGAGCGAGTCTCGTCCAGACGATAAGCCATCTCTCAGAGTAGACGTAATAACAGCAGCGAAAAACTGTCAGCGCGCCACACTGTTTCATAAACACTTATTTCCGCCGTTGCTGGCACAGGGAAATCAATCATCGCCAGTGTAATTACATTTATCTCGAGCCACCTGCAACGTTCCTGGAAGGACGAAGGATAAAAAATAAGTTTACTGTAACGAGGTACGCGAGATTTTCTCTCCTTATCTGATCCATTCCGCTCACAGATTACGAAGGTAAGTCTCCCGGCCTTGTTTCTCATATCTTCTACGACTACTTTTTACTACTACTAAATATTTTATTTTTACAAAATTGTTTCGATTCAAAAACAACCGCGTTGAATAACACAGTAATGTCTCAATTGGTGCCATGACTAATGGAGCTTTTTTGGTTTTAACGATTAGCGGTACGTAATTCTCATAAAGAAATTAATTTTAAACAATGGGACCTTCTATAACTAAAAGAAATATATTGAGATTTCAAATTAATCTGTGTTACATATTCAAGAAGTTCCAGCGCAAACAAACACAAAAAAGTGACTTCTTATCAAGGTGACGCATCTGCTACTGGACTGAATTGGCAATCTGAAAGAACCGGCTTCAAATTCCGACGCGAGTAATCTTCCAGATTGTTTTAGCAAGTTGTTTGAGACAGAGGAGAAGACATAATATTTTTATGCTTTATTCTTTAGTCAAAATACTTGTAATATTGTTGGCCGGGATATCTCGAAGGATTGTTCCGTTTCCAAGTGATAGAGTTTTCATCTCTTTTCGTGGTTAGCTAACCTAACTTGGTAATCTTACCGGGTACAGGGTACCTACAGTTTTTAACATAGAATCAGAGCCACGGAAGCGTTCTGACGTACTTCACATTACACAGCAAGCTGTGCCAGAGGTGAAGGTCTGGTTAAGAGCCTTTGAAAATCCAAGCCGAAACTGGGATTCGAACCGGGCACCTTTCGATCTCCAGTCAGACACCTTAACCACTGAGCCATCAACTGCATATTCAGTAGTAACCTATGTCTATGCTGAGACGGTCCTCACATTTTTGCCATAACAGGTAACAAGTCCACAAAGCTATTTAACAGGAAACACAGTTAAAAGTTGACACTTGTAGTGGCCCCCAAACCGTAATTACAGAAAGCTATGACAGGATAACTTATATTATAAATGAAGAAATGACAAGTACGATAAATTATGACCATCCAATTTCTCTTACAGTTGTACATGGAGCAAGGAAAAAATAATTGCTTGAGCAAATGAACCAGGAGCGTGCCCACAAAAGTTAAGCACACCGCGGACGGAACTTCAAAAACCGGCCAAAGAGGAGGAGACCGATGGCAGCGATACAGCAATGCTTCCGTTGCCAAGGCTTCGGACACCAAGCCTCGGGCTGTCACAAGCAAGTGTGTTGCGTCCGCTGCGGCGGGAACCACAGAACCCTGGTTTGCTCACGTCCGCGAGAAGCAATGCCGACATGTGCTAACTGTGGTTCTGACCACGCCGCCAGCTACGGGGGATGTCCTATGAAGAGGAAGCTCCAAGCCACCATCGGAAGACGTCAACATATACCCAGCCACATACAACCAGCCGAGGTACCGGGCGGCCCACAGAAAAGGACATCAAGCAGCAGTAAAAACCATCCGCCGACCGACAAAACTGACCAGCACGTGCACCAATTCTGCAACCACGAGACAAAACGAGACCTCGCATTCGGGAGGACGGCGGTTCGAGTCCCCGTCCGGGCATCCAGATTTGGGTTTTCCATGGTTTCCCCAAATCACTACAGGTGAATGCCGGGATGCTTCCTTCAAAAGGTCATGGTCGAATTCCTTCCCATTCCTTGCCCCCCATCCTTTCCCGTCTTTAAAGACCTAGTTGTTATAGGAGACGTTAAGCAGTTAAAAAAAACACGAGAAAATCAGTTGGGGAAAATCATCCAGTCGCTAACGCAGCTGATTACGGCGATGATCCCCAACTGATCATACGAATCCAGTAGGGGGTCCTGATATAAGGACGCCTACGGTGTCCATTGCTATTTTCCCCCCAAAAGTGAAAATTAAACGTGTCACCAAAACAACACCCAACTGACACCTAGAAGTTATACTACCAAAGGTAGTGGTACTTCAACAACAGCCGTTGAGGCAGCGGAAAATAATAATAATAATAATAAAAATAACGAATCGAACCAAAAGAGCACCAACACCTTACAATTTGTGTGTCCTTGAAGAGACTGGAACGAGTGAAGACTCAGTGACAGGATTCACCCGCACTCCCCTGACCCCGCCAAGGTCGACGAGGCGCGGCCTCGGACACCTGTTTAGAAATCCCTAACTGCCGCCTGGCGCGAGGCAGCTGTTCACGGAGGAGCAATTTAGACCGGCCCGGGTTAAAAATATTCCGGAACCGAATCCCGCCGCGTAAATTAAACGGAACTGTATGGACATTAGCGTATGATGTACGGCGGCAATCTCGTTCGAAACGCTGATGTCAAAATAACGCACGCTTGATTTTTCCCTCGAGCACGCAGAGATATACGAGCCTGCGGCGGCGAAAATAAATGATACGATTTAGATAAATTAGTCGGACAGGTTTTTCGTGTCCGGTCGCAGTACGCTGCCGTAATTACGCCGGCGCGGCGGGGTCTGCCTGTATAACTTAATACGAAACGAATGCCTCGTTTGAGAGATGGCGGGCGGACCGGACCGCGACGAGTTGTTAATTACGGATCGGCGATACAGAATAAAAAAATACGTAAATTTGATTCGATTAGTCCGATGTTTAATTAAATGGCAATAAAAATTAGGCTCATTACGCGGACGGTTACGCCTAATCTGAAGCGATCGAGCAGCACTCGTTAGAAGCTGACCGAGCGAGCGCGCTCAATTTGACAAATTGCGCTGAGCGGAGCAGGCGTTCGGTCACGAGCGGCGATACGTTCTGCAACGCGAGCACAAGCCCAGAGACACGAGCAGAGTAATCACACCCTCGTAGTCACTTCGTATCGCGGTGCACGCCATGGATAAATAGATTACGAAAGGCACGTTGTCCTTAGAATTAAGACCATTATTGTGGACATATCTGCGTAAATTTAGAAACCGAGCGTAGTGGGTGAACGGTTAACGTTCTGGCCTCGCATTCGGGAGGACGCGGGTTCAAATCCTCGTCCGGGCATCCAGATTTGGATGTTCCATGGTTTCCCCAAATCACTCCAGGCGAATACCGGGATGATTCCTTCTAAAAGGCCATGGCCGAATTCCTTCCCCTTTCCTTGTCCCCAGTCCCATCCCGCCTCTAATGACCTTAGCCGTCGACGAGGCGTAAAGCAACAACAACAACAAATTTAGAACAACTAGCTTCTAAAACCCATCAAAAATGACGGGTGAAAGGAATGTTCTGCCAATTGATTGAGATTGACTAAATAAATAGAATTGTTGCTATGTAATGTTTATAACCTTATTTGTACATATTTCGGTTGTACATAATCTTCAAAATGATGTAATGTAGATATTTCTTAGTTTACTGTAACAACAATATCGCTGGGCATAGGATATTAAAAAAATCTACTTCGAATTTTAATCGAGAAAAAGCAACTAATAGTTAATACGTCGATTTGTACGAAATACATATTTTTCTTTTCATGTGTTGGCAGCTCATTTACTCGTGGATACTCAGCAAAATAGAGCTGTTATTAAATAACGTGCATAACCTGGAACATCCCCGGTCGCTGTTGGTTGGGCAGCGGAGGCGGGAAGCGTGACAGACATTGGTACATGATGACCAAGCCTGGCATTTTATGGGTATGGATAAAATGCAATACTAACGTTAGTTAAAACGGCTTAAGATGTCACCAAAGGTATTAAACAGTATCTTTGGTGGATGGATAGTTAAGGAAAAAAAAGAAGGATGATGTATGGAAGAAACTGGTTGATGGAAGCCATTAAAATGGAATGATAATGCTATAAACAAGAGGTTTTGAGAAAGGGAAGCCTAAAAGGAAATTGAATCAATCCTCGTTGGGTGGTAGAGTCCATTAATCTTTGTATATGGTATGTAAATAGCGTGAAGGCAAAGATATGTGGTCTGTGATGCTGGATTTCAATTGAATATTAAGCATTGTGAAACGTAATAAAGATAAGTACTAATTGTTAACCTTAATACATCTGTAGGACTGTAAAATAAATTGCAATATTGATGTATGAAAGAAAATCTCGACGAATCATTTAAGATAAGTACACTAGATAGTTAATTAACAGTATTGAGATTAAATCGTTGGTCATACAGCAGATATTGGAGGCCATATAGAAAGAATTAAGGGAACTGGTTAATATCTGGTAAGTGGAGAAACAGGAGAAGGTAAAATAAAAAAAAAAAGAATACGTAAGCATGTGTATGGACAGGAGTCAGATGTACGATTATTGTCGTCGGCAAATTTCACTGGTCCTGATATTCGAAGTACAAAATACATGTACGTATATATATATCGCTTACAACACGAAGTGATTATCACGCTTCATAGCGGAATTAGCATCAATTATCCAATTACCAAACTTTATACGGTGCAGCAATACAGCTAATGAAATAAGATATTCAAGACGTAAGATCAAATCAGTTTTTCTCCTCGTAACTAGGAAATAAAGTAATACAGATGGAATATAACCGTGATGTATTAAACGCTATACCAAAACGTTGATTTTAAAAAGCAGCGAATATGTGCTGATGGTGCTATGGACAAAGACCTACCAGTAAGCACTTACTACGAAGGATTCTGACGATCAAATATGCAATCCAAGTATTCAGCGTTTATTACTCACCACTTCGGCTAACATCTAGCTTGATGCGGACATATCTCTTCTTCATTTGGGAGGAGGAAAAAAAAAATCGGTTAGCAAGTCAAAGGATCAACAATTTCTCCAGCTTCGGAAAAGAAACGTCTCTAATAGCATACCCGAGGCTGTGTAGCAGGGGCGAGATCTCAATGCTCCTTTGCAATCAGTATGGAAGTGGCCCGTTCTCACACATCATCAGTTCCTCATCGTCGTCGAGGTCATATGAGGCGAGAAAGTGCTGGGGGCAAGGAACCTTAAAGAATTTGTCCGTGGCCTTTTGAAGGAAGCGTTCTGGCATTCGTCTGGAGTCATTTGGGGAAACCATGGAAAACCCAAACCTAGATGCCCTGACGTGAATATGAACCCTTGTCCTCCCGAATGCAAACCAGAGCGTTACCGCTCACCCACCACGCTCGGTCAACAACGTTAACTTTGTGCATCATCGTGTTAATAATACGCTTCGTGAGCATACCATAGAAATTACACTAACACTGATCTTCATCGGTTTGCTCTATTTTTGTTGAGAACACGAAGTTTCCTACTTTGAAGTTAAGATCACTATCAAGCTCTGTGTAATAGAATAATATGTATATTTGATGTTAAAATATAGATACAGCACGTTAAGAACCAGAAAGGACCCGTTAATATTAATTAAGATAAAAAAATCACATGTATATATCGGGTATATAAAAATCTTATGTTAGTCCATAACCTGAAGGTTGGTTGGATCCTTCGAAGGAGTCGTGTTACGCCACCGTATAAAGGGTAGGACGGCCAGTTCCTTTCCTCTGTAACCTAAAGCTTCGACCTGGCCCACGTCATATAAACAAAGCACAGCTCGTAAAAATTCCTTACCACAGCTGGCTTCAAAACCCGGGACCCTAAATTGAGTAGGAGAGGGTCTTACCAACTGTCATAGCAGACCGCTCATATGGGTACATCAAAAATATACATTCACTGACGAAGAGATATAATCAGTGGCGGATCCAGGATTTTTGTTTGGGGGGGGGGTTGAGTGGATTTTGGTTTTGGGGCGGGGACTTGAGCAGATTTCGTTTGGGAGAGGGGGGGGGGAGACTTGAGTCGGCGTCGGGAAGGGGTAGGCTTTATAGTCATGCCGCCCTTAAATGATCAGTAGAGTCGCCCTACCCCCCCCCCTCCCCCTGGTTCCGCCAATGGGTATAATGGCTTTGGATATCGGAAAAGACCTCAACACATGTACTTGTACTTGTAAATGAATACTGAAACAAAAAGCCTAAAGGAAAGCTGCATGGGTCTCATGCTTGTATTATTTTATCAGCGTCGTTGAACCTAACTAGCCAGGACAACTACCTGTTTGTGAGCCTTCGTAGTAGTCACTGGTACAGGAGGCCTGACCTCTCACTCAATCAGGCGGTCGCCTTTTGATGATGAGGCAATATGAGGCCGTCGTTCTGACACTGATTAAGTTTCTCATTAGCGAACCGAGGCAGACACGGCTCTCATTAGCCGCATAATGGGAGCCGACCACTGTTTGCTTCTCATCAGGCAGGTGGCTGCCCGGGGTTCGGTCCCAGCCTCCAAGTTGGCCGGATGCATTCCACACTAACTGCTAGTCGAGTTCTGTACACTACTCAGCAACAACAAATATAAGAAGAGTGATCAGAAATCAAAGCCTGTAACGAAACGTGTACATTTTATTTCTTTCAGCGAACTGATAATACAAATATTAGGTTATTTGTCGACATATCAGTTTATGGGATTTGTCGCTTCGTGGGATGACTTTGAATATTCTCCCTTGGTGAAACTCCTGTTCTTGCGTGTTCAGCCACGTTGTGGCGAAGGGTTGTTTTTTTTTTTTAACTGCTTTACGTCTCTTTTTAACATCGAGGTCTTTTAGAGATGGGAAAGGATGGAGGGCAAGGATGGGGGCAAGGAATGGGAAGGAATTCGGCCATGGCCTTTTGAAGGAAGCATCCCGGCATTTGCCTGGAGTGATTTGGGGAAACCATGGAAAACCCAAATCTGGATGCTCGGACGGGGATTCGAACCGCCGTCCTCCCGAATGCGAGGCGAGAACGCTAACCGTTACACCGCCCCGCTCGGTGCGAAGGGTTGTATCCCCTCGTCTGATGCGAATCGTCGGCCTTCTAGGTGAGGAAAAATATGAAAGTAACTTGAAGCGAGGTCCGTGATGTAGGGAGGATGGTTGATTATGTACCGTTATGCGATCCTCGTTGGTGACGTTTTCTCTACAGACCGCAAACTTTCGGCACCATTCTGCGACATGCTGAAAAGAGATTACAGTTTTTCCGTAAACATCTAACCGCTGTCGGTGAATTTCAGCCGCGGTTACATGTTTCGAGCACAGAAATCGAATAAATGAGCGTATTTCCTCTCGAGACCAGTTTTCAACACGAGTCGCCCTTCGTGTCTACCTGCAACTAGCGCTTTAGATGGCGGGTGGTTGAACTCTGCACAGTCGCCAACCGCATGTCTTAGAATTACCGAACACTATTGATTACTCAAGTAATATCGGCCCTGTAACCTTAGTTTCTGATCACCTGTCGTATGTTAGCCTAAGATTAATAAAACTTCCAGAGGCTCAATTATGATAATCACGTGAAAGGATACAGTCAACTTCCATCATATCACCGAGACCACCTCCTCCAGTCGTAGCATGAAGACACCCTGTCTGGACAACTATGGCCCTAGTTTGACCTCATCTTTACAAGAAAGAATAAGTAAAAATCTTGAGCACCAAACAAGGACTTTATCAATTTGAACGATAGATCGCCGAACATAAGTAAGTTATAAATCAGAACACAGTTACTAAGAAGTAACTTCAAAGACAGTTTTATCATCAAATATCATCACTTGAAACCTTGTCACTTCTCGAGCAACATATTCATAATGGCAACATGTGATAGTTTGCTCACATTACAACTGGTGCACACATACTAAATCGCCAGTGAAAGACGGAGTGCACGTTTCTCTTGAAAATTGACCAGAGGAGTTGTAACACCAAATATTATTCAAAATCAAATAATTCGAAGGTATTGTTGGCCGGGAGATCCTCAAGGAGCCTTTTACCGCCAAGTTATAGAGTTCTCGATTCTTGTTGGCCAACTACCAAAACCGTTATTGCTGAACCTACAGCTTAGAGTGGAATCCGAACCAACCACGGAAGCGTTCTGGCGTACTTCACATTACACAGTAAACAGATTCAGAGTCGAAGTCGGTTTAAAGGCCTTTGACAATCCCAGCGGAGACCGGGATTCAAACTGGGAACTTTTGGATCTCCAGTCAGACGTCTTAAACATTGTGCCACCAGACCGCTGTATCGCTCTATAAAATATTACTGATGCCAGGTGAAAAAAAATGAATAGGTGTTAATGTTACTAACATGTTGGTGATTTTTTTTTTTTTTTTTTTTTTTCGGCCCAAGTCCTTAGTTGCTATGATAACTGTTTTGTGGGTTCTTTCTGCCTTGCAACTAAACAAAATGCTTTTGATGGCATACGCGTTTCGCCTTTATTCAAGGCATCATCAGTGCCCTAGATAAACATATATACACATATATATACAATGCTGTTGTTTGATTTTTGTACAGTTTTCTAAAAAAGTATTAAGTGGGTACTTACAGTTTTTATATATTCATTAACACGCACAAGTTCGTGTTTCCATACCAGCTACTCTTTTTGCACTATCACTACTGTCCCAAGTTTGTGTAGGCTGCATTTTTGATAATTTCACCGGTCACGAACTGTATATATAGTTATTTGTTGTTGTTGACATCGAAAAGTCGTGAGCCAAAGATTATGTGTTGTGTAACTATTTGTTATTTTGAATCTGCGGTCATTAGCTGTGTGTATTTTGTGGCGGTATGTTTGATTATAGGATATGTGTTATTTATTCCTGTTTTAATGTTTTGAACAAGGTTTGGTTCGTTAGGTGTATGTATTCGTTCATAACTTTTTTACCATTATTGATTGCTTTTTGTATTTGCAGGTTTTCCTGAATTGTCAGCATATTTTTGTTGTGATTATTAATCTTTAGTATTTGCATATCTGTCTGTATATTAGTGTGTGAATGATTGTGTTGTAACAAGTGTTCGGCGAATGTTGAGTGGTTGGTACATCTGAGGGCTCTCAGGTGTTCCTTGTATCTGGTCTCAAATTTTCTAGCTGTTTGTCCTATGTATACAGTGTCACACTGCTGGCATGTTAATTGGTATATTCCAGATTGGTGGTATTTGTCTGTAAATGTACCTCTGTTAAACTGTCTTTGAATAGTGTTTTTGGTTCTAAATGCTATTTTTATTCCCATTTTTCTGAAGACGTTTGCTATTTTGTGTGTGTTTGTGTTTTGATATGTCATAGTGTACCAGTGTTTGTTGTCTTTTTGTGTGATGGATTGTAGTTTTATGTGGTGATCATTGGGTGTTTGATTTATGTTCTTGTTTGTTTGTTTTCTGATTTTTTGGTTAAGCTTTTCTACTGTGTTACTATTGTATCCGTTGTTCACAGCTATGTGTGTTATGCTGTTTAGTTCCTTGTTATAGTTGTGTTTAGTGAGTGGTATTTGATTCATCCTGTGTAACATATATCTGAGTGCTGCCTGTTTCTGACTGGAGGGGTGATTGGAGCTTTGGTGGATGATTATGTCAGTGTTGGTGGGTTTTCTGTGTATGCTAAAACTGTGCTTGTTGTCAATCTTATTGACTGTAATGTCTAGGAAATGTAGTTGGTTGTTTGTTTCTGTCTCCATAGTAAAACTGATATTTTTATGTATGTTGTTAATGTATGTTGTTAATGTCTGTGTGAAATTCTTTTATGCGTTCTGGTGGTTCATTTAGGAGACAAATTACATCATCTACATATTTAAGCCAATAGATTACATTATATTGTTTACTGGGGACAATGGATTCGAATATTTCATTTTCTATATAATCCATGAAGATGGAGGCCATTATTCCAGATATTGGGCTCCCCATTGGCAATCCTTCCTTCTGTATAAAGTAGTCATTATTGAATTCAAAGTAATTTTGTGCTGTGACTAAATTTAGTAGGGCCAGTATTTCTGTTATGAGGGCTGAGGGCATTTTGCTGTGTGTTGTCAAGTTTCTGTGTATTTGGTCTATTGTTTGGTTTACAGGGATTTTTGAAAACATGCTTACTACATCAAATGATATAATGGTTGCTGTGTCTGGGATGAAGGTATTTTCTAATATTTCTGTCAGGTGTTGGGTGTTTTTTATGTTTCTGTCTTTGTAGTGTTTTGTGAGATATGTATGTAAATATTGGGCTACTTTGTAAGTTGGAGCATTCCTGAAATTTACTACAGGTCTTACTGGAATGTCCTCTTTGTGTATCTTGATTTGGCTTCTCATTTTGGGTGCAGTGGGATTTTTCTGAGTCATATTTTGTTTCTGCCAGTCTGTTAATAATAATGTGGTGGTTTTTAAGCATTTTTTAACATCTGTTTGGAATCGATTAGTGGGGTCTGACTTGAGCTTGGATATGTTATTGTTTTCTATGAAGTGGTTAGTTTTTGTGATGTAGTCATTGTTTTGTATTAGTACAACAGTATTACCTTTATCTGCCTTGGTTACCACAATATCCTGTTTTGTGAGTTTTCTCTTTAGTTGTTGTAAAGTTTTGTTTGTGTTTTCTACATTTCTGTGGTTGTGAGTAGACTTGATGCTGTTTATTTCTTTTACTATAAGCTCTCTAGCAAGAGTTGTGTTTATCTGGTTGTTACTGTGTTTTTCTTCTTGTGTCAGTATGTATTCTGCTTCAGTTATGGTGTCTTCAATGAAATTATTCTTGTCTGAGTTATTTAGATTGTGTTTGAGACCTTTTTCTAGTAATTTTTGTTCTTTTTCTGTTAGATTTGTAGTTGTTAAGTTGACTACACGTGGGTGGAATGTCTGTATTGGTATGTGGTTGTTATATTGTTTGTTACTTGTACTTGAAACATGTTGTGTGCTGATAAGTATGCTCATTTTCCTCTTATGTGTGCTCTTTAGTATTTCAATGTGGTGTGCTGTGTTCTTTTCTACAATGTCAATGGTATTTTGTAGAACTTGTGGGTTGTTTATTGTATGTGATAATTCTAGATGCATCAGATACAGTGTTTTATTGATTTTTTCCTTGTTTGCATAGTGATTTCTAATTTCGTTGTTTAACCAATTGGTTTCTGCTGCTTGCTATGTAGATGATGTAATTTGTCTCCTAAATGAACCACCAGAACGCATAAAAGAATTTCACACAGACATTAACAACATACATAAAAATATCAGTTTTACTATGGAGACAGAAACAAACAACCAACTACATTTCCTAGACATTACAGTCAATAAGATTGACAACAAGCACAGTTTTAGCATACACAGAAAACCCACCAACACTGACATAATCATCCACCAAAGCTCCAATCACCCCTCCAGTCAGAAACAGGCAGCACTCAGATATATGTTACACAGGATGAATCAAATACCACTCACTAAACACAACTATAACAAGGAACTAAACAGCATAACACACATAGCTGTGAACAACGGATACAATAGTAACACAGTAGAAAAGCTTAACCAAAAAATCAGAAAACAAACAAACAAGAACATAAATCAAACACCCAATGATCACCACATAAAACTACAATCCATCACACAAAAAGACAACAAACACTGGTACACTATGACATATCAAAACACAAACACACACAAAATAGCAAACGTCTTCAGAAAAATGGGAATAAAAATAGCATTTAGAACCAAAAACACTATTCAAAGACAGTTTAACAGAGGTACATTTACAGACAAATACCACCAATCTGGAATATACCAATTAACATGCCAGCAGTGTGACACTGTATACATAGGACAAACCGCTAGAAAATTTGAGACCAGATACAAGGAACACCTGAGAGCCCTCAGATGTACCAACCACTCAACATTCGCCGAACACTTGTTACAACACAATCATTCACACACTAATATACAGACAGATATGCAAATACTAAAGATTAATAATCACAACAAAAATATGCTGACAATTCAGGAAAACCTGCAAATACAAAAAGCAATCAATAATGGTAAAAAAGTTATGAACGAATACATACACCTAACGAACCAAACCTTGTTCAAAACATTAAAACAGGAATAAATAACACATATCCTATAATCAAACATACCGCCACAAAATACACACAGCTAATGACCGCAGATTCAAAATAACAAATAGTTACACAACACATAATCTTTGGCTCACGACTTTTCGATGTCAACAACAACAAATAACTATATATACAGTTCGTGGCCGGTGAAATTATCAAAATGCAGCCTACACAAACTTGGGACAGTAGTGATAGTGCAAAAAGAGTAGCTGGTATGGAAACACGAACTTGTGCGTGTTAATGAATATATAAAAACTGTAAGTACCCACTTAATACTTTTTTAGAAAACTGTACAAAAATCAAACAACAGCATTGTATATATATGTGTATATATGTTTATCTAGGGCACTGATGATGCCTTGAATAAAGGCGAAACGCGTATGCCATCAAAAGCATTTTGTTTAGTTGCAAGGCAGAAAGAACCCACAAAACAGTTAATGTTACTGATGCAAGGAAAAAATTTACGACAAGGAACAGGTAGGAATTAAACCATGGCCTTTGGAAATAATTTACACGCATCTTCCTTGAGTGATTTCGGGAAATGATTGTGTATCGAATTTTGGATGGACCGGACCGAGAATCTAAACCGTGTCCTCTTAAATGCCAGTTCCAAACTGCTCATCCACTAAGCTTGGTCTTCTTCTACTAAACGTATTAATTTACAAGTTTTAAGTTTTACTCCCAATGTTGTAATCAAGATTCTTATGATTTGTTTCAAATAAAGAAGCGGAGGTTGAAAAAAAATATTGGGCAGGCCGTATAAACATTCCAAAGCCTCCTGTAAGATTCCTTACGACTCTTCGATAGTAACACAACTCATTTAACGGGGAAATTTCGGGTTTTACAATAGAAACATAAGCCAATTAACGGGAAGTTCCAGTTAGTAACCATTTTTGTCTGTTAGTATTACCGAGATCTTTTAAAATATTATCTCTGAATGTGGTAATTACTTGAGAAGTGTAAAGACCCTATCAAACCAATTTATGATAGTATTTTCTCGTAAATAAAAGAACGAGAAACCTGCAGGATGGCAATTCGCACCTATCCGGGCTGCTGAGAAGTAACAATCGGCAATATCTGGGTTCGATCCCCGATCGAGCCATCCTGATTTCGGTTTCCATGATTTCCATATATCACTCCATGTGAATGACGGGATGGTTTCTTTCCTCCCCGTTCCTTGTCCGCACTCATCTCCGGCTTCTAACGACCTCCCAAGAAATAAAAATCGCTCGTAAAAGGCATTCCCACTTGCTTTCATTTCTCCTTGATCTAATTACCTCGTTTCCGAGTCGTCGTGAGGCTCTAAAAGCCCAATTAAGAAACACGAAACGCAACAGTTTACACGCAGAACCGTGGAAATAAATCCGATAACTTTCCAAAACCACTTTTTTACACACTACTATTGCGTCTGTATACTTAGGCATCTCTGGAAATGGGCAAAAGACTGTTCGGATCTTTATGGCAAGTCATATGTTTTTCCTGTATTCTTTCTGAGCTGTAATGCCGAATTAAACACTGATTGGACATTTCTCACTGTTTATAAATGTCTTTTATATAGCTTATAAATGGATATTCAAGCCATTTTGCTAGTTTTGATCATATGAAAACATTTATGGTCATATGATCATATTTTGAGGAAAATCTGGAAATTTTTAATAGTACCGGGAATTTTCTAGAAGTTATATACGAGAAGATATTTTTTTTTAAATATTCACTGAAATGTACTCCTATTATACATTGGGAGAAAAGCAAATTGATCATAACTCACCAGTCAAAACTTAAAGTTATATATTTAACAATATTGTCACCCTCTAAACTTTAATTTCTGGAATGCAGCAGCAGCAGCATGCCTGTGTTGAGCCGCATCAATCAATGTTTCACTGTAACCAATACTTCTGAAAATAATCCCCAGTCAGTGTTAAATCTGCAGTGGATCAGAAAGTACTATCTAAAAATTCTAAGTTAACGGAGTTACGGTGTGGAATTTTAGTATAGACGAAAGAGTTTTTTTCTGTATATTATGTGATAAAAATATTTTTTTAAACTTAATTTCCCAATGTTGCAGTCAGTTCACGGAAGCAAATTATGTCTACATGAAAGCGACACTACCAGATAAAATAAATGATTAATATTTGAGCATATTTTAATGCATAGTAACTTTAAATGTTTTGTCATATTTTGTCATTTTTAGGTTTTATTTACCCATTTTTAAGATCATATATTGAATTCATATTTCTCTACTTTTTTTTTTTTTTTTTTTTTTTTTGATCAAAAAGTTTCGAACCCTATTCCAATCATCATCATCATTAGACGTTTCCGCCTTTGCGGGTTATCCTGCACAACCTCTTCCATGTCTTGCGGTCATTCCAACATTTTTCCTCCATCACTTTTTTCAAAACGTCTCCCTTAGCCCCTGCGTCTTTCTTCATTTGGTCTATCTATCTTGCCCGACGCCTTCCAACTGGCCTCCTTCCCTTGTAGTTCTATCTTCGGGTTCCTATCTTCGGCATCCTCTGCTCCACCATCCTCATAACATGTCACAGCTACTATAGTCTTTTCCTTGTTAACATGTCTTCTTACCCTAGTGATTACACATGAGTGATTTACGTTGTTTAATTCTGTACAGCAGTATTTTTGTAACAAACTATATTGTGACGGACCGTCCGTCTCTATGCTTTGTAACAGCCAACTATTCAGATAACTTAATATATATATATTTTTTTTAATATCAAAACTTCTTGCCTTGATATCATATAAGCATTTTAATCTTTGCAGGGAACGGATCAGATTTGCTCTGAACAAAGAGTTAGTTACATAATTAGACATTTATTTACACACATATACAGAGTTAACGTCTTTAATCATAACAAGAAATTTTAATCACTTTACTTTAATTACAATAGCAATGAGGCGTACCCTGGACAACGTCAGAGAATGAATCAAAATGACCTGACGGCTAATCCTTTTACACCAGAAACATTACTGCTGAGATCAGGAGTGGGCAGATGCAAAGTGAACTTGGCAAGATGGGGCTATGCTGAGATCAATGATATCAAGTGCGAAGACCAGACTGTCCAGCACATGCTCCAGTGTCGACTGTGTCCAGCATCCTGCTCGGCAGCTGAACTGTATAAGGCCTCAGAAAATGCACTGGAAGTGGCCAAGTACTGGTCCAGTATAATTTGATGATTGTGATTGTGTAACTGTATGTTTCTGATACGAAATAATAATAATAATTACAACGGTCAAATTTAACAAAAATTACGTACGTGGGCGCCACCCTGCATGAGACTAGTTACGCGTATATGCTTACTCGCTGTTAATTCTCAATAAAAATTATACTGTCCGACTAGCTCAAATTAAAACAGAGAAGTTCTTATCTGGAGAATTGCTTCACCCAGGAGCGTGTACTGATCCACAAACATTTGCAGTCATTCGAAATAATCTCCTCACCATTTTGGTGCTGCGTGCGGTATAAAATTCTGCATGGCTACTCCAAACAACCATAGACTTTCTGACACCGTAGTTTCACCCGCTTGACTAGTAAGGCGAGATCCCCGCAGATACAACACTTCTATTGCTCACTTTTCACTTCATACAAACTTATGATCAGGAACCACTAAAAGACGACGCAGAGGTCTTGCTTCCTCAGCCACCTGTCGGCCAGTGTCTCCCTTCTCCGCAGTCCGCGCACCCTTTGCCCATTTGCCGCGCGACATTCCAACGGCCAATCGGGTATCTTCAGCCACTTGTCAACCCCCGCCGTTCGCATTGCCACATGTAAAGGAGAAATCATGTTAAGATTCCGACCATTGATGGCATGACCTGTCTCCACAACCAACTTTCCCATTCACACTCTGGATCTTCCATCTATGTGGGTCTAGAAATACCTAATTATTAATACAAAAAAAAAATGTTGTGACTGCAATATATACCATGGCATACACTATATTTTTAGTATAAGTTATTTAATAGTCTCGTCGATTTTTTGGAACAGTATGAACTTTAAGTAAACACTACTAAATTTTTCTTTTAAAAGCAGCAGGTAACATAGCACTGCTAGTTAAAGCTGCCTTCTCGTACGCTTAATATATTTATTAAAAGTACACTGGAGCGGGGAGATACAACGGTACCAGGCTGGAGTCTGGTACCCGCGTACAGGCCGTCCTGACTACAGTGTTAGGCAGTTTCCCGCATCATCTAGGCCAGGTATGGGCAACCTTTGCTTAGCTGAGGGCGTAATTTCGGGACTTAATCAGGTCGCGGGCCGGAATTAATCTGGTCGCGGCCCGTAGGTAAGAAAGAAGTAGATAGTAATGAATAAAAAGGCGATAAAAATTCACACATTTTTTATTTACTAATATTACAATAGGATAATCAAACATACAAAAAAAAATTAACAAAAAAAAATACAAAAATTAAATGAAAATTAATGGGAGACTTGAGTTTGAAGCGTTATTTGAAATTTCTGAATCTCTCGCGGGCCGGACTGAAGTGGGTGGAGGGCCGGATCCGGCCCGGGGGCAGGGTTGCCCATATATGATCTAAGCCATAGGTTCCCAACCTGTGGGCCGCAGAACACCTGTGGACAGGTGGGCCGAAGGTGAATGTTAAGAATTTAATTGTAGAATAAAAAAAATAGTAAAAATTGTTCACATACATGGATACCACACGCGAGTATAAGCTATAAGCCCAACTTTCTGATAGGCATGGTATTTCCAGGATGTTATTAAAATTGCTACTAAATTACCAGGGCCGGATTAAAACAGCGCGGGGCTCGTAGCAAATATTAAAAAGGGGAATATTAGAAAGCGCCGTTGCTTTGAGTATTAAGTAAATTATTTTTTATGAAGAACTTATTGCAGATGCAAGTCTTTTGGGGCCATGGTACGTCCCGATAACAACTGATAATCTTAGCTGCTGATATACACAGATTATAAAAAAAAATAGGCGCATAGAAGTTAGTGGTCCGTAGAGTTATTTTGACATTTTACCGGTGCTTGGATGGTGAAAGGTTAAGAAATTCTGGTACAGACAAATGCAGGGACGGTACCCGATTTTCACCTCATAGACTACAAATTTCACTGAACAAAAACACATTTATAATACAAAACACGAAATGTTACACATTTCGCAGAAAGATGGCAACACAATCTTTCCTCCCACAGGTTGAGTACGCCGGATCGAGCAAACTCGGTCTGAATTCGGGCAGAACGAGTCCTTCCCCTAATCTCATGATTCTCACTGACCATCTCTGTATATATATACATATATATATATATATATATATTAAAAAAAAAACAAGGGGAGTCGGCGGCACGTAATCCTTAGTTGGCTGAATAGAGGAGGGGAAAAAAATCACTGGTTGACAGATTATATCGTAATGTTTCACAATGTTTTTTTTTCTTTTTTGATGTTATTAATTACATAATTACTGGTTTGTTCATGCATGTCTCGCGTTATTTAGTTTTGCTGCCGGAGCGCTCGCCTCTCCACTTGCTCCACCAGCAGTCACTTCGTGTAGCTCTGAAAGCCTCTGCCGTTGTTTTTGCGCTCTTCCCGTTTCTTCACCTCGACTCTAATTTGGATGCGGAGTCCCTGTTTGTTTCGGCTGCAGGCGATATTAATTTTCGTTCCGCCTTGTGTTTGTCCTGAGTATACTAACGGAGAGGAAGCTAAACGCACCGTAAGCCTTTTTTTCTACATAAGTTGACTTTTTTCTCGCTTTAAACTAACAGCATCATTTTCCTAGCTGGAAGCAATTGGGCTGCGAGCATTCCGACAGCACACAGGCAAAAACAAGGCCACCGCGAGCTCGGGAAAAATACCTAAACGCAGCCCTCACGCGTTGAAACGTTGGTCCTAAATCTTATCTGCCACTTAAAACTGCACGGTCCGGAGATATATCAGTTACAAACCAACATCCAAGACTCACAGAATGAAAATGTCGTTTGATCTGTATTGTCTTTAGCTTTAGCTTGTGTTAAAAGTATCTACAGCTTTTATGGCTTTACGCTTCGTCGACATCGAGTTTATTACAAACGGACTGGGGGAGGGGGGGAAGCAAGAAACGGGAAGGAATTCGACCATTGTTTTTTCAAGCAATCGTCACGGCATTCGCTTGGAGTGATTTGGGGAAAAAGCCATATCGGTAATGCCGGAAGAGAATTCGAACCAGCGTCCTCCCGAATGCAAGGCCAGGACGTTACCACTCACCCACCACGCTCGGTTCTCATCCCAACTGTTTCTCTGAATAGATACTCCGTGATTTAACAAAATGTGAACTAACATTTGTGAAAACCAGTACTTTCTCTTGCGTTATAATTTTCAAAAATTCTTCTTGAGTAGGCCTACATTACTGAATGTTACTTACAAAACACGTTTCATCTGGTTGGCCACCAGTCACCTGTAGGTAAATTAGGATGTTCTTTAAACTGGTGGCGGAGTAGAGTATTAATTTGCTGCGTAATATGCTTCTGTCGTGGCTGAACGTACATGGAATCAGCACCGTGGAGATTCTTGGTACATCTCGTACGGTTATGCAAAGATCTTAAAAATTCTGTCTGAACTGGGATTTGAGCACGAAATCATTTATTTTGAAAGCAACCGCTTCGACCACTGAGCTATCAGACAGCTCTTTTTTTTTTTTTTTAACAGCTATCTTACATATGCCGATTTCATTTAACCAGTGTTAGGAATGTTACATTGGGTTTGTCTTACACCACATAGTGGAACATTGTTAAGTCCGCAGGTGGCTCAGCAGGTGTCTACAGTCAATTCTTCCGTAAAATTTGAACTGCCTTTACGAATGCCTTCTAATCCTCAAACTGATATGGTTCTAGCTGTGCATTAATGTCTACTGTAAGTCTTTACACTGGTATTAAACCCATCTTCTGACAGAAGTCGCTATGACACTAATGCTTGACAGTTGGTTAGGCTGTCGACTCCTGCTGGTGGAAAAAATTTCCATTATTCGGGACATGGACAGCAGGGTTTTAAAGAGAGTGCTGAACGATACATAATCACCATAACATACAGTGATGCCTTGAGTTAAATACCAAATCTCTCAGCAGGACCTAAGGAATCGGGGCATACTAATATTAATTCACCTGTTGAATCTGAACATTAAGTTTGGCCCCGCCACTGGTGACATTCCGAAGAGGTCTAAGTAAGTCGGCAGTGGATTTCAACATTTCCTTTCTTTTATATTTACAACACTTACAACACATACA
The DNA here is from genome assembly GCA_031002005.1 of Vandiemenella viatica. Taxonomy (NCBI): domain Eukaryota; kingdom Metazoa; phylum Arthropoda; class Insecta; order Orthoptera; family Morabidae; genus Vandiemenella; species Vandiemenella viatica. The sequence goes on from CM061914.1 coordinate 47,337,538, forward strand.
TCGAAGTCACCTAAACGTACCGTAACACGTACGCTATTCACACGGTGGAAGGTAATGACAAACCACTTAAGTTAAATCCTCTGTCACAATTCTGTAGTGGGTAACACCCTGCATGTAACCGGCAGTGGATATGCCTGGTAGCATGCACATAGATTATATTATTGGAAGAAGTGCACTGTTTATAAGATGAGAAAGAGCTTGCATCTGAATTGCACTTCTCCTGCAGATTGGTTCAGTTAAGTATGTAACTTCTCAAACTGCAATACAGACTCACGAAAGTATTTTGTAGCAGAATGTACACATGCAGCTACCTCCTTGAGGTATCCGATTCATGAGAAACTGAAAAAGTTCAAATAATTAGTCCCGTATTTGTTCTTCTCGTCTGAGAAGCAACTTAAAGTCACACTGACTCAACTTCGTACGTCATAATGACTCTACGTGATACCTTGACTGTGGATGAAAGGAACGTTAACACGTAGACATTCTGGAGAGTGAAAAATTGGAAATGAGTTTATGCATAATAACTTCTTCTAAATGAAAATTATTTTCAAATGAAGGACAGTAAATTTATCTTTCTGTTTCTTTATTAAACACTTTTTTTTCGGCTGCACCAAATTTAGTGGCGTTTAGTTGTGGGTAGTGATAAAAATGATTTATTAATGTGAATGCAGCTGTTTAAAAAGTTTACTTAGACTGGTGGTTTGTGTCGTCATCATAAAGTTCTATTTTGGCTTTGGAAATGAAGCGACAGAGTAATTAAACAAGCAATGGAAAGAAATCTGTGCTTTATAGATTAAGGTATAATCGCAACATTCTACTACACTGAAGTTGGAAAACAGAAATCTGTATTTTCGAACCGAAACTATAAAGCGAGTGGAGAGGAACGGCCACGGTTCCCACCCAGCACGTGTGAAGCCGCGACCCTGCAATGCTTACTGTCGACTGACTTGCGACGAGATTGAAGGAATTCTTCGGCCATGGCCTTTTGTAGAAACCAGCGCGGCATTTACCTGGATTAATTTCGGGAAACCATTGGAAATAGAAATCTGGAAGGACATTTGAACACGCGTCCTACCGAATCCCATGTCCGAGACTTCCCACTCACCCATCAGCCTCGGTAATAATATTTCACATATACGTATAGTCCAATTCCCGTCTTGCAGAAATATAAAATTTATTACTTCCTGTGGTTTCTATTTTTAGCGTTGATTCAGTAACTGCGTTCGTTTCTATAATTTCTGGCTTTGTAAGTGTGTGTAAATGACTAGATGATAATAATTGAATCGTTTATAGTCGGTAAACTAGGAATTCGATGTGATAAAGCTTACTCACTTGGTTAGATCTCTAGGTGTTTGTTTAAGTAATACGAGTGGAGAGAAGATTGCGAGCATGGAATGGAAATCATATTTGTACATGGAGATCAGGAAGGAATTAAAGTCTGGCTTCATGGATCCATGATAGATTCCACATCATCTCTAACGACAGGAGCAAACGTTACCACTTGCGTAACAGGCTCAGTCATAAGGAAAAGTAAATAAACGCATACAGAAAATCGGAGAGGTTGGAATCGAAAATATTTTGACAATATTATTGAAACACTGACGTGGAGGTCCGATACTAGAGTACACAGTAAATCACTGCTTCTCTGACCTTGCAGAGTTAATGAGACTGTAGCTCTGGTCTCTTTTGAAATGTATTTGTATCATCGATTCCTAAACCTATCTTGGCTACTGAAAGTCTCAAACCAAGAAGTACTTAATCGGATGGAGAAACAAAAAGATCAATATGAAGCAAAGGAAAATGCAATATCTAGGACACATTATGAGAGGCGAGAGGTACTAGTTACTACAACTCATCATCATTGAAGGGAAGATACAGCGGAAAAGATCTGTTGGAAGGAGAAGGAATTCGTGGCTGAAGGACATTCGGAGATGGTTCAACTGCACATCAGAAGAGGCTTTCCATACTGCAGTTTCATGCCCAAAGATAGCTATGTGGACCGCCAACGCCCAATAGGAGAAGGCGACTTTAGAAGAAGAAGCTCTGGTCTATAAAAAACAAACTTTCGCTCCGTACCCCTCACAAGCAAAGTGTCTAATGTGCAAGTGTACCTGATAATTTGAACTTGTTGCAATCATTATCAGCACCTATCACGTTTGTTTTTCAGAAGTATATTTTTTTCTTTGGGTTTTACGCTTCTTCGGTGTCGAGACCATTAGAGAATGGACAAGGTTGGGGACGAGGAGAAGAAAGGAATGCGGCTATGGCCTTTTGAAGGGGCCATTCTCACACTCCCCCGGAGTAATTTCAGAAAACCAAAATCTGGATGGCGCAACGGAGCTATGAATCCGCGTCTTACCGAATGCCAGGCACGACCGTTACCTCTTAGTCACAGGGCTTGGTTAGTGATGATGCCGATTTTATTTTGTATAAACATTTATTAACCTAAAGTCCTTCTGTGTACAGTGTATTCCTAAAACCGTATTTGAAGAAACATTGATCACAGTAATACTCAGTTGAAAGGAAAAAAAAAAAAAATCAGCAAAAATGCTGCACCATAAAACTACAAGTTTAAGTACAAACTGGTATAACGAACAACACTTATGTCACAAAAAAATAGCATAAAGAACTCTCAAATTAAACTTGGCACAATTTAACTCCATACAAAATTTGATTCCGATAATCAACTAAAATGGTTTAGAAAATACAATTGGAAGATATGCTTTGAACGCATATGGTGAGGCGAATAATTTTATCATTTCTGGAACCTGTGAAATTATTATTATTATTTTGTAATTTGGTTGCTATTTCTTCGAGTTGTTAGACACAAACGATCATTAAAGAATATTAAACTAACTTTTCCGAACGAGATACTGTTATGGAATGACAATTATTAGGTAGCAGGCGCACATTACATTCGAAAAGCGCCTGATTTTGAAGAATGTTATCCATCCGAGTATTTATTAGAAAACAGAAAAACTAAATGAAACATGACACGCAATTCTCATTACGTATGGACCCGTGAGAAAACAAACTGAATGTGTAAAATGAAGTTTTGCCTGTTTAAAAGAAAAGAAAAAAAAAATGACAATGTGTGCTGCAAATTTTGAAGAAACTCAATCTATCCTAGCAAACAACATTCGTACACTCCGTTTCAGCACCGCTGGATAGCAAGAAAATTCGATTACTGTACTAACAAGTGCAAGGCGACGCGGTGTGCGCAAAAAAGCGTGGTCCTGTGGCACCTCAATTAGTACCAAAACGGAGCCTCGCCCAGCACGTATTCAGTTAGCCCAGAGCGGCCGGCAAAAACTCCTGCCCACCGCATTCCGTGAACCAAATAAAGGTAACGTGCGCGGCTATTACGCTGATACAGGCGTAATGCCACTATTTAGGAAACGTCCGCCGATGTTCATGGTTCTTATGCAGTGACGACAGGGTTTAAAGTACCTAATTAAACTTCATTTTAAGCTTTTTTTTATACCTCAATTCTCCCAACGCTTAAAACGTTAACAAAAGGACTTGTAACAAGACAATATCACGAGACGGGCTTCACTAATCCGAAAGAAAATAGTTAAAAGCGAAATACACAAAAGATTAAGAAATCACTGTCAGCCATTGATGAATAATTCGTGACAAAAAATTGATAACATCAAAATGTGGCTTATGATTTAGAAGTTAAATAATTCTAAGTACATAGCGTGGACGCCATAATTCTTCCTGTCTCGGAAGAGCACATATTCACATACAAATGCAGCTGAGTACATTTCTACTAGGTTGACTAATTTTTCTATTTTTTGCTTATGGTTTTAAGCCTCTAGGACTTCAAGGTGATCAAAGGCGAGAAAGAACTGGAAGGAGCTCGGCTACGGCATTTTGAGGCAACTATCTCGGCATTAGTCTGGAGTGATGTCGGGAAACAATGGGAAACCAGGACGGGAATTCGAACCCTCGTCTTCCCAAATGACATGCCCGAGCGTTCCTGCTCACACACTAGGTTCGATCGACCAGATTTGAGTGAACAGTCAAAAACTCTTGATATCTCGTGAACCGCTTAAGGACTAATAATTCTCATTACCGGACATGATCTAGAACTTTCAACCTCTATTTAAATAAATAAATAAATTGTATTGTATTGTATTTTGTATTACTACCAAGAAATACGTACGCTCCGTTATATATACATATATATATATATATATCCTTATGACTACGCCTCGTCGACGTCGTGGTCGAGGTCATTAAAGGTGGGAAAGGATGTGGGACAAGTAATGGGAAGGAATTCGGCCATGGCCTTTTGAAGGAAGCATCCCGGCATTTGCCTGGAGTGATTTCGGAAACCCAAATCTGGATGATCGGACGGGGATTCAAACCGCCGTCCTCCCGAATGCGAGGCCAGAACGCTAACTGTTACACCACCATGTTCGGGCCATGGAAAACCCAAATCTGGATACTCGGACGGGCATTCGAACCGGCGTCCCGGCGAATGCGAGGCCATAGCGTTGACCGCTTACCCACCATGCTCGGTGTGATATTTCTTAAAGACTCCTCCAACGTAATGCGGGAACCAAATGCCGTTGAATCGTGAATCTGTAGGAAGTCTTAGTATTTGCACACTTTACCACTCAGACCTATTCGTTCCGATAGTGAAGCTTCTTTCTCAATACTGTGAGAACCTAACAGCACCAAGAAACCCATCGTGTCAAAAGTCAAACGGACTTGAGAAATGAAGAAATTAAGTTCCACAACGTAACAATGAAAACAATGGCCGGCTTAAATACACAGAGCAATCAATAAATCATTAATGACCGCGTGGCGGACCCAGTATTGTTATAATTAATGAATGGCGAGCGGCGGGAATCTCAGCCCGTGGCGACTCAATATCAGATGTGGCGATGACAGATGAATGGCTCATTACGGTCACACGGATACTATCAGCACAGCGGTCATTAGTCATTACCGCCGAGGCGAGGCGCCGTCGGCGGTGAAAGGCGACGGGACACAAACCCAAATCCTCAAACTTTTGCGTCGAGGACAAGTAAAAGTTCCCTTATCTCTCATCTCGTCACGGAGATTGATTTCCACGTTTTTCATTGCAAATCAATCTGGTGTCCAAGTTGCACACTCCAGCTTACTCTCTGTTTGGGAAGTAACCCAGTTTCCAGAGTTGCTGTATACAAATACTCGGGGAGGAAAAGAAACTTTCTCCATCCCTGTGCAGAGTTCAGAAATAGATGCTACTAGCTGTTATATGCGACTTCGTACACGTATTGCTAGAATTGTATATAGAAAGTTGTAAGGCTGCGAGAGAATTAAAGCCTGTGTGACCGATATAACATTAATAACATGCGGAAACTTAAACACGATATCCGTCTTTCAGTCACCGTTCGGGTAGTTTTCAAAATTTCGAGACAAAATATTTTATTTAACCCGAAAAAAGTATTTTGTGTCCTTCCTTATGATACATAACATTTCATTGTCAAATTTCAACAAGGTCGGTTCAGCAGTTTAGTTGTGAAAACGTAACAGTCGGAGAGACAGAGTTACTTTCGCATTTATAACATCAGTGTAGAAGCGTGAGCAACGAGACCTGTCAGTCATCAGAAGGTAATCCACAATTATATCAGTATTCTCATATTTCGAGCGAATTTCGTCATAATAACGGTGAATGTTACTGTAACCCATTGAATCAAAGGAAAGAGACGAGAAATATCCGGAGTGGCGTTAAGGCAGTGTCTCTAAAAAGCAAACGTGTGTTTCCTAAAAAGATACCGAAGTTATATTGTAGAAATGTAAGAGGATTTATCTGCCGTGTGCTGCTTTACATTGGTCACCTACTGTGCAGATTCACTACAGTAACAGGAGCAGTTATACCGCTGTAGTTTCCACATTTGCTGAATTCTCCCCAACTCGCACACTGTCTCGTGAGAATAGAGAATATAGAGAGAGTAGGGATCAAACCTGTCTCACGCTGAATGGGAAGGGAAATTACCAGTTGAAAACTGGTTCCTATGGCCGATGTGATTATATCCCGTTGTCGTAGCAGCCGAAACGTCATTAATCAGCGAAATACCTCGCAATGTTTGAGTCCGCTTGACATTGCACCATTACACTCACAAGTTGAAGTTTCTAAATGTAAGTATTTTATAGAAACCGTTTAGAAAGCACAATAACAACTACACAAACATTTACCACTATCTTATCTCTATCTTTCTGTGAGGACATAATCCTTTTTAAAATATGTAATTTAGCATAATTTGTTCAAAACGGTACTAAGGTCGAGATCCATAGCGCATATATTCACTGGGATATCACCAGAACTGTCCACAACACCTATTTGGTAAGAGTTTTAGGGCAACCAGCGTCCTCCAATCCTGCAGTCTGGCTCCAGTCCAGCATCCTCAAGCAATATTTTAAACAGCAAAAATACTGTTAAACTACTTTGTTCTGATGTTTTTTCCCGGCGTATGGATGAGACAAATTCATCACGTGTTTTCTGTCGGATTTTTTTTTTTTTTTTTTTTTTTTTTCTGTTGCTGGATGTTAAAGTCCATCACCGAGTTATTGAGAGATGATGGCATGAAAGATAGCTACTGATTTTATTACAAAATCACTCCAAATTTCTGATGAGTGGAAATGTTGTTACAACATTTACTGAGCGGAGGGCAAGGGATGGTAAACAATTATCTTGACATCAGGGCGCGTTTCTTCAGAACACCTGTAACTGTTTTAGATAATGTTCCGAAACAGATTACACGGTCTAAATTACCAGCAAAATTGCACAGTACCAGTAGCAATTTCCACACATCCACCTTCGAAGGTAAATATCGCTCAACACGAGCTAAAAACAAGGTGCCTGTGCGCTGAGCGGTCTGCTGGCTCGATGGTTAAGAAGCACGCTTTTAAAAGTTTGGGGTTCGGTCTTGAGTTCAAATCCCGGGGGACTGGAATTTTTAAGAGTTGTGGGTGATCGTATAAGCTATGACAGGACGTTCCTAACTCTGACACAGTGACTTAGTATGCCTATTTTGGTTTGTGGACCAAGTTATTTATTACAAAGTACATGAAGATAATCGTTTAAATGAACGGAAACCACATAGCCAACCAACACAGACAATCACGGCTGAACTAGTCTCCGCCATGTTCAAATGTGGAATTTGCGACATGACTCTCAACTAAAAGCCATGTAAAGGAATTACAGTTTACTCCGGTAGTAATATAGTGTTGCTAGTTCGGGATCTGTACCCACACCTTAGTGCTACGTGTGTGAAAATATTCACAAAGTATTTTTATGTACCCGGTTATAAGGAAACTCGTTGATCGTGTCAGCTACTAGTTTCATAGACAGTAAGTTAACAATCTATTTTTCTCGTTTGAACTTGTCCTAAATTCGGGTTAATGGATAGCTAGCGTCAAAAATGAAAAGGAAGGATTGGGTTCAAGTCCAAAATAACTTGGTATAATTCTGCCACCAACATCATACAGCTGAAATTTCGGTAAAAGGTTGGTCCTCTCTATTAAGTCTTTACGCCTCGTCGACGTCGAGATCATTAGGGACAGGAAATGACTGGAAGCAAGAAACGGGGAGGAATTCGGTCAGGTTCTTTTGAAAGAACCATCCCGGTATTCGCCTGGAGTGATTTGGGGAAACAATGCAAAACCCAGATCTGAATGGCCGGACGGAGTTTCGAACCCGGGTCCTCCCGAATGCGAGGCCAGAGCGTCACCGCTCACAAATCACGCTCCGTTTTAGTCCTCTACTTTGCCTTTCCCAGCGTCGGCACTAGCCATTGCGAGGCCCTTGCCCTTTGTGCAAAATGTTTGAATCGAAAGTAGGTGTTTCTGGTGATCGACGAAAAATGCAAAAGTCACAAAATAAATCAATTTTGAGTTTTAAAGTATTATATTAAAAAAGTAATTAAAAGTTAACAAACATTAAGACGAAAAATTATTTAGGATTAACTGAAGTACATAAATGCCTTGAAAGAAATACGCTGGGATTTAAAAGTGATGTTTGGGCTTTTACTAAGACTAAAATATTTAATTAAAGCAGAAAAATCTAACAAATGAGCTACGACATTTGAAATTCAAAGATCAGAAAGGGCTGAAAACCGATCTTGTGTCATCGCATTCCTCAAATATGTTTTAATAATTTTTAACCATGAAAAACTTCTTTCTCCGGACGCAACTGTCTTAGGTGTGGAGGCAATAATTCTCAGGAATACTTCGATAGTGGGGTACATTTCAGTTAATGTTTTATCAATTACATATCTAATCACCGAGATGACGCTGTTGTTTTCTTCTTATACACGTATAACAACATTCAGTTCTTCATACAATTCTTGTCCATCAATATCAGATGTTTCTCCTGCTGTTATACGAATGTGACATTGAATAAATCTAAATGAGAAATTTTCATTAGACACTTATTAATATATAATTTACTATCAGTCAACCAACTTTATTTTATTGTTATCACTAATAGCTAAAGATAAAATATTTTTTTTAACTCCGGTTGTTGCGCGAGGCCCCTGCAAGAGTAAGGCCCCGAGTGAATTCCCTGTTCTCCACCACCTAACGCCGTGTTTACGCGATGCGAGTTGACTGGAACGTCAGTTGGCCGGACCGTCGGTGGTGGGGGTAAGAGAGTGGACTAGCATGCTAGTAATAATTAGAAGACAGTCCACTGTCCATTGTCAGGATAGTTCTCTACGCCTACATTGAAAATAGTATGTCCATATTACAGAAAGGAATTAACATCGTAGCTAATTTGTTGATTATAATGTTTAAGGATTTGAAGAATAATAAAATAAAACGTAGAAAAACGTTAAAAGAGTGGATATTAAAAAGAAACGCTTTAAATGCCTCAGCGCCTTTAAAAAAAAATTAAGTTGCAAGTGAAAATATATAGTTGCATCATTTAAGACTAACTGTATCTCAATTTCAAGAGCTATTGTGAAATATTTTCTCCAACAGATAAAAAATGACACCGCTATGAAGCAATTTTTTGATAGCATAGTCTCTAAAATCCTTGTTCATACAGTATAATTTTTATTCTTGAACTTCCGCGGAATTTCCTCACTTTCATGCAGTCCTAAAGATTTTAATGCCTCTGCTTCGCTCCGCTTACGCGACTTGTTAGTTGTCGCCATCTTGATTGTTGAACTCGCACGCCAAAAGTCGTGAACCGAGTCCACTATCCTCAGTCAACTGTCTGTCTTGTACCTGTTTACACGAGGAGAGTGGACTATCCAGTGCTGCGCGCGCAGCAAGACAGTACACTCGCAGTGGCGTAGCTAGGTCAACAAGGGCCCCGGTGCAAAAAAATTATTTTGGGCCCTCAGGCCAGACGGGCGACTTTTTTTTGCTTTGTGTGCTGGTAGGGGCCCCCTGAACTGAGGATGGGGCCCTTGAATTGTTCTTTAGGGGCCCCTGAGCAGTGGTTGGGGCCCCCCTGAGCAGCGAGGGCCCTTAGTGAGGGGCCCCTTAGACGACGGTAGAACTAAAAAAAAAAAAAAGGGTCGCCAGTTTGCTGTGAAGGCTCGTGGGCCCTCTAAACTGCGCTTGAGGGCCCCTAGAGGTTCGCTTAGGCCCCTTCAGGTATGCTTGGGGGCCCCCTGAGCGTGAGGGCACCGCCTAGCCTCATAGTAGCTACGCCCCTGTACACTCGTTACAATCAACTCGCATCGTGTAAACGGGGCATAAGGTCGCCTCTGGCCTTTCCCTTTCTGTTCTAAACCGGAACATAGCACGGATTATGGTGTCACACGAAACACTACAAAACCGATCACAGTGTGAGAAAAGAACAGTAGCTCATTTATCCTTGCTACAGGTGTTTTACAATAAGTGAGGTAACGATCATAAGATGTTGTTACGAGTAGGGTGATGGGGAGCGACAGGGCAGTGGTGTGGACGGAGCTGTTCCTAGGTGGTCAGACGAGCTGTTTGCGGACATCAATTTGCGCTCCAGATTACAGGCAGAGCTCTCGGTAGCCGGGACCCCGGCTGCAATTACGGTGACCCCGCCCGGCATTACCAGCAGTTTGCTACCGGGCTGAGCCGAGATGTTATCTGGGCTGGCGATATGAGAGAGCCGGGTTCCGATGGGAACTGAGCGGGAGGCTGACCCGCGGGTCACGGCAGGTGGCCACGTCCCGCACGCCGTAATATCGAATCATCTCACCTGCGGCAGGTAAAGCACGTGAACGCTCCAGCCAGGACGTTGTGGCTGAAACATTGCACATAACACTTCCATTACAGAAGTTAAGTTACTCCTGTAAGAGATGCTATAAAACGTACCGGAATGCGTATACCAAAGCGGAACAAAGTTGCTACGTTCTGTGTAAGATTAATAAGAGTTCGAGTATTTTGTAGAAGAAATTGGAAATAAATTCTGTCAGTTTTATTTCTATATCTGTATACCGAATTACCTCTGCAGTTGCATGTGAATCATGTGAATGATTACTTTGTATTCGTTTTGAAAATGCCTCGCAAGCAGAGCCTCAAATGGTCATAAACTTATTCCATTGGTTGTTATTAGGGTTCCCAACTTTTTTAGAATAAAATATATTTATCTTTTGAAGAGGAAAATAAAAATTATATGAAAGAAAAAAAATATTTTTAAATTTAGTTTTTTATTGCCTTAAATACACATTTTTTCGCACTTCAGGATTAGCTATCAATTTTTTGTTTCACTTAAAAGGGTTATATCTGGTACCTCATTCTAAATCTAGAGTTATAAATAAATGAAATACTAATTTCAATTAAATTTAACGACGCTCTGTTTCCCTTTTGCCGCCATTATGCATTCATTTCGTTTTGTCAAAAGCACTAATGCGTCGTTTGGAAATTATTAACGGTCCTCGAATTATATAGTTTACCAGAAATATAGTATTTCCGCTTACTTTGTGGCTAGGATAAAGTATACTGGCCAAAAATAATTTATGTTGGCAACTATTTATGTTGGTCACTATGGCACAGTTTCACACTAAATTTAAATGTATTCAATAAAAGATCATACTCACAATATACTCAAAATCGTTGAAAACAGATATTGACTTACTTACCTGTCAACTCGCAGCTGAGCCAATGGTAAAACCCACAACATATAGAAATCGTAAAGAATTTATTTCGAGGATCCCTTCTACATCTACATATATACTCTGGAATTCACAAAATTGTGGGTGGCAGAGGGTGCTCAGTACCAAAGCTAATCTCTTTGCTGTGCATTCCAATCCCTAATGGTACGAGGGAAAAAAGAATTCATATATTATCTAGTTATATGTTTTCTCCCACAAGTCTTGATAGTTTTGTAATTACTTAGGTTTTTTTTTCAATATTGCATTCTTTGCAGTTACTGGTCTATCACTTGTCACTATCACAAACAGAACCTGAATTTCTTGCCGTTTTAAACAATGTAAAAGAAAAATAATGCAATTGAAAAATGCAACCTCAAAACGACGAGGAAAAAAAAAAAAAAAAAAAAAAAAAAACTTGGCCGATAGGCAATTATTCTTGCATGAAGCTGTGAAACAGGAATAGAGCATTCCGTTCCATGTATGTACTTTATTCGAAACAAAGTATTATCGCACACTTTATAGATAGGAAGAAGTATAACGATCAAAAATAAAGTATGATACGTTATTATAAAGTATGGTTGGCAATCCTAATTGTTCTCCATCTTCTACGTATTCTTTATTTACTTATATGGCTGCATAACACCCAACATTTTAACTTCAGTCTTATATTTCTATTCATTACTGTAATTTATACCGTCACATTTATTTCCGGTTCAAGTTAACCCCTTATTATGCGACAGTCTTTGATTTAGTTTAAACTGAAGGACGCCAACCTGTAATTTGTGCGGTATGTGTTTTTCACATGCTGTAACGTTCGCTCCCCCCCCCCTTTTAATCATTTCCAGGCTAATTGTTCTAATTATTAGCAACCGGGAAATGATTAAAAGGTAGGGGAAGGAACGTTACAGCATGTGAAAAAAGGTGGGGGTGGGAATGTTACAATGCCTGCACTATCGGTTTCTTAATGTAGGCTAATTGTGGAAGGTGTTTCGAACCCTAGTTTTTAACTGTTGCCTAATATAGTTCGTTTGCTCTAGTTACTCCGAATTCTACAACTGATGAACCACTCTTGATATATTCCTGTGATTATACTTGAATACCTTGTTTGCAAAGAACAACGCCACACTTTTTTGTTTCTTTTGGATCATGCCAGACGGCCGGCACCGTTAGACTGATAGAAGTCTAAACACTTATCTTTAGGTTACTAAAAACTGTTTTCGATTGCAGCAGTCAATGCAAAGATCCAAAATTTTGGTTGCTGCTCATTATTGCATAGATGTCATGCTCAGTTGCATTAACTTCAATTGAAATAGTGTGAAAGTATGAGAAATCCATAACACTTTGAGAATCAACTTGATTACATAACTAATGCTCCTGTAAGAATGTTCATCAACTAAGAGCAATCACTTCCAAACACTACATAGTTTTCTACTCAGGAAACACCTTCCACTACGTAAGGAATTCATTGGCAGTACAGTATAAGGTAAGTACAGAGAAGAGCCGCTCGATTTGAGGCTACTTGCCACTGTCCTCACGAAATCATCACAGAACTGATTCGTAGATAGGGCTGAGATTCTCTAGCAGGCAGAAGACATAGGTTTCGTGAGAACTTGTTGATGAACATTCGTTCACCCACTTTCATCACTAGCCTGTTTGGGCGGCAGGAGAGATAAGATTAGAGAAATAAGGTGCCGCACTGATACTTACGGGAATTATTTCTTCCCTTGTGCCATTCGAGATTGGAATACACAGAGCAGACATTAGTTTTTGTGCAAAACTCCCTCTGCCACCCACAATTTTGTGAATTGCAGAGTATATACGTAGCTACATACCAGCTCAAAAAGATTCTACAAAAATCTTATTGAAATTCCTTTAGCACTAAACACAATTTAGATCTGTTAGAAATCATACCGAGGGTTCCAGCCCCTGAAACCAAGTTATGTTGCAGCAGTGCCCGTGGTGCAAGAAAGAGCCCTTTCATCGAAGGTTCAACAGTAATGTATCCCTCTTTAGGGAGCGTCCATAAACTACGTGGCTCGGTCTAGGGGAGAGGTTCGCTGGAAGGGTACGCTGAGATACGTGGAGGGAGCGGGGGGGGGGGTTCCGAGCCAAGCCACGTAGCTTCTCGTTCATATTATTTGTCTCAGTTAAAATAAGGTACAGAACACTCAACAGCAGATACTTATTTCTGTCATTTAATTATTTCCATAAGTAATTTACGATAGTCTAATAAAAGAAAACAGTACAAAATGTCTTCTGGAATCAACAAGGAAAAATGCTGCGTGCCACGTGGAGGGGGGGGGGGGGGGGGAGGGTAGAGGCGAAAGCCACGTCGGGCTACGTGAGGGGGAGGGGAGTTCACAGGACGCCAAAATGGAACTACGTGGTTTATTGGCGTTCTCTTATCATCGCTGCTTGGCTCACAGTAATAGTTTAATCGTTTTACTACCTGCTCTCATAGAAGAAGTAGTTCTCAGATATTCCACACCAACAACTTGCTGTTATGTGTATTGAATATCTCGAGTTCCTCCTTTGGGTCCCTCAGTTTCCCAGAGTGCACTCCCTGGTCGGCTGAGATGGCCGACTGCGCCCAGTTTACGGAGAATCAGAGGCGGCGCCACATTCATAATTCATCCTCCGCGGCGAGGCGAGGCGCGGCTGTATGCAGAGAGCAGCGCCCGCCGGGATTACCATCTGTGTGACGGGCCTCGAAATACGGGGTCCCTGGGTGTGGCGGCCCACTCCCCCGATTTATTGGCCTTAACAGCTACTAGTCGGCAGACAACAGAATAGACAGGTGTCTCGGTATTCTCTGCAGACACAGCGCCGCCTGAGGTGACTACCTAACTGAGAAGCTGCCATCGTTTCTCTTCGCAAGTTGCCAGCTTCTAGGTTGCTCTACCCCAAGGGAAACGGCGCACTAGTGTTATCGCTTCGCTGTCTGTCAATCTGTCACCATTCTGTAGTTCAAGGTAGAAATAAGTAACTGACTTCAAATTTGCAGATGTTACACTGTAGTGAACAGCCATACTTTTTGTTGTGAATGGCAAGGTTGGCTGGAGAAACAGAGTATGCCACCTATTGACGGAGGGGTTAAGGTGTGTTCTCTCTGTGCATGGCGCTGTTCGAATGGCGGGGTTGACCAGCGTCTCAAGATACCCGATTGGCCGTGGAAATTTTCGCGCGCCAAAATGAACAGAGGGTACGCTGGCTGCCCGAAGAAGACACTTGCCAACAGGTGGCTGAACAAACAAGACCGCTGTGTCACCTCTTGAAGGTTTCAGAGTAGAAACTTGATTATGAAGTGTAAAATTACGAGTCAAAGTGTGTTTTCAACGGGAATTTCACCTGAGTAGTGCGGTTCGACAAAGGTTACGGTTGCTTGGCGCATCAATGCACAAGCTCATACAGCACCAAGTTAGAAAATGATAAGGTGATTATATTTTCACCACTGAAAATGTTTATGGATCAACATTCCTTTAAACGCTCCTGGGTGAAGCAATTCACCAGTTAAGAACTTCTCATGTTTTTTTTTTTTTTTTTTTTTTTTTTTTTTTTTTTTTTTTTTTTTTTTTTTTATATATAATTTGAGCTAGTCGGACAATTTTTACTGTGTATTAACAGCGAGTAAGCTTAAGCATACAGTAGTCGCAATCAAGGGTGGCACCCATTATATACAGTGTTGTATTATATTTGATCATTATGTAAAAAGAAGATAATTGTCAATTCTGTTTATAATCAAAGGCATCAAGTTTTATTTATATATATGTGAAAATAAATGTTTACTTCTATAACTAATTCTTTGTTCAGAGCGAATCTGTTCAATTCCCTGCCAAGCTTGAAATACTTATATGATACCAGTGCAAGCAGTATTGATATAAAATTAAATATTAAATTTTCATAATTTTCTTTGCTATCAAGCACACAGACGGTCGGACCGTTACAACACTAATGAGCCAAAACATTACGGCCACCTGTGTTGGCCCGTCTTTGGAACACAATACAGCAGCGATTTGACATGGAACGGATTTGACAAGCCCTTGGTAGGTTTCCAGAGGTACCTGCCACCAGATATCTACGCACAGGTCACGCAATTCCCTTAAATTACGAGAAGTGGTTTATAGGCGTGGAGCCGGTGCTCGAAAACGTCTATCAGGTTGAGGTCAGACGAATTTTCTGGCCAAGAAGTCATCGTGAGTACAGTATACGCTCCTCAAGCTACTGAAGCACGATTGTGGCCTTGTGACAGGAGCAGTTATCCTGTTGGAATATGCCATCGCCGTCGTCGAAGATTTGAAGCATGCAGGTGGTTCGTATTCCACAGCTGTCATGGTGCATTCGATCACTATCACATGTCCGATGTATGCGTGTGAATGTCCCCCATAGCTTAATACTGCCCCCCCCCCCCTCAAGCAACCGTTTGCATGGAACACGGTGCATCCCAACATGACGTGGTGAAGAAACGTGATTCATCCGATTAGGCGACACGCTTCCACTGAACTACGGTCCAAATTCGATGATCCCGTGCCCACTTCAATCGTAATTGATGAAGACGTTGGGTCAACATGGGAACACGTAAAGTGACCATGGCGGACAAAGCAGCCACGAGAGTTTCAGGGGCCAATGGGAAGCACCATTGCTCGGTTAAGATCTGAACCCGTTCCACTTAATGCTCTTCGTCGCCATGAGAAGTCTGTTCCGCTCTCGAAGTTATTACAATATTTGTGGTTTTTGATCATCCTAGTGTACGGTAAGTGCTCAATTTATGTATTCATTACTATAAATCAGACAACTTACTGGTTTTGAGAGAAATTATCTAGCAAAAGTCGTTCCGTTATTAATGTGAATGTTGTCGACGCGCCCTATAGCCACTACAACAACAACATTAATGTGAATTTAGTTGCTGGTAAGAGTGCAATGGAGGTTGACCCAGATGCATAAGATTCACTTGGCATTTCCAGTATGCCGTCGCGTGGGCTGACAACTATCGTTTAATTATTTCCTTTAATTTAATTTCAGTTTATTACAAATGACTAATGCTTTCATAAAAATAACTGTAGCAGTGTCCGACACAGCCTAACCAAAAATTTTGGGTCAAGTGATTGTTTCCTGAATTACCATGTTCTCATATAGAACATATTCTGCTGTGAGGGATCACATGTAATACAGTCACAGAATGATATAGAAATTGGACAGACATAGTCTGTCAAACATGCGAGCATCCTTTTTCGATTCACATCGGCAAGAAAATACTTCTCATTTGCATCCCAATGAATATGGATATAAGGTAAGGAAAATAACGTCCTGTTAGACTGAAGTGCACAGAGGCAAGAATAATTTTGGTTCATTGCACTCCCTGTTACCTACAGTTCTGTGAATTACACAGCAATTTGCGAGAGAAATTATGTTCTGGTTTTAATCAACGAATCTTATTGCTAATTTTGCTGTTTATTGCACCATCTTCAATTCCTTTGAAATCCATCTTGGATTCCGATAATACTCAGAATAACTGAGGTTGGCTGCTCTTTGTAGAAAATAAATCTAAGTGAAAAAAACACTGTAGATCAAATAAAAATATTCACCACCCGTCCACATGATAAGCAAAAGCGTGAAAAAAACCTTACACTAAGAAAGAAATAATTCGTGAAACAACCAGGAGATTAATAGATTAATTCGGTTCATGTTCTTCAAAGTTTTAACTCTCGCATTGTACGTTTATTATACCGCATCAGAACAATTTCCTACAACTCAGATAATAGCTCTGATCATATTTCTTAGTCCACAGTTTGTTCGTAGACTTCTACCAGATCCACGTCGCTCGTGTTTCCCTCCCTAATCTGATCTGCCATTTAGTCGGTCCTGTTATGACGTCATTCCTTCTCTTTCTTCTATGGTTATAATTATTTTTCAGACCAGGAGCTCAACCAACCATTAAACTGTTCACAACCCACATTGCAATAGTATACTGATAAGTAAGCCGTGAACAGATGATTTGAATGGAACTAACTAAATCAGTAGATAGACATCAATTATTACACTATGCACCTGGATATATTCCCGACAAGATGAATATACGCTTCAATGATTTCTTACCAATATGGTAAGTATAGTCATTATGCACAACTCATCTCTGACGATTTCTCTAATAATGTAAAATTTGTTGGGTTAGTTCTTACCTTTCTGACTCATTCAGATATACTTAGAGCATATATCTGTAACTAGTGTTTTCGACCAGTCAGCGAAAAATAGCTTACACTAGAAATGCCGGTAACACCACTTGTAGAGGGAGCAAAGTAAACTGCCTGCTGAATGATGTCAGTGAAATTCTTGATCAGTCGAATACTGATGCTGTCTTTGCAGTTTGTCACCTTTTAAGGAGCTATCCACCCTCATCATATCCTCTTTGTGCTCAAATTTTTATTTGATATAGAGAACCGCATTCGCTGATAGAATGTTTTGAAATAAATAAACCGCAAATTGTAGGTACAGAGACATCATTATTAAGTAGCAAAATGATGCTGCAAACACTGTTCTTCAGACGAAACCGCAAGGACTGCAAAAACACAATAGAGTCGGCCACACAGAAGCTGCAATATAGGAAATCACTTCACGTCTTCCGGCAGTGAATAGCTCTCCAGATGGATTTCGCTGCTGCTGACCGCAGCATCAAAAGGACTATGATGACAGTGCTAGTCAATTGGTATATCTTTACCGAGTTCGGTACAAGCGGTGAGGCTTGAGCGTGACATTTGGGAGGACGCGGGTTCAAATCCCCGCCTGACATTGAAATTTCGGTTTACCATGGTATCGCTAAACCGCTCCAACCAAATGATGGTACGGTTCCCTCAATTTTTTAAATTTTTTACGCCTCGTCGACGGCTAAGGTCATTAGAGGGATGGGACTGGGGACAAGGAACGGGAAGGAATTCGGCCATGGCCTTTTTGAAGGAAGCGTCCCGGCATTCGCCTGGAGTGATTTGGGGAAACCATGGAAAACTCAAATCTGGATGCCCGGACCGGGATTCGAACCGCCGTCCTCCCGAATGCGAGGCCAGAGCGTTAACCACTCACCCACCACGCTCGGTGGGTTCCCTCAAGGGACAGTTTCTAGACCCCACCCCTTGCTGCCTCTGATGACCTCGACGTCGACAAGGCGTAAGGCCGAAAAGAAGGACAAAAGGTTTATGTGTAACATTTAGTTTAATGTAATAGAATTTTAAATTTATTCGATTGATTCAAGATGCATCTTACTCTCATTTTTTTCTTTTTAAAAACACTGACATAAATTAATGCTTATGAGGAGCGCGAAAATCGAGATCGGAGAATGAATACCGTCGTGGTAGGCAGTCATTTACGAGTAAACGGGAGTTTGAAAAATATATATATATACAAGTTTCTGTGCTTAGCGTAAAGGTGTAGAGAAGAAATTTGGACTAAAGGGGAAGGCGAGTCATTGGGCGAAGGTTTCGAGATCGATCCACGTTTGAGATTTTTTTTTCTCTGGGTGCATTTTTTCCCGCTAGTGTTTGCTGTCGTAGCATTACAGATTCATTATATCAAAATTTCTCCATGATATTAATTTACTTTTGGATGACAAATGTCACACAAAGTTATTAAAGCTTCACTGCTTCCGTTTCAGGAAACTATAACGAAACACAATCACAAAAAAAATATGATTATTCAAGTGGAGAGACATACTTCATTTACATTCCCGTTTTTCCTCTGAAGAAAAAAAAATATTAATATTTTGCTGAATTTATGTAAAAACTAATCTTTGATGCTATAATCAGCCAATAATTATGAAAAAATCAACACAGAAATTTTTAAATATGGATCGAACCCACGACCTTTTATACACTGACAAGCCGACTTTAGCCACGCGGTTATTCGAACGCATTCGCTCTTCGATCCTGATTTCCGCAATGAAGACAACTCCACGTTAGAGGCAAAAGAGGTTGCTTAAGGGGGAAAAAATAATAAAAATATATAAATAAACACAAACACTTTTGATACAGGAGACACGTAGACGCTTTCTACAAACACCAACTAAAGTGTCATAATCCGATTTACGGCTATTGCATCTTGACCTCTGGTTAACAGCCTATTAATGTTCACACGAGACTAGCATTATTATTATTATTATTATTATAACGCTCCGCAACAGTAATTAAGTAGAAAACTTGCATCAAAACATTTGCAGCGTCTTCTTTTTGGTCATTTTATGCACGACACTAAAACAGCGCAGCAAAACTTTACAGCTTCCCCGCCCATACTGTTGTTTCTGTAACCTGTTCATTGCACTAACTACACACAGACCAGCATAATAGCCACAAACATCACCTAAACCATGATGCTCCAATCCTCCTCCTAGGGGAACCACACACTAAATACTGTATAAGACGATAAATCCCGTAAATATCGTTCCTATTAATTGGAATCGTGTCAGCATCTTCGCATGGGATGTAGCTTTCTCGTGATATTGAAGGACACATTCACAATCAAACTTAAGAAATCACAATGTGTATTTCATCGATTATTTCGAATTTCCAATTCCAAGCGTCATTTTAAATGGAGACACTTTTGCTGATCGTTTATTATCCAACAACAATGTTATTTTTCTTCTTTGTACCCGTACGATTACTTTCAAAAATTTCTTTGTCATACAATACCAATTATTGATTAAGTTTTAATTGTTATTAAAAATCAAATATTGATTGAATTGTTGGTTGGTGTTGTGGAAAGTGTAGCGGCGCCTTTGTATGGATCTCTGATTTTCTCTATTTGTATATAATATGTCGCACTGTTGGCAGTCAGGACAGTAACTCGGAATGACAAATTTTCTCACCTGATGTGCCTCCAATGTTTTATATATATATATAAACAGTTGCAATATTTTGGAAGTATTTCATTAATAAAAGTAAAGTGGATCTCAGGGGATATTACATAAAATTATCTTTTCATCACAATCAAGAAAGTTAATAACTCTAATGGAGTATAATAACTACTGGGGGAACTTTCAAACGGCAATTTTCAAGTTTACTGACCGTCGGAATATTTATTCCAAGCACATGTCAACTAGCGTCGAGACAATTTTTTCACTTTCTTTAACAGATGCCTATATTCTTTAAGTCTCAACGTGAAACAGATTTAATACAAGTGAACAGAGGAGGACTGCTTTATCGTTTTCAGTTATTAGAAATTAATCTCCTGTCTTGAAAATCATTCAACCAAAGACATGTGTAAAGAAATTACAGAAATTGATGAACATTATACGGTATCAAATTACGAACGGCTAGTTTATAAAAATATGTATTTTTTTAATGTTGTATATATTTCAAAAACAGAATTGTATGCAAATTTCTTCGCAATGTTTTATTAGTTTTAATAAAAATCAAATTAATTATGTGGATCAGTTTGCAAGAATGAGAAATGGAAATGACATTACAGAATGGAAAGAGTGGACAGAAAATTTTTGTATCAGTGAGAAAGGTTTTGAATTCTACATTTAATTACTTATGATCCTGAAAAATAAAGACTCAACCACAGGTAAAAGACGGACAATGTGATTATGAATGACTGCATATTAAAGATGTATAACACAGATGAAGAGGGGAGAAAGTTTTTTGCAAGATGGGCGCCACTTTTGTAAAATACTGACTGAAAATAAATGCAAAACCGATTGTTTCGACCATAATATAAAGGGTCCAATAATTTTGTGTACTTCCACTGTACGTCAGAAACGAAACAGCAGAAAACAAAAGAAAAGAAAAATGAACGACGAATGAGCCAACAAAAGCTAAAGCAATTTCATCTGAAAGGTAGTGGGCCAGCGTTTTCTGTATTGCAAGAGGAGTTATTTTTATCAGTTGCCTTGAAAAGGGTAAGCAAATAATGGGCAAATACTGCGCAAATGTTCTGAACCAACTGGATGAAAGAAGTCCTGAAACGTTACTTTCATGAAAAGAGGAAAAAATATCATAATTCACGAGAAAAATTAACATGTCCACAAAAGGTGCTATGGCGATGTAAAACCTGAGAGTTCTGAAACACTACATGTTGAAAAACAGTCAGATTTGGCCTCCTTTAACTTCAACCTATTTCCAAATCTGAAGATACTTGTACCTGAAAGAAGTTCCGAATCAAATGAAAAGGTGATAACATTCGTAGATCGATATTTGTAAGACCTCCCGAAATTATGGATGGACACATTCATCGAAACCTCGTTGGACAACTATCGTTGAAGTACAGAGGATCTCTGAAGAAAAATCAATGCATTCTTGAAAGAAAAACCACACTTACTCTCTGCCAGGATTAGACCTCGTAGGACACACGCAGCCCTCCCTAATTACAGATAGTTTTCAATAAATTTCGCTGCAGACAATAAGCTTTTAGTATAACTATTACTATGTTTCTAAATTATTGGAATAATTTTCATAGTTATTAGCACTACTTCATCAGGCACGTTTCATTCAAAACTTTTTTTAAAAGAGCATCTAGAAAAAGCTTAATTCTTTCTCACTGAATTGTTCCTCAACACACAGTCACTGCTCATATTTTTGTCTGTGTGATTAAAATTTGAGCTAATACATTATTCTACGGGAGAAAATGCATGACTGCTCATTTCGCTACTTTTAGGAGGCTGTTACATCAAGCTGGGGCAATATCGTGGAAGATTTTTTTTTTGGCAACGACGAATTAACTTTCCTAAGGAATTCCCTCCACATGATACCTGAGAGCTAAAGTGCCGTGTGAGATCTGTGCATTCTGCTGGCGGATACACAGGCTATTTATTAGTACACGAGCTGCGTGTAACCTGGGCATGGCCTGATAAGAAAGAGAACAGGCAGGTGTATGACTTTCACACGGCGACGTGTGGCACTGGAAAAGCCGTTTAAGCACAAGGGCAGTGCGACAACAGCCTCATTACGTTCGCATATTCAGTGCTAAGCGCGCGAGTGACAGCCACAATCGCAGTTCACAGCTTGCGAGATAAAACGTCGAGTAATAGAATTAATGGTATCAACTCGTAAAGTTTATGTCGGCTGAAATTTAATCGCACAGCATTTGCAGTACCGTGCCACTTATGCAAGATACATATATCACTAAAGTGGCAAGTACATTCCCTGCGGAGTCTAGGTCATTTCTCTCTTTCACACCGAGTCTGGTGAGTGAGCGGTAACGCTCGGGCCTGGCTTTCGGGAGGACGCGGGGGTCATATCCCCGTCCGGCCATACAGATTTAGTTTTCCGTGGTTTCCGGAATTCACTTCAGGCGAATGCCGGTATGGTTCCTTCAAAAGGACATAGCTGAATTCATTCCTGTTCCTTATCCCGCATCCTATCCCACCTTTAATGATATTGACGGCAACGAGGTGTAAACCCCTAAAGGAGGAAAAAAAAAAAACCATCTCTTACACAGCTGAAACATCGCAAATTATCACAAACGAAGTCGTGTTCAGATCCTTCCAGTGGGTGAGCAGCTAAATGAATTAGTGCTTTAAGGCCGTTTTAAATAATTGTGTATTACAATGCTGGAAAGGCATACAATATGCGCTTCAGAAATACATTTTTTACCATCAGGAGACAATAAAATGCTTTAGTAAAAATGATTCTCAGAGGAACTACGACACTGAACTGTCAGCTCGATATAGACCAACCTCAACGATTTTTTTACACAATAATAGCCACTGATTTATATATATATTAAATCTGCTTAACGTCTCTTAAGAGCGAGGTCTTTAGAGATGGGAAAGGATGGGGGGCAAGGAATGGGAAGGAATTCGGCCATGGCATTTTGAAGGAAGTATCCTGGCATTTACCTAGAGTGATTTGGGAAACCATGGAAAACCTAGATCTGGATGCCCGGACGGTGATTCGAACCAGCGTCCTCCCGAATGCGAGGCGAGAACGCTAACCGTTACACCACCACTCTCGGTACTGATTTATAAGTTTTTCTCGACAAACGCGCGGAGTTACTATACGAAAACAAAAATCCTGCTGCTGATATACAGTCCAATAGTTGCGGTAAATAATAAATTTCATTTTAATTCCTCTTTGTTTTTCAAATTATTGAGATTTAAAAACACTTTCACACGGCAGACAACGTAACGTGAACACAAAAATGGTTTTTTGTAGGTCACAAAACATTAAAACACGGTTAAAGGCTTGGTTCTATTGCGATGAAATACCTTTTCCACTGACGAATGACAGTGCAATACCCCCATCAAAAGAGAATCAATCTTACACGAAACTACGCTTTCTTCACCGGTGCCAGTAACGTTCAACTGATTCAGCTAGAGAGATTTTTGTACAACAAAACTCTCTGTTATTGGAGCACACACAGCTATTACGTATGTAGACGTCCAAAGAAGATTTCAGCAATGGATTTATCCTTGGGCTAAGGAGTAAAAAGGTAAAAGAGAGCCACTAATTCCATTCGGGTCCTCTGGAGCACAGATCATTGAGGAGATTTCTTCTGTCCCGACGTCTGTCAGTCCGTCATAATATTCTAAGCTTTTATTTTCAAGATTCTATATTCTTAATTTTGCTGTTTACGCCGACACTACACAGGGCGCTTCAAAACCAATTACACAATATTGAACGTATGTAGAAATTCCCTCACATAACTTACAGAATAGGTTAAAGATGTTTTCTAAGGGCTTTCGGTGTCGTCGATGTGGAGGTCATTAGAAGTGAGAGAGGACTGGAGACAGGGAACAGGACGCAATTCGCCCATGACCTTCGAATGGAGTGATTTATAGAAACCTTGTAAATCCAAAGTATGGATGACCGGACGGGGATTTAAACCCGCGTCCTTCCGAATGCCAGACACCAACGTTACTGCTCTCCCGCCACAGACAAAAAATATATAGTAAAATAACTGAGTTTTTCCTAATGTGTTGCCTCAACATCAAACTCTGCAAGTGGAATGTGCAGTTAAAATCACTACTTTCACTATTGCGGAACGTGATCGCTGTGTGTTCAGGTTTCACGACACCAACTCTGGTTCAACAGTTCAGTGCGATTCTTTCACCGAGTATGGTAAAGAACCTCCTGGTAGGCCTACAATTTTGGCATCAAAACTTGTCGTTATTAGGTTTGACGTGACAAATCAATATGTCCTTTCTAAATTGATCCTGGACAGCCAACTGTATAGCAATTTCGTTCTCCAGACAGGATTTTTGATGTGGTTGGCAAGCAAGCCTTGGGGGTAAGACCGACTCGTACGCCGTGACGGCAAACGGCGTAACGTTCTCTCAAGACGTCGTGCCACCTCTCCCTCGCCGCTCTCTACTCCCTCTTGTTTTCAAAACAATACTGTCTGCAATGCTTGAAGATCGTAAATCAGTGACAGTATTATTGAGTTTAAATATGAATGACAGAGACGATCATGCGGCCAAGAAAAAACAAAAAGGTGATCAAAGTGCAGACTGCAACAAAATGTCTAATACGCGTGCACAACGTTTGCTTTACGAAACACAATCTACCTATTCAAATCAAAGGTTAGTAAATCACCTGTTAATTTTATCTGTTCATTTGAGGTTATAAGTGTGTATACCAAAACAAGCGGTTTATTTTCTGGACGTGCATATACGAAACGTGGGACATACTATAGATCCACGTGTTTTAACTCCTTTCTCTCTCCGTGTGTGTGGATAAACACATTCGATACACACGCACACTCACTATATTTATAATATTTATCCTGGATATATTATTACAATAAGAAAAATATATTTATTTTACTAATGAAGCTCTATGTTTTCATTTTTTACTCTATATTTATTTATTGGTTTTATTTAATTATAAATTCTTTCAATAGCCATAAATTTCGATGTTTCACATCTGCCAGGATTCGCGTGATGGCCACAGATTATTCGTTAACTCTATTTTCCGTATTTAACTCCTAATCAAAGCCAGAGCTGTAGAAATGTCGCTCCAAATGATTAATAGAGTTTGCACGAAATTGATTTTCGGGAGGGAGGGGAGGGGGAAATTTCCACCGCAATACTTGAAACGAAAGTGACAATATGTTCTAAAATGTAACGATTTATGTTACAAAATATCACTTTTTATCGATTCTGTATTTGATCTTAATAAATCACCATATGTTTCCAAAACCATGAAGTTATTTTTGAGGAAACCCGTAATTTTAAAACACCGAACGTGGTGGGTGACGGTTAAAGTTCTGGTCTCGCATTCGGGAGGACGCAGGTTCGAATCCCGTCCGGGCATCCAGATTTTGGTTTTCCATGGTTTCTTCAAATCGCTCCAGGTAAATGCTGGGATGCTTCCTTCAAAAAGGCCATAGCCGAATTCCTTCCCGTTCTTTGTCCCCAATTCCATCCCGCCTCTAATGACCTCACTGAGGATGGTGGTGTAACGGTTAGCGTTCTGGCCTCGCATTTGGGAGGACGGCGCGGGCGGTTCGAATCCCCGTCCGGGCATCCAGATTTGGGTTTTCCATGGTTTCCCAAATCACTCCAGGCAAATGCCGGGATGCTTCCTTCAAAAGGCCATGGCCGAATTCCTTCCCATTCCTTGCTCCCTATCCTTTCCCGTCACTAAAGACCTCGCTGTTGGAGAGACGTTGAGCAGATAAAAAAAAATCAAAAAATCTAATGACCTCGACGTCGACGAGGCGTAAAACCAGAAGTAAAAATAAAAAAATTAAAACCTACAAGTCAACCCGTTAGCCTCAACACCAAAGTTTATGACACTTCAAGAAATAATTATCGTTTCTTCAACAAACAATTAACGAGACTTAATCTGATACGAGAGATGTTAATTTAAGAAATGGATATAAGTAATTTCCGAAATTCCCGCTATTTTGGTTCAGAGCACTAAGAGACAAGATCGGGAGGGTACAGGGGACAGGATGTAATCCTGGTCCCGGCGTTCCTGATCGCGGCTTTTAGGCAGTTTTCGGCAATCATCAAAGCAAATGCTGGGACGATCCTCATGAACTACACATTACACACCAAGCGAGGTGGGTGAAATGGCCTCGCATTCGGGAGGACGCGGGTTCGAATCCCCATCCGGGCATCCAGATTTGGGTTTTCCATGGTTTCCCCAAATCACTCCAGGGGAATGCCGGGATGCTTCCTTCAAAAAGGCCATGGCCGAATTCCTTCCCGTTCCTTGTCCCCAATCCCATCCCGCCTATAATGACCTTAACCGTCGACGAGGCATATAGTCATAAGTAAAAAAAAAAAATACACGTTACACAAACAAAATACACTTAGCGCCCTCAGAACGTAGTTACACATTTCACAGGCAGATGGCAACGCATCTTCTTCCGCCACCAAGCTACGATAGGCCCAGCAATACAGATCCGTCAAAAATGAAATAGCAGACCCGATTTATAGTTGAAAACTGCTCTAGATCAGATAGATAGATTTTACTTTATATTTTAACCAAGAAGAAGTCATCATTCATAATGTAATTAAACAATATAATACCATATTGGATCTTTAACCCAATGGTTCCTCTTTGTATTCTCCATCCAAGCTCAATGGCAAGAGGATGCTCGGGAGCACTCTTCCTACGTGAAGCAGTAGGGTACAACATTTGTTTAGAAGAGTTTGATATAGTCTTCTGTAGATCCGATATGTTGAGTTCTTAATCAAGCGTAAAATATCAGTATCATTAATAGCTCAGGTGCTGAGAGTTAGACATGGTGTTGAAAGATCTGGGAACTGGAGGGGCCAAGATCAAGGTGGTCGATTGCGTCGGCCCGGCTACCGGCAATGCCAACAGATTCCGGTTGCTGAGTGACAGCCGGCCGATCCTATCGCCGCTCTATTTTCGCAAATAACATTGGGTGAGTGGCGAGACACACTCATTACCAGATCGGAATCTGCACGGCCGCGTACGACAGGCGGCGTTTGTTTTCCTTCAGCGTTTCTCTATCACTGTCGCGAAAATACAGCATGTGAGTCAATAGCTACAGATGGTTTATCTCAGTCATTAATGTATACAATAAGGGAAACGAACAAGTGTGCACTAAAAACGTTTCCACCAATTTAGATTCTGAAAGTAATTTTAACTTCACTGTATTCCAATGCTTTACACATTACATACCTGAATTTTACATATGTCTGATGCGTTAAAACGTGTTTTCCAGTTTAGGTAGATTCTATCAGTCAAATATTTACCGTAGGACGGTTGTTGCCAAGGCGTAAGACCTCCGCAATGCTGTCAACTGAAATGCTACGATCTAACAGGCTTTCCGGGAGACCTTTGCAGCGCAGGACATGGCGTGCTAACCTCGCTTTGCAGTGGTCATCGGTTCGAGTCCGGCCTTGTGTTATCTATACTATGCACAATCTAGAATACAATCAGTGATTCAATAATTAGTAGCAAATTACGTAATGACATAGTGCTGGCTGTGTGGCCTTCCAGCCAAATTCCATTTAAAAATTGCTTTCTGTTTCCTTATGACACTGTTATTTCACCTCTAGGTAATTTTAGTGATTTCAATGTGTTATATAAACTAATTTTATGAAGAATTATAAAATATCTTTACTAAGTTATGTGGTGTGTTACCGTACTGTGAGTAGCAGAAGTGACATAGTAAATATTGCTAAGAGTTAAGGGTCGCCCGATTACTGCCAGCGAATGCAGAAAAATAGTGGCCTGCGTTATAACATGGACACAAGGTACCTGTTTCTATTGAAATTCTCACGCTCTGTCGCTCTCGGTTTACGATTGATCTATATCAAAAGTCTCAGCAACATACTGAAATTTTAGAAAATACATTTAATATTGTATATATACATTATTGGTAAACGACAGACATTGCAGTTTTTAATACTAGCATTTATATACGTCAAGTGCATTTGGACGTTACTCAACATTCGGCGTACAGTTGTGCTCTTTCCCATATACACATAGCGCTGATTCGTAGGAAAAGCTCCACTTCGCTCTGTTAACATCAGTTTACATCAGGGTCCTCTGAGTCCATCGGTAATAGACGGATTTGGTAACAGCGATTCTAGGGTAACCGTCCCCCCCTTCCCCCAGCTTCGTTCTGGGTTCTTGCAGTTCGGACTGGGGAACTGGCATGAGGTCGGTGGACATTATGCCTCGAACTGTTTAAGCGTGCTTCTCTTGAAATAGTTCGTCCCCTTCGTAGTCGAGAGTAGTTATTTAGTTATTTCCTGCATGTTCTCGGGGGTGTCGTGGTGAATAACCTGGTGCGAGATGTTAGGGTAGTGACACAGTAAGGGATGCCCGAAAACCCTACCAAGCAAACTCCAATGTTTACATTAGTTCTTGCCACTTTCGCACGAAGGCAACGTTTCCCAACGTTCTTGTACAGTGGTAGATCCAATCTAACTATCTGGTAAATAAATTTGTAGTGTATATAATCTAGAGATAATGCTTCGAATAATCCGAAGGAACTGTAACAAAAAGCGCTGCAGTGAACTACCATGTTGCATACAGTGGCGTAAAGTATTCAACCTGCTGACTGGGTCTACAAACAAAACAAAGCGTACCGCGTCCCAGTGGCTAAATAAGATAGCAGCTTGATTCAGCACTGGTTCTGAAGTCTACTTCAGTAATCTAATGATCTGTCCACTGACTTATCCTATGGCCTATGGGGTGTGAGAACTGAGCTTTCCCGGCATACAGATGAAAAAATTCTTCTTGGGTGTTCTGCGGGATCAGTTATACTATGCCCACTGTTCCGGTAGAACACCCGAGAAGAATTTTTCATATCCTACGGGGGTTCTCAAGACAATGACTCATTAAGTGCTAATTATACCAATCAGTATTATTGCCTCCCACAGTCCAACACGGCAGCGTTTTTGCACATTTAAGTGCCTTTGAGTTGATCCTGTCATTCTGCTATTGAACATTGGGAAGGACAGGGGGGTAACGGCTGCATTAACGCACGTGGTAACTGCTTCGAATAGCAGTCAAGCCTGACGCTGAAGTGTGATTTCCGCGTGGTGCGGGGGTAAGTGAAGTCGGCCGCCTCTCACTCCACTCCACCTGCTGAACGTGGGAACAGCGGCGGGCCTTTCACTTTGCCTGGTGAGCGGCGGCCTCTCGCCACACTCAGCACAGTAGCGCCCACCGACAGCTACCAAACACAAACCACGCTCTCTCTCTGTGCTCACGACACTTAGGGAGCGTCCATAAACCACGTAGCTTCATTTTGGTCTCCTGTGAATCACCCCTGCCCCCCACGTGGCCCGAGGTGGCTTTTGCCTCTACTCCCCCTCCCACGTAGCACGTAGCTTTTTTCCCTTTTGATTCCAGCAGACATTTTGCACGGTTTTCTCTTGTCAGAGTATTGCAAAATAATACACGGAGATAATTAAGTGAAGGAAATAAATATTCACTTGCTGTGTATTCTGTACCTTATTTAACTCCGAAAAATAATATGAATGGAAAGCTACGTGGCTTGGCTCGGACCCTCTCCCCCCCCCCCCCTTTCCCCACGTAGCGCAGCGTAGCTTTCCAGCCAACCCCTCACCCCCTAGACCAAGTCACGTGGTTTATGGACCCTCCCTTAGGAATAATACAGTAAAACCGTGAAATTAGAGCCTATCTTCGAATTTTTTTTTTTTTTTTTTTTTTTTTTTTTTTTTTTTTTTTTTTTTGCTTATAGCTTTAGGCTTCATGGATGTCCGGGTGATTAGAGGCGGGAAAGGACTACGGGTAAAGAATGGGAATAAATTCGGCCATGGCATTTTGAAGGAACTATTCCGTCATTTCACTGGAGTTATTTGGAGAAACCAAGGATAACCTGAAAGACTGAACGGGGATTCGAACCTGCGTCCTCAGTTCAGGTTTTAAAATTATAATAGATAGTTAAATCTCTCTTATAATACCAGAGAGAAGTGTGAAACTTGTTGTTTCTAAGGAATATTTCAGTAAGAGAAGTGCCAATTTAGTCATTTCTTCGATGGCTATTACAAACGACCACTGAACGACGGCCAATTAGGCTCCAAAACTAGGATCATCATTACTCCCATCTTACAGAAGATAGAACATCGAGAAGATCTTGCATCATTATGTAAGGGTCACGATTTCGCCTTTAATAACTAACATCTCGTTTGGTTTTTATCCAGTGTTGCATCAACGACTGATAACAAAACAAGGTGACCCAAAAAAGGAAGAATTAAAAAATTTACGATAAAAAATACGCTAATTTGTTATCTTTTAGTTTTTATTTGCCGTGGGTATCATCAATAAGGATTTGCACCTCTATGAACTTCGTTTTTATTGATAAATCTTCGAAAGATTCGGAAAGTGTCGGTAGGTATGCAATAAAACACTACATGCAATTACACGCTGCAGCAAGATAACTGTACACGGGAAATGGTAGCTACCATTGATGAATTATTTAGCAGAAATAAAACGTCCCTGTGGGTCCCCAGCTCCTGTATTAACCGGACCTTAGTCCTGGCAACTGTTTTTTATACCCATCAAGCAAATGAATTGAAACAGTGCCTCCATCGCTGTTTAGCAGCCCACAAAAATTGTTCGGCAGGATGGAAGTTTGATACACAAAAGGAAAAAATCACCCTAACTACTTTTCTATGAGGCATCTTAAAACGATGATCGTAACAACCATGTCCACATTGAAGTTGTATGCAAACTTTTCGAACCGCGACTTGAAGAACCGAAAAGTATTCGGAGTTGACTTTATTACTCTTGGCCAGTAAGAGAGAATTGTATGTTAGTGAAGTTTTCGAAACATCAAGCCGAACGGAGCTACACGGTTGATTTGTTGCCGCGACACAGGTGGGTACAAAAATCTGACACCTATATCATAGTACGGACAGTGCAGCGTCGTCATTTCAGAAGACGGAGCACTGAATTTACTTCCTTGTAGAATTATGTAAGCTTGAAAATCATGGCAACCGCTTAGAATTCTCAGCTCATTAGTTACACG
This sequence comes from Vandiemenella viatica, assembly GCA_031002005.1. Classification (NCBI taxonomy): domain Eukaryota; kingdom Metazoa; phylum Arthropoda; class Insecta; order Orthoptera; family Morabidae; genus Vandiemenella; species Vandiemenella viatica. Next base: position 47,368,527 of record CM061914.1, read on the forward strand.
ATGTTTATAGTTTAATGTATATCGAGTTGAATTTGCAGAGAAAACCCGTTTACAGACAAATTAATGTGTTACTCTGGTTGAGCAGGATTTCCGCTCTTAGTAGACTGAGTCCAACTTCTCGCTGCTTCAACTACTTAAAATGTCACTCCAAGCATCCCAGAGAAGAGGGAATCTTGTCAACATCATGATTGTCATGGAACCACTAGTAAACACGTCTTACAGTGATATTCCTTCTTGCAAAAAGAATCGCAACTGAACTAAAAAAAAAACACAATACCTTTATTTTCCCACATAAGGACCGCCATATTTAAACACATGTTACGTACATCATTTACCTGTAAAAATTAACAGTCAGTCCATAAATACTGTACGGTCCTGAAAAAATACGATATATTTTGAAATACATGCTTCACGTGAAACATTTGTGTAAACATGTTTCAGATGCGTTTTACTGGTTACAGGTAGTAGATTCAAGGGGCTATTCAAGCGTTTACATCCAGTTGCGTGAGAAGTTTTTAGCTTCGTCTGGTACATATTAATGTTTTGATTACTTTACTCAAAGTAATCGCGATTGTTAATATTGTAAAAATAGGTTGGACCACTTTTACGAATCTCATTTGATTTGCAGTCCTGAAAATATTAGTGTGAATCTCAAACATCACCGTCCCGTGAGATGACAAGTTCTACCGACAAGAGAATTTTTTATTTCAAGATGATTCTTAGAAATAATTTACCACACTGCAGTCATGTCGAGCAGGTAACTGTTTTTGATGGAATGGAATAGATGTTTCCATTCTTATCAGCAGACCTCAAATCCGTTATCGTTGACGCTTTTTAGTTCATTTCTGTGGCCACAGGGGGATTTTATGATTGCTGACGGCAGTCACCATACTAAAATTACCTCAAAACGACAGAAACTATAGCTATTGAACTATAACTGTCTAAAATAATTAGAGCTAATAACAGTGTTAGTGCACCTAATTTGTGATTCTGCAGCCATCAACTTTCTCTAAACTAACGACCAGTACATCTCTTATAAGATATTCCTTTTTTTTTGGCTTATAGATTTACTCCTCGTCGACGTCATTAGAGGCTGGATTGGAGTGAATGTAACGAAGAGGAAAGAATTCGGTTACGGTATTTTGAAGGAACCAACCATCATTCGCCTGGAGTGATTTGGGGAAACCATGGTAAACCCAATTCTGGATGGCTGGATGGAGATTCGAACCCCCGTCCTCTCGAATGCGAGGCCAGAACGATACCGCTCATCCAACACGTTATGTGTGATATTCCTCACCCCGACTGGTGAACACCAAAGTTTGGATCTTGCATTAAACAGGACGTGGTTTCGATTCCCGATCTATCATGCACAATTCGGCTTTCCTTGTTATCTTGAAATCAGTTCAGGAAAATGCTTGGGCGGTTCATATTAAATCGTCATGATCGGGTTCCACTCTGATCACCTAAGCGTCATAGAGCTCTAACCAAAGTTAAAGCAGTCTTTTTTCTTGCTAACTTGTGTCGTTCCTTTATAACGCATAGGTCAAGTTGTTTGTGACTCGGGGCATAATTTTTCGAGAAGCAGCCGCTCCGCAGCTCCGCCTGGGTGGTAGCGTGTGTGCCGCGGGCGGTGGCTGCTGGCCAACGCTCCAGGATGCGCCGGGATGATTTATCTGCGGTGATCGGCACGCGCGCCTGAACCCGGACGCGCTTAGCCGAGTCCTCGGACACCAATGCTAATGCTGACGGTCTCGGAATACAGACAGGCCGCGCTGGCTGACGGACGGCGGCGCGGCGCAGTGTAGTCGAACAGGCAGGGGAGCGGGCGCCCTCAACGTACTGCGTTGCAAGCAACCACACAGTGTAAACACAGGGATTATGGCCATTGTTGGATTATTCGTAGAGGACAGCAAGGTACGCGCTTTACAAACTTTTATGACAGAAGTAGCAATAATCTCATCCATATTCTTGTTTCTTAATCATCATCATCAGTACTAATAAAAGACTAAGCTTCGTCACTGTGACGTAACACTGTGACGTTACGCCCCGGGCCTTCGCTGGCGAGCTAGCAACGGCCAGAGACATTACTAACTAACTCGAGGTTATACGCATTACTTAATAATAATGTTATTTAGCTAAGCAACTTCAAATAAATTTATTGTCAAAACACTGAAAGAAAAGTATGTACTTCGAGTAAACCGACATATTAATTATCAGTTGTTTCTATTTATTTATATTCGTTCGATGTAGATGTTTCCGTTACATCCTGTTTTTTTTTTTTTTTTTGGAACTGCTTTACGTCTCTTTTTAACATCGAGGTCTTTAGAGACGGGAAAGGATGGGGGGCAAGGATGGGGGCAAGGAATGGGAAGGAATTCGGCCATAGCCTTTTGAAGGAAGCATCCCGGCATTTGCCTGGAGTGATTTGGGGAAACCATGGAAAACCCAAATCTGGATGCCCGGACGGGGATTCGAACCACCGTCCTCCCGAATGCGAGGCGAGAACGCTAACCGTTACACCGCCCCGCTCGGTTTCATCCTGTGATCGCTGTTGTAGTAATTTAAGAAATATGTGATGACGTGAATGGTCGATGCGCGCGTGCTGTGGATGCTTTCATTTTAGTGCAGAAATATTAGTCGTTATAACGTAGGGAAACAGTTATTTAACATTTTTAAACGGTAATTTAAGTTGCTTTAATGAGCAGTATGTTACTGAAATATTTACTTTGTTTGAATGAAAGTAGTTTCACACTGATCGCGATCTATACTGTCTAGACGGCGATTAAAACTAATATTACGTGACATAACGGAAGTCGTTCACATTTATTTTTAATTTCTTTTGGTTCCACTGAGACCATATTATTGAGGTCATTATATCAGCCGCACGGAAATAGTTCCAACCGTATCAGCCGTTCAAATATAGTACGGACATGAATCATGAAAAAGAAAGATGTAAGAACTCGTGAAGATTTTGGGTCAGGTTTACATCTCGATGCATCTCACTATCATCCGATAAAGTGAATGTAATGATGCGCGTGTGATTCGATTTTGATTTTGTAGCGCCAATATTAGCGCAGTTTGCGGTTAGGTTGAGATGCAACCTTGACTAGGATGACCACGGAAACTTTTTGCTACAGCGAAAGGCACGATGCACATTAAGCTTTATTTTATAACAATTCTATTTAGTTAAGCACCTATGTTCAACCCGTAATTTTTGAATGTTATTTGAGGATAATAGTTATAATAATAATGTAGTGTAAAGATGGCTCATACCACGATAATGTTAAGGCTGGAAAAGAAGATTGTCCCTAAACACAGAACTTAAAATTAGAGAAAATAAAATTTAACGAGAATTTTCTTTTTAAGTAAGTGCAGTCTTTAAATTGTTGCTGTATCCGTGTAAACACTCTGTTTGCTGAAGAGGATTCTAGTTTGTAATAGAGTTAAAATGTACTGCAAAGCAGAAAGTAACGAGAACGATGTTCATAAATCGTGGACCGTTGTAAATTGCATTGCATAAAATGCAGTTACGGCTATCCGAAGCCACACCTGAATGTTTCACATCGCACGCAACCGTAAGCACGTAGTCAGCTTCTAATTGTTCTGTGTCTCCACACTAATTTAAACTCATAAATGTTCAAAATTAATTTACCTCACGCAGTTGTGCCTTTACGGGATGAGATATTACAAAATTGTTGGCAGACGGAAAAATAACGTCTTAAAGCTGAAAAAGGAAGACACGTTTAACTGCTACCGTAATTTGAGGGCCAAATATATGAAACTGTCACATGCTGATGAGCTCATATGTTTCCAGAGACAAACCCCTTTTTCTTTAATACACTATTAGCTCATCCTCGTAACGAATTCCGACACGCGAGGCACGTAATGTGAATTTACGACTCAACAGTGATTAGGGGGATCTGGGGCGGTGTCTTCCGCAGTTTTTACCTCGTTTCGCGTAATCACCGGGTGACATCTGAGCGGCGTTGTCCGTAATTAGCTATGTCCACTTCTGATTACTCAGCAAACAGACCGATTCATCTGATTTATTGCCTCTATCTAATATTTGCGAAGTGCAAAATTACAGGTACAGCCACGACTTTAAAGTAGTTTTTAAGTAGTTAAACTTATTTTACTCAATTTTTATTTTGCAGCATATAACATGCATTAACAGAAGGTTATTTTTTGTGCAGTTTCAGTAAGCGCCGTGCAAAACATCTGTTTACAGGTTCAACTCGATCTTTGAGTTACAGGATCTGGTCTAATACACACACATATTTAGACGTCTCTCCGTTTGCGACAGGTTTTTCTGAACATGATCGCTGTATTAATAACACTTGATTTGTACCTCAAGATTGTTTTGTTGTTTTTCTTTGATTCCTATATAGCGTTTATATTACACATACAGTAACGCGAGTAAGGTATTTTATCGGCAACATTTTTTATTTTTACTTTTTCTTGCATATCTATAGATTCGATGTTTATTTGGAAAATAATACGGCCAACGTTGAAATGGTACACATTTCAGTAATCAACAAAAGTCACAAACCATGTTTTTTTTTTTTAATTTCTTCACCGGATCGACGTCGAGGTATTAGAAGGTGTAAATCACCAGAGGCAAGCAGCGGCATTCGTCCATGCCCTATTGAATGAAACATACCGGCATCCACCTCGAGTGATTTAGGGAAATCAGCGAAGCCCGAAATCTGGATGCCCGAACGGGGATTCGAATGCGCGTCCTCCCGAATGGGAGGCCAGACTGCTACCGCTCACCCACAATGCTCAGTTAGACAAAACAATGTCTTTTTGGGTATTGTCACAAATTAATTAGTATTACACTTTTGGTTTTGAATCAGCACATTTATGCTTCCAGGCTTCAACTTTTTCAGATCTTTAACGCAAAAGTTTCCTCAGGAAAGCATGCTTTGTGCACGAGATGTACGCTTTGAACACTACACTTTTTGGATTCCACGTTAAACTGTACATCACAATGGAAAGGGGTATTTTTTTCTTTTGGTTCGCGCTTTACGGCTCGTTAACGTCAAGGTACTTACGGCTGGAAACAAGGAACTATAAAGAATTCGACCATAGTCTTTTGAAGAAACCATCCTGGCATTCGACTGAATTGATTTTGGAGAACCATGGAAATCTCCCCCCTCCCCCCTCATACAGCAAACTCAGTCAAAGGGAAAGAACTGTCTGTCCTATCTCAGACGAACCAATATAGTAGGGTTGCAGCTAGCTCCATCGAGACGAATAATTATCTATTTGCTATGACCGTATACTAAGTACACATTTCTTGATTTGCTACCACAAGGACTAGAGGATCTACGAATCAGACGCCACACCTAGCGATGTGTCGACTCTTAACGGCAGAGACATCTGCTTGCTTCCCACGCCACCGCATTTCTCAGAACGCCGACACAACGAATCCTTCGTAAGCGAAAACTGGTTCCGCGGACGGGGCGTTACAGAACGAACAAGTAATATCAGGCTAGCGTGCAAACTCAATCAACCGCAGTATACAGTTCTCCTTTCTTCTTGCTAATGCAGCCACAGGACTCAGCGAAATAAATTGCCCGGTAACAAATCCGACACTCAACAAAGAATGCTACCAGAAAGGTTCATTTTCTGTGAATCCTATGAGAGCACCAGCAGTTTCCTAAAGTAAGAAAACCAGAGTGTTTACATTATATGACGGAGAACGTGAAGCTACGTGGAAAGAGTCTAAAATTATAAATAAATGGAGAAATTATTTTTCAAATCTAGAATAACTTCCCCTTAGAATAGGGGTTCCCGAACGTTTTCTTACCACGCCCCCCCCCCCCCTCCCTTCAAAAGAAAAGTTCCGAAGCCCCCCACCCACAAAAATTTTATTAATAAAAAGTTAAATGTCTTCTTCTTATTGAGTGTCATTGTCAGAACTAAGTATGCGATGTTAGAATAAAGGTTATCAGTTCTAAGAGGCGATGAAGGAGAGACAGTACTGCGAGGGTGTAGAGCATATATGGGCAACCCCCGGCCCCCGGGCCGGATCCGGCCCTCCACCAGCTTCAATCCGGCCCGCGAGAGATTCAGAAATTTCAAATAAGCTTCAAACTCAAGTCTCTCATTAATTTTCATTTGATTTTTCTATCTGTTTTGTTGATTTGCTTTTTGTATGTTTGATTATGCTATTGTAATTCTAATAAATCAAAAAATGTGTGAATTTTATCGCCTTTTTATTCACTACTACCTACTTATTTCTTACCTACGGCCCGCGGCCTGATTAAGTCCCGAAATTACGCCCTCAGCTAAGCAAGGTTGCCCATACCTGGTGTAGAGCAAGGATATCGTCCGCACGAGTGGCGAAGCTATTTCACATCCCCCCCTCCCCCTCCCGACACGTCTTCGCGACCCTCTAAAGCTGGGTTCCCACGGCGGCGTTCCTCGGCGCGTGTTAGGAGACGCCTCTCATCTTTGCCGCATAAGTGTCTCGACCCACCGCCAGGCGGTAGAAGATGAAAGGCGCGTCCTGCACAGCACGCGCCGTAGGAACTGACCTTAACGGGGACGCTCCCCAGCAAATTTGGGAACCTCTTCTGTAGAAAAAGTTTTTTAACAATTTTTAATTGTGACTTTAGCATTCAACAACAGTGAAGTCATTACAGCTGGTATAAGATTGTTAACAAGAAACGGAAGGAAATAATCTAGTTTTCCATTGCTTCCATAAATCACTCCAGGTGAATGCCGGTGTTATTCCTTCAAAAGGCCTGGTCGAATTCCTTCCCGTTCCTTGACCCAGTCCTCGACGTCGACGAGGCGTAAAGCCAGAAGCAATATATATATCCACTATGGACTCTATGAACGAACCATCATGGCACTGACATCAAGTGGTTTTGGGAAATCTAGAAAAATCTAAATTTCGATGACATGGACGAGAATTTAACAAAGAATGTCAAGTGTAAATGTTAAGCGCATTCGTTTGAAACTTAACCGGAAAAAGATTTTCCTTCACTTAAGGTCAATAATTCCGGAATTCTTACTGATATAACAAAGAAGCCTTTATATTCCTTCTGTCGTTATCTCTATGTAACATAAACTGTCGGATTTGTGTAACATATGTGCGACATAAAAAAAACATCATTTGTAGAAAAATGAACATGGAGTATGTGAGTGGAGGGATGTAGAATTTCAAAGGTACTTGTTAACACTATGATGTATCCATTATTCATTGGTAGACAGTTGGCAGTGTTTAACCTTCCGATACTTTTGCCTTCCTGCCTCGCGTGATTCTTTCGTTCGTAGTTATGTTGCTCACACGAGCAACGCAAAATACTATGAAAAACGAGACTGTCACGATAGTACTTTTTCCTTTTTACTGTAAGAAGGAAAAGAAACGCATGGCCAGCGTAGTTTACAGTCGGATACTAAAAAGTTAATTCTATCTAATTTCGACAATTGATCTCATACCAACCAGTTGAAAGAGGACGGAGAAATTACGTATTAGCTACGAGTTACCAATAAGTACAAAGTAAGTGATCCAACCGTCCGAAAACACAGCTGTTCGTTTGCCGAATTACCCAGTGTACATACATTGAAATATTATGACCCAATGCTTCATAGCGTGGTGTTCCACCTTTGGAACGCAATACGGTGGCTACTCGACGTGATTTGAAAAGTCCGTTGTAGGTTTCCGGAAGTATCTAGCACCAGAAGTCTACGCAAAGGTCACGCAATTCCTTTAAATTACGAATCGGTGATTTGTGGACGTGGAAATGGGGAGGCTGGTGGGCTGTTCCCATGCTACTGTAGTGAGCATCTATGTGGTTGAAGAACGGCGATACCACGAGTAGACGATGTGATGGTGGACGTCCAGGCCCCTTACAGAACGTGGAGGTGGGAGGCTTGTCCGCTCTGTGAAGCAGGAGGTTTTGGCTCATGAGTGCAGGTCTCTGTGAAGGAGACTGCATGGAACAACGGGGGACTTTCCCCTTCGCTCCCCTCGATGTCGGCTGGCAGTGGCACGTACAGTAGTATGCGATCCGCGTAACTGGGTTGAATGTGTGCAATTTGTAATTGTCAGGAGCGCCACCTGCAAGCCAACCGAGAGTTTCACAAAACGACGTCCATGAGGGTCTACAGAGAACACAGCCTGACATTCCACATGCATTACCAGGTCCAACCACCGACTGGTATCTTTTTTTAATTATGGCTTTACGCTTCGTCGACGCCGAGGTGATTAGAGGCGGGATGGACAAGGAACAGGAAAGAATTCGGCCATGGCCTTTTGAGGGAACCATCCCGGCTATCGCCTGGTTTGATTTGGGGAAACAATGTAAAACCCAAATCTGGATGCCCGGACGGGGATTCGAACCGTCGTAATCCCGAATGCGAAGCCAAAACGTTAACCGTTCATCCACCACGCTCAGTCCGACTGGTGCCACATTATTACTTCAAGCAAATACTGTAATGATTCCTTCACAGGAAAGACAGCAGTTTTGCTTTATGATCCTTGGTTTAAACAACACCGCAAAGCCCGAGCGTGGTGGATGAACGGTTAACATTCTGGCCTTGCATTCGGAAGGACGCCGCGCCGGTTCAATGAATGCCAGGATGCTTCCTTCAAAAGGCCGTGGCCAAATTCCTTCCCGTTCCTTGTCCCCAGTCCCATCTCACCTCTAATGACCTTAGCCGACGACGAGGTGTAAAGCAATAAGAAAAACAAAACGCAAAGAAATGAAATTCTTTTTTAAAAACATAAGAGGTTTTTCATATTAATATACAAATCACTACCCCATCTCTCTCAATCAAAAGATAAAAAAAAATAAGAATTACTAAGAAAAATGTTACGGTTTGGGAAATAAGACTATATTAACCTCTTACAACCGAAACCTTCACGTGGTGCACCGTCTGCACTGACGAAATGCCCGTTTTACGGAGTCACGCACTACTTGTCAAAAGCCTGCTGAAACGATTGCGGGGACTTGTCTCTGTCGTTGCAAACGACTTATTACGGTGAAGCAATTAGAAATCATCAAAAGCATGATGATCCAGAAGACAATGTAAATCCATTGAATTAAGAGACGTATATTCCTCTAAAACTGCATGATGAATAATAACCTTTTCGTAGGTAACATATTTCTAATGAAAAGGGATACAAATGGGTATGGATTAGGCTTGCAACGAATATTCGGCAACTATTCGTTATCCGGCCTATTCGGCTATTTTTATCTTATTCGACCGAATGCCGAATACTTAGGAATTTTCCTTTCGTATTCGGATAATCGCCTGAAATAAACCAATTGATTCATTATTATGATAATTTATAGGGGCGGAAGATTGTGATGCAGCAATACTAATTTTTCTGCATTGTCAGATAGTAGTTTACTCCTTTTCTTCTCGTAGACATTCCCCACTTAAGTTTATCACAAAGTGGTGGATCTTGACCCACAAAAGGCTTCCATGTTAGCAACAAGGTGTGGAGGTCCACCTACATTCATCATCACTTCAGGCATTTCGTAATTTCGAGTTTTTAGTACATATGAAATGGAAACAATATATGGCATATTTAACAGATTTATTTACTAATTTTAATGGTGCTGACTTGAAGTTACAAGTTTAATAACATAAAGGCCATAATTTAAGCTTTTCTTGCCAGAATTACTGTATTAAAGCAAAACATTGGAAGGCAAGAATTTTCCCAATTTTCGAAATTGTCACTGACAAACGTCTAGGATGAGACCTAAATGCCTTTTCACAGACTTAAAAACGGGGTTTGAGGATGTCTTGACTATGGAAATACCGCAATCGGTTATCGATTCATAGGCCTATAGTTCCGTTGAAGAATGGTAGGTATATGGTACTACAAGAAGAATTGATCGAAAAAAATCACTATCGATCAACTTAAGGTGCAGTTCAGAAAGTGGTATCAACAGTTTGATCTTCAGAAAGATATACCTGTTACTTATCGTGTATTATGATTTTTTTTTTTTTTTTTAAGGAAACCGCCGGCCGAATATTTTAGCCTAATATTTGGTTATTTCGCCAGGAAGTCAGAGAATATTCGGTATTCGGCGTATGGCCGAATATACTGTTCCTTGCAAGTATAGTATGGAATTTTTAGCTGAGAGATCCCGAAGGGTATTTCTGGAGGTGAAATAGCCCCACGTTCAATCTGAAGATTCTGAGGGAGGAGTCACCAGAGATGATGAGTCGGAGAGTGAAATGTTAGAAGTTTGAACAGAGCTATCTATTGATCTATCAACAGTTCTTCAAATTAACCCTTTTGTCTTCCTTACGAATATAAAACTGAATGATCAAGTTAATTCAATAGCAAGAAAAGTGAATTTTTGGAGCCTAGTTGGAGTAATGTCGGCCAACATTGTGCTGCGAGAGCGTCAAAGGATATCAAGTCATAAGTCCACATGCGGGTATTTACCAGCTGGTTGAGACGTTATTTTGTCTATGCCGCGTGAGGTTCAAGTAAAACCAAAGGGAAGTGCGTGTCTCATCAACATGTTACCGACGTTTGTTTCTTTTTAAGGCCATATAACAAGAAAAGAAAACAGACTATGAAATTGTTATAATGAAAGGTAAACCATATAACTGAATAAATAATTTTCAGAGCCCGCGTGGTTGCTTGGCCTATTTGTGGACTTAGTGAGTGGTGGACTGTAAGTGATTTTAGGCCTCTTCTAAGGTCTTCTGTTCTTCAGCGCAGGCTCTTCGTCTTGCGGCTACTAATGATGATAAATTGGCAGGATATATCAGACACCACCCCATTTTCCGGTTGGAGAAGCGCGTATAGAGAACTGGTTTAGTACTAGCTAATATAAACTGTCCTATGAGAACGATAAGACAGCTAACTGGTAGTGAGTCCGTTTAATGGCCACTGAAAACTGTGCATGTACAGTCGATAACGTGTCTCTGAATGCTAGCGCCTTGAAGCAATATTACTACTTCCAATACTGATTGAATAATTCAATGACTATGAGTGGCGAGACACGGCAGCGTGGTTAGAAGACACGACTGCAAGGCTAGACTAAAAGAATCGGTACGATCGACTGGCTAACCATACTGACTGGTTCAAGTCTACACGACGGATGAGAGAGAGCAATGCCACTTAGGTTCAAACGCTGAAGTGGACTTGTGTCATAGCTAACCGGAACGAACCAGCAGAAGGTGACTTTTTCAGTAAGCATTTTTATCGATCAACAAGCTATGTTGAATTTCGTCTGTGTTCACCATCCGACCCCTTTCGAGTTATCTTCACAAAGCTCAACATCTGAAAAATACTAATTCCTCTTAACAAACACTAAGATCCAAAACGAATTTTAAGAAATGTAATCCAGTCTAAACTCGATGTCACTTCTCACTCTTTTTTTTTTTTCTCTCGCCTCGTCGACGGCTAAGGTCATTAGAGGCGGGATGGGACTGGTGACAAGGAACGGAAAGGAATTCTGCTATGGCCTATTTGAAGGAAGCATCCCGGCATTCACCTGGAATGATTTTGGAAACCATGGAAAACCCAAATCTGGATGCCCGGACGGGGATTCGAACCCACGTCCTCCCGAATGCGAGGCCAGAATGTTAATCGTTCACAGACCACGCTCGGTTCGATGACGCACTGCTGTTGTGGCTTATTGAAGGAAAAACGCTCCATTAACAATTTGATTAATATATACTACACAAATTCCTGTTCCGTAGATTCTAAACAATATTGCTGCTTCGTAAAAATTACGTCTCACGCAATACTGAAAGGGGGTAAAATCATGTTTCGAAGATTCTGCCGCTATGTTCGCAGCCAATAATTACCATTTACAACATTACTCCACAATTAAGATTAATTTTCGATGTAGAAAGCGCCATGCATTGGAATTATAACCACTTCTGTATCTTTCCATCTTCTAACAGAGCGAAAAAGGAAGGAATATTTACGAGAGGTGCAATGTAACCTCTTATTGCGTTAATCCGGAATCATGTGGTACTTGTGGTTTACAAGATGCCGTAAGAACCATTTCACTGCAGCTAGAATTAAATGCAGCCGATCACATCTCATATCGTTCAGGAGCCGTATACTAATTCATGTCCCGGCCTGCCAATTAATTTCTGCGAGGAAGCAACATGCTATACGGCAGCGGCCGGCGCTCTGATGATAATTGGTCGCCCACTCGACCTGATTGAATGGCCCCGCCACAATAGACCCCTCCAATTACGACCGCGTCTCGGCTCGCATATTACACGCCTAATGGAGCGGCGCAACTTCGTTAGCCACCTATCTCGCTCGGCGTCCACCGTAATACGGCTCAAGCCACGGCGACATTAACTTAAGTGAAATACAACACCACCGCCGCTGCGCCCTCCTTACAGCTTGATCGACACACGACGGAAACAAGTAAAGAAGTCGGATGGATCTTGTAAGATTCATATACTCTGCTGGAAAATTCTGAATACCTAATAGCCCGAAGGACTGTCACGAATTATTCAGTAATTTAAATAAAGTTAGCAGTATTTGGAACACACTATCAACAATATACAAACTTCAGAAAAAATTCTTCTTCAATAAGAGAACATCTCGTAACGATAACATAATGTCTGACACACAGACACAATAATCTACCAATATGCAGTAGAATCTAAACTTGACTTCTCTTGAATAATGTATCAGTGGTAGCATACGTGGAAGGCGCTGCGTGACAAGTTCTGGCCCAAGCTGCTGTCAGCTTAACTGGTGGAATTTATGTTAGGCAGTACGTATGACCATTTGTAAAAACAGTGCTCAATACATTACTCAACAAACAATACTTACGATGTGGGTAATAAGCGCAGATATTGAAAACATTTGTTTAAGATCACTCGCATTGTTATAGCTTATCAACAGTCAAATTATAAAAAAACTAAAATACTCAGACTTGTTCACGACAATCGGTTAGCGAAAGTTGGCGAGAAAATTTTCGGCTGAATATCGTAAGGTTTGCACAAAATGATACAGTAAAAGAGAAAGATTCAATTGAAATATTAAAAACTATTTCCTTGCCGTTAAAAATAGAATCACACAAGTATATTTTGTATACTTTATGAAGACGAACTAGCTCAACGCAATAAAGTTTTAAGTGTTAAAGTGTGGTCAAGAACAGACAACAATAATTTATGTGAAAATAACCAGATTTTTGCTTATTTTAAACTTGAATAATAATAGTTGTTTCAAGAAAGATATCAACCAAAATAAGGGCATAAGATATTTGATAAAATTTTCGAAGAAATTACACTGCTTTAGAACAGTGCTCAATCATATACTGACAACAAAATAAGAACAAGCTTTAAATTCCTTCAACGACGTAATATTCGTTCCTCACTTACACTTAATGGCCCACCGAAAGAAAGTACGCATGGCAGCTAAAGATGTCTAGAGCACTGCCTTAACGGCTACTTTATTTTTAAAATTCAGCTTGTTGATGGGTAAAACAAAATATGAAGATAAAATGTAAAAATCATGTCTTAAAATCACGACTATTGATACCTTCAATATGGCTTAAAGTACCAACTTTGATCTTACTGACATAACTGATTTTTATTTGAGTCTCACTGTAATCATCATATATTTTTTCTTAATAACTCCATTTTACCAAAGCAGAATACCACAACAGTTCGTAGTTTACAACACAGGTAGAAAGTTGCACGTTAAAAGATATGAATAATGTGTAACACAAAGCTGCAAACAACAAAATACCATCCACCTGCATAGGTAATTTCTGGAACGTCGTTTTTGTGTAAATCATATTTTACATTATTATAACTACTCACATTTATGAATTCCAAAAACGTCTTTAACAACGAACGACTATACTGAAAAAACAACAAAACCCACAGTAAAATATACAAGTAAACAGCCTAAAACTTCATGCTTCAAAAACGGAACAAAAATGCTGACTACAAAAATTCACTAAAATATTTCCATTATTGTACCAGTCAGCGATCAAAAAAGTAAACAGCATCTGCCATTGACCAGCAACAGATGTTGAATCGGTTCTGCGATTGTTATGAAACTTAACACTGACATTCTTGGTATCCATTTTACCTCCCACTCAAATATATAATCAACTAAAAAAAAAAAAAATGTCTGAAACCAAACATTAACACAAATTGAATGAGGTGGATAGTGGAGCGAGCACTCACCAGGGTCCGCATGAGCACGTGGCTGCGTGGATACTGAGAGGCACCTGTTGCACTGCGCGGCGCCGCGAGGGCGGGGTCTCGAGGAAGAGGCAGTTTCGCAAGGCCACAGCCAGCTATAAATAGCGCTTCCGGCATGGAGCATCCTGGATCTCGCAGCTTCCTCACCATCAACTCCACTCCTAATGTCAAGGTCACAGTCCCTGCACCAGTTCCACACGTTTCCATTTTGGTGCCTTTCCTCCTTGTATCGTTTAACAATCATATTTCCTGAAAGATTTCCCCACCAGTTTTTACCAAACAGGCTACTTTAAAATGACGAAATTCTTTATATCGAGGTTTTTTTTCACGTTATGGCCATTATGGACTACGTAGATCTGTTTGCAGAACAGTTAGTTGATGAAAATCAAGGGGGGGGGGCGCAGGCCCCCACAATAATTACTACCAGATTTATTAGATCCTCCAGGACATACATCTTAAAGGCGGAATGTTTGTGTTGCAAAGCGTGTTACTTGTGTTTTGTATGATAGGTTTATTTTTGGTTGTGGAATGTATAGTTTATAGGCAGTGACTGCGCGATACCGCCTAAAGGCCCGTTCCCACGATTCCTTGTAACGAAGGCGAGACGGGACGGGACGAATACTCAACCACACGCCATGGGAACAGGGCTGCCTCTGCTAGCGGGGACGAGACGCAGCTACCCACTCTGAGTCGGTAAACATCACAGGCGTGTGTAACGGTGCGCTGTTGTCATCGGTTTGCAGCAGCGGTGCGCACCCCTTCTGTTGTTGTAAAGTGCTCTGTGCCAAACGACACTAGGCAACGTGGTGCGGAGGTGGCGGCAAGGTAAGCTAGGACTAACATGCGGCCCGCGGTCGTCCCTACACTTCGGCTAATGAGGTCCCGTCTCGTCTCGCCTTCGTTACAAGGGATCGTGGGAACGCGCCTTAAGAACCGCAGTAAGGATGGCCAGTACATGGGTTCCAGTACTCGGAACAGGTTTAACGCATCCTGGTCAATATCGAGTTTTAAACGTGAAATATAAATTTGGTACAATTCCTTACTGAAATCATTCTTGGCCTAATCATAGCGACCGTAGTAACAGATATCATGCAAACGTTACCTCTTTCCTTAGTATAAGGTGGGAATTATTCGGTTTACATTTTAGTCTGTATGTATTTGACGCCTTAAACTTCCACAAAAATTTTTTTTATGTAGTCATTTTCTGATATCAAACAAAAATGATTAGCTTGCAAAAGCGCCTTGGCATGGACATAAATACTTGCAGCAATGGACACTTGTGTGCATGTCTGACGCCTATTAAAGGAAATCTACAGAAATGATAACTTTATCAAAGTTGCTACAAGGTTCCAGGTAACTGCAAAACAGATTTCCACGGTAACGTCGATTATGATATTGTGGAATCTTAATAACTTCGTGGTGGCCTGACGAGAACGTGTAGTTAATTTAAATGTTAAGTAGATTTTGAAAGTGGAATTATTACCCTGTAGTACTTGCTGTAGTTACTTAGGATGGAGTGCAATGGCCACCAGCTTCCGGGAAGTCGACCGCAGTCTACCGACATTAATGAGTGGAAGAACTCCCAGGTATATACTGTGCGTGACCTTGTGGGGATCCCGAACCTACCTCAGCGACATCTACAGGATAGAAAACAAGGTGTACATCGTTTCAGAATTCAGCTGAAACCAAGGATAACTGGGAAACTCGTGAAATGCAAAAGGATTAGAAATTAAGTTCCATGAAATACTAGTCCCCGGGATTAATTATAATAACTGCGGCATCTAGTTTGGTGATATCTGAAATGTCCCCCTACAAATGATAAAGACTAGCCAGGACATTCGCCAGGGAGCGAAACAATTGAGATCTATGAGATGTTGTAATAGGAGGGGGCGGGAGGGGGGGGGGCGGAACTGTGCAGCATGGCGTTCCCAGCTCACGGAAATAACGGTAACTTCATTTGCGCAGTTACGTTCCACCGAATGTTGTGGATAAGCTGTAACGCTCTGGACTCGCATTCGGGAGGACGCAGGTTTGAATCCTCGTCCGGCCATCGAGATTAGGCTTACTATGATTTACCCAAATCACTCAAGGCGAATGGTGGAATGATACCTTCAAAAGGCTATTGTCTAATTCATTCTCGTAGTGATCTCGACGTAACTGCTCACGGATATTGTACGTGGCGTAGCCATACTTTTCCTGATTAGTCAACAGACTTGCCTATGTCCTGATTTCCCCTGAGCTTCAAGTTACTCGATGCCAGGAGCTGGCGGGCGTCCCCGGGCGACCTTGCGTGCCCGTTCTAATGGAGCTGCGCACCTCGTTAATACGGAAGCTACCTGCCTGCCGTGATCCCGGAAACGCGTCGCGTGGGAGCCGGATGGAGGCGCGTGCCGCAGTGCGCACGCATCCGGCTGCCGGTCCCGGCTTCGATGTCCGGGGGCAGCAACTTTCACTGCCCACCGACGCGCGCGGAAACCGGTCGGCTTCACCTCTCACGCTCAGATTTATGTCCGCGCTGTGTAGCTGCGAACGCGGCCAATTATAATTCGCCCCACACGCACCTACTCGTGACAGATGAGGGAGGGAGACGGGGTGGGGGGGGGGGGGCTTGCGATTCCTACAGACAGGCTGCCGCGAGTGCGAAGTGTCGAAAGCTCTTCCACTTGTAAGAAGTGTCAACACAACAACAGATGGACGTTTCAAAAATTACTAGGGCAAGCTCATGACAGTTTCTTTGCACATGGTAATGGGTTTACAATATTTTGGAGCGTCCATTAATTACGTGACCAGTTTTTTCGTAAATCTGGACTCCTCCCTCTTGGGTGAGCAGTGGTGAGATCCGGTGGGTTCCCCCTCCCTTGGACCTTGCTGAGAGATCTGATGGTGGATCCCCCCCTCCCCCCCGCGCTTGGTGATATTTCGCCAGACCCCTCCCCCCCATTTGTGCTCACGTAATTAATGGGCAGCCCCTTTCAGTTTTAGGATCGAACCTTATTAGAGGCTGACCTGATGTGGCCAAAGATGAACTTGACATATGTTTCACAGACAGAGACGATCGCGCTATGGTATAATTGTTTCAAAAGTCGTGGTCACTTGACTCGAGCCGGCTGAGATACAAACCTGATTTGTATTTGACCCTAAAGGTTCTTTCCGCAATATTTGAAGAATTTCTGTTTAGTTTGAAGGAAGTCCGTTCATCCAGCGCAGCAACAATTGCTTCGAAAATATCTCGTCCTTGATTGAGACTGGCCAAACATTCGTAATGTAATCTTTGGTCATTGTGTCTGTAGCGGCCAGAGAACTTACTACAGATTCCAGATCATGAACGTCATTTAATAGTAAGCAACCCTGAAGAAATGAAGTGCCAGAATACTCATTTAGTCTGATGTCCGCTTGAAATAACCTAATAACCCACATACAGTGAACACCAACAAATAGCATTAACGAAAGTGGCCAGTAAAAAACGAATAAACGGTAATGTAAAAATTTTGTTCATAAAATTTAGCCTAGGCCGGAATGACAATAGGGAACATGCATGTAATTCAAATATAGATTTTTTTTTTAATTAAACTTACTGCAAAATCGGCCACACAGAATCGCGGTCAACGAAACATAATTGCATCTCGCAGTGGAATATAGAAGTTAGTGAAGAAATCTAATGGACACGATTTCTCCGAGCCATTAAGTTTCAACATCTTCTCAGCTAAGACTGGTGTTGGTTTGACATCACTCAAAGACGTTTCCATGAAAATCTGATTCAGAAAAGGTACCAAGAACGAAGTGAGTAAGAAGTAGTCACCAGCCATTTTTTATTTTATTTTCTTAAATGTTCATAACCGATAAACCCGACAGGGAACAGAGCAAATAGACAAATTAAAGTCATCTGGTTTCAGAAGGAAGGGATATAAACAGAGTGCAAGTATTGTCTGTTCTACAATTAGTTTCATACAGATTCAATAATATTGGTAACTGTTCCCAAGTATTCATGGCACGAATTACTTTCAATGACAGATTAACGAAAATATATTCACGTGATGTTCAGAAGATATGATCAAGCGTAAATCGTCTAAAAAGCTCTAGCTTAAATTGCAGTTATCAACAATTTCAAATTGTCGAAAAGAATCTCCAGAGACAAGATTGCGAACTGAATTGCAGCATATCAGCAATGAAATCACACGCTGAATAAAGTAAATGAAAAAAAAGAGGTTATGTTTTAAAACTATTGGAAGAACATTCAGCATACAAATATCACTTACACAGACAATACTGTATTTAAATTTGATAGAGTGAGCATGTGGTGAAATTTATTGAATGTTATGAACAAAATATTCAGATCATATCTGTAAACATAAAGAAATCTTCACGAAATAGAATAGGATATAACATTAATAGCATTATAATGAGTGTCAGCGTAGGAATAGAACTACTTAAGGGATTTGGAAAGCTTTAGTATGAAAAAATAATTACGGTAACTGATGTAACAAGGAACTTATCAAAAGGAGATTAGTGTCAATAAAAAGAACCATTTGAAAATAGACAAACATTACATATCACATGCCGATCTAATACTCAGGCAAAAAAAAAAAAAAAAAAAAAAAAAATACATTTGTTGAGAACATAACTTTAATGAAATGAGGCCAAGAAATGAACAAAGTAATAATCAATATAAATACAAACATTAATGCCATAGAAAGTGTTGATAAAGTACGAAATGAACACGCTATGCAAATGATGCAAGAAGGGTATTTATAACAGTACATTTTTTTAAAATAGAGATAATATGGATGACTACTCAGCTTCTGAGTGATGGTGTATCCTGAAATTGTAATTTGTAGCTGAGATGTGAGAGAAGGAAGAAAAAAGTATAAGGAAGAAAAAAGTATATAAGGAAGATAAATTGCGGAGTTTGTAAATTTGAGAGGTATGAATTGAAAGCAGAGTCTTAAAAGTAAAGGACTTTATCGAAACATAAACGCTTGACAGCAACCGTTTGCGCTCTTAGTTGTATACAAGCCATAGCATGGAACCTCAGTTGGTGGAACGCCAAAAATGATCAGATGAATGCAAGGAAAACCTGTTTTACATTTGACAAAGCATTCAGGATACAGAGGTACAATAAAGTAGAATAGTGAAATATTAAACCTTCTGCGACGTAAGAGAGAGGTCGTGAACCAATCTAAAATTCTATCGTAGATTGACTCATTTCCCTACCAATCATGTCTCACACGCCGAGAGAGTGGGATGACGGCAATGTCCGGGGCTGGCTTTCGGTAGGACGCAGGTTCAAATAGCCGTTCGGTCATCCTGATTTTGGTTTTGCATTGATTCCCAGAAACATTTCGTGCGAATGACGGTTCCTTCAAAAAGGCTAAGATCCTTCTCGTTACTTGTATTCCACCCTCTACATCCCTGGTGTCGGTGAGGAGTAAACTCACAAAATAAGAAACGTGCCATACGGCACTTGATTATTTAAAACGAAGAAGGAGTAACGTGACTACAAGACATTCGCTTTACTAGCGTCAAAATTTTCTTCCGGAGAGCACAACAGAAGAAATTTTCTGTGTTACTTTGCGTATTTGTTTATTTTCTCGATATACAGCAACAAGTCGAATTCGCTTCCATAGACTGACGATAAGTAGGTACAACAGAATGAGGCGCGTCAGGTGGTGCTACTGGCGACAAATATGCAGGCTATTTCTCCATTAGTAGATAAGTCAAAGGGGTATTCCTGTTTTCACTATCACACCGAAGCCGTGAAATCAAATTCACGAACGGATGGCATGGCGATATTTTTCATGTCAAACGATTTACAATAGCGCGTTCCACAGTTGTAACTTTGTGTTTGTTAAATGTTTTTTTAAGGTTTGTTAAGGTATAAGCGTTCTAGTTGGTATGACCTTGAACAATGCAACCACTCAGGGACCTTCGGTGGAGGACAGCTTAACACAGAATGTGAAAGGTCTCCAAAGAGTCGCTTTAGCAGAGTGTGGAATTACTCAGCCACTATGAAGAAAAAAGAAAGCAAATATCAATCAGTCCACTTCGCCTTGATACAGCCGACCTTGACGAACCAAGTCCTTGGAGCCGTCATACATCTCAGCTGTCTGTCACACAGACACCTGTTGCAGCAGATCATAAACCATCTTAAGAAGAAACTCATAATTTAGCTGTCACACAATTTCCTCTACTCCTCGGAATAAAATATAGACGTTAATAATCACGGTTACATGGACTCCGAAGGGCATCTGCAAAGAAGACTGTATTTGACTGATCGACCATAGGATATTCAATTATCTACGAGAACAAGCTTGCATCTAACCACTAAACTGATGACATTAATACAAGCTCCGATAACAAACAGTACTGGTATCCAATACACTGGCCGGAGATGAGCATTTTTTATTTCATGACTAATTTCATCCACCTGAAATTTGAGATTTGTGGCTTTAACTCACAGATATACTATCAAAAAAATAAAAATAAAATAAAAAAATTGGTGGTTGGATACGAAAAAGTAGACAATTAACATTTTTTTGTCCTCTTTCTTAGATCTCCTCCCTTTCTTCTGAACTTGGCTGTATTGTAAATTTTTGAAGCATATTTGTATCCATCTTTTATTTGTACCACCCCTTGAAGCCGCCATTCATTTTGAAGGTTTAGTGAATGTTCACTTCTGCATTGTTCACAAAACCCCTCTGTAAGCAATAAATGACGTGGTACCGCTTGGTGCGTGTAACAACAGATTGGATTTTTGTATATAATACATAATACAAATCCCCTAACTGAATCGCAAAACGAGTCTGTTACAGTTTGTACGATTTGTGTATAAAATGCTAATGTGACAATCTGTTGGCAAGTAACAGAATTATTTCGTATACACAAAAATAAGATAGCTACACGTATCTACATAAAAGTCAAAACAACCACTACATTTCTTAAAAAAGATTTTATAATAATCACTTTGAGAACTTATTACCACGTATATAAACTCTCAATGTGCTACATTTAATTAAAACCCATGGTTGGATTCACGTGAAAGAAATTAAAAAACTGGTGAATGGGTACAGATGAATTAACAGAACGTTCAGTTTTAGATCAAGCTAAAAGTGCGCTAGTAAAACATCAATTTAATGTCGGACAACACAGGGCTGGAAAAGATAGATCCAGGTGTCTGGTGCGATGTCGACCACCAACAGGGCCAAATCCCGAGGCGTCTTCACACTGGTTTCTTCCCAACAATCGACGCCCTACTCCAGTAAACATCATGTCTGTTTTTCTGGCAATCTGGAGACTAAAGACTTTTTGTGCGGATTTTTTATTATTATTATTTTATTTTTTTTGCTTTACGCCTCGTCGACGGCTGAAGTCATTAGAGGCGGGATGGGACTGGGGACAAGGAACGGGAAGGGATTCGGCCATGGCTTTTTTTGATGGAAGCAACCAGACATTCGCCTGGAGTGATTTGGGGAAGCCATGGAAAACCCAAATCTGGATGCTCGGACGGGGATTTGAACCCACATCCTCCCGAATGCGAGGCCAGAACGTTAACCGTTCACCCACCACGCTCGGTTTTTTGTGCGGAAACTACCCCAACCCTTTCGCTAATATTAATAAAGTAGTTCAAACGCTTCTCAAAGTGGCGGGTATGGTGATACCTGAAATTTGTACTGGAAAAACTTCTTAGGAAAACCAATAACGATCTTTTTACTGGTATTTTCAATGATATGAGTAACCTTCTCTGATTAGATTCTCGGAGTATTTGGGTAGGATGTTTTTAAATAACTGCATTTGAATGACGGAAATTTTTATTGTTATGAAATAGTTTCAAGTAAATTTTACTTTCAAAACGAATAACCACTATTTATTTGGGTGACGTATACCACGATTACCTGCGTTTCGTATAAACTTTCTTGTGAGTTTTTAATAAATTTCTGTGTTTATTATCTTCTGTCAGAACAATTCTTAAATTACGTTGTAACATTGTTCTAATAATTGCTACAGAGAATACAGTGTAAATAACGAAAGATCTTCTCCTTACATAAATTTCTGCACCTGTTGTCATAAACAAACAAAAAGCAACTGTAAATTTAAACGAACGCCACACTGTGAAGATTCTGATCTCTGTCTCGGATTATAACTTTTTATCGCTGACCAACGTATTTTTGTGCAGTTACTTCCAAAACAGACAATTGCCTTTTACATAGCATTCCAGTTACAGTTCATTGAAACAATGTAAGTGCAAGTAAAATCAAATTCAGTTACTTATTTGAAATTTACACTTCATTTTAACAGTAAGCGCAAATAAACTCAACGCAGTTATTCATTTAAAATTTCCTGGTTAGTCAAGCAGCGCTGTGGTGGCAGTCAGTGTAACCAACAGTTCGGGTATCATCGGTCTCACCGAAGGTTTTCGATTTATCGAGTTGACGTCCAGCCTCCAGGTACAACGCATGTTACCGAGCGTGGTGGGTGAGTGGTTAACGCTCGGGAGGACGGCGGTTCGAATCCCCGTCCGGGCATCCAGATTTAAATTTTCCATGGTTTCCCCAAATCGCTCCTGTCGAATTCCGGGATGCTTCCTTAAAAAAAAAGGCCATGGCCGAATTCCTTCCCGTTCCTTGTCCCCAGTTCCATCCCGCCGCTAATTACCTCGACGTTGACTAGGTGTAAAGACATAAGTAAAAAAAAACGCATTTTATTAAAGTGGATTATAAAGTACAGCAGAGAGTACAGGTGAAAATTCACTTTGTTTCACCGTAGAGAAAATCTCGTGTTCGTTGATTTTTCGTCACAGGATGCAGTGATGAAAAACAATGATGGTGTAGGGAAGAAAACAGCTTTTGATACCACTTACAGAAACAGTTTTAAAGTAAGGCCGTATCTTTGTGACAATATTTACGATTTTGTCGCGATATGGTCATAATGCCAGAACACGTTAATAAACTGCAGCGCTTTGTGAACAGCTGTCATAACCAGTTGGCTGAGCCTCGCACACGGCGACACGTGCAAGAGTAATGACGCTGTAGCAGACCCATTCACAGTGCCGACGTCGGCTCGGCCGATTAGGCAGCGGATCCAATTAATCCCATTGTCCAGACACCTGCTACCGCGCTCTGCAGGTCTTAATCACTTGCCATTTACTATCCTTTACATACAGAAGAAATTTTCAAAAAGTAAGGTGGATTATGTTCTTATTAAACTTGAATTTCATCTCTCACAATTAACTGTCTAAATTCCTCGAAATTACTGTGTTTATTGAAGTATCGCTATGGATACTATCTAATACTTACCTACTGCGCCGAGAGAAAATCGTAAAAACTCAGCTTACCTGAAAACGAAAGAAAAATTTGTTACCGCTTGCTGTAGGTTTTTGATAAGGAAATGATTAATAAATTAGACATATGATGAAACATTAAATACACAAAATTCAGCACATTAGAAGTAAAACATGATTATTTCTTGCGTATACAACAATGAAAAAAAACTTTACTCACCAATTTCATAGTCTCAGCAGATCTCAGTGTTCTGTATACAAAAAAGGCAATTTTTGCTAAATCTTTGCATTAAAATTGACTTAAATGTGGCTATATCTTTTACTCAGACAGTAACAACACAACCGTTATGAAAGAATTATTCCAAAGGGTGTATAATTTTTAAATGAAGTTTCGTCAAAAATATAAGTATTCCCAACATAGGAAAGAATGGAATTAATAGGGGACTTCATCATAAACTAAACTGTTTATTGTGTTATGCACTAATGCGTGAACAATAGGCCGTGGAAGTACAGGCAAAATGGTTCAGGAGGCCACCCACCTACGTCGAAGCTGCAGTTCATAGTTCAAAGCAAATAGGAGGTGGAAAAGTAATCAAGCTGCCTTTCGTAAATGATAATCTTGGTAAAATTTACCGCAACCGAGCGTGAGGCTGCGGCCTCGCATTCAGGAGGACGCGGGTTCGAATCCCCTACCGGCCATCCAGATATGGGTTTTCCACGGTTTCCCAAAATCACTCCAAGCGAATGGGGGCATGGTTCCTTCAAGAGCTCATTGCCGAATTCCTTCCCGTTCCTTGCCCCCAGTCCTTTCCGTTTCTAATTACCTCGACGTCGACGAGGCGTAAAACCATAAGGAAAAAAAAAGACAACGTTAACGCCCTCTCTCCTTAAATGATACAATATTTCGTTGGTAAATTTTTATAAAAAGAATACCTTGTCTTGAAATTTTTTAACCAGATCTAACTGCGCTTTAATAATGACATAAAAATGAGGTCCATAAAGAAGCAGTAGTTACTGTTAAACTGAATGATGTGAATAATGTTTGACCAAGGTTCCTGTAGAGATAAATTAAGGTGTAAAAACTTTCGGGAATTAGATGTTTTCGGACTTTTGCGTCTCGTCGACATGAAGGTCATTTGAGCCGAGAGGAGATTGAGCGGGGGGGGGGGGGGGGCAGGCATTCTCCTGGAGTGATTTCGGTAAAACAGAGAAAACTAAACTCTGGAAGGCCGGATAAAATTGAAACAGCGTTATTCCGAATGCTAGGCACAAGTTCTCGGTGAGGCTTCGTAATTTCCGGGATATGGAATCTCACTAATTAGGTGATCATAGTCAACATCATAGTTTGACTAAGAATTTCACATTTCAAAGCTGACAAGGCAGTCTCAGTACCCCGAATTTCTTGGAGACGTAGTTCACAACGACGCCTGCAGAATCTGTTTAAAATCCACTCCAGTCAAATGGCTTCACCGCCTCGCAGGAATAGCACCACCTTGTTCGAAGAGAAATAGCAGAGCACAAGAAAAGGAGGAAAGTGGACTATGAGAGAACTCGTCCATTACGTGGGCATTTACCGTACAGGCAAAGACTGAAGTCAAGGAAAAGTTTCCTACGAACATGAATGAAACTTGCGACTACAACTGTAAAAGAGACCGGCCTCGGTAGCCTAGGGGCTAGAGCACTAGCTCCACGTACCGAAGGTCGCCGGTTCGAATCCGGCCGCGGGCATGGATGTTTAACTGTTGTGTGTCTGTGTGAATGTTCTGTCCGTCCTGTGGTGTCTATACTTAGGAATCATAACGTACTGGAGAAACTACTTCACTGGATGAGATATCACAAACACATTGAGCTGGCTGAATGGCTTAGTTGCCGAAAGCTATATATATATATATATATATATATATATAAAAATCCTGTAAAAGAGAGGTTACAATTGTGGAAATCTAGGGCTGGGGAAGATAGCCTGAAACTTTACCTCTTGGCTCTGACAAGGCATGTCTGATATGGAAATTTCTGAAGGGGCTGAGATCAGGAGTGGGCAGATCCAAGGTTAACCTAACAAGACGGGACTATGCTGAGGTCGATAACATCATGAGCGAGTGTGGAGAGGATCACACTGTTCAGCACATGCTCCAGTGTCGACTGTCTCCAACCTGCTGCACGGAAGATAACTTAAATGAGGCCTCGGAAAACGTGCGGGTAGTGCCACGTCTTGGTCTAGTACAATTTGATGCTTGTTACTGTGTAACTATGTACGTTCCTGACACGAAATAAATAAAACAAGTTCCTTGTGGAGGGCTCATAAACAAAGATATGAAACGGTCTGCACGGGAGCAGGTAAGGCTGCAGCCCGGAGCGCCGTTAGTGTGAGCCGCTATCGCTCATCACTCACCGGTAATAACACACGGGCGCGGGCCGCGCAGTGATTCATCACAGCCGCACATACCTCTGCTTATCATAATCACCATTCCAATGCTAGCTGTCCGTTTCAACATACACTAATGCTTCCCCTCACGCCGCTTTGCGAATGGTTCGCACCAGCGACGCTTTTAATCGCTTTCACTGCACTTGATTAGAGGACGGGAATTACGAGTATTAGAAGAGAGTTTGTGAATCAAAAAGCAAATTCAACACTTTCAAAAATTTTGGCGTCAATATCTCCGTACGGTTTGAAATTTTTACGGACTCTTACTATGAAGACCACGCTTGCTTTGTGATTGTTAAATGCGTTGTGACTGTTTTGTGTTTAGGGCCCCACATTAAAGAAACGGAGGAAAGAGAGAGGATGGCCACGTAGAACAGGCGGTATAGCGTCCGACTACGACCTGGAACACCGGGATTCGATCCCCGACCCTCTCAGCCTGTTGTCCAATGAGTAAAGGTAAAGAATGGCCGGAGTGTGGCGATGCCCCCGTCACATCCCTCTAGTGCAAATGTTTGTAATGGGAATACGGAGCTCTACACTCCGTGAATCCTACAGGAAGCGGCAGCAGCTGTAGGAAGCTCGTCACCTTTACCATTTAGTTAAGAGAAAGGTCGTCCCACCCCTGACGCAAAGGGTTAGCAAGCGCACTCCAAAAGAATCTAACCAACTTTCGGGTTGTAGGTAAGATTTTTCAATAAATAAGGACTTGGCATATGGAACTAGAAAATTTTACTGGTTCCCATGGTACAGCAATGATAGGTGAATATAGAAAATAAGCACACAAGTAAAAAAGCTCACAGGGGAATAAGCACAGAATCCGAGCACGCTACCTGGCTTGCAGTTTGTAGACGGCTGGATCGAAGTGCACTCACAGACACCAGAAAATAGGAAATTATCTCTAATTTTTTTTTCTTTGTTTAAAGAGTGAAGCAGGAAACTCCGCTACTATGGATATAAGGGTGGAACTGAATCTGGCTGGGAAGAAGAGAAAAAAATTCTCCAAAGAAATTGTTGAACTTTGGAAATACAGCGAAAAAGAATTAGGAAGAAGGAGACATCAAACTTATAAAAGCCGGGATATTCCTGAATTCTTAAAAAATGCAAATAATCGAAATAAATAAACTATGTGTGTAATTTTATCAATATATAAAAAAAACATGTCGGTACATTGAAGATACTTTTTGAAAAATTGATTTTGCGGCATTTATAATAAGCAAAAACGAAAGAATAAAATTCTTTTTTTTTTCTTAATGTGTCTGACTGTCTTCATGTTTGAACAAACAACTTTTAGGAAAAAACTACTGGCTCTATCTTGGCAAGATTGAAAATAATTTACAGCCAATCGGAGTGAAGTAGGACATGTTTCTTTTTGATGTTGTATTGAAGAGTTGAGAAATGTACAGTGAAAGAATCGACAATTTTAAGTCGAATGCGATTCACGCGAAACTTTAATCAGATTCTGATGGTATTTCCAAAAAGGTACAGCCTATAATTAAAAAATAAAAAGTGTTTCATTTTTATGTCGCGCTATCATGCTGAGAAATTAATATAAAAGTGTCCGCAAAGATTAGTAGTTTCACGTAGTCTAAATGTTTACCTGTTACCTACAAAGGGCATCGTATTCATCGGGATGGAAATTAATATCTTCGAAATTGAAACTGATATTTATTTCTAGTGCGTTTTTATTTGTACATTTGGGTATGGTCAATTAGAGACAATAATAAAGTAAATAACCTTTTAGAATTTTTTTTTTAAATATTGTTTTCAGACACACTGGTAACAAAGAAAAAGTTACAAAATATTAGAAAATTTCGGTCAGATTAGAGTACAACCGCAAAATCTGATAAAATGTAATTACTGGTTGTTAAAGATTCTAAGGAAACAGAATTTGTAACACTCATCTCACTAGCCGTTATCGCATGACTGGTTATAATTATAAATAACTCAGTTCTTACGCTTTCAACAGATTTACATTTATTGTTCACAACTCATATTCCTCTAGGAACTACATCGGACTTATAGTATTCGAAGAATGCAAGGTTCTTCAGCAGTGAAATGGTTTCAAAGCAACCGTTCGGTCTTTATGTCGCTAACCTCCAGCTAACTCTTGATTTTCGTCTAGCGCGAGCGCTCGAGGAGGTAACTTCCTTGTACCGAAACATAGAGACAGTCGTAAACATTAACGAGTGACGAGTGACGCGAATACAGTGAAATACTCTTCTGTGTTCTCTTTAGTGAAGGAATTGTGTAAACAAGTGGAC
Source organism: Vandiemenella viatica (assembly GCA_031002005.1). Lineage (NCBI taxonomy): Eukaryota > Metazoa > Arthropoda > Insecta > Orthoptera > Morabidae > Vandiemenella > Vandiemenella viatica. The sequence goes on from CM061914.1 coordinate 47,396,662, forward strand.
CAGATCTTAGTGCAACGCGTGTGTGACCCGTAGGGTCAGACAGTGATGTCAGAAGAAAGTGATGGAGTAATGGCAGAAGCCATTAAACAGACACCAATACAACCTGCGGTATCTATGGCTGACACAGCGGAAGCAGTAAACACGGCACTGACACTATGCTATTCCGAGGACGATACTAATAACCAAGTAAGTGCAACGCAGCCCTATAAATTATCGGCATCCAGCAGAACACAAAGTGTAGGCGGATTTAAACGTAAGAACAAAGACAAAGGAAAAACTCACGTTCCGGTAGTCAAAGTGAAAATACTCCAGGCACAAAAGGCTAACCAGCTAAATTATAACCAAATAGATTCTAATCAAACTGAAGATGAAGAAGATCCATCCGACAACTATACAGGCGAAACGAGCAATCAGCGAGATAGAAGACCCTCTTGGAGTGAAGAGATGGAGTTGGCACAGGCAGAAACCGCCAGTAGACCTATTCAGGAAACTAAAACTCTTAAATCAGTTCCGAACGCAACAGGAAGCATAGACCACAACGCGGCCAACAACAGGAGAGAGGAAAACGCTGCACCACTCTATCAGTACCAGGAAAACGATGTGGGACCATTCTACGTCTACGCTGAATATACTGAACAACACGAGAGAACCACAGGGCACAAATTGGGCAGATTACATCCAATGGCCATAGGAAAAATAATTAGAGATGTATCACCGGAAATGAAGAATTCCATTTTAAACATCGCCCCAAAGGGGAAGAACCGAGTCATGATACAGTTCAGCAGCTGCTAAATGTGCCAACAGAGTAGCGTCAATTCAGCAGCATGAGAAAAACATCAAATTTTATGTTCCACGGATGTGCGTCGTCAAAGAGGGGATCATAAAAATGTAGACACAAATCTTTCTGAGAATGAGATACAAGATGAGATCGAATCCCCGATCCAAGTCTTAGAGGTGCGAAGGATCATGCGCAAAGTCAAAAGGAATGGTGTACACGAACTTATACCAAGGCAGCTAGTACGACTGACATTTGCAGGACAACGGCTACCACAACATGTAACAATCCTCAGTACAAGATGCCCAGTGGAGCCGTACGTGCAAAGAGTAATACAATGCTTCAACTGTTTAAGATATGGACATGTCGGAAACCAATGCCGAAGCTCTACCCGCTGTGCCAAATGTTCAGGCTCTCATAAGACAACAGAATGCGCGTTGAATGGACCTCAAAAGTGCCTTCACTGTAATGCTAACCATTAGCAACCGACTGGGAATGCCCAGAATACTTGAAGCAAAAAAATTAAATTAATATGGCATACTACAATATGTCCCTGGAAGAAGCTTTGGCACGAGAAGATCTACATCTACTCTGAATAGCC
>CM061914.1:47399037-47507632 GCA_031002005.1 Vandiemenella viatica
TTTCACCATTGATGGGTTTTTGAGGCTACGAATTTTGAAAGGAATAACGTATGTGTGGTTTTGCTATACTTTATCACAATAATTTCATTTTTTAAACTTTTAACGTCTCTCTAACAACCTGGCATTTTGAGATGGGGAAAGGATGGGGAGCAAGGAATGGGAAGGAATTCGGCCATGTCCTTTTGAAGGAAGCATCCCGGCATTCACTTGGAGACACACAATTTCATTACCCCTAATTTTGAAATTTGTCCTGGTGGAGGAACATCAAAGAGGCACCCGCTGCGGGATGTAATCAGCCATATGCTATATGGAAGGCTTTAAACAGACTAAGAACTGAAGTGTCCCGATGTAAATATAATATTTAAAAAATGGGGGTACACTAATGACAACGATCTATGTGAATGTGGTGAGCTTCAGAACCCACAACATCTTCTGATATGCAGGAATCTCCCTGAAACCTGCAATATCGACGACCTTTACAGGGCAAACGAGAAGGCCATCAAAATTGCGGAATTCTGGTCACATTCTATATAATTGTGTTTATAGTTAATATTAATTAATTAATGTTATTTGTTTTTTCAACTTGTTATGTCCTGGACAAGAGAAATATAAATAAAAATATAAATACCCCTAATTTAATACATCCTTTAAAATACACGGACTGTAGGTGACACTCGTGAGTTATATTATATTGTTCATAATGAAAAAGTGAGTTTGTTTCCCGTCTCTTCGTCGGTGAATTAATTTTTAATGTCTGCCTGCTTCGATGAACGGAATTTATGTTAACAGCGAGGTCTTTAGAGACGGGAAGGAATTCGGCCATGGCCTTTTGAAGGTAGCATCCCCGGCATTCACTTGGAGTGATTTTGGGAAACCATGGATGCCTGGAACCTCCGTCCTCCCGAATGAGAGGCAAAAACGCTAAATAATTTCATGAAAACAGGTACACATAGAATTTATATCTGGAGTTTATGACGCTTTTTTCCCGTTAAAAGGAAACATTTATGCTTTTCGAGGCGTGGAAATTACGTAACTTTACGGCTTTTTCACAAAACACTTAAACACCGCGGCCGGACTCGAACCGGCAACCTTCGGCACTCTAGCCCCAACACTGCCGAGGTCGTTTTAATGTGGACTTTTTTTTGTTTTTAGTAAAATTGCAATGATTTATGCTTAAGTACCGAAGAAATTGGACGCCCTAATTTCTTTGTCCGCCAGCTATGCTTTCACAATGGTGGATGGCCTAGCTGTATCGCTCTGTAATGGAGCCATTTCGTAACCTGTCGGACTCCCGAAATATTTCACGCATATTGGGACACCCGCTCCATCTAGCGGCAAATGTCTACTACCGTGTGCTGACCTCTAGCGAGAGTTATGCAAGTTATCGCGCATGTCGCAACAGGGTCTCGGTGGCCGAGCAAGTGCGTACATGTCGACACCTGTTCAAATACGCCTTAGGCTAGGGTTTTCCCCCGCTGGCTTTCTCTATCCTGGGGGAGTGGAATGTCTGCGCCCAAAGAAATTAAGCCCTGGGAGATGCTGCTCCCTGAGCGGCCGGTTGAGGAACTAACGTGTGACGTCATACGACCTTGGCCGCCATTGGTCCATTAGAATTTCCCGCCATCCAACTGTGACGTCACGCGACCGTGCTGCCACCTGGCGGTGTTTTTGAACTCTTATTATCTTCCTACTAGCCTCCCTCATAACTCCGGAGGATTTCTCCTGGCAGCTTCCGTCTGCCTAACGACTTTGTTTGTGTCCCTGATAACTTTCTCATTAGTTGCTTCATCCACAACTTGCGTTCTGGCGTCGAGTTTCCTAAATCTAATACTTGCATTATATTACAGTTTTATTGGACCTAGCTGCCTTTGCGATTATTTCGCGGCATTCGTGACACATTCGCGACACTGTATTATGCCTCAGAAAATGCACTGGAAGTGGCCAAGTTCTGGTCGATTATAATTTGATGATTTATTTCTGATACGAAATAAATAAAATCTCCTCTATATGATTTCGCATATTTATCGTATTTCCTCTCATGCTACGAAGGTAGGGAAAATAAATAGAAGCAGAAAGGTCAGCTGCCAGGTGGCTCAGTGGTCAGACTGGAGATCGAATGAACCCCGGTTCGAATCCCTGTCTTGGTCAGATCTTCACAGGCCTTTAAACCGACCTCCATCTCTGGCATATCTTACTGTGCTATTTGAAGTATGTCAGAGGGCTACTGTGGTTCGGACTCCACGTTAATCTATAGGTCCCTTTTATCCGGTAGTATTACCGGGTGAGGACAGGTAAGGAGGAAAGGAACTGACCTCTCTACCTCCAATACTAGGCCATATATACCTCCTTCGGGCTGAATACCAAACTGAGCTTCAGAAAAGTCAATAGGTACCGATGTGTTTTGTTAAATTGGGACCGAAAGTGCATAAATCTTGTGAACTAATCGGGTGGTCCGCTCGATGGCAATACTAATTTCATACTCGGACGCAGGCTGGGGTTTTACTGTTGTAAGGTCGACTGGTCTTTATTTTCGTGGTGTGAACTGGTATTCGTCTGCATACCAAATGCGTAGGAAGACTGTTTAAAAGGTTAATTGAATTGGCGAAACGTGAAAACATTTCCTAACAGCGATAAGGTTCACTGTGTTAACTTGGTTTAAGTCCAGTCTATTGCTGTTTGCCGTAACTCTTCTGCAGACATTCCCGTGACGGTAAACACAGTAATAATAATTCTTATCGAGACATTTCTGCCAGAGTTGACTCCGTTATTCATACTACGACAGCAAAAACAAATTTTTCTGTTAGGATATTAACAAGATGCTTCTTGAGTGCATCACATTTGGCAGGACGTGGGTTTGAATCCCCATCCGGCCATCCAGATTTACGCTTTCCCATAGTTTCTCCAAATCACTCCAGGTGGAAAGTGGGATGGTTGCTTTAAAAGGGCCATGGTCGAATTCCTTCCCGTTCGTTGTCCATAATCCTTTCCTCCTCCAAGAATTCGATGTCGGTGAGGCTTAAAGTTATAAGCAAGAAAAATAAAAAAAAATTGGTACATCATAGCAACAGGATATAAATAAAATCTAGAATCATTGGAGAAACTAAACCTTGAAACTTATTTACTCCAGTGAGATCCAGTCAGAAGGTGGATAAATTTGCGAATTTTATTTGTCTGATGTATACACTGTTAATAGAGACAGGAACCTGTAACATTTTGCTGTAAATCGACGTATTAAACCGGACAAAAGTCGTATTATGAACACGCGACAAGTATTAAGCTGTCGATTATTGTTTTCCTGCTAGTTTTCCACGTCGTGTGTGGTTGACTGTCACTGCAGGCCTTGGGCGTAGTACGTGGCGGTAGGTTGCGTGGTGGGGATTGCTCAACTTCTCACGCCCGCGGTGGGAAGCACCGCTGGCAGTAATTACAGCTCCGCTGCCGCTGCCTTCATTACTATCGGCCGCTCTCTGGGAAAATCCGCTACTCCCCAACATCAATTACATCACATCTTATTTATACTTAATAAAGAAAAAAAATTAGTTGCAAGAGGATGTTTACATTAGGGATAAGTGGTCTCTACATCTACATATAGTCCGGGCATCCAGATTTGGGTTTTCCATGGTTTCCCCAAATAACTCCAGGTGAATGCCGGGATGCTTCCTTCAAAAGGCCATGGCCGAATTCCTTCCCATTCCTTTCCCCCCCCCATCATTTCCAGTCTCTAAAGACCTAGTTGTTATAGGAGACGTTAAGCAGTTAAAAAAAAATTCTATATATATATATATATACACCCTGCAATTCACAACATTGTTGGTGGCAGAAGGCGCTTTGCACAAAAATAAATTTCTACTCTGTCACGAGGGAAAAAAGAATTCATATGAGCATCAGTGCGGCACCTTCTTTCTGCCATCTTATCTCTCCTATTATTGCTGCCCAAATAGGTTGGTGGACGAAGTATATCATCGCACTCGTAAATAAAAGTATACACATATTGAACAAAAAGTTCAAACGACACCTACGTCGTCTATTAGGGAGCGTCCATACACTACGTGACTCTGTCTGAGGGTTTGGGGGGGGGATTGACTCGAAAGCTACGTTGGGCTACGTAGGGGAGGGGGGATTTGCCAGCCAGGCCACGTAGCTTTTCGTTCATATTATTTGTCACAGTCAAAAAGATATACAGAACACACAACAGAATGTGAATATTTATTTCCGTTATTTAATTATCTCCGTATGTAATTTACAGTAATGTGATAAGAGAAAACAGTACAAAATGTCTTCTGGAATCAATAGTGGAAAAAGCTACATGCTACGTCGGGGTGGGGGTAGAGGCATAAGACATGTCGGGCCATGTCGGGGAGGGGGGGGGATCACAGGAGGCCAAAATGGAGCTACGTAGTTATTGACGCTCCCTTACCAGATAATCCCAGCAAAATCTTTGAATTAATTTTTGGCGGTTTCGTAAGGACTGCAGCAAGCGGTCACGAATCGAGCGGCTCTTCTCTGTACTTTCTCTATACTCTCAATCTCTCCCTACCAAAAGGATCCCAAACTGCACAGCAGTAGTCCTACAGTTTTGTACGCTATCTCCTTCCTTTGGGGAATACCATTTTTTCAAGATTCTATATATGAATCGCCGCCTAGAATTAGCTACACCTACGACCGAGCTAATCTGTTAGTCCCATTTCACGTCCTTTGTACTGTTACGCCCAAATACTTCAGGAATCGACAATATCAATAACTGAACTGTTTACTTTGTACTTCTGATCAAACGGATTATTTTCGTTAGTTATTCACATCGCCTTGCACATTTTACAATTTAATGTAAATTGCCATTCGTCGCACCATGCCGAAATAACATCCAGATCGCGCTGAATTTCTAATCAATCGACCGAATTCCTTACTTCCCTTCAGATGACCACATCATCAGCGAACAATTTCAAACTGCTATTCACGTTGTCTCCGAGATCATTTATAAAAATTTAAGTAAAGTAGTGGTCCTATTACAGTTCCTTGAGGGACGTTCGACGTAACATCTAGATTAGAAGAAGCTTCTCCCTCAACGACTATATACTGCAACCTATCAGTTAGAAAATTTCTTATCCATTCACGAAACTGATCCGACATACTATACACTGGATTCCTGAGGGGGAGAAAAAAAATCAACTTATGATCCTGCATAAGTAATCTTCATTACGTCATTCGTAAATAGGGCCAGCCAATGGTCGTGACATATATTTCAATTTCAGGGAAATCTGGCTGTGGAATACGAAATTCTGCAGACAGTGACTTTTGCAGTTTTACGTGCCACTTATCTGGAAATTAGTTTAACAACATTTTAGATTAAATTAGGTTAAAAGAATAGCATTGCTGAAAATCATGAGCTACACTAATTTTCTTTTAAGTAACGTGCTAATCTCTTTCTTCGAAGTGACTAAATTTGCTCCTATTGATACTGGAAAATAGCCAGAATTCTTGCATGTATGGTGTCTCGTTACTTTAAATTTTAATCTCTTTTAAGAAAATTATCTTACAGGAAAACATCATGTACAAAATAGTTGAGGTAATTTGTTAATCTTCCAATAAGCACAGTTGTCGATATTCAAGTGTTGGAAGGATCGGATGAAATGCGTTGGGACGTTCAGAATGCTGTGTGCAGGATATAAGGAAACATATATGAATAATAATTCGTCATAAGAAAATTCTTCAATGTAATAATTTCACTGTAATAGAATAGCGTATCGCTGCACCAAAGATGGTTATTGTCAGTTGCAGTATTGCAGAGCAGACTCTTTGATTGTTTGAGTAATAAGAGAAAAAGAAATAGAAATGAATGGGAGCGGAATCTTTTGATTGTGTTGTATGATAGTAACAAAAAAAACAAAAAACAAAAAAGTGTTTAGCTGAATGTGTTTTAATTGATTGATAAATAAATAAAATATATAAATGTGAGAATAAAAATTAATAGTAAGGATGTCAAGTTCTCAGCATTTATGTGTATGGGATGATTACGCGTGGAATAACAAACATTTCGAGGTACCCCTCCAAAGGTAAATGTTGATCGCAGGGATCAGTTTTCGTTCCGCGTGGCGTAGAGTGGCACCACAACCACAAGGCGCGTTCTGTCGCACGCAATAAACTCGCACTTCAACTCTTTCCTCCAAATTACATGCTAACCACTTTTTTTTTTTTTATCGGCCTCAAGTTGCCTGTTAGTGCTGGATAATCGCTTTGCCGCCAAGTCTAACAAGTGTTATTCGGAGATCTGATCAGTAATTACCTCTTTTCTCACAGTCGTCACGCCGATCAAGGACTTTGGAACGAGTCCAGACGAATAACGTAAGCGGACGCATGGTCTTAAATTTGGGTCGACGGTTCAAATCAAATGCGTGCGGCGTGATATCAGTGAAAACTAACTGATTGCCATAAACTCTTAGCAATAATGTTAGAGAGACGACGAGAAAAATCGATTTAGAAGTCTTTAAGCGTCTTATGGTTTCCCAAATCACTCCAGGCAAATGCCGGCATGCTTCCTTCAAAAGGCCATGGCCGAATTCCTTCCCATTCCTTGACCCCATCCTTTCCCGTCTCTAAAGACCTCACCGTTAGAGAGACGTTAAGCAGATAAAAAAAAAAAAAAAAATTAAGCGTCTTATGACTTCAGCCATGCTGGTCCGTTGAAATCCTATCTGACATTGGAGTTGTCACCTGCAGAGCCATTGAGTCTGATATTCGTCCCTATTATATGTTAGAAATCTACCCTTATCGAGACAGTGACGAGGCATTCAGTCTGCTCCATATTTTTTATCGGTGCGTTTTCGTTTTGCGATTTATGTTTAATCTCTTTTCTTTATCGTATGATATCAATGTAGTTAAGTAGAATTTCATCAGAAGTCAATATTGCAAGACAGAATTATTCTCGTCTTGAAGAGATTTTAAAAAAAATCAAAATTAGGCTTACGTTTTTACAAAATAACATCACTGTCTCATCGCGCACTGCTAACAATCTGTAGCTGACATATGAGACTGATGATTTTATTAATACAGCGTACATTGGAGGAGAAATATTGTAAAGGAAGATTTATAAAACAGCTGACTGAGAGCTCGGTTCTGATAGGAGCGTGAAACCTTGCGTGGTAATGCTCTGATCTCGCATTTGTGAAAACGCAAGCTGGAATCCTCCATCAAGATTTAGATTTTCCATGGATTTCCGAAACCACTTCGGCGAATGCCGGTATGGTTCCTTCAAAAGACTATGACAGAATTCCTTCCCGTTCCTCGACTGCCATACTTTCCCGCCTCTGTTGACTTAGACGTCGAAAAAGCATAAAGCCATAAAAAGGAACGTGAAAATAAAGATATTAGCGTTGGGTAAGAATCTACAGACACGTCGATAGTAAATCTTTTATTTGTCTTTTTCTCAGGAAACGGAACAGCGTTAATGGCGAACTACTTAAATACTCAGTGCGTCTAGTGAAAGTGTTGGTAATGACACATTGCGGTAATATGCCTGGAACCAGTATAGGAAAGAAGTGGTTTGTGCTGTGTATATAATAATTTGAAAAATACAGTACCTGCTTGTTATATTTCGTGTAAAATTTCACAGACTTCACCACAGGTTGAACAGACAGAAGGTTAAGTTGTTGGTCTAAAGCGATTTTCAATTTACGTTTCGAACAACAGAGAACTGTAGCTTCCAATTTATTGGCGTTGTAGTGGCAAGAGTTGAAAGTTACAGACATGAGACGTCAGGCAGACATTAATAAGCCTTCCCTTCCTCACACTATAGCTGTTGGAGTTCGCAGCATATTGAACCAATGTCGCTGCTGCTAACTCAGCCTTGAGACTGTCTCGCCTTCAAATTTGCCACTCGGAGGCCGATGAATGCTTGTCGATAGACCGGGCACGATTTATCTACCCTCGTCAGCGCGGAATTACCTCTTTGGCAACAATAGCTGACGGCTGCATGTGGCTGCGATCTTTTGTTGGGGCCTCGGAATGAACGCCGGCTATTATGAGCATTCAGCCACCGCGGACAAAGCGAACGATATTTTCGCTGCACCTTGTGTTTGGAAAAAATAAAATAAAGTGCCGCGGCCGTTGTTTGGGAGCGCAAATTCGGTTCGTCGAGTGATTAATGTCTGTCGCTGATGTTTGAGCCGCGCAGTCGGCATTGTGTGACTCTTCTGTGTGCCGAAGCTAATCAGGTTTTAAGAAGTGAAGTGTAAAGATATGTATGTGTCTGCTGGATTGGATGTTTTATGTGTTGGATAGTTGACGAGTGTGAGCACTATAACGACTCAGACAAAGGGCTCGGATTTACTGTGATTGGGCTCCAAGTACTTTACGGAAAAATCGGAAGAATTCTGTGGTCTGCGAGATTGTATGGCCACTATCGTGCAAGCCAATTTGTGTCATTTTCAATGAATATTCTGGTTGTTATAACAGCGTCTGTTTATCGTCTTCCATCTTTTGAAAAGCTTAATATCTCTAGTACACTGGAATGGATAAGTCGTTCGGATTCGAGGTAAAGCACAACGCCCTAGGTAAGTCCCAAGCTACGTTAGGCCTTGAAGACATTGGCGGAATGCGCGAATATTAAAAACTGTGTCACTAGGTTTATGACGTGCTTAACGACATATCCCCTTGTAACTAATTGTATTGTGTGCACTGTTTTACGTGAATATCTCACCTTGATTACTATTTTTTTTTAATGACTCATGTCTTATGAAGCTATTGGGCCTTGCGCTGTTTCCTACACTTGTAAGTTTTCAGAACAATAAATAGTGTAAAAAAATGAGAGGATTACATATCTTAATTAAAACTTCTCATGCCAGAGACCAGGTTTTCAGCGGTGACCAGCTCAGCATAAGGGCAAGCTACAACCCATATCGCATTTAAAGGGGCGCTCATTTCGATGTAAAAGTTGTCTGGAAACTTCATGTAATACTTTCGCAAGTTGTTTAAAAAGCTCTTTTTCTCTTAGAATATTAATCGTTACCTTTTTTTTGCAGACGGTTCAGACATCACAGAATGGACTAGAGCCCGCTATGTAAAAGTCACAAATTTTCTGGAACACTAACATTAATTTGAAAATAATCAAAGGTACACACTATTAATGTGTGTTTAATTTGTTAAGTTTATTTTGTGGATTACGTAAGTTTTTTTTTGTTAAGATTAAAATAATTGGCATGGTTATACTAACAATTTAAGTGCTCCTTAAGTGCTCCAATCATGTTTGGTAAGTATGTTTAAATTAAAAGTTTTCCATCCACCACTGTCTGATGAATGAGTGGCTAAAAACATCTCGGAATTTTTATGCGACCACAGGAAAAATAAACCAACCAAAGAACGCAAACGGAACTTGAAGAAAGGTGTCGGCAGTCGGTTGATTGGCAGCAACTGGTGTCTTGTGAATAGACAGACCCGCCGTGTCGTGTCAACTGTGAAGAGGGTAATTAAGTCTGACGATTGTAACGCCACGCCACTCACGAGCGAGATGTTGTCACGAAACTGCGGGAGCTGTCCTGTTTCCGTTGTCAGACTGGCTAGCCGCAGTAAGTGGCTGTCTTTGTTGCTCATTACACGGGAAGTGATTCGATTAGTAGCGTCGTCTCGTGTCAGGGGTAATGGATCGGCCTGCCGCGCCGCCTCGTCGCACGCGACTCCGTTGACGACCGCATCTCAAGCGCGCGTGCGGTGGGTGGCCGACTCGGTAGGGGCGATCCCTACAATTGCCACTTGCTGCGTGGACCTTTGTGCGCACAGTTCATAACAAAACTAGTAGACTTAGAAAGGGATTAGTTACACATGTGGTCTGCTGTCTAAGCCTACCTTTTTGTATATCCTTACATAAGATAGTATAACTATTAACGATGCCAACCAGTGATTTTAACTTAAAAATTTAGTTCACAACCTGAAGATTGGTCGGATCCTTCTGTAAGAGGCATACTAAGCAACTGTTTCAGAGGTAGCATGGCCAGTCCGTTTCCTCTGGGACCTCAGCTTAACGTGCAATCCGAACCATTGAATATCTTGGACCAAACACACAACTCTTAAAAATTCCTGGCCCCACCTGAATTTGAACCCGAGATCGGACCCAGAACTTTCGAAAGCAAGCGCTTTAACCACTGCGCTACCAGACCGCTCAATCTACATTTATATTACTTTTTTTTAAAGTGTTATTTAAAACTGCTGTAGACGCTTGGTCATCTTTAGTGTAGAGCTTCCCTTACTTTTTTTTTAAAAATTGCTTTTACACACTGACAACATTTTATCGTATCAAAGCTTCCACTTTTTGTTTGATAGTACTATAAATGACAGACACAAGTTTCATTTAAAACCAGTTGATAAGACAATTGGGCAGCTCTACGTAAATACGGCTAGTGAGATGAGTGTTACAAATTCTGTTTCCTTAGAATATTTAACAAATAGTAACTACATTTTATCAATTTTACGGTTGTACTCTAATCTGACCGAAATTTTCCAATATTTTGTAACTTTTTCTTTGTTACCAGTGTGTCTGAAAACAATATTTTTTAAAAAAATTCTAAAAGTTTATTTACTTTATTATTGTCTCTAATTGACCATACAAAAATGTACAAAGAAAAACGCACTAAAAATAAATATCAGTTTCAATTTCGAAGATATTAATTTCCATCCCGATGAATACGATGCCCTTTGTAGGTAACAGGTAAACATTTCGACTACGTGAAACTACTAATCTTTGCGGACACTTTTATATTAGTTTCACAGCATGATAGCGCGACATAAAAATGAAATACATTTTATTTTATTTTTTAATTATAGGCTGTACCTTTTTGGAAATACCATCAGAATCAGATTAAAGTTTCGGGTGAATCGCATTCGACTTAAAATTGTCGATTCTTTTACTGTACATTTCTCAACATCACATCAAAAATAAACATGTCCTACTTTACTCCGATTGGCTGTAAATTGTTTGTCATCTTGCCAAAATCAAGCCAGTAGTTTTTTCCTAAAACTTGTTCGTTAAAACATGTTGAAAAGAAGAAGTTTTTTTCGGTTTAGCTTATTATAAATGCCTCAAACTCAATTTTTCAAAAAGTATCTTCAATGTACCGACAGGTTTTTTTATACAATTACAGTCAGTTTATTTATTTCGTTTATTTGCATTTTTTTTTTAAGAATTCAGGACTATCCCGGCTTTTCTAAGTTTGATTTCTCCTTCAAACAAGACGAAATGTCATCTTCTTTCTCATTCTTTTTCGCTATTTTTCCAAAAAGTTCAACAATTTCTCCGGAGAGTTTTTTTCTCTTCTTCCCATCCAAATTCAGTCCCACCCTTATTTCCATAGCAGTGAAGTTTCCTGCTTCACCCTTTAAAAAAGATTAGAGACTATTTCCTATTTTCTGGTGTCTGTGAGTGTATTTCGATCCAGCCGTCTACAAACTGCAAGCCAGGTAGTGCGCTCGGATTGTATGCTTATTCCCCCGTGCTTTTTTTTACTTGTGTTCTTATTTCCTAAACCGAGCGTGGTGGTGTAACGGTTAGCGTTCTGGCCTCGCATTCGGGAGGACGGCGGTTCGAATCCCCGTCCGGGCATCCAGATTTGGGTTTTACATGGATTCCCCAAATCACTCCAGGTGAATGCCGGGATGCTTCTTTCAAAAGGCCATGGCTGAATTCCTTCCCATTCCTTGCCCCCCATCCTTTCCCGTCTCTAAAGACCTAGTTGTTATAGGAGACGTTAAGCAGTTAAAAAAAAATCTTATTTCCTATGTTCACCTGTCATTGGTGTACCATGGGAACCAGTAAAATTTCCTAGTTCCGTATGCCAACTCCTTATTTATCTACAACCCGAAAGTTGGTTAGATTCTTTTGGAGTACGCTTGCTAACCCTTAGCGTCAGGAGTGGGACGGCCTTTCTCTTTACAAAATTATAAAGGTGATGAGCTTTCTACAACTCCTGCCGCTTCCCGTAGGATTCACGGTGTCCAGAGCTCCGTATTCCCATTTCAAACATTTGCACTAGAGGGAAGTGACGAGCGCATAGCCACGCTCCGGCCATCCTTTACCTTCCCGCGGTACTCATTGGACAGCAGGTTAGGCGGGCCTGGGAAGCTATTCCGGAATTTTAACTTTGAAGAAAAATTCTCGACTTCGTCGGGGATCGAACCCTGGTGTTCCAGGTCGTAGTCGGACGCTATACCGCCTGAGCTACGCTACCGCCCTTTCTCTTTCCTCCGTTTCTTTAATCTGAAGTCCTAACCACAAAGAGGTCACAATGCATTTAACAATCACAAAGTAAGCGTGATCCTCATAGTAAGAGTCCGTAAAAATTTCGGGATGTTGATGCAAAATTTTTGTAAGTTTTGAATTTGCTTTTTGATTCACAAACTCTCTTCTAATACTCGTAATTCCCGTCCTCTAATCAAGTGCAGTGAAAGCGATTAAAAGCGTCGCTGGTGCGAACCATTCGCAAAGCGGCGTTAGCGGCGTTAGGGGAAGCATTAGTGTGTGTTGAAACGGACAGCTAGCATTGGAATGGTGATTATGATAAGCAGAGGTATGTGCGGCTGTGATGAATCACTGCGCGGCCCGCGCCCGTGTGTTATTACCAGTGAGTGATGAGCGATAGCGGCCCACACTAACGGCGCTCCGGGCTGCAGTCTTACCTGCTCCCGTGCAGACCGTTTCATATCTTTGTTTATGAGCCCTCCACAAGGAACTTGTTTTATTTATTTCGTGTCAGGAACGTACATAGTTACACAGTAACAAGCATCAAATTGTACTAGACCAAGACGTGGTACTACCCGCACGTTTTCCGAGGCCTCATTTAAGTTATCTTCCGTGCAGCAGGTTGGAGACAGTCGACACTGGAGCATGTGCTGAACAGTCTGATCTTCTCCACACTCGCGCATGATGTTATCGACCGCACCGAGCGGGGCGGTGTAACGGTTAGCGTTCTCGCCTCGCATTCGGGAGGACGGCGGTTCGAATCCCCGTCCGGGCATCCAGATTTGGGTTTTCCATGGTTTCCCCAAAATCACTCCAGGCAAATGCCGGGATGCTTCCTTCAAAAGGCCATGGCCGAATTCCTTCCCATTCTTTGCCCCCATCCTTGCCCCCCATCCTTTCCCGTCTCTAAAAGACCTCGATGTTAAAAAGAGACGTAAAGCAGTAAAAAAAAAATTATCTACCTCAGCATAGTTCCGTCTTGTTAGGTTAACCTTGGATCTGCCCACTCCTGATCTCAGCCCCTTCAGAGATTTCCATATCAGACATGCCTTGTCAGAGCCAAGAGGTAAAGTTTCAGACTATCTTCCCCAGCCCTAGATTTCCACAATTGTAACCTCTCTTTTACAGTTGTAGTCGCAAGTTTCATTCATGTTCGCAGGAAACTTTTCCTTGACTTCAGTCTTTGCCTGTACGGTAAATGCCCACGTAATGGACGAGTTTTCTCATAGTCCACTTTCCTCCTTTTCTTGTGCTCTGCTATTTCCCTTCGAACATGGTGGTGCTATTCCTGCGAGGCGGTGAAGCCATTTGACTGGAGTGGATTTTAAATAGATTCTGCAGGCGTCGTTGTGAACTACGTCTCCAAGAAATTCGGGGTACTGAGACTGCCTTGTCAGCTTTGAAATGTGAAATTCTTAGTCAAACTATGATCACCTAATTAGTGAGATTCCATATTCCGGAAATTACGAAGCCTCACCGAGAACTTGTGCCTAGCATTCGCAAGAACGCTGTTTCAATTTTATCCGGCCTTCCAGAGTTTAGTTTTCTCTGTTTTACCGAAATCACTCCAGGAGAATGCCTGCCCCCCTCCCCCTCTCCCGCTCAATCTCATCTCGGATCTAATGACCTTCATGTCGACGAGATGCAAAAGTCCGAAAAAAATCTAATTCCCGAAAGTTTTTACACCTTAATTTGTCTCAACATGAACCTTGGTCAAACATTATTCACATCATTCAGTTTAACAGTAACTACTGCTTCTTTATGGATCTCATTTTTATGTTATTATTAAAGCGCAGTTAGATCTGGTGAAAAAATTTCAAGGTAAGGTATTTTTTTAATAAAAATTTACCAACGAAATATTGTATCATTTAAGGAGAGAGGGCGTTAACGTTGTCGTTGTTTTTTTTTTCTTATGGTTTTACGCCTCGTCGACGTCGAGGTAATTAGAAACGGGAAAGGACTGGGGGCAAGGAACGGGAAGGAATTCGGCAGTGAGCTCTTGAAGGACCCATGCCCCCATTCGCTTGGAGTGATTTTGGGAAACCGTGGAAAACCCATATCTGGATGGCCGGTAGGGGATTCGAACCCGCGTCCTCCTGAATGCGAGGCCGCAGCCTCACGCTCGGTTGCAGTAAATTTTACCAAGATTATCATTTACGAAAGGCAGCTTGACTACTTTTCCACCTCCTATTTGCTTTGAACAATGAACTGCAGCTTCGACGTAGGTGGGTGGTCTCCTGAACCATTTTGTACTTCCACTGTCTATTGTTCACGCATTAGTGCATAACACAATAAACAGTTTAGTTTATGATGAAGTCCCCTATTAATTCCACTCTTTGCTATGTTGGGTATACTTATATTTTTGACGAAACTTCATTTAAAAATTATACACCCTTTGGAATAATTCTTTCATGACGGTTGTATTATTACTGTCTGAGTAAAAGATATCGCCACATTTATGTCAATTTTAATGAAAAGATTTAGCAAAAATGGCCTTTTTTTTGTATACAGAACACTGAGATCTGCTGAGACTATGAAATTGGTGAGTAAAGTTTTTGTTCATTGTTTTATACGCAAGAAATAATCATGTTTTACTTCTAATGTGCTGAATTTTGTGTATTTAATGTTTCATCGCATGTCTAATTTATTAATCATTTCCTTATCAAAAACCTACAGCAAGCGGTAACAAATTTTTCTTTCGTTTTCAGGTAAGCTGATTTTTTACGATTTTCTCTCGGCGCAGTAGGTAAGTATTAGATAGTATCCGTAGCGATACTTCAATAAACACAGTAATTTCGAGGAATTTAGACAGTTAATTGTGAGTGATGAAATTCAAGTTTAATAAGAACATAATCCACCTTACTTTTTGAAAATTTCTTCTGTATGTAAAGGATAGTAAATGGCAAGTGATTAAGACCTGCAGAGCGCGGTAGCAGGTGTCTGGACAATGGGATTAATTGGATCCGCTGCCTAATCGGCCGAGCCGACGTCGGCACCGTGAATGGGTCTGCTACAGCGTCATTACTCTTGCACGTGTCGCCATGTGCGAGGCCAGCCAACTGGTTATGACAGCTGTTCACAAAGCGCTGCAGTTTATTAACGTGCTCTGGCATTATGACCACATCGCGACAAAATCGTAAATATCGCCAAAAAGAAACGGCCTTACTTTAAAACTGTTTCTATAAGTGGTATTAAAAGATGTTTTCTTCCCTACACCACATTGTTTTTCATAACTGCATCCTGTGACGAAAAATCAACGAACACGAGATTTTCTCTACGGTGGAACAAAGTGAATTTTCACCTGTACTCTCTGCAGTACTTTATAATCCACTTTAATAAAATGCGTTTTTTTTTACTTATGGCTTTACACCTCGTCAACGTCGAGGTCATTAGAGGTGGGATGGAACTGGGGACAAGGAACGGGAAGGAATTCGGCAATGGCCTTTTTTTGTTAAGGAAGCATCCCGGAATGCGACAGGAGTGATTTGGGGAAACCATAGAAAATTTAATTCTGGATGCCCGGACGGGGATTCGAACCGCCGTCCTCTCGATTGCGAGGGCAGAGCGTCAACCACTTACCCACCACGCTCGGTAACATGCGTTGTACCTGGAGGCTGGACGTCAACTCGATAAATCGAAAACCTTCTGTGAGACCGATGATACCCGAACTGTTAGTTGGACTGACTGCCACCACAGCCCTGCTTGACTAACCAGGAAATTTTAAATGAATAACTGCGTTGAGTTTATTTGCGCTTACTGTTAAAATGAAGTGCAAAAATCAAATAAGTAATTGAATTTGATTTTACTTGCACTTACATTGTTTCAATGAACTGTAACTGGAATGCTATGTAAAAGGAAATTGTCTGTTCTGGAAGTAACTGCACAAAAATAAGTTGGTCAGCTATAAAAAGTTATAATGCGAGACAGAGATCAAAACATTCATAGTGTGACGTTCGTTTAAATTTACAGTTGTTTTTGTTTGTTTACGACGACAGGTGCAGAAATTTATGTAAGGAGAAGAGCTTTCGTTATTTACACTGTAGTCTATGTAGCAGTTATTAGAACAAGGTTACAGCCTAACCTAAGAATTGTGCTGACAGAAGATAAGAAACTGTGAAGTTTATTAAAAACTCACAAGAAAGTTTACACGAAATGTAGGTAATCGTGGTATACATCAATCAAATAAATAATGGTTATTTGTTTTGTAAGTATACTTAAAATGAAACTATTTCATAACAATAAAAATTTGCGTCATTCAAAATCAAATACAGTTATTTAAAAACATCGTACCCAGATACTCCGAGAATCTAATCAGAGAAAGTTACTCATATCACGAAAAATACCAGTAAAAAGATCGTTATTGGTTTTCCTTAGAAGTTTTTCCATAACAAATTTCAGGTGTCACCTTACCAGCCACTTTGAGGGACGTTTGAACTAGTTTATTAACATTAGCGCATGGGTTGGATTAATTTCCACACAAAAAACCGAGCGTGGTGGGTGAACGGTTAACGTTCTGGCCTCGCATTCGGGAAGACGCGAGTTCGAATCCTCGTCCGGGCATCCAGATATCCAGATTTGGGTTTCCTTGGTTTCCCCAAATCACTCCAGGCGAATGCCGAGATGCTTCCTTCAAAAAAGGTCATGGCCGAATTCCTTCCAGTTCCTTGTCCCCAGTCCCATCCAGCCTCTAATGACCTTAGCCGTCAACGAGACGTAAAGCAATAAGAAAAGAAAAAAAAATTAAAAAAATCCGCACAAAAAGTCTTTAGCCTCCAGATTGCCAGAGAAACAGACATGATGTTTACTGGAGTAGGGCATCGATTGTTGGGAACGTAACTGCGTGGTATGCCGTTCCCTTATAGAGAAGCCAGTGTGAAAACACCTCGGGATGTGGCCCTGTTGGTGGTCGACATCTCACCAGACACCTGGATCTATCTTTTCCAGCCCTGTGTTGTCCGACATTAAATTGATGTTTTACTAGCGCACTTTTAGCTTGATCTAAAACTGAACGTTCTGTTAATTCATCTGTACCCATTCACCAGTTTTTAATTTCTTTCACGTGAATCCAACCATGGGTTTTAATTAAATGTAGCACATTGAGAGTTTATATACATGGTAATAAGTTCTCAAAGTGATTATTATAAAATCTTTTTTAAGAAATGTAGTGGTTGTTTTGACTTTTATGTAAATACGTGTAGCTATCTTATTTTTGTGTATACGAAATAATTCTGTTATTTGCCAATAGATTGCCACATTAGCATTTTATACACAAATCGTACAAACTGTAACAGACTCGTTTTGCGATTCAGTTAGGTTTTTTTTAATTATGTATTATATACAAAAATTCAATCTGTTGACCGAGCGTGGTGGTGTAACGGATAGCGTTCTGGCCTCGCATTCGGGAGGACGGCGGTTCGAATCCCCGTCCGGGCATCCAGATTTGGGTTTTCCATGGTTTCCCCAAATCACTCCAGGTGAATGCCGGGATGCTTCCTTCAAAAGGCCATGGCCGAATTCCTTCCCATTCCTTGCCCCCATCCTTTCCCGTTTCTAAAGACCACGTTGTTAAAAAGGGACGTTAAACTGTTACCAAAAAAAAAAAAAAACTCAATCTGTTGCTACACGCGCCCTGCAGTACCACGTCACTTATTGCTTACAGAGGGGTTTTGTGAACAATACAGAAGTGAACATTCACTAAACCTTCAAAATTAATGGCGGCTTCAAGGGGTGGTACAAACAAAAGATGGATACAAATATGCTTCAAAAATTTACAATACAGCAAAGTTCAGGAGAAGGGGAGGAGATCTAAGAAAGAGAACAAAAAGGATTAATTGTCTACTTTTTCGTATCCAACCCACATTTTTTTTTTTTTTTTTTTTTTTTTAGTTTATCTGTGAGTTAAAGGCACAAATCTCAAATTTCAGGTGGATGAAATTAGTCATGATATAAAAATGCTCATCTCCAGCCAGTGTATTGGATACCAGTACTGTTTGTTATGGGAGCTGCCACAAGTGTTCTTGTAGATAATTGAATATCCCATGGTCGATCAGTCAAATACAGTCTTCTTTGTAGATGCCCTTCGGAGTCCATGTAACCGTGATTATTAACGTCTATATTTTATTCCGAAGAGTGGAGGAAATTGTGTGACAGCTAAATTATGAGTTTCTTCTTAAGATGGTTTATGAACTTCTGCAACAGGTGTCTGTGTGACAGACAGCTGAGATGTATGACGGCTCCAAGGACTTGGTTCGTCAAGGTCGGCTGTATCAAGGCGAAGTGGACTGATTGATATTTGCTTTCTTTTTTCTTCATAGTGGCTGAGTAATTCCACACTCTGCTAAAGCGACTCTTTGGAGACCTTTCACATTCTGCGTTAAGCTGTCCTCCACCGAAGGTCCCTGAGTGGTTGCATTGTTCAAGGTCATACCAACACGCTTGTACCTTAACAAACTTAAAATTTTTTTTAACAAACACAAAGTCACAACTGTGGAACGCGCTAATGTAAATCGTTTGACACGAAAAATATCGCCATGCCATCCGTTCGTGAATTTGATTTTACGGCTTCGGTGTGATAGTGAAAACAGGAAATACCCCTTTGACTTATCTACTAATGGAGAAATAGCCTGCATATTTGTCGCCAGTAGCACCACCTGACACGCAAATTTGCCTCATTCTGTTGTACCTACTTATCGTCAGTCTATGGAAGCGAATTGGACTTGTTGCAGTATATCGAGAAAATAAACAAATACGCAAAGTAGCACAGAAAATTTCTTCTGTTGTGCTCTCCGGACGAAAATTTTGACCCTAGTAAAGCGAATGTCTGGTATTCACATTACTCCTTCTTCGTTTCAAATAATCAAGTACCGTAGGCACTTTTCTTATTTTATGTCTTTACTCCTCAAGGACGTCAAGGATGCAGAGGGTGGAGAACAAGGAACGGGAATGAACTCGGTCTTGGCCTGTTTGAAGGAACCGTCATTCGCACGATGTGTTTCCGGGAATCAATGCAAAACCAAAATAAGGATGACCGAATGGCTATTTGAACCTGCGTCCTTCCGAAAGCCAATCCCTAACATTGCCGTTCATCCCACTCTCTCGGCGTGTGACACATGATTGGTAGTGAAATGAATCAATCTAAGATAATATTTTAGATTGGTTCACGACCTCTCTCTTACGTCTCAGATGGTTTAGTATTTCAGTATTCCACTTTCTTATACCTCTGTATCCTGAATGCTCTGGTCAAATGTAAAACAGATTTTCTTTGCATTCCCGTTCCACCACCTGCGGTTCCATGCTATGGCTTGTATATAACTAAAAGCGCAAACGGTTGCCGTCAAGCGTTTAATGTTTCGATGAAGTCCTTTACTTTTTCGACTCCGCTTTCAATTCATTGCCTACACATACCTGTTGAAACATACCTCTCAAATTTACAAACTCCGCATTTTATCTTCCTTAAATTTTTTCTTCCTTTTCTCATATCTCAGTTACAAATTACAATTGCAGGATACATCATTTCGCAGAAATTGAGTAGTAATCCATATTACCTCTATTTTTTTTAAAAAATGTACTTTTATAAATACCTACCTTGCATCATTTGCAGAGCGTGTTCATTTCGCACTTTATCAGTTCACTAAATCTTCAACACTTTCTATAGCATTAATGTTTGTATTTATATTGGTTACTACTTTGTACATTTCTTGGCCTCATTACATTAAAGTTATGTTCTCAACAGATTGTTTCTCCCCCCCCCCCCCCCGTAAGTATTAGATCGGCGTATGATACGGAATGTCTGTCAATTTCCAATGATTCTTTTTACTGACACTAATCTCCTTTTGATAAGTTCCTTGATACATCAGTTACCGTAATTATTTTTTCATGCTAAAGCTTTCCAAATGCCTTGAGTAGTTCTATTCCTATGCCGACACTCATTATAATGCCTTTATTGTTATTTCCTATTCTATTTCGTGAAGATTTCTTTATGTTTACAGATGTGATCTGATTATTTTGTTCTTAGCATTCGATAAATATCGCTACATGTTCACTGCTATCAAATTAAAATACAGTATATGTAAGTGATATTTGTATACCGAGCGTGGTGGGTGAACGGTTAACTTTTTGGCCTCGCATTCGGGACGACGCGGGTTCGAATCCCTGCCCGGGCATCCAGATTGGGTTTTCCATGGTTTCCCCAAATTACTTCATGCGAATGCCGGGATGCTTCCTTCAAAAAGGCCATGGCCGAATTCAAAAAGATATTTGTATGCTGAATGTTCTTCCAATAGTTTTAAAACATAACCTTCTTTTTCATTTACATTATTCAGCGTGTAATTTCGTTGCTGATATGCTGCAATTTATTTCGCAATCTTGTCCCTTGAGATTCTTTTCAATAATTTGAAATTGTTGAAAACTGCTATTTAAGCGAGTGATTTTTGAGACGATTTACGTTTGATCATATCTTCTTAACACTACGTGAATATATCTTCGTTAATATGTCATTGAAAGTAATTCGTGCCATGAACACTTGGGAACAGAAACTAATTGTAGAATATACAATACTTGCACTATGTTTATCTTCCTTCCTTCTGAAAGTAGATGACTGCAATTTTTTCTATTCGCTCTGTTCCCTGTTGGGTTTATCGGTTATGAACACTGAAGAAAATAAAATAAAAAATGGCTGGTGACTACTTCTTACTCACTTCGTTCTTGGTACCTTTTCTGAATCAGATTTTCATGGAAACGTCTTTGAGTGATGTCAAACCAACACCAGTCTTAGCTGAGAAGATGTTGAAACTTAAATGGTCGGAGAAATCGAGTCCATTAGATTTCTTCACTAACTTCTATAATCCACTGCGAGATGCAGTTATGTTTCGTTGACCGCGATTCTGTCTGGCCGATTTTGCTCATACTTGCAGTAAGCTTTCAAATAAAAATAATAGACCTATATTTGAATTACATGCATATTCGCTATTGTCATTCCGGCCTAGGCTAAATTTTATGAACTAAATTTATACATTACCGTTTATTCGTTTTTTTACGTATTTTACTGGCCACTTTCGTTAATGCTGTTTGTTGGTGTTCACTGTGACTGTATGTGGGTTATTTCAAGCGGACATCAGACTAAATGAGTATTCTGGCACTTGATTTCTTCAGAGTTGCTTACTATTAAATGACGCTCATGATCTTTGGCCGCTACAGACACGATGACCAAAGATTACATTACGAATGTTTGACCAGTCTCAGTCAAGGACGAGATATTTTCGAAGCAGTTGTCGCTGCGAAGGATGAGCGGACTTCCTTCAAACTAAACAGAAATTCTTCAAGTTTTGCAGAGAGAAACCTTTGGGTCAAATACAAATCAGGTTTGTATTTCAGCCAGGTCGAGCCAGACGACCATAACCTTTGATACAATTATACGATAGCGCGATCGTCTCTATACGTCTATTAATACCTTTAAGTTATTCATACTCAGGAGATTTTATGCAAATTTTGCAGAATGAACATTTAGGGTGAAACACAGGTCAAGTTCGCCTTTGCCACATCAGGCCAGCCTGTCATAACGATCGACTCTAAAACTGAAAGAGGGTGCCCATTAATTACGTGAACACAAATGTGGGGGGAGGGGTCTGGCGAAATATTACCAAGCGGGGAGGGGGAAGGGGTTTCACCACCAGATCTCACCACTGCGCACCAAGGGGAAGGGGAGGAGGTCCAGATTCACGGAAATATTGCTCACGTAATTAATGGACGCTCCAAACTATTGTAAACCCGTGACCATATGCAAATAAACGGTCACGAGCTTGCCCTAGTAAATGTCCATCTGTGATTGTGTTGACACTTATTACAAGTGGAAGAGCTTTCGACACTTCACTCGCGGCAGCCTGTCTGTAGGAATCGCAAGCCCTCCCTCCCCCCTCTCCCTCCCTCATCTGTCACGAGTAGGTGCGTGTGGGGCTGAATTATAATTGGCCGCGTTCGCAGCTACACAGCGCGGACATAAATCTGAGTGTGAGAGGTAAAGCCGACCGGTTTCCGCGCGCGTCGGTGGGCAGTGAAAGTTGCTGCCCCCGGACATCGAAGCCGGGACCGGCAGCCGGATGCGTGCGCTCTGCGGCACGCGCCTCCATCCGGCTCCCACGCGACGCGTTTCCGGGATCACGGCAGGCAGGTAGCTTCCGTATTAACGAGGTGCGCAGCTCCATTAGAACGGGCACGCAAGGTCGCCCGGGGACGCCCGCCAGCTCCTGGCATCGAGTAACTTGAAGTTCAGGGGAAATCAGGAAAAGTACAATATCCGTGAGCAGTCACGTCGAGATCACTACGGGACAAGGAACGAGAATGAATTAGGCAATACCTTTTGAAGGTATCATTCCACCATTCGCCTTGAGTGATTTGGGTAAATCATAGTAAGCCTAATCTCGATGGCCGGACGAGGATTCTAACCTGCGTCCTCCCGAATGCGAGTCCAGAGCGTTACTGCTTACCCACAACATTCGGTGGAACGTAACTGCGCTAATGAAGTTACCGTTATTTCCTTGAGCTGGGAACGCCATGCACACAGTTCCCCCCCCCCCTCCCGCCCCCTCCTATTACAACATCTCATAGATCTCAATTGTTTCGCTCCCTGGCGAATGTCCTGGCTAGTCTTTATCATTTGTGGGGGGACATTTCAGATATCACCGAACTAGATGTCGCAGTTATTATAATTAATCCCGGGGACTAGTATTTCATGGAACTTAATTTCTAATCCTTTTACATTTCACGAGTTTTCCAGTTATCCTTGGTTTCAGCTGAATGCTGGAACGATGTACACCTTGTTTTCTATGCTGTAGATGTCGCTGAGGTAGGTTCGGGATCCCCACAAGGTCACGCACAGTATATACCTGGGAGTTCTTTCACTCATTAATGTCGGAAGACTGCGGTCGACTTCCTGGAAGCTGGTGGCCATTGCACTCCATCCTAAGTAACTACAGCAAGTACTACAGGGTAATAATTGCACTTTCAAAATCTACTTAACATTTAAATTAACTATACGTTCTCGTCAGGCCACCACGAAGTTATTAAGATTCCAAAATATCATAATCGACGTTACCGTGGAAATCTGTTTTGCAGTTACCTGGAACCTTCTAGGAACTTTGACAAAGTTATCATTTCTGTAGATTCCTTTAATAGGCGTCAGACATGCACACAAGTGTCCATTGCTGCAAGTATTTATGTCCATGCCAAGGCGCTTTTGCAAGCTAATCATTTTTGTTTGATATCAGAAAATGACTACATAAAAAAATTTTTGTGGAAGTTTAAGGCGTCAAATACATACAGACTAAAATGTAAACCGAATAATTCCCACCTTATACTAAGGAAAGAGGTAACGTCTGCATGATATCTGTTACTACGGTCGCTATGATTAGGCCAAGAATAATTTCAGTAAGCAATTGTACCAAATTTATACTTCACGTTTAAAACTCGATATTAACCAGGATGCGTTAAACCTGTTCCGAGTACTGGAACCCATGTACTGGCCATCCTTACTGCGGTTCTTAAGGCGCGTTCCCACGATCCCTTGTAACGAAGGCGAGACGAGACGGGACCTCATTAGCCGAAGTGTAGGGACGACCGTGGGCCGCAGGTTAGCCCTAGCTTACCTTGCCGTCACCTCCACACACCGTTGCCTAGTGTCGTTTGGCACAAAGCACTTTACAGCAACAGAAGAGGTGCGCACCGCTGCTGCAAACCGATGGCAACAGCGCACCTCTACACACGCCTGTGATGTTTACCGACTCAGAGTGGGTAGCTGCGTCTCGTCTCCGCTAGCACAGGTGGCCCTGTTCCCATGGCGTGTGGTTGAGTATTCGTCCCGTCCCGTCTCGCCTTCGTTACAAGGGATCGTGGGAACGGACCTTTAGGCGGTATCGCGCAGTCACTGCCTATAAACTATACATTCCACAACCAAAAATAAACCTATCATACAAAACACAAGTAACACGCTTTGCAACACAAACATTCCACCTTTAAGATATATGTCCTGGAGGATCTAATAAATCTGGTAGTAATTATTGTGGGGGCCTGCGCCCCCCCCCCCCTTGATTTTCATCAGCTAACTGTTCTGCAAACAGGTCTACGTAGACCATAATGGCCGTAACGTGAAAAAAAACCTCGATATAAAGAATTTCGTCATTTTAAAGTAGCCTGTTTGGTAAAAACTGGTGGGGAAATCTTTCAGGAAATATGATTTGGATGATTGTTAAACATTATAAGGAGAAAGGGCACCAAAATGGAACCGTGCGGAACTGGTGCAGGGACTGTGACCTTGACATTAGGAGTGGAGTTGATGGTGAGGAAGCTGCGAGATCCAGGATGCTCCATGCCGGAAGCGCTATTTATAGCTGGCTGTGGCCTTGCGAAACTGCCTCTTCCTCGAGACCCCGCCCTCGCGGCGCCGCGCAGTGCAACAGGTGCCTCTCAGTATCCACGCAGCCACGTGCTCATGCGGACCCTGGTGAGTGCTCGCTCCACTATCCACCTCATTCAATTTGTGTTAATGTTTGGTTTCAGACATTTTTTTTTTTTTTTACTCAGTTGATTATATATTTGAGTGGGAGGTAAAATGGATACCAAGAATGTCAGTGTTAATTTTCATAACAATCGCAGAACCGATTCAACATCTGTTGCTGGTCAATGGCAGATGCTGTTTACTTTTTTGATCGCTGACTGGTACAAAAATGGAAATATTTTCGTGAATTTTTGTAGTCAGCATTTTTGTTCCGTTTTTGAAGCATTAAGTTTTAGGCTGTTTACTTGTATATTTTACTGTGGGTTTTGTTGTTTTTTCAGTATAGTCGTTCGTTGTTAAAGACGTTTTTGGAATTCATAAATGTGAATAGTTGTCATAATGTAAAATGTGATTTACACAAAACGACATTCCAGAAATTACCTATGCAGCTGGATGGTATGTTGTTGTTTGCAGCTTTGTGTTACACATTATTCATATCTTTAACGTGCAAACTTCTACCTGAGTTGTAAACTACGAACTGTTGTCGTATTCTGCTTTGGTAAAATTGAGTTATTGAGAAAAAATATATGATGATTACAGTGAGACTCATGTAAAAATCAGTTAAGTCAGTAAGATGAAAGTAGGTACTTTAAGCCATATTGAAGGTATCAATATTCGTGCTTTTATGACATGATTTTTACATTTTATCTTCATATTTTGTTTTACCCATCAGCAAGCTGAATTTTAAATAGAAAGTAGCCGTTTAGGCAGTGCTCTAGACATCTTTAGCTGCCATGCGTACTTTCTTTCGGTGGGCCATTAAGTGTACGTGAGAAACGAATATTACGTCGTTGAAGGAATTTAAAGCTTGTTCTTATTTTGTTTCAGTATATGATTGAGTACTATTCTAAAGCAGTGCAACGTCTTCGAAAATGTTTATCACATATCTTATGCCCTAATTTTGGTTCATATCTTACTTGAAACAACTGTTGTTATTCAAGTTTAAAATAAGCAAAAATCTGGTTATTTTCACATAAATTATTGTTGTCTGTTCTTGACCAGACTTTAACACTTAAAACTTTATTGCGTTGAGCTAGTTCTTCTTCATAAAGTATACAAAATATACTTGTGTGATTCTGTTTTTAACGGCAAGGAGATAGTTTTTAATATTTCAATTGAATCTTTCTCTTATACTGTATCATTTTGTGCAAACCTTACGATATTCAGCCGAAAATTTTCTCGCCAACTTTCGCTAACCGATTGTCGTGAACAAGTCTGTGTATTTTAGATTTTTTTTAATTTGACTGTTGATAAGCTATAACAATGCGAGTGATCTGAAACAAATGTTTTCAATATCTGCGCTTATTACCCACATCGTAAGTATTGTTTGTTGAGTAATGTATTGAGCACTGTTTTTACAAATGGTCATAGGTACTTCCTAAAATAAATTCCACCAGTTAAGTTGACAGCAGCTTGGGGCAGAACTTGTCACGCAGCGCCTTCCACGTATGCTACCACTGATACATTATTGAAGAGAAGTCAAGTTTAGATTCTACTGCATATTGGTAGATTATTATGTCTGTGTGTCAGATATTATGTTCTCTTATTGAAGAATAATTTTTTCTGAAGTTTGTATATTGTTGATAGTGAGTTCCAAATACTGCTAACTGTATTTAAATTACTGAATAATTCGTGACAGTCCTTCGGCCTATTAGGTACTCAGAATTTTCCAGCACAGTTTATGAATCTTACAAGATCCATCCGACTTCTTTACTTGTTTCCGTCGTGTGTCGATCAAGCTGTAAGGAGGGTGCAGCGGCGGTGGTGTTGTATTTCACTTAAGTTAATGTCGCCGTGGCTTGAGCCGTATTACGGTGGACGCCGAGCGAGATAGGTGGCTAACGAAGTTGCGCCGCTCCATTAGGCGTGTAATATGCGAGCCGAGACGCGGTCGTAATTGGAGGGGTCTATTGTGGCGGGGCCATTCAATCAGGTCGAGTGGGCGACCAATTATCATCAGAGCGCCGGCCGCTGCCGTATAGCATGTTGCTTCCTCGCAGAAATTAATTGGCAGGTCGGGACATGAATTAGTATACGGCTCCTGAACGATATGAGATGTGATCGGCTGCATTTAATTCTAGCTGCAGTGAAATAGTTCTTACGGCATCTTGTAAACCACAAGTACCACACGATTCCGGATTAACACAATAAGAGGTCACATTGCGCCTCTCGTAAATATTCCTTCCTTTTTCGTTCTGTTAGAGGATGGAAAGATACAGAAGTGGTTATAATTCCCATCTACGGCTCTGTTTGCCCCGAAAATTAATCTTAATTATGGAGCAATGTTGTATGTGTTAATTTTTAGCTGCGAACATAAGGGCATAATCTTTAAAACATGATTTTACCCCCTTTCAGTATCGCTTGGGACATAATTTTTACGAAACGGGTGGTCAGTGGCATTATTTTCGTTGTTTAGAATCTATGCAACAGGAATTAGCGTAGTAGATATTCATCACATTGTTAATGGAGCGTTTTTCCTTCACTAAGTCACAATAGCTGTGTGCCATCGAGTTTAGACTGGATTGCATTATTTAAAGGTCGTTTTTGATCTTAGGGTTTGTTAAGAGGAATCAGAATTTTTCAGATGTTAAACTTTGGGAAGATAACTCGAAAAGGGTCGGTCGATGAACACAGAAGCAAATCAGCATAGCTTGTTAATCGATAAAAATGCTTACTGAAAAAGTTACTTTTGGCTGGTTCGTTCCGGTCATCTAGTCCACTTCAGCGTTTGAACCTAAGTGGCATTACTCTCTCTCATCCGTCGTGTAGACTTGAACCAGTCAATATCGTTAGCCAGTCGATCGTACCGATTCTTTTAGCCTAGCCTTGCAGTCGTGTCTTCTAACCACGCTGCCGTATCTCACCACTCATACTCATTCAATCTGTCAGTCAATACTGGAAGTAGTAATATTGCTTCAAGGCTCTAGCATTCAGAGACACGTTATCGACTGTACATGCAAAGTTTTCAGTGGCCATTAAACGGACTCACTACCAGTTACCTGTCTTATCGTTCTCATAGGACAGTTTATATTAGCTAGTACCAAACCAGTTCTCTATACGCGCTTCTCCAACCGGAAAATGGGGTGGTGTCTGACATATCCTGCCAAATTATCATCATTAGTAGCCGCAAGACGAAGAGCCTGCGTGGAAGAGCAGAAGACTTAGAAGAGGCCTAAAATCACGAAGCTTACAATCCACCACTCACAACGTCCACAAATAGGCCAAGCAACCACGCGGGCTCTGAGAATCATTTATTCAGTTATATGGTTTACCTTTCATTATAACAATTTCATAGTCTGTTTTATTTTCTTGTAATATGGCCTGAAAAAGAAACAAACATCAGTAACATGTTGATGAGACACGCACTTCCCTTTGGTATTACTTGAACATCACGCGTCACTGACAAAATAACGTCTCAACCAGGTGGTAAATACCCGCATGTGGACATATGACTTGATATCCTTTGACGCTATCGCAGCACAATGTTGGCCGACATTACTCCAACTAGGCTCCAAAAATTCACTTTTCTTGCTATTGAAATAACTTGATCATTCAGTTTTATATTCGTAAGGAAGACAAAAGGGTTAATTTGAAGAACTGTTGATAGATCAATGGATAGCTCTGTTCAAACTTCTAACATTTCACTCTCCGACTCATCATCTCTGGTGACTCCTCCCTCAGAATCTTCAGATTGAACGTGGGGCTATTTCACCTCCAGAAATATCCTTCGGGATCTCTCAGCTAAAAATTTCCATACTATACTTGCAAGGAACAGTATATTCGGCCATACGCCGAATACCGAATATTCTCTGACTTCCTGGCCAAATAACCAAATATTAGGCTAAAATATTCGGCTGGCGGTTTCCCCCTTTTTTTTTTTAAATAAATCATAATACACGATAAGTAACAGGTATATCTTTCTGAAGATCAAATTGTTGATACCACTTTCTGAACTGCACCTTAAGTTGATCGATAGTGATTTTTTTCGATCAGTTCTTCTTGTAGTACGATATAGGCTACCATTCTTCAACGGAACTATAGGCCTATGAATCGATAACCGATTGTGGTATTTCCATAGTCAAGACATCCTCAAACCCCGTTTTTAAGTCTGTGAAAAGGCATTTAGGTCTCATCCTAGACGTTTGTCAGTGACAATTTCATAAAATTGGGAAAATTCTTGCCTTCCAATGTTTTGCTTTAATACAGTAATTCTGGCAAGAAAAGCTTAAATTATGGCCTTTATGTTATTAAACTTGTAACTTCCAGTCAGCACCATTAAAATTAGTAAATAAATCTGTTAAATATGCCATATATTATTGTTTCCATTTCATATGTACTAAAAACTCGAAATTACGAAATGCCTGAACTGATGATGAATGTAGGTGGACCTCCACACCTTGTTGCTAACATGGAAGCCTTTGGTGGGTCAAGATCCACCACTTTGTGATAAACTTAAGTTGGGAATGTCTACGAGAAGAAAAGGAGTAAACTACTCTCTGACAATGCAGAAAAATTAGTATTGCTGCATCACAATCTTCCGCCCCTATAAATTATCATATAATGAATCAATTGGTTTATTTCAGGCGATTATCCGAATGCGAAAGGAAAATTCCTAAGTATTCGGCATTCGGCCGAATAAGATAAAAATAGCCGAATAGGCCGGATACCGAATAGTTGCCGAATATTCGTTGCAAGCCTAATCCATACCCATTTGTATCCCTTTTCATTAGAAATATGTTACCTACGAAAAGGTTATTATTCATCATGTAGTTTCAGAGGAATATACGTCTCTTAATTCAATGGATTTACATTGTCTTCTGGATCATCATGCTTTTGATTATTTCTTATTGCTTCACCGTAATAAATCGTTTGCAACGACAGAGACAAGAGGGTACCCTGCAACACTCCCCGTAATCGTTTCAGAGGCTATTGGCAAGTAGTGCATGACTCCTTAAAACGGTGCACCACGTGAAGGTTTCGGTTGTAAGAGGTTAATGTAGTCTTATTTCCCAAACCGTAACATTTTTCTTAGTAATTAGTATTTTTTTATCTGATGATTGAGAGAGATGAGGTGGTGAGCATACTTGTGTATTAATATGAAAAAACTCTTCAGTTAAAAAAAAAAAGAATTTCATTTCTTTGCGGTGTTGTTTAAACCAAGGATCATAAAGCAAAATTGCTGGCTTTCCTGTGAAGGAATCATCCCAACATTTGCTTGAAGTAATAATGTGGTATCAGTCGGACCGAGCGTGCTGGGTGAACGGTTAACGTTTTGGCCTTGCATTCGGGATGATGCCGGTTCGAATCCCCGTCCGGGCATCCACATTTGGGTCTTACATGGTTTCCCCAAATCACACCAGGCGATAGCCGGGATGCTTCCCTCAAAAGGCCATGGCCGAATTCCTTCCTGTTCCTTGTCCCCAATCCCATCCCGGCTCTAATGACCTCGGCGTCGACGAAACGTAAAGCCACAATTAAAAAAAAAGATACCAGTCGGTGGTTGGACCTGGTAATGCATGTGGAATGTCAGGCTGTGTTCTCTGTGGACCCTCATGGGTGTCGTTTTGTGAAACTCTCGGTTGGCTTGCAGGTGGCGCTCCTGACAATTACAAATTGCACACATCCAGCCCAGTTACGCGGATCGCATACTACGTGCCACTGCCAGCCGACATCGAGGGGAGCGAAGGGGAAAGTCCCCCGTTGTTCCATGCAGTCTCCTTCACAGAGACCTGCACTCATGAGCCAAAACATCCTGCTTCACAGAGCGGACAAGCCTTCCACCTCCACGTTCTGTGAGGGACCTGGACGTCCACCATCTCATCGTCTACTCGTGGTTTCACCGTTCTTCAACCACTTTCCATAGATGCCCACTACAGTAAGACGGGAACAGCCCACCAGCCTCCCCATTTCCACGTCCACAAAACACCGGTTCGTAATTTAAGGGAATTACGTGACATGTCCGTAAACCTCTGGTGCTAGATACCTCCTGAAACCTACATAGGACTTTTCAAATCACGTCGAGTAGCCACCGTATTGCGTTCCAAAGGTGGAACACCACGCTATTAAGCATTGGGTCATAGTATTTCAATGTATGTACACTGGGTAATTCGGCAAACGAACAACTGTGTTTTCGGACGGTTGGATCACGTAGTTTGTTCTTACTGATAACTCGTAACTAATACGTCAATTCTGCGTCTTCTTTCAACTGGTTGCTATGAAATCAATTGTCGTCATTAGATACAATTAAGTTTTTAGTATTCGACTGTAAACTACGCTGGCCATGCGTTTCTTTTCCTTCTTACAGTAAAAAGGAAAAAGTACTATCCTGACAGTCTCGTTTTTCATAGTATTTTGCATTGCTCTTGTGAGCAACATAACTACCAACGAATTAATAACGCGAGACAGAAGGCAAAAGTATCGGAAGGTTAAACACTGCCAACTGTATACCAAAGGTGTATGAATAAAGGATACGTCATGGTGTTTACAAGTACCTTTGAAATTCTACATCCTTCCACTCACATACTCCATGTTCATTTTTCTACAAATGATGTTTTTTTTATGTCACATATGTTAGACAAATCCGACGGATTTATGTTACATAGAGATAACGACATAAGGAATATAAATGCTTCTTTGTTATATCAGTAAGAACATATTTTTTTCAGAATTAATGGCTTTAAGTGAAGGAAATTCTTTTTCCGGTTAAGCTTCAAACAAATGCGCTTAACATTTACACTTGACATTCTTTGTTAAATTCTCGTCCATATCATCGAAATTTAGATTTTTCTAGATTTCCCAAAACCACTTGAGGTCAGTGCCAGGATGGCTCTTTCATAGAGTCCATAGTGGATTTTTTTTTGCTTCTGGCTTTACGCCTCGTCGACGTTGAGGTCATTAGAGGCGTCATAGGACTGGGTCAAGGAACGGGAAGGAATTCGACCAGGCCTTTTGAAGGAATAACACCGGCATTCACCTGGAGTGATTTGTGGAAGCAATGAAAAACTAGATTTTTTCCTTCCTTTTGTTGTTAACAATCTTATACCAGCTGTAAAGACTTCACTGTTGCTGAATGCTAAAGTCACAATTAAAAATTGTTAAAAAAAACTTTTTCTACAGTAGAGGTTCCCAAATTTAGGGTAGCGTCCCCGTTAAGGCCGCCACACACGGACGAGCCAACAGGCCAAATGTCCTCGCGCCGATCCAAAACTCGTCGTGTGTGTGGGAGCTCTGACGGATTGGCGTGGCTCGGCAGGCCGTGCTGGATTTTCGACCGGTCCAAAATCCGCCGAGCCGTGGCAGGTAGCAAAGCGTCAGGTAGGCTATCCCCACCCCAACTGGAGTGGGATAACCCGTGCAAACGAAAAGTGGGTACTAATTTGCAGACACTTTTAACTTTAATTTCTCAGCTTCCCGACTTCATATAAAAATGAAATATACCCTATTTTACTCGCGGGACCACGTGTTGGACATTAAACGAAACAATCAACATCTGACCAATATTTTTTGCGAGAATCCTGTTCAGAATTTTCAGACAGACACAAATTAAAAAGAAAAATACAGTCAATTCCTTCTCTGTAGCGTGTTTATAGTAAATGAACTCATTTTTTTAAGTATCTTATATATACAGACTTTCCTGGTTATAGTTTTAACACATCTGTAGTTTACATTCAACAGTTAGTTTAGAATGAATTCATTGAATTCCTTCTGTCCCTCGTTTTCACCCTAGTTCTTTCCGTTTTGTGCTCGGAGTTTTAAAAAATCAGTGTTAGTAGTAAGTTACTGTAACGCCAAAAAAAAAACCAAAAACAAAAAATTATTAAACCTTGAAAACATGAGGTTCCATGCCTCATCACCAATATACACCTTGTACACTCCCATGACCCTGTTCACCCTCCTTCTGTCTTCCAATGAGTCCCATTCCAGGTCTTTTATCATATCTGTTACTGATTGCGTTCTGCGATAATTTCCAGAAACAAATCTGGCAGCCCTTCCTTGCACCTTCTCCAACTCCTGTATTTGATACTCAAAATGTGGGTCTAAAAAATAGACACTGAAACCATATTTAGATAAATCAGTCCATCAATTTCTTGGTAAAAAATGTGAAGCAAGTCATACTTTCACTCAACTTCCAACAGGAGGAACTGAAAATTCTAAAGATCAACGAAAAACCTGCTTTTTTTATCAGCAATGTGATGTAAGTCAGACTTAAATCATTGTATTTGTAAACGCATCCTCCGTGCTGACAGATTCCGCACTTCTACATGTGATATCTAAAGAAATAATGGACTCTGAAGAAATAATTGAAGAAACATTAGGAAACCTCACATTAAATAAGATTTAATTACAAATACACTGTTGTAGATCATGCACAGTGGTGTAATTCGCTCACTTTTTTTTTTAATAATCACTGGTTTAAGTAATATTTTTCAACAGTGAAATGTAACCATTGTACAAATTTTATTCGATTCAGGCCTCTGTATAAAATTCGATTCCAGGTGACATCATTAGAATAATAAAAATACAACATTTATGTTCCAGAATTTATTACAATATCTTTTGCATTATATTAATTTTTAGAAAATAAGGAAAAGTGATCTACACCACTGCGTTTTAACCCTTCGATATGTTTCTGAATATCCCAGGTTTTTGTACTTTATATATTCTAAATAATTTTTATTATTTAAGATAACTGTTTTTAAGAATTCATGTAAGAGGCGTTTAACTTTTTACCCTCTGTAAAATAAAATTACGTGCGAAAAAAAATAGTTTTAAATGACTGGTGTATTAGGCTTCTTTCATATAATTTTGGGACACATTTGAAGACAGAAAAAAAACACTAAAATAAAACCAATCAGGCCCCAGGGCGGACTCGGACGGGTGACCCTTTAAAATGCCGGAC
The DNA here is from genome assembly GCA_031002005.1 of Vandiemenella viatica. NCBI lineage: Eukaryota > Metazoa > Arthropoda > Insecta > Orthoptera > Morabidae > Vandiemenella > Vandiemenella viatica. The sequence goes on from CM061914.1 coordinate 47,432,704, forward strand.
CAGCGTGCTACCCCCTACACTGCTAGAGCCGGACTGGCGAAAGTTGTAGGCACGCAGTGGCCTGGCTTGGCGTGGCTCTGTCGTGTGTGACCCCCTGGTTTGGACCGAGTCTAAATGGAATGGTGCGAAATGGCCTGGCGCCAGATGGACTGCTCGTGTGTGGCGGCCTTAAAAGGTCCGTTCCTACGGCGCGTGCTGTGCAGGACGCGCCTTTCATCTTCTACCGCCTGGCGGTGGGTCGAGACGCTTATGCGGCAAAGATGAGAGGCGTCCCTAACACGCGCTGAGGGACGCCGTCGAGGGAACCCAGCTTTAGAGGGTCGCGAAGACGTGTCGGGAGAGGGAGAGGGGGATGTGAAATAGCTTCGCCACTCGTGCGGACGATATCCTTGCTCTACATCGCATACTTAGTTCTGACAATGACACTCAATAAGAAGAAGACATTTAACTTTTTATTAATAAAATTTTTGTGGGGTGGGGGGCATCGGAACTTTTCTTTTGAGGGGAGCGTGGGAAGAAAACGTTCGGGAACTCCTATTCTACAGGGAAGGTATTCTAGATTTGAAAAATAATTTCTCTGTTTATTTATAATTGTAGACTATTTCCACGTGGCTTCACGTTCTCCGCCATTTAATGTAAACACTCTGGTTTTTTACTATAGGAAACTGCTGGTGCTCTCATAGGATTCACAGAAAATGAACCTTTCTGGCAGCGTTCTTTGTTAAGTGTCGGATTTGTTACCGGGCAATCTATTTTGCTGAGTCCTTTGGTTGCATTAACAAGAAGAAAGGAGAACTGTATACTGCTGTTGATTGAGTTTGCACGCTAGCCTGATATTACTTGTTCGTTCTGTAACGCCCCGTCCGCGAAACCAGTTTTCGTTTACGAAGGATTCGTTGTGTCGGCGTTCTGAGAACTGCGCGTGGCGTGGGAAGCAAGCAGATGTCTCTGCCGTTAAGAGTCGACACATCGCTAGGTGTGGCGTCTGATTCGCAGATCCTCTAGTCCTTGTGGTAGCAAATCAAGAAATGTGTACTTAGTATACGGACATAACAAATAGATAATGATGCGGAGCGTGAAAGATTAAATTATTTGTCTCGCTGAAGATGAGTTAGATGCAGCTATGTTACTGTGTTGGTTCGTCTGAGATAGGACACACAGTTGTTTCCCTTTGACTGAGTTTGCTGTGTGAGGGGCGGAGGGGGGGGGGAGGCGGGTTCAAATCCCCGTCCGGCCACACAGATTTCGGTTTTCCATGGTTCTCCAAAATCAATTCAGGTGAATGCCAGGATGATTTTTTCAAAAGACTGTGGCTGAATTCTTTATAGTTCCTTGTTTCCAGCCGTAAGTACCTTGACGTTAACGAGCCGTAAAGCGCGAACCAAAAACAAAAATACCCCTTTCCATTGTGATGTACAGTTAAACGTGGAATCCGAAAAGTGTAGTGTTCAAAGCGTATATCTCATGCACAAAGCATGCTTTCCTGAGGAAACTTTTGCGTTAAAGATCTGAAAAAGTTACTGTTGAAGCCTGGAAGCAAAAACGTGCTGATTCAAAACCAAAAGTGTAATACTAATTAATTTGTGACACTACCCAAAAAGACATTGATATGTGTAACTGAGCATTGTGGGTGAGCGGTAGCGGTCTGGCCTCCCATTCGGGAGGACGCGCATTCGAATCCCCGTTCGGGCATCCAGATTTCGGGCTTCGCTGATTTCCCTAAGGCACTCCAGGTGGATGCCGGTATGTTTCATTCAATAGGGCATGGACGAATCCCGCTGCTTGCCTCTGGTGATTTACACCTTCTAATACCTCGACGTCGATCCGGTGAAAAAATTAGAAAAAAAACATAGTTTGTGACTTCTGTTGATTATTGAAATTTGTACCATTTCAACGTTGGCCGTATTATTTTTCAAATAAGCATCGAATCTATAGATATGCAAGAAAAAGTAAAAAATAAAAAAAGTTGCGGATAAAATACCTTGCTCGCGTAACTGACTGTGTAATATAAACGATATAAAGGAATCAAAGAAAAACAACAAAGCAGTCCTGAGGTACAAATCAAGTGTTATTACTACAGCGATCATGTTCAAAAAAACCTGTCGCAAACGGAGAGACGTCTAAATAAATGTGTGTATCGAGTTGAACCTGTAAACAGATGTTTTGTACGGCGCTTACTGAAACTGCACAAATAATAACCTTCTGTTAATGCATGTTATATGCTGCAAAATAAAAATTGAGTAAAATAAGTTTAACTACTTTAAAGTCGTGGCTGTACCTGTAATTTTGCACTTCGCAAATATTAGATAGAGGCAATAAATCAGATGAATCGGTCTGTTTGCTGAGTAATCAGAAGTGGACATAGCTAATTACGGACAACCCCGCTCAGATGTCACCCGGTGATTACGCGAAACGAGGTAAAAACTGCGGAAGACACCGCCCCAGATCCCCCTAATCACTGCTACGTCGTAAATTCACATTACGTGCCTCGCGTGTCGGAATTCGTTACGAGGATGAGCTAATAGTGTATTAAAGAAGAAGGGGTTTGTCTCTAGAAACATATGAGCTCATCAGCATGTGACAGTTTCATATATTTGGCCCTCAAATTACGGTAGCAGTTAAAACGTGTCTTCCTTTCAGCTTTAAGACGTTCTTTTTCCGTCTGCCAACAATTTTTTAATATCTCATCCCGTAAAAGGACAACTGCGTGAGGTAAATTAATTTTGAACATTTATGAGCTTAAATTAGTGTGGAGACACAGAACAATTAGAAGCTGATTACGTGCTTACGGTTGCGTGCGATGTGAAACATTCAGGTGTGGCCTCGGATAGCCGTAACTGCATTTTATGCAATGCAATTTACAACGGTCCACGATTTATGAACATCGTTCTCTTTACTTTCTGCTTTGCAGTACATTTTAACTCTATTACAAACTAGAAGAATCTTCTTCAGCAACAGAGTGTTTACACGGATACAGCAACAATTTAAAGACTGCACTTACTTAAAAAGAAAATTCTCGTTAAATTTTATTTTTTATAATTTTAAGTTCTGTGTTTAGGGACAATCTTCTTTTCCAGCCTTAACATTATCGCGGTATGAGGCATCTTTACACTGCATTATTATTATAACTATTATCCTCAAATAACATTCAAAAATTACGGGTTGAACATAGGTGCTTAACTAAGTAGAATTGTTATAAAATAAAGCTTAATGTGCATCGTGCCTTTCGCTGTAGCAAAAAGTTTCCGTGGTCATCCTAGTCAAGATTGCATTTCAACCTAAGGTACCGTGCATAAACCACGTAGCTCCATTTTGGCCTCCTATGAACCCCCCTCCCCCCCACGTAGTCCTATACGTGGCTTTTGCCTCACCTCCCCCCCCCCCCCCCCCACGTAGCACGTAGCTTTTTTCCCTATTGATTCCAGAAGGCATTTTGTACCGTTTTGTCTTGTCAGACTATTGTAAATTACATACGGAGATAATTAACTGAGGGAAATAAATATTCACACGCTGTTGTGAGTTCTGTTCCTCATTTTAACTGTGAAAAATGTTATGAAAGGAAAGCTACGTGGCCTGGCTCGAAACCCCCCCCTCCCCCCACGTAGCCCAGCGTAGCCTTCCATCCAACCCCTCCCCCCCCCTGGACCGAGCTACGTAGTTTGTGCACGTTCCCTAACCGCAAACTACGCTAATATTGCCGCTACAAAATCAAACTCGAATCACACGCGCATCATTACATTCACTGTATCGGATGTTAGTGAGATGCATCGTGATGTAAACCTGGTCCAAAATCTTCACGAGGTCTTACATATTCCTTTTTCGTGATTCATGTCCATACTGTGTTTGAACGGCTGACACAGTATGGAACTATTTCCGTGCGGCTGATATAATGATCTCAATAATATAGTCTCAGTCGCACCAAAAGAAATTAAAAATAAATCCTAACAACTTCCGTTATGCCACGTTTTGCTCGCGGTCTGGGCAGTATAGATCGCAATCAATGTGCAACTACTTTCATTCAACAAAGTAAATATTTCAGTAACATACTGCTCATTAAAGAAACTTAAATTCATCATCATCATCATCCTCAACAGTTTCCAGCCTCTGGCCGGGTCTGCATTATGCACAGGCCTCTCCATTTGCTTCTTTCATCTTACCACCTCTCTGTCACCACTTTGTTCCAGTCCTCTCCTCTCTTTCGTACACCCTCCTCCACTCCTTTCAGCCATCCATCTCTTGGTCTTCCTCTGGGTCGTTTACCTTGCATCTTAATTTAATGGATCTTTCTCGGGATTCTCTGAGCCCCCATTCTCTTGACATGTCCATACCATCTCAGTCTGGTCCTCTCTACCCTTTCCTGTAGGGGTTCCTCTTTCATGGTGCGTCTAATCACTTCATTCTTTATTCTGTCCATTTTAGTGACTCCCATTCTACCTCTTAAAAACTTCATTTCACTTGCTTGTACTCTGCTGATGTCCCGCTTTTTCATTGTCCACGTTTCAGCAGCAAAAGTTAAGATAGGCACATAGTACGTGTGATAGATTACTCTCTTGCTTCTCTGTGGCACCTCTTTATTCCATATCAGGCTTCTAATGCTCCTTAGGAACGCCTCTGCTTGTCTTCCTCCTTCACTTATCTCGCCATTATTTCCTCCACATTCCTCTAATACACTCCCCAAGTATTTGAACCTGTTTACCTTCTTTAGTTGTTCGAGTCAGTTAGTAATGTCTCTGGCCGATGTTAGCTCGCCAGCGAAAGCCCGGAGGGTTACGTCACAGTGTTACGACACAGTGACGAAGCTTAGTCTTTTATTGGTACTAATGATGATGATGATGATTTAATTTAATTTAATTGCAATGGAGCACAGGCTCCGGTGGCAATTTCCCTACAACCCATCTTCTCACTATCCTGCACCCACCTACATGTGCCATCTACAAATTTCATCTTTAAATTCTTTCAAAGTTTTCGGTAAATTATTCATCATTTCTCTTGGTAACTCATTTCAATCCCTGACACCCACACCTAAAAAAGAGAATCTTCCTACACCCTTGTGCCTGAAATCGAGTGCCAGCTTGTGGTCATGGTCATCTTTTCCCTTCCATGCACTACTTTTCATACTTATTGCAATATCTTTCCATGCCTCATCGCCAGTATATGCCCTGTACACTTCCATGACCCTCCTCATCCTCCTCCTGTCTTGCGATGAATCCCATTTCAGCTCCTTTATCATATCCGTCACTGATTGCATTCTGCGCTAATTTCCAGAAACAAATCTAGCAGCCCTTCTTTGCACCCTCTCCAACTCCTGTATTTGATACGTAAAATGAGGGTCCCATACTATACTGCCATATTCGAGCAATGGTCTCACCAAAGTTTTGTAACCCAATTCCTTTACTTCTCTCGTACATCCCCTCATCACTCTCTCCAACAAGTGCAGAACTTTGAAACCTTTTCCTACCACCTGTCCAATGTGTCCAGCCCAGTTAAGCTTGTTAACAAAAGTAATGCCAAGATATTTAAATTTCAAGTCTTCAGCAAGCAATTCTTTCCCCACCTTATATTCATAATTAACCTTTTGTTTTTTATTTGTGTAACTAATAAGCTGACTCTTCTTTGCATTTATCTTCATCCCATGTTTACCAACCCAACTAGATATCCTGTCCAGATCACCCTGCAACTGTTTACAATCCTCTATCGTTTTGATTCTTTTATACAGCATTATGTCGTCTGCAAACAATCTAATTTCAGATAGTAAACAATCAACACAATTATTCATTAGAATAATGAATAGCAATGGTCTCAATACGCTACCCTGTGGCACACCCTTTTTACTTCTACTTCTTTTGATACTACATTTCCTACTCTAACAAGGATATGGATGAGATTATTGGAACTTCTGTCATAAAAGTTTGTAGAGCGCACACCCTGCTGTCCTCTACGAATAATCCAACAATGGTCCCTGTGTTTACACTGTGTGGTTGCTTGTAACGCAGTACTTTGAGGGCGCCCGCTCCCCTGCCAGTTCGACTACACTGCGCCGCGCCGCCGTCCGTCAGCCAGCGCGGCCTGTCTGTATTCCGAGACCGTCAGCATTAGCATTGGTGTCCGAGGACTCGGCTAAGCGCGTCCGGGTTCAGGCGCGCGTGCCGATCACCGCAGATAAATCATCCCGGCGCATCCTGGAGCGTTGGCCAGCAGCCACCGCCCGCGGCACACACGCTACCACCCAGGCGGAGCTGCGGAGCGGCTGCTTCTCGAAAAATTATACGCCGAGTCACAAACAACTTGACCTATGCGTTAAGGAACGACACAAGTTAGCGAGAAAAAAGACTGCTTTAACTTTGGTTAGAGCTCTGTGACGCATAGGTGATCAGAGTGGAACGCGACCATGACGATTTAAAATGAACCGCCCAAGCATTTTCTTGAACTGATTTCAAGATAACAAGGAAAGCCTAATTGTGCATGATAGATCGGGAATCGAAACCGCGTCCTGTTGAATGCAAGACCAAAACTTTGGTGCACACCAATCGGGATGAGGAATATCACACCGAACGTGGTGGGTGAGCTGCTAACGTTCTGGCCTCGCATTCGAGAGGACGCGAGTTCGAATCCCCATCCGGCCATCCAGAATTGGGTTTGCCATGGTTACTCCAAATCATTCCATAACCAAATTCCTTCCTCTTCCTTGCATTCACCCCAACCCAAACTCTAATGACTTCGACGTCGACGAGGTGTAAATCTATTCAAAAAAGGAATATCTTATAAGAGTTGTACTGGCCGTTAGTTTAGAGAAAGTTGATTGCTGCAGAATCACAAATCAGGTGAACTAACACTGTTATTAGCTCTAATTATTTTAGACAGTTATAGTTCAATAGCTTTAGTTTCTGTCGTTTTGAGGTAATTTTAGTGTATTGACTGCCGTCAGCAATCATAAAATCCCCCTGTGACAGAAATGAAATAAAAAGCGTCAACAATAACGGATTTGAGGTCTGCTGATAAGAATGGAAACATCTATTCCATTGCATCAAAAAGAGTTACCTGCTCGACATGACTGCAGTGTGGTAAATTCTTTCTAAGAATCATCTTGAAATAAAAAATTCTCTTGTCGGTAGAACTTGTCATCTCACGGGACGGTGATGTTTGAGATTCACACTAATGTTTTCAGGACTGCAAATCAAATGAGATTCGTAAAAGTGGTCCAACCTATTTTGACAATATTAACAATCGCGATTACTTTGAGTAAAGTAATCAAAATATTAATATGTACCAGACGAAGCTAAAAACTTCTCACGCAACTGGATGTAAACGCTTGAACAGCCCTTTGAATCTACTACCTGTAACCAGTACAACGCATCTGAAACATGTTTACACAGATGTTTCACGTGAAGCATGTATTTCCAAATATATCGTATTTTTTCAGGACCGTACAGTATTTATGGACTGAATGTTAATTTTAACAGGTAAATGATGTACGTAACATCTGTTTAAATATGGCGGTCCTTATGTGGGAAAATAAAGGTAATGTAGTTTTTTTTTAGGTCAGTTGCGATTCTTTTTGCAAGAAAGAATATCACTGTAAGGCGTTTTTACTAGTGGTTCCATGACAATCATGATGTTGACAAAATTCCCTCTTCTCTGGAGATGCTTGGAGTGACATTTTAAGTAGTTGAAGCAGCGTGAAGTTGAACTCAGTCTACTAAGAGCGGAAATCCTGCTCAACCAGAGTAACACATTAATTTGTCTGTAAACGGGTTTTCTCTGCAAATTCAACTCGATATACATTGAACTATAAACATCGTGTAACTAATGAGCTGAGACTTCTAAGCGGTTGCCATGATTTTCAAGCTTACATAATTCTACAAGGAAGTAAATTCAGTGCTCCGTCTTCTGAAATGACGACGCTGCACTGTCCGTACTATGATATAGGTGTCAGATTTTTGTACCCACCTGTGTCGCGGCAACAAATCAACCGTGTAGCTCCGTTCGGCTTGATGTTTCGAAAACTTCACTAAAATACAATTTTTTCTCACTGGCCAAGAGTAATAAGGTCTACTCCGAACACTTTTCGGTTCTTCAAGTCGCGGTTCGGAAAGTTTGCACACAACTTCAATGTGGACATGGTTGTTACGATCATCGTTTTAAGATGCCTCATAGAAAAGTAGTTAGGGTGATTTTTTTCTTTTTGTGTATCAAACTTACATCCTGCTGAACAAGTTTCGTGGGCAGCTAAACACCGATGGAGGCACTGTTTCAATTGTTCGAAACAGTGCGCGAATTCTTTTGCGCTTTTCAGCTCTTCACTTACGCTTTCACAAAACTTATCTATCCAAATCACAAAAATGCTCTTTCAAATGTCATTTGCTTCATGGGTATAAAAAACAGTTGCCAGGACTAAGGTCCGGTAAATACAGGAGCTGTGGACCCACAGGGACGCTTTATTGCTGCTAAATAATTCATCAATGGTAGCTACCGTTTCCCGTGTATTATCGTGCTGCAGCGTATAACTGCATGCAGTGCTTTATTGCATACCTACCGACACTTCCGAATCTTTCAAAGATTTATCAATAAAAACGAAGTTCATGGAGGTTCAAATTCTTATTGATGATACCCACAGCAAATAAAAACGAGAAGATAACAAATTAGCGTATTTTTAATCTTAGATTTGTTAATTCTTCCGTTTTTGGGTCTCCTTGTTTTGTTATCAGTCGTTGATGCAACACTGGATTAAAACCGAACGAGATGTTAGTTATTAAAGGTGAAATCGTGACCCGTACATAATGATGCAAGATCTTCTAGATGTTCTATCTTTTGTTAGATGGGAGGAATGATGATCCTAGTTTTGGAGCCTAATTGGCCGTCGTTCAGTGGTGGTTTGTAATAGCCATCGAAAATATGACTAAATTGGCACCTCTCTTACTGTCCCACAAATATTCCTTAGAAACAACAATTTTCACACTTCTCTCTGGTATTATAAGAGAGATTTAATTATCTATTATAATTTTAAAGCCTGAACTGAGGACGTAGGTTCGAATCCCCGTTCAGTCTTTCAGGTTATCCTTGGTTTCTCCAAATAACTCCAATGAAATGACGGAATAGTTCCTTCAAAAGGCCATGACAGAATTTATTCCCACTCTTTACCCGTAGTCCTTTCCCGACTCTAATCACCCGGACGTCCATGAAGCCTAAAGCTATAAGCAAAAAAAAAAAAAAAAAAAAAAAAAGTTTTCAAGCTAGGCTCTAATTTCACGGTTTTACTGTATTATTCCTAAGGGAGGGTCCATAAACCACGTGACTTGGTCTAGGGCTGTTTGGCTGGAAAGCTACACTGCGCTATGTGGGGAAAGAGGGGGGGGAGGGTCCGAGCCAAGCCACGTAGCTTTCAGTTCATATTATTTTTCGCAGTTAAACTAAGGTACAGAATACACAGCAAGTGAATATTTATTTCCTTCACTTAATTATCTCCGTGTATTATTTTGCAGTACTCTGACAAGTGACAAGAGAAAACAGTGCTGAAATCAAAAGGGAAAAAAGCTACGTGCTACGTGTGAAGGGGGGGGGGGGAGTAGAGGCAAGAGCCACGTCGGGGAGCTACGTGGGGGGGGGGAGGGGTATTCACAGGAGGTCAAAATGGAGCCACGTGGTTTATGGACGCTCCCTAAGTGTCGTGAGCACACACTGAGAGAGAGAGAGATAGAGAGAGAGCGTGGTTTGCGTTTGGTAGCTGTCGGTGGGCGCTACTGTGCTGAGTGTGGCGAGAGGCCGCCGCTCACCAGGCAGGCAAAGTGAAAGGCCCGCCACTGTTCCCACGTTCAGCAGGTGGAGTGGAGTGAGAGGCGGCCGACTTCACTTACCCCCCGCACCACGCGGAAATCACACTTCAGCGTCAGGCTTGACTGCTATTCGAAGCTGTTACCACGTGTCTTTATGCAGCCGTTACACCCCTGTCCTTCCCAATTTTCAATAGCAGAATGACAGGATCAACTCAAAGGCACTTAAATGTGCAAAAACGCTGCCGCGTTTGACTGTGGGAAGCAATCATACTGGTTGGTATAATTAGCACTTAATGATTCATTGTCTTGAGAACCCCCGTAGGATATGAAAAATTCTTCTCGGGTGTTCTACCGGAACAGTGCACATGGAATAACTGATCCCGCAGAACACCCAAGAAGAATGTTTTCATCTGTATGCCGGGAAAGACTCAGTTCTCACACACCATAGGATAACTCAGTGGACGGATCATTAGATTACTGAAGTAGACTTCAGAACCAGTACTGAATGAAGCTGCTATCTCATTTAGCCACTGGGACGCAATACGCTTTGTTTTGTTTGTAGACCCAGTCAGCAGGTTGAATACTTTACGCCACTGTATGCAACATGGTTGTTCACTGCAGCGCTTTTTGTTACAGTTCCTTCGGATTATTCGAAGCATTATCTCTAGATTATATGCAATACAAATTTATTTACCAGATAGTTAGATTGGATCTACCACTGTACAAGAACGTTGGGAAACGTTGCCTTCGTGCGAAAGTGGCAAGAACTAATGCAAACATTGGAGTTTGCTTGGTAGGGTTTTCGGGCATCCCTTACTGTGTCACTACCCTAACATCTCGTACCAGTTTATTCACCACGACACCACCGAGAACATGCATGAAATAACTAAATAACTACTATCGACTACGAAGGGGACGAACTATTTCAAGAGAAACACGCTTAAACATTTCGAGGCACAATGTACACCGACCTCATGCCAGTTCCCCAGTCCGAACTGCAAGAACCCAGAAGGAAGCTGGGGGAAGGGGGTACGGTTACCCTAGAATCGATGTTACCAAATCCGGCTATTACCGATGGACTCAGAGGACCCTGATATAAACTGATGTTAACAGAGCGAGGTGGAGCTTTTCCTACGAATCAGCGCTATGTGTAAATGGGAAAGAGCACAACTGTACGCCTAATGTTGAGTAACGTCCAAATGCGCTTGACGTATATAAATGCTAGTATTAAAAACTGCAATGTCTGTCGTTTGCCAATAATGTATATATATAGTCAACATTAAATGTATTTTCTAAAATTTCAATATGTTGGTGAGACTTTTGATATAGATCAATCGTAAACTGAGATGCGACAGGGCGTGAGAATTTCAATAGAAACGGGTACCTTGTGCCCATGTTATAATGCAGGCCACTATTTTTCTGCATTCGCTGGCAGTAATCGGGCGACCCTTAACTCTTAGCAATATTTACTATGTCACTACTGCTACTCACAGTACAGTAACACACCACATAACTTAGTAAAGAAATTTTATAATTCTTCATAAAATTAGTTTATATAACACATCGAAATCACTAAAATTACCTCGAGGTGAAATAACTCTGTCATAAGGAAACAGAAAGCAATTTTTTTAATGGAATTTGGCTGGAAGGCCACACAGCCAGCACTATGCCATTACGTAATTTGCTACTAATTATTGAATCACTGATTGTATTCTAGATTGTGCATAGTATAGATAACACAAGGTCGGACTCGAACCGGTGACCACTGCAAAGCGAGGTTAGCACCCCATATCCTTCCCTGCAAGGGTCGCCCGGAAAGCCAGTTAGATCGTAGCATTTCAGTTGACAGCATTTTTGAGGTCTTACGCCTTGGCAACAACCGTCCTACGGTAAATATTTGACTGATAGAATCTACCTAAACTGGAAAACACGTTTAACGCATCAGACATATGTTAAGTTCAGGTATGTAATGTGTAAAGCAGTGGTTCCCATTTAGTGGTACGCGTACCTCCAGGGGTACGTGAAGTTGCTCCCGGGGGTACGCGAGGTTCTCTCTTGACTGAGGTATTCAATAAGATAATTGAAAAAAAAAATCAATTACGCAAACATTACTACCACCTAAATATATTTTAAGACAGTCAAACGGTGTGTGTGTGAATTACATTTCTGTAAAGCTGAGGCTGTGCGAAGCACTAGACTGGAATGAACGCAGAGGCAAATGTAGCTATAAGGGGGTACGAGAGGTTCAGCTCTTTCTTGAAGTGGTACTCGGGAAAAAACTATTTGGGAACCACTGGTGTAAAGCATTGGAATACAGTGAAGTTAAAATTACTTTAAGAATCTAAATTGGTGGAAAAGTTTTTAGTGCGCACTTGTTCGTTTCCCTTATTGTATACATTAATGACTGAGATAAACCATCTGTAGCTATTGACTCACATGCTGTATTTCCGCGACAGTGATAGAGAAACGCAGAAGGAAAACAAACGCCGCCTGCCGTACGCGGCCGTGCAGATTCTGATCTGGTAATGAGTGTGTCTCGCCACTCACCCAATGTTATTTGGCGAAAATAGAGCGGCGATAGGATCGGCCGGCTGTCACTCAGCAACCGGAATCTGTTGGCATTGCCGGTAGCCGGGCCGACGCAATCGACCACCTTGATCTTGGCCGCTCCAGTTCCAAGATCTTTCAACACTATGTCCAACTCTCAGCACCTAAGTTATTAATGATACTGATATTTTACGCTTGATTAAGAACTCAACATATCGGATCTGCAGAAGACTATATCAAACTCTTCTAAACAAATGTTAAACACTACTGCTTCACGTGGTACACGTTCTTCGCTGTCTGAACGACTCCGGCTGGTACGAGTTACGAGCTGCTTGATAGGAAGGTGAAAGAGTGAGAGTGCTCCCGAGCATCCTCTTGCCATTGAGCTTGGATGGAGAATGCAAAGAGGAACCACTGGGTTAAAGATCCAAAATGGTATTATATTGTTTAATTACATAATGAATGATGACTTTTTCTTGGTTAAAATATTTAGGAAAATCTACCCATCTTTTCTAGAGCAGTTTTCAACTGTAAGTCGGGTCTGCTGTTTTATTTTTGAGGCATCCGTTTTGTTAGGCCTACCGTAACTTGGTGGCGGAAGAAGATACGTTGCCATCTGCATGTGATACATGTAGCTACGTTCTGTGAGCGCTAAGTGTATTTTTGTTTGTGTAATGTGTAGTTTATGAGGATCGTACCAGCATTTGCTTTGATGATTGCTGAAAATTGCCTAAAAACGCGATCAGGACCGCCGGTACTCCGGGACCAGGATTACATCCTGCCCCCTGTACCCTCCCGATCCTGTCTCTTAGTGCTCTGAACTTAAATAGTGGGTATTTTGTCAAGTAAACCATTTCTTAAACTAACATCTCTTGTAACAGGTAAGTCTCGTTAATTGTTTGTTTAAAGAATCGATAATTATTTCCTGAAGTGTGATAAGCTTTGGTGTTGAGGGTAACGGGTTGGCTTGTAGATTTTTTTTTATTTTTGCTATGGCTTTACGGCTCGTCGACGTCGAGGTCATTATAGGTGGGATGGGATTGGGGACAAGGAATGGGAATGGATTCGGCCATGCTGAAGGAAGCATTCCGGCATTCGCCTGGCGTGATTTGGAGAAACCATGGAAAACCCAAATGTTGATACCCGGACGGGATTCGATCGCGCGTCCTCCCGAATGCGAGACCAGAACTTTAACCGTTCACCCACCACGTTCGGTGTTTTAAAATTACGGAGTTTCTTCAGAAATAACTTCATGGTTTTTGGAAACATATGGTGATTTATTAAGATCAAATACTGAATCGATAAAAGTGATATTTTGTAACATAAATCGTTACATTTTAGAACATATTGTCACTTTCGTTTCAAGTAATGTGGTGTAAATTTCCCCCTTTCCTTCCTCCCGAAAATCAATTTCGTGCAAGGTCTATTAATCATTTGGAGCGACACTTCTACAGCTCTGGCTTTGATTAGGGAGATTAGGAGTTAAATACGGAAAATAGAGTCTACGAATAACCTGTGGCCGTCACGCGAATCCTGGCAGACCTGAAACATCAATATAGATGGCCATTGAAAGAATTTATAATTAAATATAACTAATAAATAAATATGGAGTAAAAGAAAACATAGAGCTTCGTTAGTAAAATTAATATATTTTTCTTATCGTAATAATATATACAGGGTAAATATTATTTATATCGTGAGTGTGCGTATGTAGTGAATGTGTTTATCCATATGTCTATGCACACACATACAAACACAGAGAAAAGAGTTAAAACACGTGGATGTATACTATATCCCGCGTTTGTATATGCATGCCCAGAAAATAAACAACTTGTTTTTGTATCAGTATACACATTTCTAACCCCAAATGAACAAATAAAATAGAGCGGTAATAATATATTAACAGATGATTTACTAACCTTTGGTTTGAAAAGGTAGATTGTGTTTCATAAAGCAAACGTTGTGGAGCGTATTACACATTTTGCTGCAGCCCGCACTTTGATCATTTTTTTGTCTCTGTCACTCATATTTAAACTCAATAATACGGTCACTGATTTACGATCTTCAAGCACGTCAGACTTCTTTTGAAACAAGAGGGAGTAGAGAGCGGCGAGGGAGAGGGGGGTGGGGGTGGCATCCTGTCTAGAGAACGAAATTACTATACAGTTGGCGGTCCAGGATCAATCTAGACATGCCATGTAAAACCAAATAACGACTGGCAGCAAAACAAGTTCTGATGCCAAAATTGTAGGCCTACCAGGAGGTTCTTTACCGTACTCGGTGCAAAATCGTTCTGAACTGTTGTAGCAGAGTTGATGTCGCGAAACTTGAACACAAAGCGATCACGTTCCGGAATAGTGAAAGTAGTGATTTTAATTGCCCATGCCACTAGCAGAGTTTGGTGTTGAGGCAACAGATTAGGAAAAACTCAGTTATTTTACTATATATTTTATGTCTGTGGTGGGAGAGCTGTAACATTGGTGCCTGGCATTCGGAAGGACGCGGGTTCGAATCCCCGTCCGGCCATCCATACAAGGTTTCTATAAATCACTCCATTCGAATGCAGTGCACAAGGTAATGGGCGAATTGCGTCCTGTTCCTTGTCTCCAGTCCTCTCTCACTTCTAATGACCTCCACATTGACGACACCGAAAGCCCTTAGAAAACATCTTTAACCTATTCTGTAAGTTTAGTGAGTAAATTTCTACATGCCTTCAATATTGTGTAATTCGTTTTGAAGCGCCCTGTGTAGTGTCGGTGTATACAGCAAAATTAAGAATATAGAATCTTGAAAATAAAAGCTTAGAATATTATGACGGACTGACAGACGTCGGGACAGAAGAGATCTCATCGAAGAATGAAACACTCCTCAATGATCTGTGCTCCAAAGGACCCGAATGGAATCAGTGGCTCTCTTTTACCTTCTTACTTCTTAGCCCAAGATAAATCCATTGCTGAAATCTTCTTTGGACGTCCACATACGTAATAGCTGTGTGCGCTCCAATAACAGACAGTTTTGCTGTACAAAAATCTCTCTAGCTGAATCAGTTGAACGTTACTTGCACCTGTGATGAAAGCGTAGTTTCGTGTAAGATTGGTTCTCATTTGATGGAGGTAATGCACTGTCATTCGTCAGTGAAAAAGGTATTTCATCGCAATAGAACCAAGCCTTTAACCGTGATTTAATGTTTTGTGACCTACAACAAACCATTTTTATGAGCTCGTTACGTTGGCTGCCGTATAATTTGAAAAACAAAGAGGAATTAAAATGAAATTTATTTTTTACCGCAACTATTGGACTGTATATCAGTAGCAGGATTTTTGTTTTCGTATAGTAACTCCGCGCGTTTGTCGAGAAAAACTTATAAATCAGTACCGAGCGTGGTGGTGTAACGGTTAGCGCTCTCGCCTCGCATTCGGGAGGACACTGGTTCGAATCACCGTCCGGGCATCCAGATTTGGGTTTTCCATTGTTTCCCAATCACTCTAGGTAAATGCCGGGATACTTCCTTCAAAATGCCATGGCCGAATTCCTTCCCATTCCTTGCCCCCCATCCTTTCCCATCTCTAAAGACCTCACTGTTAAGAGACGTTAAGCAGATTTAATATATATATATATAAATCAGTGGCTATTATTGTGTAAAAAAAATCGTTGAGGTTGGTCTATATCGAGCTGACAGTTCAGTGTTGTGGTTCCTCTGAGAATCATCTAAAATATTTACTAAAGCATTTTATTACATTCTGCTGATAAAAAATGTATTTCTGAAGCACATATTGCATACCTTTCCAGCATTGTAATACACAATTATTTAAAACTGTCTTAAAGCACTAATTAATTTAGCTGCTCAGCCGCTGGAAGGATCTGAACACGACTTCGTTTGTGATAATTTCCGATGTTTCAGCTTTGAAAGAGATTTTTTTTTTCTCCTTTGGGGGTTTACACCTCGTCGCCGTCAATCTCATTAAAGGTGGGATAGGATGCGGGATAAGGAACAGGAATGAATTCAGCTATGGCCTTTTGAAGGAACCATACCGGCATTCGCCTGAAGTGAATTCCGGAAACCACGGAAAACTAAATCTGGATAGCCGGACGGGGATTTGACCCCCGCGTCCTCCCGAAAGGCAGGCCCGAGCGTTACCGCTCACTCACCAGACTCGGTGTGAAAGAGAGAAATGACCTAGACTCCGCAGGGAATGTACTTGTCACCTTAGTGATATATGTATCTTGCATAAGTGGCACGGTACTGCAAATGCTGTGCGATTAAATTTCAGCCGACATAAACTTTACGAGTTGATACCATTAATTCTATTACTTGACGTTTTATCTCGCAAGCTGTGAACTGCGATTGTGGCTGTCACTCGCGCGCTTAGCACTGAATATGCGAACGTAATGAGGCTGTTGTCGCACTGTCCTTGTGCTTAAACGGCTTTTCCAGTGCCGCATGTCGCCGTGTGAAAGTCACACACCTGCCTGTTCTCTTTCTTATCAGGCCCTGCCCAGGTTACACGCTGCTCGTGTACTAATAAATAGCCTGTGTATCCACTATCAGAATCCACAGGTGTCACACGGCACTTTAGCTCTCAGGTATCACGTGGAGGGAATTCCTTAGGAAATTTAATTCCTCGTTGCAAAAAAAAAAAAAAAAAAAAAAAAAAAAAAAAAAAAAAAAAAAAAAAAAAAAAAATGCTTCCACGATATTGCCCCAGCTTGATGTAACAGCCTCCGAAAAGTAGCGAAATGAGCATTCATGCATTTTCTCCCGTAGAATGATGTATTAGCTCAAATTTTAATCACACAGACAAAAATATGAGCAGTGACTGTGTGTTGAGGAACAATTCAGTGAGAAAGAATTAAGCTTTTTCTAAATGTTATTTCTAGATGCTCTTTTAAAAAAGTTTTGAATGAAACGTGCCTGTTGAAGTAGTGCTAATAACTATGAAAATTATTCCAATAATTTAGAAACATAGTAATAGTTATACTAAAAGCTTATTGTCTGCAGCGAAATTTATTGAAAACTATCTGTAATTAGGGAGGGCTGCGTGTGTCCTACGAGGTCTAGCCCTGGCAGAGAGTACGTGTGGTTTTTCTTTCAAAAATGCATTGATTTTTCTTCAGAGATCCTCTGTACTTCAACGATAGTTGTCCAACGAGTTTTCGATGAATGTGTCCATCCATAATTCCGGGAGGTCTTACAAATATCGATCTACGAATGTTATCACCTTTTCATTTGATTCGGAACTTCTTTCAGGCACAAGTATCTTCAGATTTGGAAATTGGTTGAAGTTAAAGGAGGCCAAATCTGACTGTTTTTCAACATTAGGGGAGACCGGGTACAGTTGATACACTTTTTACTTTCTGAATTTTAAATTGTTTTTCTGCAATTATTTTGAAACAAATCGAATGTAATTCATAACTATAACTATTTGGCCATAAGTTAAGATACTTCCATTATTTATAAAATTAAATCTCCTTTGTTGAAAAAAAGATTTTAAAAACTTTGCAAGATGTATCAACTTAACCCGCCTTGGGTAAAGTTGATACGGTGATGGGTAAAGTTGGTATACCTTTTAGTAAGTTGATACTGCGACAGGAATTAATGAAAAAATAACAAAGGAAACGTGAACAAGATTTATTGTTACCACAAACAATACAAAAATATTATTAACAACAAAGTTAAAAAACAACCGCGTTTTTGAAGACCTAAAAAAAAAAAAAAAACTTAAATGGTTTATAGGAATAATATTTTGAGTATATAGGCTACAAAAGCTTTTGCTTAGCGAACTATGTTTAAAATATACAAAATTTTATTAGTTTCTAAAATCTTGTATTGAGAACAATTACATTGCTCCGACTCTGAAGAGAAACATGGGTCTGATGGGCAGTTAATCCAAGTGTAAAAGGGGTTGTCTTCTGCACAGGTGATGTGTGCCCACTTCTTGCAAGAAATGCACTGAATCCATTCCTGGCCAGGTGTGGATGAGGAGTATGTTTTAAAACACACCAAACAAAAATACTCTCCGTCTTCATCAGAGTCCGACTCTTCTTCGGGTTTTCTTCGTTTCTGACGTGTTTTTATATTTGTCTTCTTTTCTTCGTTTGTCTATCTCTTTGCTTATCTTACCATCAAATAATTTACCTAATTTTAACTTGTGCTTTTCTGTCTTGATAGATTTCTTTTTTTCTCTCTCTATCGCATCTTGTTCATTTTTTTTTTTTTTTTTATTGGAGTATCTGTAAGAATACAAGACTTTAAGGGCAGTCTGCCTTTTTTACTTCTTTCAGTGACATCAAGCACTCTTCATGTACAAGGTTCATGTGCTCTTCCCGAAGATGTAGAAGGCAGATTGACATCTGCTGGTGTAGAAGGCTGATTGACTTCTGCTGATGTAGAAGGCTGACGATCAGTTACAAAGCTTGACAAAAAATCTTCATATGTAAAGATGTCTGGATTATATGACATTATTCCTGTAGCTTTAAATCCTGCTATAATATTATTTGGTGTCATAGCATTTGAAAAGGCACTACTCACAAGACTGGGGATGTCATAGATTGTTACGGTTTTCCCAGGATTACTGGCACTTTTACTTGATTTGCTAGTGCCAATTCCTATGCCAGCTCGCGAACATTTTTAGGAGTTAGACAATAGTAAATTTTAGAGCTAGTTAAAATATATTTACTAAGCTCCTCCTCTAATTCATCATTTAATATTTGTCGATGTTTAGCATATCCCATTTGTACACCTTTCTCAAGAGCTTCTGGTGTTTCAAGATTTTTTTTTCTTTTTTCACCTTGTACCAATGAAGGGTCATTTTGTCTATATTAAAGGTTTTGGCCGCTTCTCTAACAGACATTCTGCCATTCCTAATTTCTTCATATGCTCTTTCAAAATTTTCAATGGGTATTTCACCCCTTGTAGTTTTTTTCTTGTGGTTTCTAGGCATCTGAAAATAAATACAACAAATGGCTATACCTGTGGGTCAAGTTGATACCGTGTGGGTCAAGTTGATACACCCCTAAGAAACGTATCAACTTGACCCCTAAGAAACGTATCAACTTGACCCAAACGTCGCCATTACACTAAACTCTAAATCACGCAAAACCAGTAACATTTAAAACTATGTTCAATAGGTGAAATTCTTACCTTTATAGCAAATAACAAGGTGATGATAACAATAGCAGAGTTCACTAAGAAATAAACGTGCAATACTACTTGAAAATGTGTAGTGAAAATTTACTTTTGGTGATCAAAAACAGTTTTTAGTTCCCAACTCACAACGTAAACCAACTTTCTCCTCGAGCGCAGGTGTGGTTACTGAGTATCATTCTGTTGTCCAGGCAAGCCAGTCACACTTGTCTGCGTCTGCGCATTAGCAAGTTATTTGTCCTGTATCAACTTAACCCTGTATCAACTAGACCCGGTCTCCCCTAGTGTTTCAGAACCCTCAGGTTTTACATCGCCATAGCACCTTTTGTGGCCATGTTAATTTTTCTCGTGAATTATGATATTTTTTCCTCTTTTCTTCCAAGTAACGTCTCAGGACTTTTTTCATCCAGTTGGTCCAGAACATTTGCGTAGTATTTGCCCATTATTTGCTTACCCTTTTCAAGGCAACTGATAAAAATAACTCCTCTTGCAACACAGAAAACGCTGGCCAACTACCTTTCAGATGAAATTGCTTTAGTTTTTGTTGGCTCATTCGTCGTTCATTTTTCTTTTCTTTTGTTTTCTGCTGTTTCGTTTCTGACGTGCAGTGGAGGTACACAAAATTATTGGACCCTTTTTATAATGGTCGAAACAATCGGTTTTTCATTTATTTTCAGACAGTATTTTACAAAAGTGGCGCCCATCTTGCACAAAACTTTCTCCCCTCTTCATCTGTGTTATACATCTTTAATATGCAGTCATTCATAATCACATTGTCCGCTTTTTACCTGTGGTTGAGTCTTTATTTTTCAGGATCATAAGTAATTAAATTTAGAATTCAAAACCTTTCTCGCTGATACAAAAATTTTCTGTCCACTCTTTCGATTCTGTAATGTCACTTCCAGTTCTCTTTCTTGCAAACTGATCCACATAATTAATTTTATTTTTATTTTTATTAAAACGAATAAAACATTGCGAAGAAATTTGCATACAATTCTGTTTTTGAAATATATACAACACTAAAAAAATACATATTTTTATAAACTATCCGTTCGTAATTTGATACCGTATAATGTTCATCAATTTCTGTAATTTCTTTACACATGTCTTTGGTTGAATGATTTTCAAGAGAGGAGAATAATTTCTAATAACTGAAAACGATAAAGCAGTCCTCCTCTGTTCACTTGTATTAAATCTGTTTCACGTTGAGACTTAAAGAATATAGGCATCTGTTAAAGAAAGTGAAAAAATTGTCTCGACGCTAGTTGACATGTGCTTGGAATAAATACTCCGACGGTCAGTAAACTTGAAAATTGCCGTTTGAAAGTTCGCCCAGTAGTTATTATACTCCATTAGAGTTATTAACTTTCTTGATTGTGATGAAAAGATAATTTTATGTAATATCCCTTGAGATTCACTTTACTTTTATTAATGAAATACTTCCAAAAATATTGCAACTGTTTATATACAGCGTGTTACAAAAAGGTACGGCCAAACTTTCAGGAAACATTCCTCACACACAAACAAAGAAAATATGTTATGTGGACATGTGTCCGGAAACGCTTACTTTCCATGTTAGAGCACATTTTATTACTTCTCTTCAAATCACATTAAAGATGGAATGGAAACACACAGCAACAGTACGTACCAGCGTGACTTCAAACACTTTGTTACAGGAAATGTTCAAAATGTCCTCCGTTAGCGAGGATACATGCATCCACCCTCCGTCGCATGGATGCAGCATGGCGTATTGTGTCACAGCCGTCCACAATATGAGCTCTAACATGGAAAGTAAGCGTTTCCGGACAAATGTCCACATGACATATTTTCTTTGTTTGTGCGTGAGGAATGTTTCCTGAAAGTTTGGCAGTACCTTTTTGTAACACCCTGTATATATAAAAAACATTGGAGGCACATCAGGTGAGAAAATTTGTGTGGAGACATTCCGAGTTACTGTCTGACTGCCGACAGTGCGACATTTTATATACAAATAGAGAAAATCGGAGATTCATACAAAATGCGCCGCTACACTTTCCACAACACCAACCAACAATTCAATCAATAGTTGATTTTTAATATCAATTAAAACTTAATCAATAATTAGCATGGTATGACAAAGAAATTTTTGAAAGTAATCGTACGGGTACAAAGAACAATAACATTGTTGTTGGGTAATAAACGATCAGCAAAAGTGTCTCCATTTAAAATGACGCTTGGAATTGGAAATTCGAAATAATCGATGAAATACATATTGTGATTTCTTAAGTTTGATTGTGAATGTGTCCTTCAATATCACGAGTAAGCTACATCCCATGCGAAGATGCTGACACGATTCCAATTAATAGGAACGATATTTAAGGGATTTATCGTCTTATACAGTATTTAGTGTGTGGTTCCCCTAGGAGGAGGATTGGAGCATCATGGTTTAGGTGATGTTTGCGGCTATTATGCTGGTCTGCGTGTAGTTAGTGCAATGAACAGGTTGCAGAAACAACAGTATGGGCGGGGAAGCTGTAAAGTTTTGCTGCGCTGTTTTAGTGTCGTTCATAAAATGACCAAAAAGAAGACGCTGCAAATGTTTTGATGTAAGTTTTCTACTTAATTACTGCTGCGGAGCGTTATAATAATAATAATAATAATAATAATGCTAGTCTGGTGTGAACATAAATAGGCTGTTAACCAGAGGTCAAGATGCAATAGCCGTAAAACGGATTATGACACTTTAGTTGGTGTTTGTAGAAAGCGTCTACGTGTTTCCCGTATCAAAAGTGTTTGTGTTTATTTATTTATTTATTTATTTTTATTATTTTTTCCCCCTTAAGCAACCTCTTTTGTCTCTAACGTGGAGTTGTCTTCAGTACGGAAATCAGGATCGAAGAGCGAATGCGTTCGAATAACCGCGTGGCTCAAGTTGGCGTGTCAGTGTATGAAAGGTCGTGGGCTCGATCCATATTTAAAAATGTCTATGTTGATTTTTCATAATTATTGGCTGATTATAGCATCAAAGATTAGT
Organism: Vandiemenella viatica; assembly: GCA_031002005.1. NCBI lineage: Eukaryota > Metazoa > Arthropoda > Insecta > Orthoptera > Morabidae > Vandiemenella > Vandiemenella viatica. The sequence continues at coordinate 47,455,178 of CM061914.1, forward strand.
TTTTAAATAAATATTATTATTTTTTTTTAGAGGAAAAAGAGGAATGTAAATGAAATATGTCTCTCCACTTCAATAATTATAATTTTTTTGTGATTTTGGAAGGATAAGTTTCGTTAAAGTTTCCTGAAACGGAAGCAATGTTGGTTTAATAAGTTTGTATGACGTCAGCCAAAAGTAAAGAGAAATTTTGAAATAATGAATCTGTAATGGTACGACAGCAAACACTAGCGGAATAAAAAAATGCACCCAGAGAAAAAAAATCTCAAACGTGGATCGATCTCGCAACCTTCGCACAATGACTTGCCGTCCTCTTTAGTCTAAATTTCTTCTCTACAGCTTTACGCTAAGCAGAGAAACTTATAAATTTTTTTTCTGACTCCCGTTTACTCGTAAATGACTGCCTACCACGACGGGATTCATTCTCCGATCTCGATTTTCGCGCTCCTCATAAGCATTACTTTATGTCGGTATTTTTAAAAAGAAAAAAAAAATGGTTCATGAAAGTAAGGTGTATCTTGAATCAATCGAACTAAATTTAAAATTCTGTTACATTAAGCTAAATGTTACACATAAACCTTTTGTCCTTCTTTTCGGCCTTACGCCTTGTCGACGTCGAGGTCATTAGAGGCAGCAAAGGGTGGGGGCTAGAAACTGCCTCTTGAGGGAACCCACCGAGCGTGGTGGGTGAGTGGTTAACGCTCTGACCTCACATTCGAGAGGACGGCGGTTCGAATCCCGGTCCGGGCATCCAGATTTGGGTTTTCCATGGTTTTTCCAAATTACTGCAGGTGAATGCCGGGACGCTTCCTTTAAAAAGGCCATGGCTGAATTCCTTCCCGTTCCTTGTCCCCAGTCCCATCCCGCCTCTAATGAACTTAGCCGTCGACGAGGCGTAAAAAATTTAAAAAATTAAGGGAACCGTACCATCATTTGCTTGGAGCGGTTTAGCGATACCATGGTAAACCGAAATTTCGATGTCAGGCGGGGATTTGAACCCGCGTCCTCCCAAATGTCACACTCAAGCCTTACCGCTTGTACCGAACTCGGTAAAGATATACCAATTGACTAGCACTGTCATCATAACCCTTTTGATGCTGCGGTCAGCAGCAGCGAAAACCATCTGGAGAGCTATTCACTGCCGGAAGACGTGAAGTGATTTCCTATAAAGCAGCTTCTGTGTGGCCGACTCTATTGTGTTTTTGCAGTCCTTGCGGTTTCGTCTGAAGAACAGTGTTTGCAGCATCATTTTGCTACTTAATAATGATGTCTCTGTACCTACAATTTGCGGTTTATTTATTTCAAAACATTCTATCAGCGAATGCGGTTCTCTATATTAAATAAAAATTTTCGCACAAAGAGGATATGATGAGGGTGGATAACTCTTTAAAAGACAGCATCAGTATTCGACTGATCCAGAATTTCAGTGACATCATTCAGCAGTGAGTTTACTTTGCTCCCTCTTCAAGTGGTGTTATCGGCATTGCTACTGTAATCATCGTTTCGCTGACTTGTCGAAAACACTAGTTACATATATATGCTCTAAGTGTATCTAAATGGGTCAGCAAGGTAAGAACTAACCCAAAAAAGTGTACGTTATTGGTGAAATCGTCAGAGACGAGTTGTGAATAGTACCTATACCTACCATATTATTAAGAAATCATTGAAGCGTGTATTCATATTCATGTTGTCGGGTGTATATCCAGGTGTATATGTGTAATATATGTGTTTGTACAGTATATTGATGTCTATCTACTGATTAAGTTAGTTACATTCTAATCAAACGTTCACGGCTTACTTAGCTGTATACTATTGCAATGTGGGTTGTTTACAGTTTTATTGTTGGGCTGGCTCCTGGGTTGAAAATTTATTATAACCATAGAAGAAAGGGAAGGAATGACGTCATAACAGGACCGACTAAATGGCAGATCAGATTATGGATGGTAACACGAGCGACGTGGATCTGGTAGAAGTCGACGAACAAACTGTGGACTAAGGAATATGATCAGAGCTATTATCTGATGCGGTATATTAAACGTACGACGAGCGAGTTAAAACTTTGAGGAACATGAACCGAACCAATCTCCTGGTTGTTTCGCGAATTATTTCTTTCCGAGTGTAATAAATGAATAAATCACCAAGTCTTTTTTCACGCTTGTGCTTATCATGTGGACAGGTGGTAAATATTTTTATTTGATCTACAGTGTTTTTATCACTTTGATTAATTTTCTACAAGGAGCAGCCAACTCCAGTTATTCTGAGTATTATCAGAATCCAAGATGGATTTCAAAGGAATTGAAGATGGTCTGCAATAAACAGCAAAATGGGCAATAAGATTCCCTGATTAAAACCAGAAGACAATTTCACTCACAAATTGCGGTGTAATTCACAGAATTGTAGGTAACAGAGTGTGCAATAAACCAAAATTATTCTTTCCTCTGTACACTTCAGTCTAACAGGACGTTATTTTCTTGTGTCCCTTTTCATTGGAATGCAAATGAGAAGTATTTTCTTGCCGACGTGAATCGAAAAAGAATGCTCGCATGTTTGACGGACAATGTCAGCCCAATTTCTATATCAGTTCTGTGACTGTATTACATGTGATCCCTCACAGCAGAACATGTTCTATATGAGAACATGGTAATTCAGGCAACAATCACTTGACCCAAAAATTAGTCTGTGTCGGACACTGCTACATTTTTTTTCATGAAAGCATTAGCCATGTTTAGTAAACTGAAATTAAAAGAAATAATTAAATTATAGTTGTCAGCCGACGCGACGGCATACTGGAAATGCCAAGTGAATCTTACGTATCTGGGTCAACCACCAGTGCACTCTCCTCAGCAACTAAATTCACAATCATAACGGAACGACTCTTGCTAAATAATTTCTCTCAAAACCGGTAAGGTGTCTGATTTTTAGTAATGAATACATAAATTGAGCACTTACCGTACACTAGGATGATCGAAAACCACTTCGAGAGCGGAACGGGCTTCTCAAGGCGACGAAGGACATTAAGTGGAACGGGTTCAGATCTTAACCGAGCAATGGCGCCTCCCATTGGCCCCTGAAACTCTCGTGGCTGCTTTTCCCGCCATGGTCGCTTTACGTGTTCCCAGGTTGACCCAACGTCATCATCAATTACGATTGAAGTGGGCACGGGATCATCGAATTTGGACCGTAGTTCAGTGGAAGCGTGTCGCCTAATCGGATGAATCGCGTTTCTTCACCACGGCGATGGTCATGTTGGGATGCACCGTCTTCCATGCGAACGGTTGCTTGGGGGGGGGGGGGCACGTATTAAGCTATGGGGGACATTCACACGCATACATCGGACATGTGATAGTGATTGAATGCACCATGACAGCTGTGGAATACGGACCACCTGCATGCTTCAAATCTTCGACGACGGCGATGACATAGTCCAACAGGATAACTGCCCGTGTCACAAGGCCACAATCATGCTTCAGTAGCTTGAGGAGCGTGATACTGTACTCACGATGACGTCTTCGCCAGCAAATTCGTCTGACCTCAACCTGATAGACGTTATCGAGCACCGGCTCCACGCCTATAAACCACTTCTCGTAATTTAAGGGAATTGCGTGACCTGTGTGTAGATATCTGGTGCCAGGTACCTATGGAAACCTACCAAGGGCTTCTCAAATCCGTGCCATGTCAAATAGCTGCTGCATTGTGTTCCAAAGACGGACCAACACAGGTGGTCGCAATGTTTTGGCTCATTAGTGTTGTAACGGTCCGACCGTCTCTGTGCTTAATAGCAAAGAAAATTATGAAAATTTAATATTATATCAATACTGCTTGCACTGGTATCATAGAAGTATTTCATGCTTGGCAGGGAATTGAACAGATTTGCTCTGAACAAATAATTAGTCATAAAACTAAACATTTATTTTCACATATAAAAAAATCTTGATGCCTTTGATTATAAACAGAATTGACAATTATCTTCTTTTTATATAATGATCAAATATAATACAACACTGTATATAATGGGCGCCACCCTTCATGAGACTACTGTATGTTGAAGCTTACTCGCTGTTAATACACAATAAAAATTGTCCAACTAGTTCAAAAAAAAAAAAAAAATATCATAAGAAGTTCATAACTGGTGAATTGCTTCACCCAGGAGTGTTGATCCATAAACATTTTCAGTGGTAAAAATATATTCACCTTATCATTTTCTAACTTGGTGCTGTAGGAGCTTGCGCATTGGTGCGTCAGGCAACCGTTGCCTTTGTCGAACCGCACTACTCAGGTGAACTTCCCGCTGAAAACACACTTTGACTCGTAATTTTACACTTCATAATCAAGTTTCTGCTCTGAAACCATCAAGAGGTGACACAGCGGTCTTGTTTGTTCAGCCACCTGTGGGCAAGTGTCTTCTTCGGGCAGCCAGCGCACCCTCTGTTCATTTTGGCGGGTGAAAATTTCCTCTGCCAATCGGGTATCTCCAGACGCTGGTCAGCCCCCCCCCCCCCTTCGAACAGCGCCATGCACAGAGAGAACACACCTTAACCCTCCGTCAATAGGTGGCATACTCTGTTTCTCCACCCAACCATGCCATTCACAACAAAAACTATGGATTGACCCTGTTCACTACAGTCTGTGAGTTATTCCTACCTTGAACTACAGAATGGTGACAGACAGCGAAGCGATAACACTAGTGCGCCGTTTCTCTTGGGGTAGAGCAACCCAGAAGCTGGCAACTTGCGAAGAGAAACGATCCCAGCTTCTCAGTTAGGTAGTCACCTCAGGTGCCGCTGTGTCCGCAGAGAATACCGAGACACCTGTCTATTCTGTTGTCTGCCGACTAGTAGCTGTTAAGGCCAATAAATCGGGGGAGTGGGCCGCCACACCCAGGGACCCCGTATTTCGAGGCCCGTCACACAGATGGTAATCCCGGCGGGCGCTGCTCTCTGCATACAGCGCGCACAGCCGCGCCTCGCCTCGCCTCGCCGCGGAGGATGAATTATGAATGTGGCGCCGCCTCTGATTCTCCGTAAACTGGGCGCAGTCGGCCATCTCAGCCGACCAGGGAGTGCACTCTGGGAAACTCGAGATATTCAATACACATAACAGCAAGTTGTTGGTGTGGAATATCTGAGAACTACTTCTTCTATGAGAGCAGGTAGTAAAACGATTCAACTATTACTGTGAGCCAAGCAGCGATGATAAGAGAACGCCAATAAACCACGTAATTCCATTTTGACCTCACGTAGCCCGACGTGGCTTTCGCCTCTACTCTCTCTCCCCTCCTCCCCCCACGTGGCACGCAGCATTTTTCCTTGTTGATTCCAGAAGACATTTTGTACTGTTTTCTCTTATTAGACTATCGTAAATTACTTATGGAAATAATTAAATGACAAAAATAAATATTCACCTGCTGTTGAGTGTTCTGCACCTTATTTTAACTGAGACAAATAATATGAACGAGAAGCTACGTGGCTTGGCTCGGAACCCCCCACTCCCTCCACGTATCTCAGCGTAGCCTTCCAGCGAACCTCTCCCTCCCCTCTAGACCGAGCCACGTAATTTATGGACGCTCCCTAAAGAGGGATACATTACTGTTGAGCCTTCGATGAAAGGGCTCTTTCTTAAATCACAGGCACTGCTGTAACATAACTTGGTTTCAGGGGCTGGAACCCTTGGTATGATTTCTAACAGATCTAAATTGTGTTTAGTGCTAAAGGAATTTCAATAAGATTTCTGTAGAATCTTTTTGAGCTGGTATGTAGCTACGTATATACTCTGCAATTCACAAAATTGTGGGTGGCAGAGGGAGTTTTGCACAAAAACTAACGTATACCCTGTGTATTCCAATCTCGAATGGCACAAGGGAAGAAATAATTCCCGTAAGCATCAGTGCGGCACCTTATTTCTCTAATCTTATCTCTCCCGCGGCCCAAACAGGCTGGTGATGAAAGTGGGTGAACGAATGTTCATCAACAAGTTCACACGAAACCTATGTCTCCTGCCTGCTAGAGAATCTCAGCCCTATCTACGAATCAGTTCTGTGACGCTTTCGTGAGGACAGTGGCAAGTAGTCTCAAATCGAGCGGCTCTTCTCTGTACTTACCTTATACTGTACTTCCAATGAATTCCTTACGTAGTGGATGGTGTTTCCTGAGTAGAAAACTATGTAGTGTTTGGAAGTGATTGCTCTTAGTTGATGAACATTCTTACAGGAGCACTAGTTATGTAATCAAGTTGATTCTCAAAGTGTTATGGATTTCTAATACTTTCGCACTAATTCAATTGAAGTTAATGCAACTAAGCATGAAATCTATGCAAGAATAATGAGCAGCAACCAAAATTTTGGATCTTTGCATTGACTGCTGGAGTCGAAAACAGTTTTTAGGAATCTAAAGATAAGCGTTTGGACTTCGATCAGTCTAACGGAGCCGGTCGCCTGACATGATCCAAAAGAAACAAAAAAGTGTGGCGTTGTTCTTTGCAAACAAGGTATTCAAGTATAATCACTGGAACATATCAAGAATGGTTCTTCAGTTGTAGAATTCGGAGTAACTAGAGCAAACGAACTATATTAGGCAACTGTTAAAAACTAGGGTTCGAAAGAACTATTAGCCTATATTAAGAAATCGATAATGAAGGCATTGTAACGTTCTCACCCCTACCTTTTTTTCACATGGTGTAAAGTTCGCTCCCCTAGCTTTTATTCATTTCCCGGTAGCAAATAATTAGAACAATTAGCCTGGAAATTATTAAAGGGGGGGGGGTGAGCGAACGTTACAGCATGTGAAAAACACATACCGCACAAATTACAGGCTAGCGTCCTTCAGTTTAAACTAAATCAAAGACTGTCGCATAATAAGGGGTTAACTTGAACCGGAAATAAATGTGACGGTATAAATTACACTAATGAATAGAAATATAAGACTGAGGTCAAAATGTTGTGGGTTACGCAGCCATACAAGTAAATAAAGAATACGTAGAAGATGGAGAACAATTAGGATTGCCAACCATACTTTATAATAAGTATCATACTTTATTTTTGATCGTTATACTTTTTCCTATCAATAAAGTGTGCGAAAATACTTTGTTTCGAGTAAAGTACATACATGGAGCGGAATGCTCTTATTCCTGTTTCACAGCTTCATGCAAGAATAATTGCCCTCCGGCCAGGTTTTTTTTCCCTCGTCGTTTTGAGGTAGCATTTTTCAATTGCATTATTTTTCTTTTACATTGTTTTAAACGGGAAGCAATTCAGGTTCTGTTTGTGATAGTGACAAGTGATAGACCAGTAAATGCAAAGAATGCAATATTGAATAAAAAAACCTAAGTAATTACAAAACTATAAAGATTTGTGGTAGAAAACATATAGCTGGATAAGAAGGGATCCTCGAAATAAATTCTTTACGAATTCTATATGTTGTGGGTTTTACCATTGGCTCAGCTGCGAGTTGACAGGTAAGTAAGTCAATATCTGTTTTCAACTATTTTTAGTATATTGTATGATCTTTTATTGAATAAATTGTAATTTAGTGTGAAATTGTGCCATACTGGCCAAAGACGTAGGATTACCAACATAAATTATTTTTGGCCAGTATACTTTATCCTAGCCATAAAGTAAGCGGAAATACTTTATTTCTGGTAAACTATATAATTCGAGGACCGTTATTAATTTCCAAACGACGCATTAGTGCTTTTGACAAAATGAATGCATAATGGCGGCAAAAGGGAAACAGAGCGTTGTTAAATTTAATGGAAATTAGTTTTTCATTTATTTATTACTCTAGATTTAGAATGAGGTACCAGATATAACCCTTTTAAGTGAAACAAAAAATTAATAGCTAATCCCGGAGTGCGAAAAAATGTGTATTTAATGCAATAAAAAACTAAATTTAAAAATATTTTTTTCTTTAATATAATTTTTATTTTCGTCTTCATAAGATAAATATATTTTATTTTATTCTAAAAAAACTTGGGAACCCTAATAACAACCAATGGAATAAGTTTATGACTCTTTGAGGCTCTGCTAGCGAGGCATTTTCAGAACGAATACAAAGTAATCATTCACATAATTCACATGCAACTGCAGAGGTAATTCGGTATACAGATATACGAGAAATGAAACTGACAGAATTTATTTCCAATTTCTTCTACAAAATACTCGAACTGTTATTAATTTTTCACAGAACGCAGCAACTTTGTTCCGCTTTGGTATACGCATTCCGGTACGTTTTATAGCATCTCTTACAGGAGGAACTTAACTTCTGTAATGGAAGTGTTATGTGAAATGTTTTAGCCACAGCGTCCTGGCTCGAGCGTTCACGTGCTTTATCTGCCGCAGGTGAGATGATTCGATATTACGGCGTGCGGTACGTGGCCACCTGCCGTGACCCGCGGGTCAGCCTCCCGCTCAGTTCCCATCGGAACCCGGCTCTCTCATATCGCCAGCCCAGATAACATCTCGGCTCAGCCCGGTAGCAAACTGCTGGTAATGCCGGGCGGGGTCACCGTAATTGCAGCCGGGGTCCCGGCTACCGAGAGCTCTGCCTGTAATCTGGAGCGCAAATTGATGTCCGCAAACAGCTCGTCTGACCACCTAGGAACAGCTCCGTCCACACCACTGCCCTGTCGCTCCCCATCACCCTACTCGTAACAACATCTTATGATCGTTACCTCACTTATTGTAAAACACCTGTAGCAAGGATAAATGAGCTACTGTTCTTTTCTCACACTGTGATCGGTTTTGTAGTGTTTCGTGTGACTCCATAATCCGTGCTATGTTCCGGTTTAGAACAGAAAGGGAAAGGCCAGAGGCGACCTTATGCCCCGTTTACACGATGCGAGTTGATTGTAACGAGTGTACAGGGGCGTAGCTACTATGAGGCTAGGCGGTGCCCTCACGCTCAGGGGGCCCCCAAGCATACCTGAAGGGGCCTAAGCGAACCTCTAGGGGCCCTCAAGCGCAGTTTAGAGGGCCCACGAGCCTTCACAGCAAACTGGCGACCCTTTTTTTTTTTTAGTTCTACCGTCGTCTAAGGGGCCCCTCACTAAGGGCCCTCGCTGCTCAGGGGGGCCCCAACCACTGCTCAGGGGCCCCTCAAGAACAATTCAAGGGCCCCATCCTCAGTTCAGGGGCCCCTACCAGCACACAAAGCAAAAAAAAGTCGCCCGTCTGGCCTGAGGGCCCAAAATAATTTTTTTGCACCGGGGCCCTTGTTGACCTAGCTACGCCACTGCGAGTGTACTGTCTTGCTGCGCGCGCAGCACTGGATAGTCCACTCTCCTCGTGTAAACAGGTACAAGACAGACAGTTGACTAGGATAGTGGACTCGGTTCACGACCAACTTTTGGCGTGCTAGTTCAACAATCAAGATGGCGACAACTAACAAGTCGCGTAAGCGGAGCGAAGCAGAGGCATTAAAATCTTTAGGACTGCATGAAAGTGAGGAAATTCCGCGGAAGTTTAAGAATAAAAATTATAAGAACAAGGATTTTTAGAGACTATGCTATCAAAAAAATTGCTTCATAGCGGTGTCATTTTTTATCTGTTGGAGAAAATATTTCACAATAGCTCTTGAAATTGAGATACAGTTAGTCTTAAATGATGCAACTATATATTTTCACTTGCAACTTAAATTTTTTTTTAAAAGGCGCTGAGGCATTTAAAGCGTTTCTTTTTAATATCCACTCTTTTAACGTTTTTCTACGTTTTATTTTATTATTCTTCAAATCCTTAAACATTATAATCAACAAATTAGCTACGATGTTAATTCCTTTCTGTAATATGGACATACTATTTTCAATGTAGGCGTAGAGAACTATCCTGACAATGGACAGTGGACTGTCTTCTAATTATTACTAGCATGCTAGTCCACTCTCTTACCCCCACCACCGACGGTCCGGCCAACTGACGTTCCAGTCAACTCGCATCGCGTAAACACGGCGTTAGGTGGTGGAGAACAGGGAATTCACTCGGGGCCTTACTCTTGCAGGGGCCTCGCGCAACAACCGGAGTTAAAAAAAATATTTTATCTTTAGCTATTAGTGATAACAATAAAATAAAGTTGGTTGACTGATAGTAAATTATATATTAATAAGTGTCTAATGAAAATTTCTCATTTAGATTTATTCAATGTCACATTCGTATAACAGCAGGAGAAACATCTGATATTGATGGACAAGAATTGTATGAAGAACTGAATGTTGTTATACGTGTATAAGAAGAAAACAACAGCGTCATCTCGGTGATTAGATATGTAATTGATAAAACATTAACTGAAATGTACCCCACTATCGAAGTATTCCTGAGAATTATTGCCTCCACACCTAAGACAGTTGCGTCCGGAGAAAGAAGTTTTTCATGGTTAAAAATTATTAAAACATATTTGAGGAATGCGATGACACAAGATCGGTTTTCAGCCCTTTCTGATCTTTGAATTGCAAATGTCATAGCTCATTTGTTAGATTTTTGTGCTTTAATTAAATATTTTAGTCTTAGTAAAAGCCCAAACATCACTTTTAAATCCCAGCGTACATCTTTCAAGGCATTTATGTACTTCGGTTAATCCTAAATAATTTTTCGTCTTAATGTTTGTTAACTTTTAATAACTTTTCTAATATAATACTTTAAAACTCAAAATTTATTTACTTTGTGACTTTTGCATGTTTCGTCTATCATCAGAAACACCTACTTTCGATTCACACATTTTGCACAAAGGGCAAGGGCTAATGCCGCCGCTGGGAAAGGCAAAGTAGAGGACTAAAACGGAGCGTGATTTGTGAGCGGTGACGCTCTGGCCTCGCATTCGGGAGGACCCGGGTTCGAAACTCCGTCCGGCCATTCAGATCTGAGTTTTGCATTATTTCCCAAAATCACTCCAGGCGAATGCCGGGATGGTTCTTTCAAAAAACCCTGACCAAATTTCTCCCCGTTTCTTACCTCCAGTCATTTCCTGTCTCTAATTATCTCGACGTCGACGAGGCGTAAAGACTGAATAGAGAGGACCAACCTTTTACCGAAATTTATGATGTTGGTGGCAGAATTATACCAAGTCATTTTGGACTTGAACCCAATCCTTCCTTTTCATTTTTGACGCTAGCTATCCATTAAACCGTATTTAGGACAAGTTCAAACCAGAAAAATAGATTGTTAACTTACTGTCTATGAAATTAGTAGCCGACACGATCAACGAGTTTCCTTATAACAGGGTACATAAAAATACTTTGTGAATATTTTCACACACGTAGCACTAAGGTGTGGGTACAGATTCCGACTAGCAACACTTTATATTACTACCGGAGTAAACTGTAATTTCTTTACATGGCTTTTAGTTGAGAGTCATGTCGCAAATTCCAAATTTGAACATGGCGGAGACTAGTTCAGCCGTGATTGTCTGTGTTGGTTGGCTATGTGGTTTCCGTTCATTTAAACGATTATCTTCATGTACTTTGTAATAAATAACTTAGTCCACAAACCAAAATAGGCATACTGTGTCAGAGTTAGGAACGTCCTGTCATAGCTTATACGATCACCCACAACTCTTAAAAGTTCCAGTCTCTCGGGATTTGAACTCAAGACCGGACCCCAAACTTTTAAAAGCGTGCTTCTTAACCAACGAGCCAACAGACCCCTCAGCACACAGGCACCATGTTCTTAGCTCATGTTGAGCGATATTTACCTTCGAAGATGGATGTGTGGAAATTGCTACTGGTACTGTGCAATTTTGCTGGTAATTTAGACCGTGTAATCTGTTTCGGAACATTATCTAAAACAGTTACAGGTGTTCTGAAGAAACGCGCCCTGATGTCAAGATAATTGTTTACCATCCCTTGCCCTCCGCTCAGTAAATGCTGTAACAACATTTCCACTCATCAGAAATTTGGAGTGATTTTTCAATAAAATCAGTAGCTATCTTTCATGCCATCATCTCTTAATAATTCGGTGATGGATTTTAACATCCAGCAACAGAATAAAAATAATAATAATCCGACAGAATACCCGTGATGAATTTGTGTCATCCATACGCCGGGAAAAAACATCAGAACAAAGTAGTTTAACAGTATTTTTGCTGTTTAAAATATTGCTTGAGGATGCTGGACTGGAGCCAGACTGCAGGATTGGACGACGCTGGTTTCCCTAAAACCCCTACCAAACAGGTGTTTTTGGACAGTTCTGGTGATATCCTAGTGAATATATACGCTATGGATCTCGACCTTAGTACTGATTTGAACAAATTATGCTAAATTACATATTTTAAAAAGGGTTATGTCCTCACAGAAAGATAGAGATAAGATAGTGGTAAATGTTTGTGTAGTTGTTATTGTGCTTTATAAACGGTTTCTATAAAATACTTACATTTAAATACTTCAACTTGTGAGTGTAATGGTGCAATGTCAAGCGGACTCAAACATTGCGAGGTATTTCGCTGATTAATGACGTTTCGGCTGCTACGACAACGGGATATAATCACATCGGCCATAGGAACCAGTTTTCAACTGGTAATTTCCCTTCCCATTCAGCGTGAGACAAGTTTGATCCCTACTCTCTCTATATTCTCTATTCTCACGAGACAGTGTGCGAGTTGGGAAGAATTCAGCAAATGTGGAAACTACAGCGGTATAACTGTTACTGTAGTGAATCTGCACAGTAGGTGACCAATGTAAAGCAGCACACGGCAGATAAATCCTCTTACATTTCTACAATATAACTTCGGTATCTTTTTAGGAAACACACGTTTGCTTTTTAGAGACACTGCCTTAACGCCAGTTTGTTTACTCCGGATATTTCTCGTCTCTTCCTTTGATTGAATGGGTTACAGTAACATTTACCGTTATTATGACGATATTCGCTCGAAATATGTGAATACTAATATAATTGTGGATTACCTTCTGATGACTGGCAGGTCCCGCTATCCACGCTTCTACACTGATGATAAATGCTAAAGTAACTGTGTCTCTGCGACTCTTACGTTTTCACAACTAAATGGCTAAGCTGATCTTGAAGAAATTTGACAATGAAATGTTATGTATCATTTGGAAGGACACAAAATACATTTTTCGGGATAAATAAAATATTTTGTCTCGAAATTTTGAAAACTACCCGAACGGTGACTGAAAGACGGATATTGTGTGTAGTTTCCGCATGTTATTAATGTTATATCGGTCACACAGGCTTTAATTCTCTCGCAGCCTTACAACTTTCTATATACAATTCTAGCAATACGTGTACGAAGTCGCATATAACAGCTAGTAGCATCTATTTCTGAATTCTGCACAGGGATGGAGAAAGTTTCTTTTCCTCCCCGAGTATTTGTATACAGTAACTCTGGAAACTGAGGTTACTTCCCTAACAGAGAATAAGCTGGAACGTTGAGTGTACAACCTGGACACCAGATTGATTTGCAATGAAAAACGTGGAAATCAATCTCCGTGACGAGATGAGAGATAAGGGAACTTTTACTTGTCCTCGACGCAAAAGTTTGAGGATTTGGGTTTGTGTCCCGTCGCCTTTCACCGCCGGCGGCGCCTCGCCTCGGCGGTAATGACTAATGACCGCTGTGCTGATAGTATCCGTGTGACCGTAATGAGCCATTCATCTGTCATCGCCACATCTGATATGAGTTGCCACGGGCTGAGATTCCCGCCCCACGCCATTCATTAATTATAACAATACTGGGTCCGCCACGCGGTCATTAATGATTTATTGATTGCTCTGTGTATTTAAGCCGGCCATTGTTTTCATTGTTACGTTGTGGAACTTAATTTCTTCATTTCTCAAGTCCGTTTGACTTTTGACACGATGGGTTTTTTGGTGCTGTTAGGTTCTCACAGTATTGAGAAAGAAGCTTCACTATCGGAACGAATAGGTCTGAGTGGTGAAGTGTGCAAATACTAAGACTTCCTACAGATTCACGATTCAACGGCATTTGGTTCCCGCATTACGTTGGAGGAGTCTTTAAGAAATATCACACCGAGCATGGTGGGTAGGCGGTCAACGCTATGGCCTCGCATTCGGCAGGACGCCGGTTCGAATGCCCGTCCGGGCATCCAGATTTGGGTTTTCCATCGACCGAGCGTGGTGGTGTAACGGTTAGCGTTCTGGTCTCAAGGACGGCGGTTTGAATCCCCGTCCGGGCATCCAGATTTGGGTTTCCGAAATCACTCCAGGCAAATGCCAGGATGCTTCCTTCAAAAGGCTATGGCTGAATTCCGTCCCATTCCTTGTCCCACATCCTTTCCCGTCTCTGAAGACCTCGCTGTTAAGAGACGTTAACCAGTTAAAAAAAAGTTTTCCATGGTTTCCCCAAATTACTCCAGGCGAATGCATGGATGCTTCCTTCAAAAACGCCATGGCTGAATTCCTTCCAGTTCCTTGTCCCCAGTCATTTCCCATCTTTAATGACCACGACGTCGACGAGGCGTAGTCGTAAGGATATATATATATATATATATATATATATATATAACGGAGCGTACGTATTTTTTGGTAGTAATACAAAATACAATACAATTTATTTATTTATTTAAATAGAGGTTGAAAGTTCTAGATCATGTCATGTAATGTGAGTTATTAGTCCATAAGCGGTTCACGAGATATTAAGAGTTTTTGACTCTTCACTCAAATCTGGTCGATCGAACCTAGTGAGTGAGCAGGAACGGTCGGGCATGTTATTTGGGAAGACGAGGGTTCGCATTCCCGTCCTGGTTTCCCATTGTTTCCCGACATCACTCCTGACTAATGCCGAGATAGTTGCCTCAAAATGCCGTAGCCGAGCTCCTTCCAGTTCCTTGTTTCCAGTTCTTTCTCGCCTTTGATCACCTTGAAGTCCTAGAGGCTTAAAACCATAAGCAAAAAATAGAAAAATTAGTCAACCTAGTAGAAATGTACTCAGCTGCATTTGTATGTGAATATATGGTCTTCCGAGACAGGATAATGCTAGCATCTTGGCAGAATTATGGCGTCCACGCTATGTACTTAGAATTATTTAACTTCTTAATCATAAGCTACATTGTGATGTTATCAATTTTTTGTCACGAATTATTCATCGATGGCTGACAGTGATTTCTTAATCTTTTGTGTATTTCGCTTTGAACTACTTTCTTTCGGGTTAGTGAAGCCCGTCTCGTGATATTGTCTTGTTACAAGTCCTCTTGTTAACGTTTTAAGCGTTGGGAGAATTGAGGTATAAAAAAAAGCTAAAAATGAAGTTTAATTAGGTTCTTTAAACCCTGTCGTCACTGCATAAGAACCATGAAAATCGGCGGACGTTTCCTAAATAGTGGCATTACGCCGGTATCAGCGTAATAGCCGTGCACGTTACCTTTATTTGGTTCACGGAATGCGGTGGGCAGGAGTTTTTGCCGGCCGCTCTGGGCTAACTGAATACGTGCTGGGCGAGGCTCCGTTTTGGTACTAATTGAGGTGCCACAGGACCACGCTTTTTGCGCACACCGCGTCGTCTTGCACTTGTTAGTACAGTAATCGAATTTTCTTGCTATTCAGCGGTGCTGAAAAGGATTGTACGAATGTTGTTTGCGAGGATAGATTGAGTTTCTTCAAAATTTGCAGCACACATTGTCTTTTTTTTCTTTTCTTTTAAACAGGTAAAAAATTCATTTTACACATTCAGTTTGTTTTCTCATGGGTCCATGCGTAATGAGAATTGTGTGTCATGTTTCATTTAGTTTTTCTGTTTTCTAATACTCGGATGGATAACATTCTTCAAGATCAGACGCTTTTCGAATGTAATGTGCGCCTGCTAAATTTCATAACAGTATCTCGTTCGGAAAAGTTAGTTTAATATTCTTTAATGATCGTTTGTGTCTAACAACTCGGAGAAATAGCAACAAAATTACAAAATAATAATAATAATTCCACACGTACCAGAAATGATAACATTATTCGCCTCACTATAAGCATTCAAAGCATGTCTTCCAATTGTATTTTCTAAACCATTTTAGTTGATTATCGTAATCAAATTTTGTATGGAGTTAAATTGTGCCAAGTTTAATTCTGAGAGTTCTTTGTGTTATTTTTTGGTAACATATAGGAGTTGTTCGTTATACCAGTTTGTACTTAAATTTGTAATTTTATGGTGCAGCATTTTTGCTGATTCCCCCACCCCCCCTTTTCAACTGAGTATTAGTGTGATCAATGTTTCTTCAAATACGATTGTAGGAATACACTGTACACAGAGCGACTTTAGGTTAGTAAATGTTTATACAAAATAAAATCGGCATCATCACTAACCAAGCCCTGTGACTGAGAGGTAACGCTCGTGCCTCGCATTCGGTAAGACGCGAGTTCATATACCCGTCGGGCCACCCAGAGTTTGGTTTTCTAAAATTACACCAGGGGAGTGTGAGAATGGCCCCTTCAAAAGGCCATAGCCGCATTCCTTTCCGCTCCTCGTTCACAAACTTGTCCATTCTCTAATGATCTCGACATCGACGAAGCGTAAAACCCGAAGAACAAATATATTTCTGAAATAACAAAAAAAATCCACGTGATAGGTGCTGATAATGATTACAAGTTCAAATTTCTGGCATACTTGCACATTAGACGCTTTGCTTGTGAGGGGTACGGAGCGAAAGTTTGTTTTTTATAGAGCAGAGCTTCTTCTTTTTAAGTCGCCTTCTCCTATTGGACGTTGGCGGCCCACATAGCTAGGTATGGGCGTGAAATTGCAGTATGGAAAGCCTCTTCTGATGTGCAGTTGCACCATCTCCGAATGTCCTTCAGCCACGAATTCCTTCTCCTTCCAACAGACCTTTTCCCCTGAATCTTCCCTTCAATGATGATTTGTAATAGTTGGTACCCCTCGCCTCTCATAATGTGTCCTAGATATTGCGTTTTCCTTTGCTTCATAGTGAGCAGCAGTTCTTTTTGTTTCTCCATCCGATTAAATACTTCTTCGTTTGGGATTTTCAGCGCCCAAGATAGTCTTAGGAGACGACGATACAAATACATTTCAAAAGAGACCAGACCTATAGTCTCATTAACTCTGCAAGGTCAGAGAAGCAGTGATCTACTGTGTACTCTAGTATCGGACCTCCACGTCAGTGTTTCAATAATATTGTCAAAATATTTTCGATTCCAACCTCTCCGATTTTCTGTATGCGTTTATTTACTTTTCCTTATGACTGAGTGGTAAGGTTTGCTCCTGTCGTTAGAGATGATGTGGATTCTATCATGGATCCATGAAGCCAGACTTCAGTTATCGATTTTTTCGTGAATCCTCTGCAGGTGAATACCGGAATGATTAATTCCTTCCTGATCACCATGTACAAATATGATTTCCATTCCATGCTCGCAATCTTCTCTCCACTCGTATTACTTAAACAAACACCTAGAGATCTAACCAAGGGAATAAGCTTTATCATATCGAACAACAAAGTCATAAGCCCTAGTTTACCGACTATAAACGATTCAATTATTATCATGTAGTCATTTACACACACTTACAAAACCAGAAATTATAGAAACAACCGCAGTTACTGAATAAACGCTAAAAATAGAAACCACAAGAAGTAATAAATTTTATATTTCTGCAAGACAAGCATTCGACGGTACGAATATGTGAAATATTATTGCCGAGGCTGATGGGTGAGTGGGAAGTCTCGGACATGGGATTCGGTAGGACACGTGTTAGAATCTCCTTCTGGCCATCCAGATTTCTGTTTCCAATGGTTTCCCGAAATTAATCCAGGTAAATGCCGCGCTGGTTTCTAGAAAAGGCCATGGCCGAAGAATTCCTTCAATCTCGTCGCAAGGTCACTCGACAGTAAGCATCGCTCAGTATAGTAGCAGCGTTGCGGCTTGGCACATGCTGGGTGGGAACCGTGGCCGTTCCATTCCACTCGCTTTATGGTTTCGGTTCGAAAATACAGATTTCTGTTTTCCAACTTCAGTGTAGTAGAATGTTGCGATTATACCTCAATCTATAAAGCACAGATTTCTTTCCATTGCTTGTTTAATTACTCTGTAGCTTCATTTCCAAAGCCAAAATAGAACTTTATGATGAAGACACAAACCACCAGTCTAAGTAAACTTTTTAAACAGCTGCATTCACATTGATAAATTATTTTTATCACTATCCAAACTAAACGCCGCTAAATTTGGTGCAGTTGAAAAAAAAAAAACCAAGTGTTTAATAAAGAAACAGAAAGATAAATTTACTGTCCTTCATTTGAAAATAATTTTCATTTAGAAGAAGTTATTATGCATAAACTCATTTCCAATTTTTCACTCTTCTGAATGTCTACGTGTTAACGTTCCTTCCATCCACAGCCAAGGTATCACGTAGAGTCATTATGACGTACGAAGTTGAGTCAGTGTGACTTTAAGTTGCTTCTCAGACGAGAAGAACAAAAATTATTTGAACCTTTTCAGTTTCTCATGAATCGGATACCTCAAGAAGGTGGCTGCATGTATTGTACATTCTGCTACAAAATACTTTCGTGTGTCTGTATTGCAGTTTGAGAAGTTACATACTTAACTGAACTAATCTGCAGGAGAAGTGCAATTCAGATACAAGCTCTTTCTCATCCTATAAACAGTGCACTTCTTGCAGTAATATAATCTACAGTATGTGCATGCTACCAAGCATATCCACTGCCGGTTACAATGCAGGGTGTTACCCACTAAAGAATTGTGACAGAGGATTTAACTTAAGTGGTTTTTCATTACCTTCCACCGTGTGAATAGCGTACGTGTTACGGTACGTTTAGGTGACTTCGATGTAAGTGTTGTAAGTATAAAAGAAGTGAAATGTTGAAATCCACTGCCGATTATTCAGACCTCTTCGGAATGTCACCAGTGGCGGGGCCAAACTTAATGTTCAGATTCAACAGGTGAATTAATATTAGTATGCCCCGATTCCTTATGTCCTGCTGAGAGATTTGGTATTTAACTCAAGGCATCACTGTATGTTATGGTGATTATGTATCGTTCAGCACTCTTTTTAAAACCCTGCTGTCCATGTCCCGAATAATGGAAATTTTTTCCACCAGCAGGAGTCGACAGCCTAACCAACTGTCAGCATTAGTGTCATAGCGACTTCTGTCAGAAGATGGGTTTAATACCAGTGTAAAGACTTACAATAGACATTACTGCACAGCTAGAACCATATCAGTTTGAGGATTAGAAGGCATTCGTAAAGGCAGTTCAAATTTTACGGAAGAATTGACTGTAGACACCTGTTGAGCCACCTGCGGACTTAACAATGTTGCACTATGTGGAGTAAGACAAACCCAATGTAACATTCCTAACACTGGTTAAATGAAATCGGCATATGTAAGATAGCTGTTGAAAAATAAGCTGTCTGGTAGCTCAATGGTCTAGGTGGTTGCTTTCAAAATAAATGATTCCAGGCTCAAACCAGTTCAGACAGGATTTTTAAGATCTTTGCATAACCATATGAAATATACCAGGAAGCTCCACGGTTCTGATTCTGTCATGATAGAAGAAGATTATGCAGCAAATTAATACCCCGTCACCCGTTCAAAGAACATCCTAATTTACCTGCAGATGATTGGAGACCAAGCAGACGAAACGTGTTTTGTAAGTAACATTAGGTAATGTACTCAAGAAGATTTGTTTGAAATTATAACGCAAGAGAAAGTACTAGTTTTCGCAAATTTTAGTTCACATTTTGTTGAACCACGGAGTATCTATTCAGGAAAACAGTTGGGATGATAACCTAGCGTGGTGGGTGAGCGGTAACGATCTGGCCTCGCATTCGGGATGACGCTGGTTCGAATTCTCTTCCGGCATTCCCGATTTGGGTTTTCCAAAATTCCCCCAAATCACTCCAAGCGAATGTCGTGACGATTGCTTGAAAAAACAATGGTCGAATTCCTTCCCGTTTCTTGCTCCCACCCCTCCCAGACCGTTTGTAATAAACTCGATGTCGACGAAGCGTAAAGCCATAAAAGCTGCAGATAAAAAAACAAAACAAAAATAGAGAGAAACAACTGATCGCAGGGATACGATAGTTGCTTCATTGCGGTACAAGAGGGTATGCTACTTTTAACACAAGCAAAAGTTAAAGATAATACAGATCAAACGACATTTTCATTCTGTGAGTCGTGGATGTTGGTTTGTAACTGATATATCTCCGGACCGTGCAGTTTTAAGTGGCGGATAAGATTTAGGACCAACGTTTCAACGCGTGAGGGCTGCGTTTAGGTATTTTTCCCGAGCTCGCGGTGGCCTTGTTTTTGCCTGTATGCTGTCGGAATGCTCGCAGCCCAATTGCTTCCAGCTAGGAAAATGATGCTGTTAGTTTAAAGCGAGAAAAAAGTCAACTTATGAAGAAAAAAAGGCTGACGGTGCGTTTAGCTTTCTCTCCGTTAGTATACTCAGGACAAACACGAGGCGGAACGAAAATTAATATCGCCTGCAGCCGAAACAAACAGGGACTCCGCATCCAAATTAGAGTCCAGGTGAAGAAACGGGGAAGAGCGCAAAAACAACGGCAGAGGCTTTCAGAGCTACACGAAGCGACTGCTGTTGGAGCAAGTGGAGAGGCGAGCGCTCCGGCAGCAAAACTAAAATAACGCGAGACATGCATGAACAAACCAGTAATTATGTAATTAATAACATCAAAAAAGCAAAAAATAAAAAAAAACATTGTGAAACATTACGATATAATCTGTCAACCAGTGATTTTTTCCCCCTCGATTCAGTCAACTAAGGATTACGTGCCGCCGACTCCCCCTTTTTTTTTTTACAGAGATGGTCAGTGATAATCATGAGATGAGGGGAAGGACTTGTTCTGTCCGAATTCAGACCGAGTTGCTAGACCCGGCGTACAAAACCTATTGGAGGAAAGATTGTGTTTCCCTCTTTCTGCGAAAAGTGTAACATTTCGTGTTTTGTATTATAAATGTGTTTTTGTTGTATGAAATTTGTAGTCTATGAGGTGAAAATCGGGTACCGTCCTTGCATTTGTCTGTACCAGAATTTCTTAACCTTTCACCATCCAAGCACCGGTAAAACGTCAAAATAACTCTACGGACCACTAACTTCTATGCGCCTATCTTTTTTATATAATCTGTGTATATTAGCAGCTAAGATTATCAGTTGTTATCGGGACGTACCATGGCCCCAAAAGACTCGCATCTGCAATAAGTTCTTCACAAAAAATTATTTACTTAATACTCAAAGCAACGGCGCTTTCTAATATTCCCCTTTTTAATATTTGCTACGAGTCCCACGCTGTTTTAATCCGGCCCTGGTAATTTAGTAGCAATTTAATAGCATCCTGGAAATACCATGCCTATCAGAAAGTTGGGCTTATAGCTTATACTCGCGTGTGGTATCCATGTATGTGAACAATTTTTACTATTTTTTTTATTCTACAATTAAATTCTTAACATTCACGTTCGGCCCACCTGTCCACAGGTGGTCTGCGGCCCACAGGTTGGCAAACACTGGCCTAGATGATTGCGGGAGACTGCCTAACACTGCAGTCAGGACGGCCTGTACGCGGGTACCAGACTCCAGCCTGGTACCGTTGTACCTCCCCGGTCCAGTGTACTATTAATAAATATATTAAGCGTACGAGAAGGCAGCTTTAACTAGCAGTGCTATGTTACCTGCTGCTTTTAAAAGAAAAATTTAGTAGTGTTTACTTAAAGTTCATACTGTTCCAAAAAATCAATGAGCCTATTAAATAAGGTATACTAAAAATATAGTGTATGCCATGGTATATATTGTAGTCACTACATTTTTTTTTTGTATTAATAATTAAGTATTTCTAGACCCACATAGATGGAAGATCCAGAGTGTGAATGGGAAAGTTGGTTGTGGAGACAGGTCATGCCATCAATGGTCGGAATCTTAACATTTTTTCTTCTTTACATGTGACAATGCGAAAGGCGGGGGTTGACAAGTGGCTGAAGACACCCGATTGGCCGTTGGAATGTCGCGCGCCAAGTGGACAAAGGGTGCGCGGAATGCGGACACTCCTTTTAGTGGTTCCTGATCATAAGTTTGTATGAAGTGAAAAGTGAGCAATAGAAGTGTTGTATCTGCGGGGATCTCGCCTTACTAGTGAAGTGGGTGAAACTACGTTGTCAGAAAGTATATGGTTGCTTGTAGTAGCCATGCAGAATTTTATACCGCACGCAGCACCAAAATGGTAAGGAGATTATTTCGGATCACTGCAAATGTTTGTGGATCAACAAACCAGTACACGCTCCTGGGTGAAGCAGTTCGCCAGATAAGAACTTCTCTATTTTAATTTGAGCTAGTCGGACAGTATAATTTTATGGAGAATTAAGAGTGAGTAAGCATATACGCGTAACTAGTCTCATGCAGGGTGGCACCCAAAGTACGGAATGTTTGTTAAATTTGACCGTTGTAATTATTATTATTATTTCGTATCAGAAACATACAGTTACACAATCGCAATCATCAAATTATACTGGACCAGTACTTGGCTACTTCCAGTGCATTTTCTGAGGCCTCGTACAGTTCAGCTGCCGAACAGGATGCTGGACACAGTTGACACTGGAGCATGTGCTGGACAGTCTGGTCTACACCGCAGTCGCACTTGATATCATTGATCTCAGCATAGCCCCATCTTACCAAGTTCACTTTGCATCTGCCCACTCCTGATATCAGCAGTAATGTTTCTGGTGTAAAAGGATTAGCCGTCAGGTCATTTTGATTCATTCTCTGACGTTGTCCAGGGTACGCCTGATTGCTATTGTAATTAAAGTAAAGTGATTAAAATTTCTTGTTATGATTAAAGACGTTAAACTCTGTATATGTGTGTAAATAAATTTCTAATTATGTAACTAACTCTTTGTTCAGAACAAATCTGATCCGTTCCCTGCAAAGATTAAAATGCTTATATGATATCAAGGCAAGAAGTTTTGATATTTTAATTTTTTTTAAATTAAGTTATCTGAATAGTTGGCTGTTACAAAGCACAGAGACGGTCGGTCCGTCACAATATAGTTTGTTACAAAAATACTGCTGTACAGAATTAAACAACGTAAATCACTCATGTGTATTCACTAGGGTTAGAAGGCATGTTAACAAGGAAAAGACTATAGTAGCTGTGACATGTTATGAGGATAGTGGAGGAGAGGATGCCGAAGATAGGACAACTGAACGTCGGGAAGGGAAGGAGGCCAGTTGGAAGACGTCGGGCAAGATGGATGGACCAAGTGAAGAAAGACGCAGGGGCTAAGGGAGACGTTTTGAGAAAAGTGATGGAGGAAAAATCTTGGAATGACCGCAAGACATGGAAGAGGTTGTGCAGGATAACCCGCAAAGGCGGAAACGTCTAATGATGATGATGATATTGGAATAGATTTCGAAACTTTTTGATCAAAAATAAAAAATAGAGAAATATGAATGCAAATACGGGTAAATAAGACCTAAAAATGACAAAATATGACAAAACATTTAAAAGTTACTATACATTAAAATATGCGCAAATATTCATCATTTATTTTATCTAGTAGTGTCGCTTTCATGTAGACATAATTTGCTTCCGTGAACTGACTGAACCATTGGGAAATTAAGTTAAAAAAAATTTTTTGTTATCAAATAATATACAGAAAAAACTCTTTAGTCTATACTAAAATACTCCTCTCCAAATTCCTCGCCGTAACTGCGTTAACTTATCATTTTTAGTTAGTACTTTCTGATCCACTGCAGATTTAACACTGACTGGGGATTATTTTCAGAAGTATTGGTTACAGTGAAACATTGATTGATGCGGCTCAACGCAGGCATGCTTCTGCTGCTGCTGCTGCATTCCCGAAATTAAAGTTTAGAGGGTGACAATATTGTTAAATGTATAACTTTAAGTTTTGACTGGTGAGCTATGATCAATTTCCTTTTCTCCCAATGTATAATAGGAGTACATTTCAGTGAATATTTTTAAAAAAATATCTTCTCGTTTATAACTTCTAGTGAACTCCCGGTACTATTAAAAATTTCCATATTTTCCTCAAAATATGATCATATGACCATAAATGTTTTCATAATATGATCAAAACTTGTAAAATGGCTTGAATATCCATTTATAAGCTATATAAAAGACATTTAAAAACAGTGAGA
The DNA here is from genome assembly GCA_031002005.1 of Vandiemenella viatica. Taxonomy (NCBI): domain Eukaryota; kingdom Metazoa; phylum Arthropoda; class Insecta; order Orthoptera; family Morabidae; genus Vandiemenella; species Vandiemenella viatica. Next base: position 47,479,248 of record CM061914.1, read on the forward strand.
AATGTCCAATCAGTGTTTAATTCGGCATTACAGGTCAGAAAGAAGACAGGAAAAACATATGACTTGCCATAAAGATCCGAACCCTAGCAATCACAGTTCTTCGCCCATTTCCAGAGATGCCTAAGTATACCGACGCAATAGTATGTGTAAAAAAGTGGTGTAAGAGTTTTGGAAAGTTATCGGATTTATTTCGACGGTTCTGCGTGTAACCTGTTGCGTTTCGTGTTTCTTAATTGGGCTTTTAGAGCCTCACGACGACTCGGAAACGAGGTAATTAGATCAAGGAGAAATGAAAGCAAGTGGGAATGGCTTTTACGAGCGATTTTTATTTCTTGGGAGGTCGTTAGAAGCCGGAGATGAGTGGGGACAAGGAACGGGGAGGAAAGAAACCATCCCGTCATTCACATGGAGTGATATATGGAAATCATGGAAAACCGAAATCAGGATGGCTCGACCGGGGATCGAACCCAGATATTGCCTATTGTTACTTCTCAGCAGCCAGGATCGGTGCGAATTGCCATCCTGCAAGTTTCTCGTTCTTTTATTTACGAGAAAATACTATCATAAATTGGTTTGATAGGGTCTTTACACTTCTCAAGTAATTACCACATTCAGAGATAATATTTTAAAAGATTTCGGTAATACTAACAGACAAAAATGGTTACTAACTGGAACTTCCCGTTAATTGGCTTATGTTTCTATTGTAAAACCAAAATTTCCCCTTAAATGAGTTGTGTTACTATCGAGGAGTAGTAAGGAATCTTACAGGGGGCTTTGGAATGGTTATACGGCCTGCCCAATAACTTTTTTCAACCTCCGCTTTCTTTTTTATTTGAAACAAATCATAAAAAGCCTGAATTCTCTGTCCGGTCCATCCAAAATTCGATACACAATGGTTTCCCGAAATCACTTAAGGCGAATACGTGGATATTCTTTCCAAAGGCCATGGTTTAATTCCGACTCGTTCCTTGTCCTAATTTTTTTCCTTGCATCAGTAACATTCACACCTGTTCATACATATATATATATATTTACCTGGCATCAGTAATATGTTATAGAGCGATAGAACGGTCTGGTGGCACAATGTTTAAGACGTCTGACTAGAGATCCAAATCCTGGTTTCCGCTGGGATTGTCAAAGGCCTTTAAACCGACGTTCGACTCTGAAACTGCTTATTGTGTAATGTGAAGTACGCCAGAACGCTTCCGTGGTTCGCATTCCACTATAAGCTGTAGGAACAGCAATAACGGTTTTGGTAGTTGGCCAGCAAGAATCGAGAACTCTGTCACTTGGCGGCAAATGGCTCCTTAAGGATCTCCCGACCAACAATACCTTAATGATTTGATTTTGAATAATATTTGGTGTTCCAATTTCTCTGGTCAGTTTCCAAGGGAAACGTGCACTCCGCCTTTCACTGGCGATTTAGTATGTGTGCACCAGTTGTAATGTGAGCAAATTATCATATGTTGCCATTATGAATATGTTGCTCGAGAAGTGACAAGGTTTCTAGTGATGATATTTGATGATAAAACTGTCTTTGAAGTTACTTCTTAGTAACTGTGTTCTGATTTATAACTTACTTATGTTCGGCGATCTATCGTTCAAATTGATAAAGTCCTTGTTTGGTGCTCAAGATTTTTACTTATTCTTTCTTGTAAAGATGAGGTCAAAGTAGGGCAATAGTTGTCCAGACAGCAGGTCTTAATGCTACGACTGAAGGAAGTGGCCTCAGTGATATGATGGAAGTTGACTATATCCTATCACGTGATTATCATTATTGAGCCTCTGGAAGTTTTATTAATCTTAGGCTAACATACGACGGGTGATCAGAAATTAAGGTTACAGGGCAGATATTACTTGAGTAATCAATAGTGTTCGGTAATTCTAAGACATGCGGTTGGTGACTGTGCAGAGGTCAACCACCCGCCATCTACAGCGCTAGTTGCAGGTAGACACGAAGGGCGACTTGTGTGGAAAACTGGTCTCGTGAAGAAATCCGCTCATTTATTCGATTTCTGTGCTCGAAACATGTAACCGCGGCTGAAATTCACCGGCAGCGGTTAGAGGTTTACGGAAAGACTGTAATGTCTTTTCAGCATGTCGCAGAATGGTGCCGAAAGTTTGCGGTCTGTAGAGAAAACGTCACCGACGAGGATCGCAGGGGCTAACCCAGGTACATAATCAACCACCCTCCCTACAGCACGGACCTCCTCACCTAGAAGGCCGACGATTCGCATCAGACGAGGGGATACAACCCTTCGCCACAATGTGGCTGAACACGCAAGAACAGGAGTTTCACCAAGGGAGAATATTCAGACTCGTCCCACGAAGCGACAAATCCCATAAACTGATATGTCGACAAATAACCTAATATTTGTACTATCAGTTGGCTGTAAGAAATAAAATGTACATTTTTCGGTACAGGCTTTGGTTTCTGATCACTCTTCTTATATTTGTTGTTGCTGAGTAGTGTACAGAACTCGACTAGCAGTTAGTGTCGAATGCATCCGGCCAACCTGCAGCCTGGGACCGAACCCCGGGCAGCCACCTGCCTGATGAGAAGCAAACAGTGGTCGGCTCCCATTAGCGGCATAATGAGAGCCGTGTCTGCCTCGGTTCGCTAATGAGAAACTTAATCAGTGTCAGACCGACGGCCTCATATTGCCTCATCATCAAAAGGCGACCGCCTGATTGAGTGAGAGGTCAGGCCTCCTGTACCAGTGACTACCACGGAGGCTCACAAACAGGTAGTTGTCCTGGCTAGTTAGGTTCTACGACGCTGATAAAATAATACAAGCATGAGACCCATGCAGCTTTCCTTTAGGCTTTTTGTTTCAGTATTCATTTACAGGTACAAGTACATGTGTTGAGGTCTTTTCCGATATCCAAAGCCATTATACCCACTGGCGGATCCAGGGGGGGGGGGGGCTCTACTGATCATTTAAGGGCGCATGACTATAAAGCCTACCCCTGCCCGACGCCGACTCAAGTCTCCTCCCCCCCCTCTCCCAAACGAAATCTGCTAAAGTCCCCGCCCCAAAACCAAAATCCACTCAACCCCCCCCCCCCAAAAACAAAAATCCTGGATCCATCACTGATTATATCTCTGCGTCAGTGAATGTATATGAGCGGTCTGCTATCACAGTTGGTAAGACCCTCTCCTACTCAATTTAGGGTCCCGGGTTTTGAAGCCAGCTGTGGTAAGGAATTTTTACGAGCTGTGCTTTGTTTATATGACGTAGGCCAGGTCGAAGCTTTAGGTTACAGAGGAAAGGAACTGGCCGTCCTACCCTTTATACGGTGGCGTAACACGACTCCTTCGAAGGATCCAACCAACCTTCAGGTTATGGACTAACATAAGATTTTTATATACCGATATATACATGTGATTTTTTTATCTTAATTAATATTAACGGGTCCTTTCTGGTTCTTAACGTGCTGTATCTATATTTTAACATCAAATATACATATTATTCTATTACACAGAGCTTGATAGTGATCTTAACTTCAAAGTAGGAAACTTCGTGTTCTCAACAAAAATAGAGCAAACCGATGAAGATCAGTGTTAGTATTTCTATGGTATGCTCACGAAGCGTATTATTAACACGATGATCCACAAAGTTAACGTTGTTGACCGAGCGTGGTGGGTGAGCGGTAACGCTCTGGTTTGCATTCGGGAGGACATGGGTTCAAATTCACGTCACGGCATCCAGGTTTGGGTTTTCCATGGTTTCCCCAAATCACTCCAGACGAATGCCAGAACGTTTCCTTCAAGACGCCACGGACAAATTCTTTAAGGTTCCTTGCCCCCAGTACTTTCTCGACTCATATGACCTCGACGACGATGAGGAACTGATGATGTGTGAGAATGCTTCACGTGGCAAACGGGCCACAACTGATGACTTTCATACTGATTGCAATGGAGCATTGAGATCTCACCCATGCTACACAGCCCCGGGTATGCTGTTAGAGACGTTTCTTTTCCGAAGCTGGAGAAATTGTTGATCCTTTGACTTGCTAACCGATTTTTTTTTCCTCCTCCCAAATGAAGAAGAGATATGTCCGCATCAAGCTAGATGTTAGCGGAAGTGGTGAGTAATAAACGCTGAATACTTGGATTGCATATTTGATCGTCAAGATCCTTCGTAGTAAGTGCTTACTTGTAGGTCTTTGTCCATAGCACCATCAGCGTATATTCGCTGGTTTTTAAAATCAACGTTTTGGCATAGTGTTTAATACATCACGGTTATATTCCATCTGTATTACTTTATTTACTAGTTACGGGGAGAAAAACTGATTTGATCTTACGTCTTGAATATCTTATTTCGTTAGCCGTATGGCTGCACCGTATAAAGTTTGGTAATTGGATAATTGCTGCTAATTCCGCTATGGAGCCTGATAATCACTTCGTGTTGTAAGCGATATATATACTTCGAATATCACGACCAGCGAAATTTGCCGACGACAATAATCGTACATCTGACTCCTGTCCATGCACATGCTTACGTATTCTTTTTTTTATTTTACCTTCTCCTGTTTCTCCACTTACCAGATATTAACCAGTTACCTTAATTCTTTCCATATGGCCTCCAATATCTGCTGTATGACCAACGATTTAATCTCAATACAGTTAATTAACTATCTAGTATATTTCTCTTAAATAACTCGTCGAGATTTTCTTTCATACATTAATATTGCAATTTATTTTACAGTCCTACAGATGTATTAAGGTTAACAATTAGTACTTATCTTTATTACGTTTCACAATGCTTAATATTCAATTGACATCCAGCATCACATATCTTTGGCTTCAGGCTATTTACATATCACATTCAAAGATTAATGGACTCTACCACCCAACGAGGATTGATTCAATTTCATTTTAGGCTTCCCTTTCTCGAAACCTCTTGTTTATAGCATTATCATCCGATTTTAATGGCTTCCATCAACCAGTTTCTTCCATACATCATCCTTCTTTTTTTTCCTTAACTATCCATCCACCAAAGATACTGTTTCATATCTTTGGTGACATCTTTGACCGTTTTAACTAACGTTAGTATTGCATTTTATCCATACCCATAAAATGCCAGGCTTGGTCATCATGTACCAATGTCTGTCACTCTGATGTCTCGCTTTCCGCCTCCGCTGCCCAACCAACAGCGACCGGGGATGTTCCAGGTTATACGCATTATTTAATAACAGCTCTATTTTACTGAGCATGCCAGCACACGAAAAGAAAAATATGTATTTCGTACAAATCGACGTATTAACTATTAGTTGCTTTTTCTCGATTAAAATTCTAAGTAGATTTTTTTTATATCCTCTGTCCAGCGATATTGTTGTTACAGCAAGCTAAGAAATATCTACATTACATAATTTTGAAGATTATGCACAATTGAAATATGTACAAATAAGGTTATAAACATTACATAGCAACAATTCTATTTATTTAGTCAATCTCAATCAATTGGCAGAACATTCCTTTCACCCGTCATTTTTGATGGTCTTTAGAGGCTAGTTGTTCTAAATTTGTTGTTGTTGTTGCTTTACGCCTCGTCGATGGCTTAGGTCATTAGAGGCGGGATGGGACTGGGGACAAGGAAAGGGGAAGGAATTCGGCCATGGCCTTTTAGAAGGAAGCATCCCGGTATTCGCCTGGAGTGATTTGGGGGAAACCATGGAACACCCAAATCTGGATGCCCGGATGGGAACCCGCGTCCTCCCGAATGCGAGGCCAGACCGTTAACCGTTCACCCACTACGCTCGGTTTCTAAATTTACGCAGATATGTCCACAATAATGGTCTTAATTCTAAGGACAACGTGCCTTTCGTAATCTATTTATCCATGGCGTGCACCGCGATACGAAGTGACTACGAGGGTGTGATTACTCTGCTCGTGTCTCTGGGCTTGTGCTCGCGTTGCAGAACGTATCGCCGCTCGTGACCGAACGCCTGCTCCGCTCGGCGCAATTTGTCAAATTGAGCGCGCTCGCTCGGTCCGCTTCTAACGAGTGCTGCGCGATCGCTTCAGATTAGGCGTAACCGTCCGCGTAATGAGCCTAATTTTTATTGCCATTTAATTAAACATCGGACTAATAGAATTAAATTTACGTATTTTTTTAAATTCTGTATCGCCGATCCGTAATTAACAACTCGTCGCGGTCCGGTCCGCCCGCCATCTCTCAAACGAGGCATTCGTTTCGTATTAAGTTATACAGGCAGACCCCGCCGCGCCGCGCCGGCGTAATTACGGCAGCGTACTGCGACCGGACACGAAAAACCTGTCCGACTAATTTATCTAAATCGTATCATTTATTTTCGCCGCCGCAGGCTCGTATATCTCTGCGTGCTCGAGGGAAAAATCGAGCGTGCGTTATTTTGACATCAGCGTTTCGAACGAGATTGCCGCCGTACATCATACGCTAATGTCCATACAGTTCCGTTTAATTTACGCGGCGGGATTGGGTTCCGGAATATTTTTAACCCGGGCCGGTCTAAATTGCTCCTCCGTGAACAGCTGCCTCGCGCCAGGCGGCAGTTAGGGATTTCTAAACAGGTGTCTGAGGCCGCGCCTCGTCGACCTTGGCGGGGTCAGGGGAGTGCGGGTGAATCCTGTCACTGAGTCTTCACTCGTTCCAGTCTCTTCAAGGACACACAGACTTTTTTCCTAGATAATTCTACCGTTAGGTGTTGGTGCTCTTTTTGTTCCTTTTTTTCCCACTGTCTGCACGGCTGTTGGTGAAGTCCCACTACCTTTGGTAGTATAACTACTAGGTGTCAGTTGGATGTTGTTTTGGGGAAAATGGCTATGGACGCCGTAGGCGTCCTTATATTAAAACCCCCTACTGGTTTCGTATGGTCAGTTGGGGATGATCGCCGTAATCAGCTGCGTTAGAAACTGGACGATTTTCCCCAATTGATTTTCTCGTTTTGTCTCGTGGTTGCAGCATTGGTACACGTGCTGGACAGTTTTGTCGGTAGGCGGATGGTTTTTACTGCGGCTTGATGTCCTTTTCTGTGGGCCGCCCGGTCCTTGGGCTGGTTGTATGTGGCTGGGTTTATGTTGACATCTTCCGATGGTGGCTTGGAGCCTTCCTCTTCACAGGACATCCCCCGTAACTGGCTGCGTGGTCAGAACCACAGTTAGCACATGTCGGCGTTGCTTCTCGCGGACGTGAGCAAACCAGGGTTCTGTGGTTTCCGCCGCAGCGGACGCAACACACTTGCTTGTGGCAGCCCGAGGCTTGGTGTCCGAAGCCTTGGCAACGGAAGCATTGCTGTATCGCTGCCATCGGTCTCCTCCTCTTTGGCCGGTTTTTTAAAGTTCCGTCCGCGGTGTGCTTAGCTTTTGTGGGCACGCTCCTGGTTCATTTGCTCAAGCAATTATTTTTTCCTTGCTCCATGTACAACTGTGAGAGAAATTGGATTGTCATAATTTATCGTACTTGTCATTTATTCATTTATAATATAATTTATCCTGTCATAGCTTTCTGTAGTTACGGTTTGGGGCCACTACAAGTGTCAACTTTTAACTGTGTTTCCTGTTAAATAGCTTTGTGGACTGTCTACCTGTTATGGAATAAATGTGAGGACCGTCTCAGCATAGACATAGGTTACTACTGAATATGCAGTTGGTGGCTCAGTGGTTAAGGCGTCTGACTGGAAATCGAAAGGTCCCCGGTTCGAATCCCAGTTTCGGCTTGGATTTTCAAAGGCTCTTAACCAGACCTTCACCTCTGGCACAGCTTGCTGTGTAATGTGAAGTACGCCAGAACGCTTCCGTGGCTCTGATTCTACGTTAAAAACTGTAGGTACCCTGTACCCGGTAGGATTACCAAGTTAGGTTAGCTAACCACGAAAAGAGATGAAAACTCTATCACTTGGCAACGGAACAATCCTTCGAGATATCCCGGCCAACAATATCACAAGTGTTTTGACTAAAGAATAGTGCCTAAAAATCTTATGTCTTCTCCTCCGTCTCAAACAACTTGCTAAAACTATCTGGAAGATTACTCGCGTCGGAATTTGAAGCCGGTTCTTTCAGATTGCCAATTCAGTCCAGTAGCAGATGCGTCACCTTGATAAGAAGTCACTACTTTTTTGTGTTTGTTTGCGCTGGAACTTCTTGAAGATGTAACACAGATTAATTTGAAATCTCAATACATTTCTTTTAGTTATAATAGGTAACACTGTTTAAAATTAATTTCTTTATGAGAATTACGTAGGCCTACCGCTAATTCTTAAAACCAAAAAAGTTCCATTAGTCATGGCACCAATTGAGACATTACTGTGTTGTTCAACACGGTTGTTTTTAAATCGAAACAATTTTGTAAAAATAAAATATTTAGTAGTAGTAAAAAGTAGTCGTAGAAGATATGAGAAACAAGGCCGGGAGACTTACCTTCGTAATCTGTGAGCGGAATGGATCAGATAAGGAGAGAAAATCTCGCCTACCTCGTTACAGTAAACTTATTTTTTATCCTTCGTCCTTCCAGGAACGTTGCAGGTGGCTCGAGATAAATGTAATTACACTGGCGATGATTGATTTCCCTGTGCCAGCAACGGCGGAAATAAGTGTTTATGAAACAGTGTGGCGCGCTGACAGTTTTTCGCTGCTGTAATTACGTCTACTCTGAGAGATGGCTTATCGTCTGGACGAGACTCGCTCATTGGTCGGCTGTGGAAGCTACTGTGCCTCTGGACGCTTTTCTTTTCTCTTTCTCTTTTTACCTGTTAGATTTGGCCACAAGTGATCATAGATCTCACCGCCTTGATACAGGTTTTTCATACGTCTGAAACTGGTGTTTGGGCGGTTGTGTACGTAGCGACAGATATAAACCGAGCAGGTATAATTACCAAAAATTAGTAAGCCAGAAAAAGGATGGTTCGAGAGTAAAGAAGTTTTGTGTCAGAATCTGATAAGGTGCATGACATTGGCCACAAGTTAATACTGCAGCTTAATAGTTTTCCGGGAACAGAAAAAAAGTAACTTTTTCACTCTGTCCAATTAAGTGGTTTTCATGTTTCTATGCAAATTTTCATACATATATTTAACAAATATTAGGTGAAGGCTTCCGCGGCTATGAACATTTTTCCGTAATCAAAGGGCAGTTCCTGTTTTACTTTGTGTTTATAACAGAGAAACTGAAAACTAGGAATGCATCCACATCCGCGGAACTTTCGCATGAAATTCTACCTCCGCATCCTCATTGGCATCCGCAGTTTTTAACACGAATGTATAACGGAAGTTCTGTTTACATTATATATATTTTTTCTCTTAGAATAGAAATTCAGCCAATCTTTGTTAAGTTAACAACAACGTTGTTATTTTTTTCTTACTACCTGCGATAAAAGTTACAGTGAACTGAACGGTGTTGTTACCTAAGCGACGAACTTACAAGTTTGAAATTGCGTGTAAAGTAAAGCGATCTATTCATGGTCCAACTTGTAATGCTCCCGTGTAGAACTACCGTAGGATGCGCTGACCCATTCACGCTACTAGAAGAGGTCCAACAAGATGTTTCAAGCAGTGCTTCCCACTCGTATTTTCTCGCCGCACACCATTTCCTCACCGCACGCTTGTAGGATGTTCGCTCCAATAACGATCCAACGCCGTAGCTCGTTGGACTGCACGTACCTGCATGGGTTGTCTGGGTGCCCAACAACGTCCAACACGTCGTTCAACGCCTTTCACGGGCCAGCTAGAGTCCTACATCCGAAAATCGGATCACCGTAATTCTACAAGTTGGATGATGAATGGGCTGCTAGAGCGGTGTGGCCTCGTGCTTATCGCTCGATGTGACATAACGGAAATATTTTTTAAAAAGATTAAAGAACATAATATTTAGCAACTTGAGCAGAAATGAAAATTAATAATATATACTCTTAGAGAAAAGCAAGACGATATAGGTTGCTATGGAAATAAATACTCATGAGATGTTAGCTATCGGCGTAGAAGCGTAGATCGGGTGTTCGTGATTATCATTGCCTAAAAAGAACCTGCATATTCGGATGTAATCCCTAGTGGATTAAAATAATATACAATAGACAAAAAACGTTTGGATCGAAAGAACGGAATTCTTTAAATTATAATTATGATCACTCCATCAAATATACGATAGCGCCACATGGCGACCGTGACAGGACTTGCATTTGTGTGTATTTTCTGAAATGGTTTTTAGTTTGTTTTGTTATGTTGTTAGTATTAAGAAGAGAGTGTGTTGTAAAATGTTTGTAAAAATTCTAATAGGGATAAGAGAAATGGGGATCACGAGATGCAAGGTTACTCTTATAAGTTTACCGATGTATTTTTACGCAAAGTCATGGTAAACTTGAGGAGGCATGTGGCATAACGGAAATATTTTTTAAAAAGATTAAAGAACATAATATTTAGCTCCTTGAGCAGAGATGAAAATTAATAATATATATACTCTTAGAGAAAAGCAAGACGATATAGGTTGCTATGGAAATATTTACTTAAGAGATGTTAGCTATCGGTGTAGAAGCGTAAATCGGGTGTTTGTGATTATCATTGCCTAAAAAAGAACCTGCATATTCGGATGTAATCCTTAGTGGATTAAAATAATTTACAATAAACAAAAACTGTTTGGATCGAAACAACTGAATTCTTTATAATTATTATCACTCCATCAAATATCGAAAGCGTCACATCGAATTAGTCGAGCCCTGAACTCTCCAAAATTAATATGACAAAGACTGTTTTGTTGAGGAGAGCGTAGTTATGTAAATAATTTAATTCACTTGTGACAACATACCACTTTTTTTGTTGAAAGATGAGGCATAAAATAAATCAAAATGGTAGTATTATATGGAAATAGGCTATGCTTATGTAAAATGCAAAATTTGTGATAAAAAGTATACTTATTTTGATTTTAAGTTTATTATTCATAAAAATTTAAAATCTAAGTAACTATAATTTTTTTTACATCCGCTTCCGTAAAACATCCGCATCCGCGGAGATCAAACACTGAACCTCCGCAACTGCATTCCCAAAATGACTTCCGTTACAACCGATTCAATGTTTTTTATGTACGTCAGAGTGTGGGCTTCGTCGGAGTGTGTTTGGTTTCCTCGCAACCTTCTCTCACGTTATATGCTTATTACTTAGCCAATGTAAGTAATGTGACATGATCTTTGCAGGAGGTGGAGTCCGGGCTGAACGTTGTGTGTGGTTGTGTTTCAGGATGAGAGCGAGTCCCAGGCGAAGAGGTGGCTGCCCAGCTCACTCACGTTATATGCTTATTACTTAGCCAATGTAAGTAATGTGACATGATCTTTGCAGGAGGTGGAGTCCAGGCTGAACGTTGTGTGTGGTTGTGTTTCAGGATGAGAGCGAGTCCCAGGCGAAGAGGTGGCTGCCCAGCGCACCACGACCTCCGTCCAGCCCGATGCATCCGACCTCCAGAGAGGTGAGTCCAAACTCAACCACATCAGTATCTATCTCCCTTGTATTTTAACATCTGCTACAGTTTCAGTGGTTAGAAGAAGCCATGTAGTGGGTAGGGAAAACACATTGTTCCATCGTTTTCTTTTCTTCAAATTTTATTTATGGTTATTGCTCTTTTTATAATAAAATTTGTAATTTCTAGTAGTGGACGGGTGAATATAGCCGGCAAAGCGTGATTACAATATTTGCATGGAGAAATTTAGATAAACAACTCACTGCGAAAACTAGTTGGATCTCAGTGGGGCTGTCAACCACAAACTATACGTACATCAGCAATGGCCCTTTGTTACTCTGTAGCAGAATTATTTGCCGATGATTTATCGTGAAATCAAAACCCAGGAAGACTGCGCGTTGTTACAAGACGATATTATGAAAATAATTGCGCGGTGTAAACGTTGGAAGTAGCAGTTAAACGCTAAAAAGTGCCAAGTCATGCGTGTAAGTAAAAAGGTGACAGCATTAGCTCTGAATATACAATTATGGTACTGTCCTTAGAGCGGTAGATTCCGCTAAATACCTAGGAGTAACAATTCGTGATAATTTGTCGTGGAATGAGCATATCGAGAATGTAATTGGGAAAGCGAATCGTATGCTTCGATTTCTAGGTCGTAATTTAAAACAATGTACTCCGCAAGTTAAATCGATTGCATACAAGTCACTAGTGCGGCCTCACTTAGAATATTGTTGCTCTGTATGGGGTGCCCATCAAAAGGGATTAATAGAGGCATTAGAGATGGTCCAAAGAAGAGCCGCCCGATTCGTGACACGTATATATAGTTGGAGGTAAAGCGTAAGTGCGATGTTGAAGGAGTTAGGTTGGGAAGACCTGGAACACCGAAGGCGTTGCTCTCGACGGAAGCTATTGAAAAATTCACGACTGACATATTTCATAATGACAGCAAACAAATATTGCTACCAGCAACATTCGTATCTCGGAATTACCATGAAAATAAGATAACAGAAATCAGGGCCAGAACCGATTCTTTTCTGTATTCATTTTTTCCACGAGCGATCAGGGAATGGAATAGAATGGATTTACCGGGCGAGTAGCAGCTTTCGATAAAGCTCTCCGGCCATCCTGATCTGGGTTTTCCCAGATTACTCCACGGGAATGCTGGGATGGTTCCTCACAATAGCCCATGGGCACCTCCTGCCATATCCCATATATCCCTTCCAAGCCATTACCTTTCCGGATAGGTGCAATGCACCCTCCGCCACACACTTTTAGTGAATCGCGGAGCAATAGTAATAGTAATAGTAGAATATGCATGACCAGTTTATTACTCATCATCTCGCACCTAACAGGTGGATGTAGCCCTCAATAACACCTGTAGACTAGTGACAGGCTGCCTAAAGCCTACCCCAGTTGACAGGCTTTACCAGCTTTCGGCGATTGCACCACCCAGTATCCGGAGAGAAGTGGCTGCGAACAAGCAGAGGACAAAAGTACAACGGGAAAACGCTCATCCACTGCACGGCCATACACCACCAGCCCATAGACTCAACTCCAGAAAAAGCTTCCTCAGAACATCATCGTGGGAACTAATTGGGTCACCTGAAAAGGCAAAAGTACAGTTGTGGACAATGAAGGTCCTTAACATCTCGGGACCACTGACAGTTGCAGAGCGCTTGCCACCTGGTCACGCAAAGGACTGTAACGTTTGGCTGTCCTTAAATCGATTGCGATCTGGAGTGAGCAGGTCCAAGGAAAACCTAGTGAAATGAGGTTATACTGACGCTACCACTCTACCAGTATTAAATGCGAGTGTGGTGAGGACCAAATAGTGATCCATATGCTCGGGTGCCCTATGTGTCCATCATGATGCAACCAAGATGATCTGTTCCGAGCAATATCGAATGCACTTGAGGTTGCGAAGTACTGGGCGAAATATGTTTAAAGTTGTTAATTTGCACAATGTTTTAACTGTTTATTTGATGTTTATGATTCGATAATAATAATAATCGAAATTAGCAGGAGCGGATAGCAATCTTAAGAACATTTTGTTATATACACTCACGTATCAACAAAATAATGTGTGTGAAATTAAATATACGAACAGAAATCGTTATTAAGACCACCAGTGTTCGGAACTTATGGATCCCTGCCTTGTGTTTGACAGGTGCTTCACGTGAGGTCGACATATTGTCGTTTTGTGACTCTGGGGAGTGGTGGTTCGTTGTTTGGCCAGCCGGCGGCTGTTGCCGTTTCGGCCGGTCACCGTCCGTCGGTTTTCCAGTTTTTGTGCGGCCGCTCCGCCCGTGTTGACAACGCACGCGGGTAATTTGCCTAATGGCCGTGATGGCGGTGTTTTTCCCGTTCCCTGCCTCCTAATAGCCAGATTATCTTCTTAGGGGCCGACTAGGGTCCTAGGCGTCTTACGGGAGAACCAGTGCAGGAAGGGAGCTTCATCAGCCGAAGGAAAAAAGACTCTTATTTGGCACGGTATGTGGCTGTGACTAATAGCACTATCAAACTCCTCTAGCAGGCTGTGATGTAAGTTTTGGTCGATATTTTGAAGCCCCAAGCTACAAAGCGAAAAACTGTACTGTTACAGTTGTTAATCAGATTATAATCTTGTGCATAACTAACAACAACAAAAATCTGTTTGTATACGAGCATAAAGTAAACAGTTGACTTGGTTGATACCCTAATGTATTTTGGTGTATTCTTAAAACCAACATGAAACGGCACCAGCATATAACTTCGGCCATAGGTACAGCTAATTCTAGACTGCGATTCATAGGACTAATTTTGAACCGTAAAGCACATACAACGGAGACAGAGCTGAAGAAGGAGTCACGATCTCACATGTAAAACAAAGTATGTAGAATGCAAACACAGTAATGAAAAACATATCAAAACGAAATTTGGAAAAAATTTTGACGACCGAAAAATGTAAATATCTGCATAAATGGATCCAACCCAATGGGCTACATAAGGAAGCTAGAAAGATGGAACTAGCATTTAGAGCAGGGGTGGCCAATCCGTGGCCCGCCTTGAATATTTTTCCGGGCCGCGAGATACATCACACTTTACAAAATATATTTATTTTATAATGGCCATAGTAGTGAAAACCAATGTTAAAAAATATATTATTTGTGCATCCATATTTTCAAAATGTATTTCATTTATATTTATATATATCATTTTTAGTATTATATATTTATTTAAAATGTGCGGTTGGTATCATTATTGTTATATTATATATGTTTACATGTAAGAATAATAGTAAATACAATAATAATAATTCATTACGTTTCAATTTTCGCTCCAAAAAATTCTTTAGTGTGTCTAAATCTAATATGGGATATATAATTTTATATGCGGCCCGCGGAGTTATCATGTATTTCCAAACTGGCTCGCAAGACCATTTGGGTTGGTTATCCCTGATTTAGACTAATCCAAAACAGAGAAACAAGAAAGTGATCTCCATTAAAATAAAGAGCAGACATTATACAACAGTTGTCAACACGGAGGCAATGTTCAGCTCCGAATACCTGGTGTTGAATAAGAAAATGGAATTAGGGGAAAAAATAGAGTAAAATCTTAACCAATAAAGGGAAAAGGTGGTAGGGCTACTTGATGGAAGAGGAAAAATGAAGAACTATATTGGTATGTAGAGAAAATTACATAGACCATCACAGAGAAGGCAGAACTTTTGTGGACATCTTATGAGAATGAGTGAGAGTGGGTTAACAATAACAATTTTCAGTAAGCTGAAATGTAAAACAGATAGTGTGTCACTCATAGATAATGTGTAACTAAAAAACTAAGGATTTTCAGAGATATGTTATATGGATTTTTTTTTTTTTTTTTTTTATGTGAGCAACCTGCTCCTAATGTTTGTAAAAGTATTTTCGAGACACCCTGTATGTTAATTAAATTCGTCATACGTTTTATTTACGCAGAATGGAATAGTACGAGAGGAGAGATCAAGTAAGTTCCATTAATGCCTTTGCCGAATTTAATTGTTTCTATAACAGTGGGTGCGTAAGTATCATGTTCTTTTGAGGAACGGCCTATGCGCTAGCGTGGCATTATTTTGGTACTGGCGCCTCCTCAGGCGTCAAACTCGTCAGTGGGGATTGAAACCTTTGTCTCAGCTGCTGTTCCACAAGGATGGATACTGAGTCCAGTTGACCTGCTCCTCACGTCTGGTGCGGTCTGACGGAAGTCTCTACGTGCTCTCGGCTGCCGACTTTACTGCTGCCGACTTTGACGTTTGGACGCAAACCCCATTCGTCGGCTGGCGTCGCACTCAGCGGGAATGCAGAGCATCTTTAACTGCAGTAGCTCCCATCAATGTTGTCTAATTTTATCATTGTTACGAAGTTAGGTGAGATATTTGGGTAAGGAACAAATGCCACTGTTCATTTTAGGAAACACCCACAATAGTTAGTGGCTGACCATTTTGGTCTGTTTTGTTCAAAGATTTGTTTATAGTACTCTCAAATCCACAACTTATTCTGAGATTAAACACGAATAATTAAACCACGAAGGTTTAAATATTGATGAAGCCGAGAAGGAATACAGAATTTGGCTTTGTGAATGGCGACTGCTGAATTTACGTTGTCGTTTCAGGTAATTTATTTTTAATATTAGGAACGTTCTTAGCAGAAACTAAGTAGTTCAACAAAAGTAAGTATACTGTGGAGAGATACAAATTATCCATAATTTGCTCTCGTTTCTGGTGTAGATAGGTGGATGTTGTTTTCAGCGGTTTGTTAAATTTGCGATTCCATGCTTATGTTGTGGTATTCTTCCGATTTATTGTCGTTGAAGTCATGATACCACTGTTATGACTGCATGTTATTGCTGAATACCTCAGACGGGTAGAAGAGGATTTGCAGCAAATAGTTGGTGTGCGCTAAGATTTATTATATTTGAGGAACTCATTCAGTCCTAGACTATTTCACCTATGTACACAATTGTAGCAGGCAGGCAAACTTTTCGGCATCGGGATGGATATTGGTCTACGCTTACGTCATTTATCTGTGATATCGGCGTGTCGGGGAGGGTATTGACGAAAATACGGGCATGTGTGAGTATGTGTAATTATTAATTCATGTGTAATGTTGCAGCCAGGAGATGAAATTGACAAGCAATGTGAGCTGATACTTCATGACTGTGGAAACAATCCGTTTGGCGTCACTTCTTATTTCAAATGCTTTTATTCTTTATTAAACAAAGCCTCATATTTCTCGAAGCTAGATGGTCACAGTTGTTCTGGTGTTCCTTTTCCTGTGATACGTCAATGAGAGTAAACTATTTATAGTTTTCATTATCAGTTGGATCTTATAATAGAAATGCTTACGATCCTACGAATTCCGGATATGCGTTGTCAAATTCCTTTTTTGTCTGTATCCATTGATTCCGTATGTAATATTCATCTTAGTTTTCAACTTTAAATTTTTTTGTTTGCCTTTCATTAGAATAAATAGGGGACTGTAGATATGCGAACGAATTCGGCAGTTTCACCTGGAGATGTTTCGGGAAAGCCAAATTCTTTATCATATCTTAAGAAAAATAGTAGTCGTACCGCTCCGAAATGTTCGTTATGACATCAAAGCGATCATCAAAGCGATTGGATTTTCACTGGAAGCTTCCCGTTGCCTCTAACTCCTGTTCGTTCATCCATATGGTTTCCTGCTAGGTTTGTTTACCCAACCTTCCATTGGAATATATAGGCAGCACGAGTAAGTAAGAAGTTGGACAATTGAGGAGAAAGAGGTCAGAAGAATTCTTTAAATGATTTCAATCTTTTTCATTTATCTTTATTTTGAAGTGCAAAATGGAACTGTATAATTTGTGGTTAGATCGATATAACAGTTTGGAGCAACCATGTATTTACAATCTCGTCTGTATTTCTGCACTGAGAATCTAACGTTGTCTCTTCACTACCTCACTCAATTGTGAAACGTCCTGCTCATTTGCGTAATTAGGTAATGTTAACGTCCTGAAGTTTAACTAATGCCACACAAGAATGCTAAACTGGACTCAAGTCTGTTTCCATTCTAAATGAATTGTTGACGTGGCCTCACAACTTTAATCCTAAGAACTTCTAATTTTTTTTTATCTTTCTTAGAGCCATTTGACAGCAATTGTTTATTCGACATTTATGTGTAGCAAAGTTACCTTTGCGTGTATGAAGAAATTTTTAATTCTTAAGAGTTTAAATTCAGTGTTCGCCTCTTACCATTTCGTTTTCGTAACAACACTTGTGAACGATCTGGTCCACGATATCCGTCTATTCCGACTTTTATTACTCAGTCCTGCTTAGTTCACAGAGTGTACCTCGTTTTAATCAATGATGACCATCGATTTGACACTACGTGCGCCTGATGCGCTAGTGTACACAACTTCCCAAGTTCTAACAAAAAGCATTTTGGCTTAGGTTCTGATTTCGGCTGACACTGAAAGATATTACTGGCAGATCAATACTAAGGCGCCAACCTTGAAAAATACATTGGACACGCGGTTTCTATTATAATTTTCACATGGCGCTAACGTGACGTTAATATGCAGTAAAGTTTGATTTACACTGAAGAGCCAAAGAAACTGGTATAGGCATGCGTATGCAAACACAGAGACATGTAAACACTCAGAGTACGGCGCTACGGTTTGCATCGCCTATATAAGACAACAGGTGTCGGGCGCAGGCGTTAGATTGGTTACTGCTGTTACAAGGGCAGGTTATCACGATTTAAGTGAGATTGAAGTGGTGTTATAGTTGGCGCACGAGAGATGGGACACAGCATCTCCGAGGTAGCGATGAGGTGAGGATTTTCCCGTACGGCTATTTCACGAGTGCACTGTGAATATCGGGAATCCGATATAATATCAAATCTCCGACATCGCTATGGCTGGAAAAAGATTCTGCAAGAATGGAACCAACGACGACTGAAGAGAATCGTTCAACGTGACAGAAGTGCAACCCTTCCGCAAATTGATGCGAATTTTAAGGCTGGGCCATCAATGAGTGTCAGCGTGCGAACCATTCAACGAAACATCATCGATATGGGCTTTCGGAGCCGAAGGCCCACTCGTGTACCCTTGCTGAGTGCACGACACAAAGCTTTACGCCTCGCCAGGCCCCGTCAACATTCGACTGTTGATGATTGGAAACATGTTGCTTGATCTGACACGCCTCGTTTCCAACTGTATCGAGCAGATGGACGTGTACTGGTATGGAGACAATCTCATGAGTTCATGGACCTGTCAGCAGGGGACTGTTCAAGCTGGCGGAGGCTCTGTAATGGTGTGGGGCGTGTGCAGTTGGAGTGACATGGGACCCCCTGATACGACGAGATACGACTCTGACAGGTGACACCTACGTACGCATCCTGGCTGATCACCAGCATCCATTCATGTCCATTATGCATTCCGACGGACTTGGGCAATTCCAGCAGGACAATGCGACACCCCACACGTTCATAATTGTTACAGAGTGGCTCCAGGAACACTCTTCCGAGTTTAAACACCTTCGCTGGCCACCAAACTCGCCAGACATAAACATTATCGAGCATATCTGGGATGCCTTGCAACGTGCCGTTCAGAAGAGATTTCCATCCCCTCGTACTCTTACGAATTTACGGACAGCTCTGCAGGATGCACGGTGTCAATTCCTTCCAGTACTACTTCAGACATTAGTCGAATCCATGCCACGTCGTGTTGCGGCACTTCTGCGTGCTCGCGGGGACCCTACACGATATTAGGCAGGTGTACCAGTTTCTTTGGCTCTTCAGTGTATATATATGAAGAAAAATAATAACTCTTCTTGTTTCTAGTTCAACGCAAGTCAAGCCAGAGTTTGAACTTAAAACTCTTGTCGACCCCCCTGTGTTTTAGTGGCATAATCCATGGTTAATTTGCTGAGTACCGTAGTTAGATCGGTTCGAAAAATAAAGGAACCTTATCCGTTTCTTATTCGCTTGCTGTCAGCACGCACGTCTAAACATAATAATTAGGAAGCTTGTTAGTCTGTCAGCACTGGGCCGTTTTTATGAGAATGTTCGTCTGCTGCAGCAGTTTTCGGCAAATCCTGTGTAATCCTCATCGCCTCTAGTTTTTGTTGGTCTCTAAGCGTTGTATGGTTTTGGATTGCAAACATGGCGAATAATAATTAGTGGTGTAGAACTCCACACAAGATGGAAAACAAGCTTCATCTCAAGCAGCGTGCTTACTTTCTTGGTGGCGGCTATTTTGGTATTTTCTGGATTTGATCAATTCGTATCTGTTAGGGATTAGTACCGTGACTGAATTAACAGTTAATTTTTATGAGAAAGTGTCCATATGGTTTCATGAATGTATTTTTGCATTTAGTCACAGTAAAAATGTCGTTGCTAGATTACTGTTTCAATGCATGCGACTCCTGCAATATAGCCGTTAGGTTCGTTTTTACAACTACTTCAGATTGTGCTTTTCAGCCAGAATCAAGATTAGTTCGTTGAGGCTCATTCAGGAAAATTTCCTAGAAAAAACTGTGGTCAAGTCATAGATTGTGTTATACACAATGTAATGTTGTAGTTATAAACACCGAGCGTGGTGGTGTAACGACTAGCGTTCTGGCCTCGCATTGGGGAGTACGGCGGTTCGAATCCCCGTCCGGGCATCTAGATTTGGGAGATATGGGTTTTCCATGGTTTCCCCAAATCACTCCAGGTGAATGCCGGGATGCTTCCTTCAAAAGACCATGGCCGAATTCCTTCCCATTCCTTGCCCCCCCATCCTTTTCCGTCTCTAAAGACCTAGTTGTTATAGGAGACGTTAAGCAGTTAAAAAAAATAGTTATAAACTTGCTGAACGATATAACAAACATAGATTTGTTGTTGGGAATAATTATAACTAGATTTTAATGAAATTTTGATGGGTTAAATTTTGCCGACAATATCGCTAATAGTCTTCTAAACAGAAGAATTTTCGTAATCTCAGCCGAAGTAAATCAACGCAAACAATGAAATGAACATCAGAAACTATTTTCTTCAGTCAGTTTTCACCTCACTTAGACAAATTAGTCAAATATGTATCTAAGGTGAACGTACATGTGCTGGCAAATCGTTGGTAACAAAAAAGCTACTAGTATCACCCTACAAAAAATGAAATGGCAGACTAAAAAAATATGACTGACCCAAATGTTTCATGTTCCTTTGAAAATTCAGTGCAGTGGACGGTGTTAATACTATGTTTTGTCACGAACCAATGATTGGGAACCTTGGAATACTAACACCGGTGAAGTTATTACGCTGGCATTTGTTCAAACGGAGGAAACTGAGTTTGTGAATCAAATAGCTTTGGAGATCTCAGTGTTATTCTGCTTGCGAATAACATTTACTTGACGGAATAACAAAACCTGTCGCAGAAATGAATGGGTATAACTAGTTAAAAACCAAATATTGGATGTGACGCCGTATGAAAATGAGCACTCCCACTTAATGGGCAGTTATGGTGGATTTGATTGTGGATTGAATGCAATTGTGTGCGCCACTTCGTTTTTCAATCTCCCAGCTGCTCCTCCTTTAGACTGTTTTCTGCAGCACAGTCTTTGCAGCCAGGAAGCAGAATGAGGTCCCGGAGCGGACCCGCGTAATAGTTGTCTCAGTTGGAGGCAGCAAAAAGCGGGAGACCTTAAACTTGTGCCTCCGCCCGCCGCCATATGACGAATCCGAAATTGCAGCGGACTAGTGCTCGCTTTAATTGGTAATAGCGGCTCAGCGGCTTCCGAGGAAAGACGGGTCCTTGTCCCGTTGCTGCCACACAGGTCGCTGGCAGCTGGCAGGTGGCTGCGTAAAAACACAAAATATGCGTGCCTCACGTTACAGGAGCTCCATCTGCTGCTATCTGCGGTCTCAACCAAACAGGTGACCCAAAACTGCTGATAGTCGGACCTTTTTTTGCTGTCATCAGTCTCTCGACTGGTTTGATGCAATCCTCCATATCTTCCTGTCATGCGCTAACCTCTTCATCTCAACATATCTCTTTACATCCACGTCCTCAATTATCTCCTTCATATATTCTAATCTCTGCCTTTACAATTCTTTTCTTCAACTATTTCCTCCACTAACAAATTCAACAATCCCGCATTTCTCAAAATATGATCCACCCTTGTGTCTCTCTTTCTGCTAGACTCTTCCACAACCATTTTCCTCGCCATCATTTACTAAACACGTTCATTTCGCACTTCGGGTCCACTTAATTTTCTCCGTCCTTCTGGTTCTAGGGCACAACCGCGACGGACAAAACCGCGAACGGACAAAACCGCGAACGGACAAAACCGCGAAAGGACAAAACCTGGAATACAGAAAAACCAGGAATACATAAAACCACAAGAGTTCGTAGATTCTTAGCGTTACCCAGGATGCACCACGAGGAGGTGATCTACGTAACACCCCATTATTTTTTTATTTAAGAAAATTACACAAAAGCATGAACATTATGGAAAATAAAAATACAATATAGATGGATTATACGAAATATACATCAATAAACCATTAATAAATTAATATAAATTTTAACAAAATACACAAGTGAGGGGATAACTCGTAGATTTGTCCGTTTCGCGGTTTTGTCGTTTCGCTGTTTTGTCCGTTCGCGGTTTTGTCCGTTCGTGGTTCTGTCTGCGCGGTTTTGTCCTCGCGGTTTTATCACTTCGCGGTTTTGTCCGGACACGGTCCTCCTATCCTCTACATTTCAAGTACTTCAAATTTTCTTGCTTCTGGTTACTAGACTGAAATGTAACAGATTTTTAGCAGACATCGGCTGCGTAGCAGGACCTGTCAGTTCGAATCTGGCTTCGGGCATGGACGTTTTCGTTTAAGCGTTGGGTTTGTCTTGTGTCATTCACACTGTTTATGGGGCGTCCATTAATGACGTGAGGTGAAATAGGGGGGGGGGGTCCGACGAAATCTCACGAAACCTCACCAAGGGGGAAGGGGACTCAACGGAAACCTCACGTGAGGTTTTCAAATTTTGCAGCATGGTAGAACTAAAAACACAAAGGTCTACAAATGACGCGAAAGTCAACTTTAGGAGGGGTATTTGGTCCAAAAACCGACCTTAGGGGGGTATAACCACCCTTGGAAGCATGAGATCTAAAACAAAAGGTCTCATAAAGTTGCGAGTTCGATTAGTAGGGGGGGAGGGGGGGTTCCTCCGTCAAAACGTCAAAATCTAACGTCATTTTTAGAGAGGGAGGTCCGGCCAGATCTTACGAAGTCTCACCAGAAAAGGGAACCGAGCGGGGCGGTGTAACGGTTAGCGTTCTCGCCTCGCATTCGGGAGGACGGCGGTTCGAATCCCCGTCCGGGCATCCAGATTTGGGTTTTCCATGGTTTCCCCAAATCACTCCAGGCAAATGCCGGGATGCTTCCTTCAAAAGGCCATGACCGAATTCCTTCCCATTCCTTGCCCCCAATCCTCGATATTAAAAAGATACGTAAAACAGTTACCAAAAAAAAAAGGGTAGGGGGCGGTCCGGAATTCCGGAAAGACACCACACGTAATTAATGGACGCTCCCTTAGAAATATAAAGGTGGTTTCCCACGGACCGTGCATTTGCCGGTCGCGCCGGTCTAGCTATGAATAGCGGGCGGTGGAAAGGGAGCCGCTTCGGCTGGCAGGGATAGTGCGTCCTATCCGTCGCCCAGTCGGTAAACATCAAACGCCCGGGTAGATGAAACGACACTAGGCAGCGTGCTGGGGAAGTGGCTTCGAGGTGGTGAGTGCTAGGCTATGGCGCGTGCTGATCCGTGCAATTCAGCGGCATGGCACGGCCTACAAAACCACGGGGCGTAGAGAGAGGATTCACTAGGATACGACTAGCGTTCTCATTTGCAGTAACAGGTAGGCATGTGACAATACAACGAAGGCAAGGAACGGGAAGAAATTCGGACATGACGTCGTTTTTTGAAGGAATCAACCCAGCATTGGTCTAGAATGATTTGGTGAAACCTTGGAAACACAAATCTGCAAGAGTGGGCCGAGATTGAACCCTCGTCCTCTCAAACGCGAGGCCAGAGCGTATCATCTCACCCACAACACTCCATCCGAATTTTGAGTCTAGTTACGGCGTGTCTAGTACTGTTAACGCGATATCGCCATGGTGTATCGGTGTAGTTTAAACGCGCCGGTGCATAACCCCGGCCCCCGGGTCGGATCCGGCCCTCCACCAACTTCAGTCCGGCCCGCAAGAGATTCAGAAATTTCAAATAACGCTTCAAACTCAAGTCTCCATTAATTTTCAATTGATTTTTCTATCTGTTTTTGTTATTTTGCTTTTTGTATGTTGGATTATCCTATTGTAATTCTAGTAAATAAAAAATGTGTGAGTTTTTATCGCCTTTTTATTCACTACTATCTACTTCTTTCTTACCTACGGCCCGCGACCTGATTAAGTCCCGAAATTACGCCCTCAGCTAAGCAAAGGTTGCCCATACCTGATTTAAAGTCACACACGGCACAACACTGGGAGAATTTAGCGTTTCTAAAGTACGGATGAAATTAAATGACGAAATTGTTCCGTCTCTTTTTACCTGTGCCAAATAATATCATTCAAAAACTACGTAGATTGGATCGGACTCATTTCCCCTCACGTAGCCCAGCGTAGTCTTGTACAGCTTTTCTACCCAACCACTCACCCCTTTTCACCCACCGGACCACATGGTGTATGGACGATCTCTTATGTGGCCATATTATCAGGAGACAGATTTTTTTTTCTTGACTAAAATCTATAGCACTTTGTTTATCGGTTACACGTCTTCATGCATTCAAATAGAACATCCTTTATTGTTGCTCTGTAACAAGGGGTGGTTCGTGAACTATTGCAGATTCCGCCTGCTGGAACACAGAAAGATTCTCTGTAACTATCGTCTGCCTGCAACAAGTAGGGCGGCACTTAAACACTGTGCAGGAAACTAGATTACGTCTCTGTGGCTAACTCGGCGTCCCCTTTCGTTTGTTCGCGCCCGTGTTGCTTTACTAAGTGGTCTTCAGTCAGAGATAATACGCGGCACGATCCAGTCGTATTAGCATGCGGCATGCAGTTCCGCCGGTCGCCGCGGGCGGCGCTGAGCGTTGCAATTACAGCTGTCGCTGGTTGGCGAGTGGCTATCACTGCTCGCTCACAATTTCCAGATTTTTTTTTTTTTTCCTTTTTGTGTTCCCACACATGTTTTCTTTCTTTTCCATTAGCAGTGGGAGATGCAAATTCTTGTTTTGTATCCGCATCCAAGACGCTGGCCAATCATCGATATTTAGCTTCATAAATCTGACGCTGGTGGTAATATGCATATTTCTTGCCGGGTAAGTAGTGGTTGGCTGCCTGCTGGCATTCGTCACCTAAACGCCAGCGTGACGGCCCACCGCCTGCATTTGACAACGTGTTTATTAATGTTGCGCCTCGTCACGAGAACTCGATGACGTCACACA
The DNA here is from genome assembly GCA_031002005.1 of Vandiemenella viatica. Classification (NCBI taxonomy): domain Eukaryota; kingdom Metazoa; phylum Arthropoda; class Insecta; order Orthoptera; family Morabidae; genus Vandiemenella; species Vandiemenella viatica. The sequence goes on from CM061914.1 coordinate 47,504,138, forward strand.
CAATTAACAAAACCGCCGAAGCCTGTAGTTCACAGTATTTAAGAATTGGTCTGCCTACTGCACTCTTTCGACTTGACCACTAGATAGTTGATCTATTAAAGATACAAGAGAAATGGATGCTTTATGTTCGCATTCCGAGAAACACACGAACCTAGGCGAAAACATGATTTATTTAACTATGCAGAATATCATAATTCAATATCCCCATAGACAAATAAACCGAACAAAATCATATACAATATTAAGAATTTCAAAACGTATAGCTGTAATAGAACTTTGCAAAAGATGGTTTTTAAGCCTTTAATAATACGTCTGTTCTGTTTGATTTACGCAAACCAAGAAACGACGGCATTACATATGGAAAGTTACAAATCAGATCCAATTATATATACATTCATGAAGAAAGTTGATTTAAGTCTCTCACCCTACTTGTCCATAACGATGTCCGTAAGACCAAGATACGTAGGTAGGGTGACCAATTCCATTTCAAGGAGCGCCCAAAACTAGAAATAACTGTGATGAATGTTTTTAATGTCTGATCATCCTTTTTTTATGGCTTACTGTCTCGTCTACACCAGGTCATTGAAGGCAGGAAGGGACTACGGACAAGGAATGTGAAGGAATTAGGCCATGGCTTTTTGAGGGAACCATCCCAGTGTTCGGCTGGAGTGATTTTGCAAAACAATGGAAAACCCCAATCTGGATGGCGGGACGGGGATTCGTGTCCTCTGATCCGAGGCCAAAGTGTTGCCGCTCACCCACCACGCTATTATTCTTCCGCAGTAACTAAGCGCCAGCCAAACTCAAGGTCCTGACGTATCAACAGTGTCATGTGCTCTCTTTCCACACTGGCATCTGGCGTGGTGGGTGAACGGTTAACGTTCTGGCCTCGCATTCGGGAGGACGCTGGTCCGGGCATCCAGATTTGGGTTTTCCATGGTTTCCCCAAATCATTCCAGGTGAATGCCGGGATGCTTCCTTCAAAAAGGTCATTGCCGAATTCTTTCCCGTTCCTTGGGATGCAACACAGGACTTTCGTACAGTGTATAATGTTTTGGAACTATGCACCTTCACATTTTCATGGGGTCTTAACGACGAGGCAAGATTGAATTCTTAGAAGCTGGATAACTTAATATAAGTTATTGCAGAGTGGTTGTAACATAACATACGTCAGAGCCATGCAAGAGTATCTGTGGCCGGCGTATTAAGCCAGTGTGGGGCTATCTTTGGTGTGTGCTTCGTTGACCGCCGTCAAGTTTAGTTGTCGACGCGGGAACATTTCGGTCGTAATTATAGAAATTGTGAAAAGACGAGAAGATTTGGCGGAGTGTAACGTGGAAACTAGTAATGTGTTATAATAATGGTTTTGCATGGAGTGCAGCGATCTCAAGTGACTGTGGACGTGTTATGAGTACTGTGGAGAGTGTGGGAGTTTGTACAATTTAATTCCTCTTGTCCCAAGAGTCTGCAATTCTCGGAAAAGGAGTCTGATTCCTTATTTAAATATTAATTTGGTGGTGGTATTTTCCGTTGGTGTGAAAGCGTAAGCTTATGAACTCAATAAAGTTTGGTATATCTGTCCATTCTAAAGTATATAAGCTTATCATTTAGTAACCCGACGAACGGTAATACCTAAACCTGGCGACCGCGGCAAAAAGAACCTTTTATTTGATCAATGAATATGTGTGTGTAGAGTAAGGGACTTTTCTAATAATCAACATCCATAATTACCCAGAAAGCTTACATGGTGCATTGGAAAAATGAGAAACCTCGGAACTTTCAACAATATGTACAGTGGTGCATTTAAGATGATTGTTTTTGCTTTCTACGTATACCTGTGTGAGTTGTGTGGATTGGTTGACATGAAGTGTTTCAGGTAGGTTCTGATAGCCTGGGGAGTACTGCTGTGGGCAGTCTATTTCGCCCTGTGGCTGGGGAGGGATTTAATAGAGATTGGGGAGGTCGGCGGCCCTCGGTTCCCACCGTCGCTTGCGAAATAACACTAAACGGACGCAGCAGGAGGAGGACGGTAATTTTCGCCGATCGTGACAAACGACCGTTCCGATCTATCGGAGCCCAATTGCAAAAGTGTTTCACGAGCACAGCACAGCCCGCCCGGCTGTTATTGCTGCAATGTTTCGACTGCGGAGCTGTAGTCAGCGGTGCTGCGCTTAAACAACAGACACCCAGCTTCTGATACAGTCCCAACACTAGTTCTGTATGCCTTTTCGAGGCCTCGGAGCCAGATCTGGGGGCAACGACAAGTGCCCCGCGTTCACCGCTTCATCTCCGTAATCAATTGACGTAGAAGCCGGCCTCAGTAGCGTAGGGGCTGGAGTGCTAGCTCTACGTGCCAAAGGTCGCCGGTTCGAGTCCAGCCGCGGGTAGGTGTGTTAAAGTGTTGTGCCTGAATGCCATGTCCGTCCTGTAGTGTGTCTAATTAGCTGGAAAAAATTCATCAGGCTGGATTTATGAACTAAGATGTCGAAAGCCATTAAAAAAATAAAATTTACGTAGTACCGCGGGCAGTTCCAGGCCTTCATCTTCGATGAACCTACTATCCAGCCCGCATACAGTCGCTTTAAGACTTATGCCCTTATGTATTCTACATTTTCTTTGTTTCTTTTTATTGGGATTTTGCGTCTTGTCGAAAGCTGAGGGCTTAGAAGGGGCTATCTGACATAATGAAGAGGACTGATGAGTGGTCCAGCCTCCTTCTGGCCATATGGCGTTTAGTTTTACTCGATTTCCAGAAATCGCTCGAGGGAATTACAGAGATGACTTCTTCATAAGAACATTGCCGAATTCCTTCCCCCTTAAGATACTAACGGCTTTGATGGCACAGACGTTGACGAGTAGTATAGCACAAATTAAAAAGTAAATCTAATTTGTTTCTTTTTTTTTTTAGTTCGCCGGTAATAACAATGAACAATTTGCAACATTTTTATCACTCATATCCTTCCCCACTCGCCCTGTAGTCATCAGAGTAGTTACGTATTCCGCAGCATGTCAAAACAGTATACCCCTTTGAATATCAACTCTATATAATATTGCTTTGACGATGAGGTCCCATTTATTTGTCTCATGATTTAGTATTTTTTATGTGTGCTGAGTGTTCATAATTTTTTCAACTAATGCACTTGTTTTATCGGATTTATGTAATTTCTGTATGGCGATCATAGTTGATAGTTTATTTGCGCATGTCCGTGTGCGGACGAAGATGTTGTGAGGATTGGCCTTATGGGCTAAGATACTACGTTGTGTTTTTCCTGTTGTAACGTCAGCTAACTACTTCCAAGATCCAATACCTCATAAAAAATCGAACGTCTTATAGGTGCCTAGTATTTTCTTCTGCCCAATACAAACAAATAAATCCGCACTCTTGCCATCTATTCTTTATAATCATATTGAAAAAATGCGCCTTGGGTTTTTAAACTTGTTCATTATCGAAGTGTTCCCAATTATGCCGTCATTCGGACACTTTAGCATTTTTCT